>JAJHSJ010000005.1:41206384-41471384 GCA_021015155.1 Magnolia officinalis | reverse complement strand
GACATCGACCTTTATAATATGACAATCTCGATCATTAACATATGACAATTTTGACCCTTATTACATGACAACCATGGCCCATACCTTGATAACCTCAACCCTTAACACATAACGACCACGACCTAAACCCTTAACTCATGACAACCTCGACCCTTAACACATGACAACCTCGACCCAAACCTTTTTTTTTTTTTTTTTTTTTTTTTTTTTTTTTTTTTGAGTTAGCTTGTTAGTACACACACTCCATGTTACCCACCCCCACTATGGATCGATACCAAGACCTCAAGTGTTGAAACGAGCTATCTCCACTCAGTCTGCCAGTTGAGCTATGGATCTAGGTGTAACTCAAACCCTAACACACAACCTCACCCCTTAAAAAAATGATATATGTTCATTGTCTTCCAAAATAATGCATTACAAAATTCAAAATTTATCTCTTTTAATGTCTTCTACATGATAACTACAACCATTCTTATCTATCTCAAATCCCTAATGACAATCACTTCTCCCCATAACAACAAAAACAACAGCAATCCCTCTCTATCCACAACCAAAAGTGGCTTTTATCTTTAAGAAAATACTATTTTAAAAGTAAAATAAAATAAAAAATTCATTAAAAGAATAAAATAAAGAATCCATTTAAAATATCTTACATGTATCATTGACTTATATCTCTAAGAAATGTGTTTCTTAGAGCAAAAACAATACTTTTTTTAGGACCTTAGAAGTTAGTAATGCCTATACGCCGAAGAATTTGATGGCGGTGATGCATTCGAAATGAGTGGTGGTGGGTTTTAAAAATATTAAAAAAATAAAATAAAAATAAAAAATAAAAAGAATAAGCCCCAAAAAACTGTAAAGAAAGAAGAAAAAAGAAACTCTATACGAACACCAAGTTCCAATGACAGGGGCAATTTATTTATAAAAAAAATTAAAAAATTATCAGATGGCTACCTAAAATATTTGGAACTTTTCCCCCCTTTTAAAGATTTTTATCATACCTCAACGGTCAAAATCCCTTTTAATACTCGCTGAGTCATCTTGCTGGTACGGTCAAAGTCCCTTCTCATACTCTTCATGGCACAAGTAGTAGTTCCTGCGAGTTGCCATGGGATTCAAAGACTAGTCAACTCACGGTTCAAACCCAATTAATTTCGTGTAGTGCCTAATAATTATATGGGTGCGTGACCAAAACAAACACGGCCTTGCGTAGAATGATATTTCGAAATGATAGTAAGCAGCCAAACGTTTGAAGAATTTTATTCAACGTGCAATCATATACACGTTACAGTTTATTCTCTCCGGATATGAAGAATATGCGGAGGAGACTTTTGTTCACATCACACGTGTCAACAAAGCACATGTATTCATGATCTGGGTCATTCATCAGGGGGCCCAACGGTCAACATTACCAGACAGGAAGATCCTTATGGTAACCCATCCGGTGGGCCACACCTGATGACCGGCTCAGATCCTCACAAATGTGCCACGTTGCAACTGTGACTTGAAGAAAACCCTCAGCTTCACAAGAGGGAGTCACATGAGGAAGAGCACGAGTTCCGTAGCCCGCTCGCACTTGGTACATGCGTTGTTGGTCTAATCACTGATCTTGACCGTTCATTTGGTTCAATCCACGTTTCATCAGCCAATATGGAAAAATCATATTGATCGGAGGATGCTAGCCTTTCAAACGTTTCCATCTCTTTTTATAACCGTAGGTTTCCAAGCCAAATTGACCATTAAATACTCTTTGATCCAAACCGTTTTAATGGTCCAGCTGGCTATTGTCATGTTCGTCTCCGGCTGTATGGCCTTTCCATTGTCTAACCTGCCTTGAATGCCATGGCCCATCAAATTCCTAAAAGCATCGCCGATCTATGGTGAGGCCTATCTGATCAACAGTTCAGATGCTACACAGGTGGGGCCCACTTGTACTTAGAATACTATAGTTCTGCATCTACTTGATATTCTAAAGACAGATGGTAGACCGCTTGGATGTTCTTTGCCTTTGTTTTACTGGGTCTTTGCTAATTCCACAAGCGTGCGGGAGCCGTAGACATGGACACACGGGCGCATTTCTCATAATGTGGCACGTGTGTGAAATCTGGGCTTTCCATCAGCTAAGATGCGCTGTTTAGGTCTTCTGGCGTAAACATCATGCCACTTCACACTCAGGTGGACCGTGGCATACCAAGATAAATGAATGGCTAGGATAAAAGAATTTTGAGCGTCAATTTACATTGTGCCCACCTGAACCGCCAAATTATCCGATTGTTTTGTCAGACGATCTAAGAATCATTTCCAATCATGGAAGGCTCAGATCACACACACGTGTTTCATATTGTGGCCGCCTGTGGATATGTATTCGGATCTACATGCGTGCGAAATTAGCTAACCTCATATTTGGACGCGGATTAGCAGCCGATGGGTTGAGTAGCCAGATTTGCTACCTATGTAACGCCCCAAATTTTGAAGGTCGACTAAAAGCTCGATTCTCGATATCCGTTGCATCACTTATGCAACATAAATATCAAGCCTAGTAAGGCAGTCATAACCGTATAATTTCGTAGTAATCGGACTTATGACGCGTAGTCTAAGTTCAATACGGAGTTTAAATGTGCTCCCATGAGCAACTGAATTTTGATATTGATCCTACATTTCTACATAGTATTGGGTTAGTGATTTACTGGTTTAGGGTCTTGCAGTTCGTATAGAAAACGGTTCAAGCTAATCTATCGATTAATTCAGTTTAGTACTTAATTAATTCTCATCTAATTTCTAAAGAATTCGATCCTTAATGATTTCTATCTGAGGTGGTACTCGAGTCTTTGTACGAATTTTTCCGAGACGTTACAACTTAAGTAACGTAACCAAGTTCTGTGGGCCCCACCATGATGTATGTATTATATTTATATAGTTCATCCATTTAGAGAGATCATTTTATGTCATGTAACAAAGAATGAGGCAGATCCAAATCTCAAATAGACTCCACCAAAGAAAGCATTGGGGATAGTGACACCCACCGTTGAAAGCTTACTAGGGCCCACCATGATGTTTATTTGATATCACCTGTTCATAAGTTAAAAAAGACGTGGATGAACGGAAAACTCAGCTTGATGGGAAGCTTAATGTAGCACCCAAGAAAATTTTAATGGAAGGTGTTTAATCCCATGATGTATATGTTTTATCCACGCCGTCCATCCATTTTGAAAGATAATTTTAGGGGTTGATCCCAAAATTTAGATAGATCTAAATGTCAGATGGACCACACCATGGAAAATCAGTAGTGATTGAATGTCCACCATTAAAAACCTCCTAAGGCCCACTGTTATAGTTACTTGACATCTAACTTGTTGATTAGGTGATACCGACTTGGACCAAGGGAAAAACTATATATCAGCTTGATCCAAAACTTTTGTGGCCCACAAGAAGTTTTTAATGGTGGACATTCAATCAACAAAGTGCGGTCCACTTGAGATTTAGATCAACCTCATATTTGGGCTCATACCATTAAAATGATCTGGAAGAATGGGTGGACGGCATGGATGAAACACATACATCATGATGGGCCCACAGAACACCGACCACTAGCCATTGGCCAGTGGCAGGGTAAGTAGCCAATCCGTTTCCCATTCTCAAGTGGACCGCAGAGTGTTGAAACGTGCCAAAATTGCAAGCGTTGGGGGACTCTGATTGGGCGTCAGGTAACCCCCACTGCAGTGGCCCACCTAATGAATGGACTAACCTGATTCTTTTCACCCCTCATTTATATTACCACACGTATGAGAGAGGGTGCTTGTGGGGGCTACCCAAAACCTCTTTGTCACACACCATACAAGTTGGCAAGTGGGCCCCACTTGCCATAAGAGGATGTGACCGAGCAATGTGGTTTCAACAACTGGGAGTTGGCAATGATGGTCTGGATGGAAGAGAAAGCCACGAAACTCTGACAGGATTGGAAGGAAAAATAGGTAGAAATATATCAAGATCATGTCTATTGGAAGATCGAGAATAATAGTATTTTATTATATTTCCTATGCTGACATTAACGCAAACGATACCCTCATCATCACATCCTTTATATTTATATATATACTATTTACATTTCTTTATACAGGTGTATTTGCTTTTATCATGTTTATGTATGCATCTTAGCTTAAAGACAAGAATAGCCATGCCATTACATTTTGGCATGGTCCAACACGTGTCATGTTTCACGTTGGCACGGTTTACAAATCTCTGCCAGAAATGCAAAGTATAATCCCAGGATTCTATGAATGCGAAGCATAATCTCTGGTAATCCAAACCGTCCATCTGACGTGCTTCAGCCATCTATCTGGAATGTGCTAGAAATATCCCAGGTTGGAATAACTCAAACCTTGAATATGATATCCTACGGATGGTAGGATGAAAGAACCATCAATGGTCTGCATTTAATGGTTGGATGTTTTGTACGGTATCCCTTGTGAGAAGGGCCATTAGATGAACGGTTTGGATCACATAAACATTGACTTCAAATGTATGTAATTTTTAACGTCAGCAAACAAGGACTCATCCTCATGTTCTGCATCTTATAATAACTCAAATGAGTCTGGTTGACCCAATGCGTCAATCGACCCAACTTCAAAAACTGGTCTGGGTCCAAAATTTAGACCCTCGATGTGAGTTTGGCTGAAAAATTCAACCCAACTATGGAATATTGTTTTGTTTTTCTAAAAATTCAAATATAATTTGTAAAGTTGACTGAGGCCTGGCCCATCAAATTAATGGGTCCTCTATTTTTAACTCTGACATGACCTAGACCCAATCTGAGTTTTAAAGGGTTGGGTCTAGTTCCAGTATTCGGACCGGATCCTTAAATGGGTCAGGTCTGGGGCCCTTCAATCGGACCCATCCACTTCCCATCTTTCATGCTAGGGCATTCCTAATTTTTAATGTTTCAGATAAAAGGTTACACCTAGGGCTGAAAGTTGGGCGGTTCAACCTGACCGGCCCGTGGGCCGTGACTGACCCGATATTGGTTGGGATCCGACAGGATGTATTGGGTTCGGTCTTGGGCTTGTATTATACAAATACGGACTCGATAAAACTTGGGTCGAGCTCTGGTTGATGTCTCGGGTTGTCCGACCTAACTTGAACCCATCGATATATAATAACTTATAAATTATAATTGACTGCGGATCGCCTGTGTTGAAGACGTAAGAAATTTTTGCGTCGTTGGGTTTCATTAGTCCACATCATTTTGGATCACTGAAACTTAATATGATATGTCATATTTCTCTCTCAAATAGATTCCATGCTATACTATGCTACTTTTAAAGGCATAGTTTTATATTTTAATTTGTTTGTTTTAAAAAAGTAAAATTCTTTACAATAAATAATTACATATAAAATTAATAAAATCATAGATACAAACAAAAACAGACATGTATTGTAAATATAATAGAATAATGTAATAGTAAAAATATTAGTATGTATCAACCTGACCAACCTAACCAAGCCCGCTGGGATTGGGCTTGGGTTGAGAATTCCTAACCTGAGATTGGATTAGGTTGAGTTAGAGTTGAGGCATAGGAACCTTGAGTTGGGCTAGGGTTGAGCACGAACAGACCCAACCCGCCCGACTTTCAGCCCTATTTATACCATGGCTTGGCTTTGTCTACAGTATGTCGACATGCCCTGATATCTTCCTTTTCTTCTTTTCAGCACGTGCCATGTATGTGTGCCATCAGCATGCAATGGATTGTGCGACATGGCTCTAAGCCTACGGCCATGGCATGGCAGCATCCCATGTTTTCAGCATTTCACGTTAGGCATGTCAGTGCAATTGAGAGTTGAGAAGGCTGATAACTCTGTACGCGTGTGGGAACACACGTGGGATATGGAACAAGTGCGCAAGATATGAGTGTTCCATCAAGCGACTACTGCTTTGATCTTTCGACTAAAACTCAATCCATCTCAGGCCATAAATGGACGGACGGCCTGATTTTTTAGTATAAGATCAGAGCATAGCTCCAACCAGACGGAAAGCTGGGAACTCATGGGCGTCTTCCATATGACACACGTGCCTGCGTGTGGACTACTAGGACTCCACACGGGTGGAATTACCAAACCTCTTTTTTAATGAGAAAGGTTGGGTGAATGGACCTGGTCTTGAAATGAGAAAGAACATCACGTCTATCAATCAAACAACTAAATAAGGCCCACTAATAGAGCAAATAATATAATATAGGTCTGCCTATTCCACTGACATGCATTGACCAGCCTCGTATACGCATCCACACGTATAAATAACGTATCGATATTGCGTATGTAAGCAAGATTTAAGCCGTGCATTAGGTGGGGAGGATTCCAGATGTCTTAACTAACGTATTTTTATTTTTTATTTTCTTACAGATGCACTCAAACCCCACACACACCCACGCATTCACACCACGATGGAATTTCGCTCATGACCTCGTGTTTAAACTGTGTGAATCTACCACTGAAGCACGAGTAAGGGCCCACATGTCTTGACCAACTTAGAATAGATGGATGGATTTGAAAGTTGACCAGCCCTCCCCTCTGCATTCAACGTAGATTCTAGCTCCACCAGATCAGCAGACCAGCATTATTCTGAGTCATGAGAACCATTACGTCTGGACTACGTAATGTATGGCGTTGATCTTGCACAGATATCAAACTTTGGCTCATCAACGGAGGCTGGGCTATACGACGAGTGAGGGATCACCGAATCTCATCATGCGCCCGTAGGTCTTGTTTTACACCATGGATTTAGAATATTTGGATTGGAAATACCTGGATTTGAAATTCTTCCGTTGTGTTTGGGCACCCTGGATTCAAAATCACTTTTAATAATAAAAGAAAAGCTATATATTTAAATTATGTAAGATATTTATAAGTGTTTTTGAATTTAATTGCTAAATTAATTTTAATATGCCTAATTAGTATACATATGTATGATGTTTGACACAATGATTGTATCAAGCCCATTAAAATATATACTTTCGCTAAAATAATGAAATTCCGAGCCTTGAATGGCCCACAAGCATAAGATCACGACTAAACAACTAACCAATAACCATTTATTTATATGGCTAAGGTTTGGACTGCTTAGATTATTCTATTGATGTAATTTTAGTGATGCAGTTGATAATCAGAATATTTTGCAATATCATCGGTAGGTCACATGTACATAAGATTAATAGCTTAGTGATACATGTTACACATGCGACTCTCTTGTCTATAAAAATGAGCAAAAAAAGAAAAAGAAAAAAGAGAGAATTGGTAATCAAAACAAAGAGAGGTTTATAAAACTCACCAGGAGTGAGGATTTGAAATTTCCTAAATTCAAAATACCCTTTAATCCCTACCAAAAGGTTGAAGGATTCAAAATACCCTCATATCCCCCAAATTCGCAGTGCCAAGGTGATGTAGAGCGGGTCGCGGACAGTTTCATGGCCAAGATGGATCAGAAAAGGCCCGGTTGACGACAGAAGTGATCCGGACCGTCGGACCTTAGATCGGGTGTATCTCACAATCCGGAATGAGTTACCTGACGTAAAATATATGATTTTGGGGTAGAACGAGCTACTTTAGCTAACCAACCCTACTATGCTAGGTTGCGACGCCCGGAATTGCGAAAAACCCCTGGATCGACGATAGTTTCCCTGCTTTAATTTCGTTTTTACTATAAATAGTAAGTTTTAGTTTGATTATAACTCTTCATCCGTCGGGCTTTAGGAGTTGCGCCCTATGTGAAAAGAGCTTAGAATAATTAGGAGAACGGTTTGGTGAAGCCAAATAGGACACTTACTATTTTTGGCCGAAAACCTTGTGCACTAGTAGACATCACGACCGTATATAAATAGTAAGTTTAGTATTTATAATTAGTCGCGATTTCTGGGAGTTTTAGTTGTAGTTTGATTCTGATTTCTTTCCCATTGCTTGGTACCCCTATTTAAAGGGTTGTGAACTCATTTTTAGTCATCAATTAATCAATTCCGAATTTCTTAGAATTTATTTTTATTTTCTGCTTTCTTTCCTCGTAGATTCGAGAAGTCTCTGTGAGGAGTCCAAAGAAACTCCGTGGATTCGGAGTAGTTATCTTCATCACGTTCATCCCTACGTCAATTAGTATCAAAGCGAGATTTCCCCTCGGGCCGATGGCAAATAATGAAGGTATGAATCAAAATCCCGTGGACAGTGATCTAGAGATTCGTTATCTTTCGGAAAGAATGGACGCTTTCCACCGGGAGAGTCAGTTGACCATGTAAGGGCTGCAGGTAACCCTCGACCGTCTTGCGAATGCACTACTTCCGCCCCGAGCCCTAGGTAGTGTTCCACCACCTATGGTTACTCCACCACCCAGGGTGGCTCCACACCCGTGGTTGCTATACAACACAACTCTGATTTTCGTATAGCACTACCAGTGGCAAACCGTAGGGCTACACCAGATGATTCAAGTTCTAGCGACGAAGACCTTAATGAGGATTTTGCCCGACGACCGATCCATGAAGGCGATCACCTGGATCGTGCTGAAAGAGACTATCGAGGTAAGGCTGAACTTCTTAGTTTTAATGGTTTATTACGTATAAAAGATTTCCTCGATTGGCTAGCCGAAGTAGAGAGATATTTTGATTATATGGACGTGCCAGATCATAAAAGGATAAAATTGATAACGTTTAAGTTAAAATCTGGTGCTTCTGCATGGTGGGAACAATTACAACTCTCACGAGCCCGTCAGAATAAGGCGCCCATCTCATCATGGCCACGAATGAGACATCTTATTCGATCACGATTTCCCCCCAGTGATTATGAGCAGATATTATTCCAGCAATACCAAAATTGCCTACAAGAAAATCGAACCGTCACAGATTACACTGAAGAATTCCAGCGGTTGATTACACGAAACGATCTGTCAGAATCTGAGTCACAGAAGGTGGCACAATTTATACGTGGGTTACGACCGACAATTCAGGACCGAGTTCAGATGTACCCAGTCGAGACCGTGGATGAAGCAGTTCAATTGGCGGGTAGGGCAGAAACACAACTTGCAAGAGTTCCTGCTCGTCCCTATCCTTCAACTCGACCCCCCATGACAGTCCCACGCAGGATCCAGTGCTGGCACGAGGAAAAAATCCAGTAGGAGATCGTCCTCAACCTCCTACAACCGCAAGCCGTGATACGGGGAGCGGCTCATCCAGACCTCAACGCGCAGCACCCATAACAGCAGGCCTGAGTAGGATCTCAAATCCTTATGTTCGGCCAAGGTCGAACAATTGTTACCACTGTGGCCAGCCAGGCCACTTATCAAACACCTATCCTCAACGTCCAGCAGCACACTTGACTATAAACGAAGGGGGCATTGAAGATGAGGCCGCAGAAGAAGGTCATGGCTATGATGAACATGAACAAACCACTGAAGAAATAGCAGGTGGCGATGAAGTAACGGGCGAGGATCGTGGTGAATTTCTAGTTGTGAGGCGATTACTGTATACCCTACGAAAGGAATTACATCCACAGCTACACAATATATTTCATACTCGGTGCGCTGTCAACGGAAAGGTCTGTGATGTGATCATAAATAGTGGTAGTAGCGAGAACATCGTCTCAAGAGTGATAGTGGACAAGTTGCGGCTACCAACGACGAAACATCCTTCCCCGTACTCAATTGGTTGGATAAAAAAGGTGAATGAGACCAATGTAACTGAACAATGCACTATCTCATTTTCAATTGGTAAAAATTATAAGGATCAGATATTTTGTGATGTGGTCAACATGGAGGCTTGCCACATGCTACTCGGTCGACCCTGGCAGTCGGACCGCGATGCGACCCATCGGGGGCGAGACAATGTCTACGTATTCCTCAAGGATAGTTGAAAAATAATCATTGCTCCTATGGCACCAGAGAATCACCCTGAAGCTTTTAAAGTGGAGGGGAGTTCCCTCTTGACCATTCGGGATTTCATGGAGGAATCCAAGGAAATCAGCAAGGTATACGCCGTAGTAGTAAAGGGTGAGGAAGAGGAACCCTCAAACATCCCTCCAAGTTTGAGACTGTTGCTAAACGAATTCAAAGAAGTCTGGCCTGAGGATTTACCTGATGCATTGCCCCCCATGAGGGACATCCAACATCACATAGACCTCGTCCCTAGGGCTAGCTTGCCCAACCGCCCTCATTATGGGATGAGTCCGAAGGAGTGCGAGATACTTCAGGGGCAAGTGGAGGAATTGATCCGTAAGGGTCTCTTGAGAGAGAGCATGAGCCCATGTGCCGTACCAGCATTATTAACGCCAAAAAAAAATGGAAGCTTGCGTATGTGTGTCGACAGCCGGACAAACAACAAAATTACCATCAAGTATCGGTTCCCAATACCACGGTTGGACGACATGCTCGATATGCTAGAAAGGGCCAAGGTGTTCACAAAACTAGATCGAAGGAGTGGGTACCATCAGATTCGTATTCGACCCGGTGATGAGTGAAAAACGGCATTCAAGACCAAGAAAGGGTTGTATGAGTGGCTGGTCATGCCCTTGGCCTATCGAACGCACCAAGTACTTTTATGTGTTTGATGAATCAAGTTCTAAAACCGTTCACTGGCCGATTTGGGGTAGTATATTTTGATGATATATTGATATATAGCCAGGATGAGGCGGAGCACAGGAAACAGCTCAGGCAGGTGTTCAGGTCCTACAAATTAACAAGTTGTACCTCAACTTGAAGAAGCGTAGTTTTTTAACTGACAGCCTGTTGTTTCTAGGATTTGTTGTAACGTCCACAGGCATTCGTGTGGACGATGAAAAGGTGTGAGCTATTAGGGAATGGCCGATCCCGACAAACATTCATAAGGTGAGAAGTTTTCACGGGTTGGCGACTTTCTATCGTCGATTTGTGCGAGATTTTATCACCATAGTCGCGCCTATAACAGATTGCATGAAAAAAGGACCGTTCCAGTGGACCGATAAAGTTGACAAGAGCTTTCATGAGATCAAGCATCGTTTGTCTACAACACCGGTCTTGATGCTTCCTAATTTTGACAAATTGTTTGAGGTTGAGTGCGACACTTTATACGTCAGAATTGGATGAGTGTTATCACAGGAAGGCAGGCCGGTAGCCTTCTACAGCGAGAAGGTCAGCGAAGCCCGAAAGAAGTGGTCAACCTATGAGCTTGAGTTGTATGCAGTTGTTCAGGCGCTGCGACATTGACGACATTATCTAATTCAAAAAGAGTTTGTTCTGTACACTGACCATCAAGCATTAAAGTTTATTAATAGTCAGACTAACGTGAATCGTGTGCATGCTAGACGGGTTGCGTTTTTACAGGAATTCACGTTCGTTCTGAAGCACAAGTCAGGGCAGCAGAACAAGGTGGCTGATGTACTTAGCCGTAGTGCGTCACTACTCGTTACAATGAGCAACAAGGTGGTCGGCTTCGACTGTCTCAAGGAGCTGTATGCCGAGGATGAGGACTTCTAAGATTCTTGGGTGAAGTGCCAAGAGGGTCACCCCAGTGACCGTCATATACAGGACGATTTTCTCTTCAAAGGAAATCGATTGTGCATCCTCAAAGTTCTCTGAGGGAGCAGATTATTCAGGAGCTACATGGAGGTGGCCTCGGTGGACACCTTGGGCGAGACAAGACGCGAGCTCTTGTGGAAGAGCGGTATTACTGGTCACAATTATTACATGATGTGGGAAAAGCCGTACAACGTTGTCATGTTTGTCAGACTTCCAAGGGGCAATCTCAGAATACGGGCCTCTATACCCCATTACCTGTGCCTGACGGTCCTTGGGAGGATTTATCAATGGACTTCGTGCTTGGTCTCCCAAGAACACAACGCGGCATGGATTCGGTGTTCGTGGTGGTAGATCGTTTCTCCAAGATGGTGCACTTTATCCCATGCAAGAGACCCTTGATGTAACACACGTGGTGAATCTATTCTTTAGGGAGGTCGTACGGCTACACGGGGTCCCCAAGACCATTACTTCTGATCATGACACGAAGTTCATTAACCACTTTTGGCGAACTCGATTCGATACACGACTTCAATTCAGCAGTGCTTACCACCCACAGACTGATGGATAGACTGAAGTTCTGAATCACACGTTGGGAAACCTCCTTCGCTGTATTTCAGGAGAAAAACCGAAGTAGTGGGATTTGGCCTTGTCTCAAGCAGAGTTCGCATTCAACAACATGGTGAACCGCTCAACAGAAAAATCTCCGTTCCAGATTATATATAGACGAGTGCCTCGCCACACGCTTGACCCGGTCCCTCTGCTCAAGCACCCAGGCACGAGCATTGTAGCAGAACATATGGCAGACAAGATCATGGGCATCCATGCGGAAGTGCAGACCAAGCTAAATGTCTCGAATGAGAAGTACAAGGAACAAGCGGACAAGCACCGACGACAAAAAGTGTTCGAGGTGGGCGAGCGCGTTATGGTCCATCTGCGCAAAGAGAGATTCCCGACTGGGATGTACAACAAGTTAAAAAATAAGAAGATTGGACTCGTACCAATTATTCAAAAGATCAATGACAATGGTTATGTTGTTGATCTTCCAGATGACATGACAATCTCACGGACTTTCAACGTCGCGGACCTGACCGAGTATCATGAACCAGCGCAGGATGAGAACTCAAGGACAAGTTCTTTTGAAGTGGAGGGGACTGATGTAGAGCGGGTCGAGGACAGTTTCATGGCCAAGATGGGTCCGAAAAGGCCCGGTCGACGACAAAAGTGATCCGGACCGTCGGACCTTAGATCGGACGTATCTCGCAATCCAGAATGAGTTACCCGACGTAAAATATATGATTTTGGGGTAGAACGAGCTACTTTAGCCAACCAACCCAGTTACGCAAGGTTACGATGCTCGAAATTGCGAGAAACCCCTGAATCGACGGTCGTTTCCTTGTTTTAATTTCGTTTTTACTACAAATAGTAAGTTTTAGTTTGATTATAACTCTTCATCCGTCGAGCTTTAGGAGTTGTGTCTAACGTGAAAAGAACTTAGAATAATTAGGGGAACGGTTTGGTGAAACCAAATAGGACACTTACTATTTTTGGCCGAAAACCTTGCGCGCTAGTAGACATCACGACCGTCTATAAATAGTAAGTTTACTATTTATAGTAAGTCGCGAATTCTGGGAGTTTTAGTTGTAGTTTGATTTTGATTTCTTTCCCATTGCTTGGTACCCCTATTTAAAGGGTTGTGAACTCATTTTTATTCATCAATTAATCAATTTTGAATTTATTAGAATTTATTTATATTTTCTGCTTTCTTTCCTCGTGGATTTGAGAAGTCTCTGTGAGGAGTCCAGAGAAGCTCCGTGGATTCGGAGTATTTATCCTCATCACATTCATCCCTGCGTCACTTTCGCATGTAGTGTGGTAGACTATTCCATATAATTTCAATTGGTATCAGAGCAGGTAACTCTTGAAAGGGTGTAACCGCCTAGAGTTAATCCGGTATGAGCTTTTGAATTATGTTTATCCAAGAGGGGTGTGTCATCACACGACCGCCTTATTTTGATGGGTCTAACTACGCCTATTGGAAGGCTGGGATGAGGGTATTCTTGAGATTCCTTAACCCTATGGTTTGTGTAATTGTTGAATACGAATGGACTACCCATGGAACAAGTCATGATTGATAGTAGAACCATTAGCACTCCCAAAGACCAATGTAAATAGAGTGCAGATGAGAGAGCTTAGTATACCTATAATGTCAAAAATCTCTATGTGATTTACTGTGCAATTTCTCTTGATGAAGTCAAACGCATATGTACAAGTGAAACGGGTAAGGAAGCATAGGATACATTGGAAACTACACCCACGAAGGAACTAACATCGTAAAGCATTGAAAGATTCATCTCTTAATGACCCAATTTGAAAATATTAAAATGGAGGAGTCTGAAACTTTCTAGGAGTTTTATTCTAAATTGAATTATATTTGCAACTCCGTGTGGGGTTTTAAGGAGAGAATTCCATAAGGTTGTATATATAGAAAAATGCCTAGATCCCTTTCAGATAGGTTCACTTCTAAAGTAACCTCAATAGAAGAGTGTAAAAATATAGATGAAATGAAAGCAGAAGAACTTGTAAGTTTTCTACATACATTTAAACTGCACTTTAGAGAAACCCCCTCTAGGAAGAAGAAATTAGTTGTCCTTAAAACTTCACATAGGCATTCGCATAGGTAGAAGATTATTGAATCTGAAAGTGATAGTATGATAAGGATGACGAATTGTCTAGAAATTTTAAGAAATTCCTCAAGTTTAGTAGAGGGAAGAGTTGTGACAAGAAGGGATAATGGTTGATAAACATATTAGTAAGCCTGCTAAATAACCTAGAATTGTCCAATTTTACAACTATGAGGGTTATGGACATATTGCCTTTGAATGCACTTAGAAAGTGTAAAACCCGTATCCTAGCCTGTACCGTTCCGTAAGCTTCCGCGGTCCTCCCGGTCGAATTCCGGCGACCTGCGATCTGTTATCGGCATTTGCGCATGATTCTGAGTCGTGTCCCGTATATAAGAGTCGGCTCAACTCGAAACTTGTACCCTTACGACCGCTCCGTCGCCGCGGTTCCGATGCCGCGTCTCGTGCACCGAGGCGATACCCGGAACAGGAGATATGGGCTCATGTTCATTTCGAGGAAAACGCCGCGCAAGAGAATCTCTACCAAATGTCAAATCAATCTCATCAATCAATCAAAGTACATAACCCATCAAGTCAAGTACCATATCCCATCCCCAAGTACACAACACCATCCCCAAAGTCAACCTTTACATCCCATCTCTTACACACCCATCACTCACCCATCACTCATCCCTTGCATCACTCTCTCACTCTCTCTCTCTCTCTCTCTCTCTCTCATTTCTCTCTCATTTTTCAAGCAACTCCCATGGAGCAATCGTCCATGGCTTCCATGGAGAAGCTTGGTGTGACCCACCTCCCTACCACTCAATCCCACCATGCAAAGACCATCTCCACCGTTCAAATGCATCCCTTGGAACTGTAGGATGCGTTGATGGAAGAAGAAGTCCAAGAAGATAAAAGGTGGGTGATCTGCCATTGATTTTTAATCTAATGGCCCACTTGTGATGGGATCCAATTTGATTAATGTGTTGTATTCATATGAGGGGCCCATAGTGGCGGGGTCCCTCCACTACACTGTGTCTCTCTCTTTCTCTCTCTATTTTTTTTTTCCTATTGTGGCCCACCTTGAAGAATGGATTAGATCTATACCATGGACGGTGGAAATCCCACCATGATATGTTATCCACACCGCCCTTCCCACATGGACCTGGATAAAGGAAAAACACAAGTGTCTGGTTGATCCAAGTGGTGGGTCACGCTGATGTGGACCCACCATAAATTATTTATTATATCCATACTGTCCAACCATCTGTAGAGGCAAGACAAATATCAGCTTCATCCAAAGTTGTGGTGGGCCACACTTATGGACCCACCTTGATTTTTGATTATCCACCCACACGTCCATACGTCCAAGGTTGGACGCTGGAAACCTCCCTTTTAAATCAATATTATTTATTAATATAATATTATGAGGAGTTTTGAATAGCCACTGTGATGTATATGTTACATTCAAACCGTCCATTCATACGGGGCCTAGTATATTAGGTGAGCTGCCATTTTCACGACTTCACACAGTGTATATATATAATGCATATATTATATATAAATAGTAGTCCCTTACCATAATGTCTTATATATATATATATATATATATATATATATATATAGATATATATATTATATATATATATATATATATATATATATAATATATCCGGTCTCCTGCGCACCACGTCGCATGCAGCTTAAATACGAGCTCTTATAAGAGCCGTTAGATACCTTCATCGGCGGGGATTCAAAAGCCGTGCGCAGGAGAGTCTCCGTGAAGATGACTCGCGCGGAGTAATTTCGGCATCTCACCGGCTCCTCCTGAAGTGACGTCTCCTGTTTCTGTGGGCCACACCATGATGTATGTTTTGTATCTACACCGTCCATCCATTTGGAGATATCATATTAAGGCATGATCCAAAAAATGAATCAGATCCAAAGCTCGAGAGGACCCCACCACAAAAAAACAGAGGGAAGAGTGACGCCCACCGTTAAAAAGTTTACACTACAAGACATGGAAGGCTTTCGGCGATGAGCCAAAAGCAGAGCAACCCATCTCGAAGAATAGCCAACCCAGATCTGTCTGCACGACAAACGGACACCAAAACAAACAAGCAATCTCAAGCTCCAGCACCAGCACCTGGGATTTTGACCAAGATAGTTTTACAGCAATCCCTGCTAGCCCTCAGATATCCCGGGCTTCCGATCAAGTTAGTAACTCTCAGCGATTTGGCAACCGGAAAACAGTGGAAACAAAGCAGGCCTCTCAGCCAGCGGGATGGGCTGGTTTCTAAGCCCCAGAAAATCAAAGGAGTGAAAAGAGGAGAAAGAAAAAGAAATGTATGGATTTTGTAGCTTGTTTTGTGCTAAGGTATATCTGTGTTGTGTACATCTCGGAATGGGAAATTTACAGAAGTTGCCGGAGTGAGGCTGGAACCAATCAGTAAGGAGAATTGTATAGTTCTTGCACATGCCGTTTGGGAATTCAATAATGATTTTGGTCCTTAGGTTCTGTTAAAAAAATAAAATAAAATAATCCAGCGGTGCAGGTGACGATCTTTCCTGTTACCTTCATAGGATCAAGGGACCCGTTGTCGACAGTACTTGGCATCGCGAGCCATTGAATTAGCGGATACAACATCAATGGATGTGATCAATGGATACGATTTGTTGGCAAGAAGGGTTGTTGTTGACAGGCTCTGTGCCTGGATGCGCTTGTTATTACAGAAGTTGCGAAGCAAAGAGAAGCCCCAGCCAGCTGTTGAGAGGGTGTGGGTCCCATGGCCATCGGTGTCACGTGCTGTTGAGAGAGTGGCGTTGATTGGTCCACGTTCATCTGTGCCATGTGGCATGTCTGCTTTAACACATGATGCCATTGCCGATTGGAGTCATCTCTCATTTCCACCATTGAAAAAAGAAAAAGAAAAGTGAGTTAATTAGATGGGCAGGATCTTCTAATCTAGGATATTCTGGGGAATGGTCCATCAAGGAGTGCATACCAGAGCAACGGTTTGGATCATCCAATCAGGTGGCCCCATTTGTATGGACCAAAGGATGGGATCATATGTTTGGTGTTCTTAACTTACGACATAATGCAATGATATGGCCAAAAGTTTGTAACGTAGGGCTTTCAGCTTGCACGAATGGGGTCTGACATGCACATTGAATATGGACCGTTGATCAGTCCTCGTGATCTTCTTTTTTACGTTTTTTTTCCCTTTTTGTACACATGTGAATGAACAAAGAGATATAGATACAAAGACTGCCTACTGAAGTGACGTCACCAACTTCTACGGGCCCACCATGATGTATGTGTTGTATCAACACCGTCCATACATTTAGAGAGATCATTTTAGAGCATCGTCCAAAGAACGAGGCAGATCCAAGGCTGGGGTGGACCCCACCACAGAAAACAATGATGAGAGTAACGCCCACCGTTGAAACCTTTTGAAGTTCCACCATGATGTTTATTTGAGATCCTACATGTTCATGTGTTAAAGCAGACATGAAAGAAGGAAAACACAAATATTTGCCAGAACCCAAACTGTCTTGTAGTGTAAACTTTTTAATGGTGGGCGTCACTCTTCCCTCTGTTTTTTGTGGTGGGTCTTCTCGAGCTTTGGATCTGATTCATTTTTTAGATCATGCCTTAATATGATATCTCCAAATGGATGGACGGTGTAGATATAAAATATACATCATGTGTGGCCCACAGAAACAGGAGACATCACTTCAGGAGGAGCCGGTGAGATGCCGAAATTACTGTCGCGCGAGTCATCTTCACGGAGAGTCTCTCCTGCGCACAGCTTTTGAGTCCCGCCGATGAAGGTATCTAACGGCTCTTATAAGAGCTCGTATTTAAGCTGCGTGCGGCGTGGTGCGTAGGAGACCGGGATATCATATATATATATATATATATAAGGGGAGGCCTCTCTGGACGTTGTATGTCCAGAGTGACGTCCCATACCTCTCTTTTGCTGAGAAGACCGTGGGCTGACCATGGCCACAACGTGATGTTTATGTTAAATCCACACCGTTCATATATTTCAACAACCCATTTTACGGTGTGGTGTCAACAATCAAGCTGGTCATATAACGTAAAGCAATGTAGATTGAACTCTTAAGGCTAGAATCATTTCAGGCTTACATGATGTATGTGTAGTATATCCACACTGTCCATCCATATCACCAGCCCATCTCATGGCATCATTCCAAAAATCAGGTCGATCCAATAATCAGGTGGGACATACCACTTTAAACAGTGAAGGTTGAATTTTACCATTAATATTGTTATAGGACCCACCTTGATGTACATGTCTTACACCCCTACATGATGAGTGTTTTATCATCACCGACCAGTAATAGACGGTGGGATTCACACCATAATATATATGTTTTATATGTGTCGTCCATCTGTGCAGGAACCCACCATCATGAGGTATATGTTATATTCAAACCGTCCTTCCATTTGCAGGTAGGGTCCATCATGATGTAGTGTTATAGCCACACCGTCCAGCCTACTGGTCAATAGGCCAGCAGCATATGGCTGGTCAGCAAGTTCCATGGACCCCAGCTGAATAGTTGGTATATATAGATATATTTTATATAGTATATATTTAGATATATATATAGTCTATATATATATATATATATATATATATATAATAATATTATTGTATGGTGGGCCCTACGTGGGAACCACCTGTGTGGGATACAATTGGCTGGTCTTCACGCACCAGCAGACTAGCTGTCTTGACGTTACAAGTTATGTGGGTCCTCCATGATATATATGATGATCCACACTGTCCATGTGATGGGGCCCACCTTGGTGTATGTACATTCACACCGTCCACCTTTGGACGGTGTCGTGTGAGGCCTACCATTGATGTATATGTATTACACTCCAGCCGTCCGTCCAGTCTACTGGACGTGGACCCTACCATATATAATGCAAGTGCTCCATCCGTGTTGGCCTGGTATCCACCGTGAATCCCTGATGTAAGTGTTTTATCCCTAATGCCTAATAGCGTGGGCCCACACGTGGAAACCACTTTGATGTATGTGTTTTATATGCACCGTCCATTTCTGGACAGGTGCAGGGTGGGGCCACATGATGTAAGTGTTTTATTTCCACCATCCACGCTGACGTGCACTCCACTTGTTGTGTGCATTGCAATCACACCGCTACCCATGCGGCCTACTATGATGTATGTATTATACATCCACGCCGTTCATCTGTTTCACATTCACTCCAGTCATCCATTTTCTAGATCACGGGCTTCCCCTAGGTGTTGAGGGTCTAATATTGCATATTGGACCCCAGTTACTATCTGGATTTATGAACATCACACTATTTAACGGGGTATTTTAATCATGTTTGTGATACAAGGTGAATCTAGGAGTGTGGACTGGAAAGGACGGTAAGAGCATGGATTTAATACTCTGACATCACCAAGGCATTGGACGGGACCTCATGGGACCAGTATCGAGGATTTACACATCAAAGATCAGAGGAAATTCCATCCGTTCACTTCAAACAGGCCTGAAAAACGTCTGGAATGCAAGATCACAGGGTCCCCACCATCTGATCGGCTCGAAACTTCATACAGGGCCTGAGGAAGTTAAATAACGTACACATCAAATTTGAGCCCTTGGATCCATGTGAAGGTGGTCCAACGGCTAGATCAGCCCCTAAAATCATGACCTGGGGCCCACCTGAAATCTAGATATACTTGAATTTGGTCTCAACCCATTAAATGAGCTGAAAAAAAGTGGATGGACGGAGCAGATCTCTCGAAACGTCAAGAGAGGATCCCGTTCCGGGGAACGAGGATACACAACCCGAGTGCATAGGAGGAGCACCGAATCGGGAGAGTCGGTCAGCATGCGCTGACCCGACTCCCAGCCAAAACGGAAATTTCCGTTTTTCTGTTCGCATCAGGGAGATCTGGTCGACGTCAGTGGGCCACCATCATCACCCATCTTGCCTGATCTGAACCGTCCAGTCGTTCACTAAGGGGAAACCGACCGTACAAATGGGGTTCTTCCGAATCAATGCATGCACACACGCTGGAGTGTAAACTTAGCGAAGGACGGACGGTTGAACGGAAAACCTGGGCTCACACCAAAACCGGTCCAAAAAGCGTCATATCCGCACGGTTTTTCGTGTAGAGTATGATGGACGGACGGAGTGGATTCCTCATAAACCTAGATGACTGGGCCTCACTGGCAGCCAACGTGAAAACGGAAATTACTGTTTCTTTTGATTCCAGCGTCCGCAAACAGGGGATGGTTGTGATCCCTGTGGGCCACCATATGGACCCATCACCCCAATCCGAGCCATTCATTGAAATCATATGGAGGAGTGGATCATGACCTAGGTGATTTTTATCTGGAATATGCTAGACAGTGGGCACCAGTTTGTTGAACGATGGAGCTTCACCGCACGATTGATCAGATGGGCCGCATCAATGGAATTCCAAAACAGTCCATTTTTTACTAAAAATTCACGAAGAAGACAATGGACGGAGTTGATTTTCAAGAAATATGATCAGATGGGCCCCATCACACATCAGTGCAACTGCTGTGCGAAAGGTTACGCACGACCGCAAAAGCCGGAATTTTCGGAAGATTTTGGCCCTTCATCTCTGATCAGTCGGTCGATCTGAACCATTCATAGGGTGTCCAGGCCAAAAACGACCCTGTCTACGGAAGGAATCAGAAGCCGAGACGTTTGTTCGTTCCGGAAATCGACCCAAAACGCACCGACTCCGCGGTCTTCGCTGCGAATGAAGAGGCCAGCTGTATGCTCGCTCCGACGTTAACAGAGAATGGAATTTTTCTCACACCGCGGATTGGAGGGAGATTTCTCCACCGATAGCTCTCCACGCTTTCACAGCTGCTATAAAGGGAAAGACAGGGAGGAGAGAAAGGAGTATCTTCGGCTGAAGACAGGAGACGGACAGGGAGAGGAAGAGACAGGAGGAGAAAGAGAATTGTTTGTTTCTTTGACTGTTTCCTTTGCTGTGAGAGATCTAGCCAACATGGTCGGCTAAACCCCTTAGCTAGGGCTAAGGGGTGAAGCTTGTAGCTTGATGGGTCTACTTCTATGGTTGTATTCATGATAGGCTGGATTGTTGATTGATTGCAGCTAGAACAAAGGGACTACTTTGGTTTTTAATGATTCTTTTGTGACTAACATTACATTAGATCTGTGATGGCTTGAGTTTTCCTTTGCTTAATTCTGATTATGGGGTTAGGAAGCCCTGTTGTTCACCATCGTCTCCTAGGCATGGTTGGATGACGGAACTCTTCCTGACGCTCATACATCATACAGTTCGGTTGTGGATTGGTTGAACTCTGTTGTTGGCTTTGTCTCATAGGCATGGTTTTGTGATGGAATCCATTCTGATTTATAACCATCTGATCTATTAAAACTGCATTAACCAAGGTCCAATCTTGATATCTTTTACCATAGAATTCCCTGATTTCTACAAGTGGATCCCCTGAATCCCTAGTTCCCTTCTCTGAATTCTCTAAATTTAGATCAATATTTCACATTATTCTTCAAAACACAATTGGTTTAGTTTTCATCTTAGCCTAGTTCCAGATCTGGTTATTTTCAGATAACGTACAGGTTTCAATCCCTGTGGATTCGACCTCGGTCTTACCGAGTTATTACTACATCACAACCCTATACTTGGGGAGTGAACAAGTTTTTGGCGCCGTTGCCGGGGATTGACGGTTACGTTTTTTTGAAATTAACTGGTTTTAGGATTAGTTTAAGATTAGGATTTTTAGGTTTTATTTTTAGAATTTCCTAATTCAGGTTTCCTATAATTTTTAGAAATTTTTTATTTTAATTAACTTTCTATTTTAGATGATTTTCCCTTTTTAGAAACTAACCCAACTTTCTTATTTTGTAGGATTTTGAGATAGGTTTCTAAATTGGTAATTTCTCTTCTCCTTGCTATTTCTAGATTAGCATTCCTTTTTAGCAAATTTCTAATTCTAACTCTTTTAGAATTTAATTTTGTTTCCTATTTTATTTTCTATTTAAAGATTTTCTGTTTAGAAACTAACTTTCCTGTTTTGTAGGCCTTTCAGAAGTTTCTAATTCGGTAAGATCTTTCTAAATTCTACTTTCTATTTTTAGAATTTTTGTTATTAACTTACTTTCTAGTTTAGGAACTTTCCTCTTTTATTTTAGAAATTTTATACTCTCTTAGGAATTTCTCTTTTTCTAAATTAGAAACTAGTTTACTGCTATTTCTCTTCTTAGGATTTTCTAATTTTAGGTTAGAATTTCTCTACTTTCTATTTTTAGAATTTTCTATTTCTAGGCTTTCAATTATTTTAGAAATTCTTTCTCTTTTAGAAACTCAAATTATTTCTATTTTAGGATTAAGATTTCTAATTTAGAACTTTCTAACTCTAGGTTAGAACCTTCCTTTTGTTTTTAGAAACTAGGTTAGTTATTTTCCTTTTTAGAGACTCTTTCTAATTTTAGAAACTAACTCCTTTTTCCTTTATTTTTAGAAACTTTCTAATTTTAGGTTTAGGAAACTTTCCTTTTCTAGAAACTAACTTTGTTTTCACCTTAGAATTTTCTAACTTCTATTTTTAGGAACTAATCTCTTTTTGGTTTCTTTTGCAGGTTCTTAATTTAGGGACTCCAAATTTGGTAACTTCCTTCCAACCCTCTCTTTCTTTTTAGATTTTTATTTCCCTTCTTAGGATTAGGTTTAGAATTTGATTGAGGGCTGTGAGTGTTTCATGCCCAAGTGGGCTCGTGACAACACTCGACGTCTCTTGACTGAAGGAGGATTAGTTGAGGGGTTAACTGTCCATCGTAGGACTAGACATCGCTCGAATTCCCCTGAGTTAATTGAGGATATGGCTGGAAATCAACCTCGTCTACCCCAGCCTAGGGTGAAGATGTCCAGGATGAGAATGAGGTGCATCAAGCACCCCGCCTCGTACCTTACGAGATTACTTACAACCGGCGGGGGTGAGTACGCCCTCATGCATGGTTTTTCAGGAGAATGCAGGACATATGGATATCAAGCCAGGGGTGATCCAACTCCTTCCTAAATTTCATGGGCTTGAGTCAGAGAATCCATATCTACATCTGAAAGAATTCGATGAGATCATGACTACCCTATACTTTCCTAACGTGTCTGATGACACAGTTAGGTTAAAACTCTTTCCCTTTTCTTTGAAAGAGAAAGCCAAGACGTGGTTACATTCATTACGTCCTCAATCTATTGGCAGATGGAATGACATGACAAGGGAGTTCATTAAAAAGTTTTTTCCATATCATAAGACGAACACCCTTAGGAAGTCGATCATGAACTTCGCCCAAAGGGAAGATGAAACATTCTTCCTATGTTGGGAGCGGTTCAAAGATCTTGTCAGTTCATGCCCACAACATGGTTTTGAAACGTGGCGCATCACAAATTTTTTCTATGATGGACTGACATCTCCCATGCGCCAATTAGTTGAGACAATGTGTAATGGGGAGTTTATGAATAAAGGTGTCGATGAGGTGTGGGACTACTTTGATAAACTTGCTGAGAACACACAAACATGGGACATCTCCCCTAGACCGAGTACCACGCCTAGGCCGACTCATTCCAAAGAAAAAGGTGGAATGTACCTCCTGAAGAGGATGATGATATTAACGCCAAGGTAGCCAATCTCACTCGAAAACTCGAGGCCATGGAATTAAAGAAGGATAAGGCCAAGGAAATTGTTTGTAGTATTTGTGGTTGCAACATTCACACTACTGAGAATTGCCCAACTATATCTGCCTTTCAAGAGGTATTGAATGAGCAATCCAATGCTGTAAGCAATTACCAAAGACCTTTTAGTGGGCCCACCTCTAACACATACAATCCTGGCTGGAGGAACCATCCAAACTTCAGTTGGAGGAATGGACAAACCGCTACACCTCAAGGTTTCCTAAATCAAAATCCAACTCAAGAGAAACCTCAAGAGGATCCGGTTCTGAAACATTTTCAAAAGCAAGAGCTTTTCAATCAGGGTATGCTACAGGCCTTTCAAGACCTTACAAAAGCAATACAAGGACTTAAGGCTGAAAATGCGATTGGGAACAAGGGGAGCTTCCCAGCTCAACCTCTTCCCAATCCTAAATCGCAATATGAAATTAGCGACCCAAGCTCTTCAAATCAGATGGAGCAAGCTAAATCCATCACCACTCTTAGGAGTGGAAAAATCATTGACAAAACCATTCCGGTTAGGGCTGAAAAGTCTAAGGACCCGGAAGTGGATAAAGAAGATGGATCTAGCCATGCCCCACTAGAGTTAGAACCGGAACCTCAAGGGAAGCCGGTTGCTCCATTTCCCCAACGGTTGGTTGCACCAAAACCTCTTCCTAACTCTCAGGATATTCTAGAGGTGTTGAAACAAGTGAAGGTCAACATACCTCTACTTGATGCCGTGAAACAAATACCTTCCTATGCCAAATTCTTGAAAGACTTATGTACGACCAAAAGACGGCAGAATATTCAAAAGAAAGTTTTCCTGACTGAGAAAGTGAGTGCCATCCTAAAACAAGATGTGCCGCAAAAATTCAAAGACCCCGGTAGCCCAACCATATCATGTGTAATTGGGGACTATCGAATTGATCACGCACTTCTTGACTTAGGAGCGAGCGTTAATCTTATTCCCTACTCGGTATACAAACAGTTGGGTTTAGGTGAATTAAAACCCACCTTAACTACACTACAACTTGCTGATCGCTCTGTTCGTGTACCAAGAGGAATAATTGAGGATGTGTTGGTCCAGGTTGATCGATTTTACTACCCAGTAGATTTCATCATCCTAGATACCGAACCCATCAACAATACAAGCACTCAGATTCCCGTCATTCTTGGTCGCCCATTCCTTGCCACTTCAAACGCAATTATCAATTGCAGGAATGGTGTCATGAGTATGTCTTTCGGGAATATGACATTAGAAATGAATATCTTTTTCAACACTGGCAGACGGGTAGAGGAAGATGACGATATCCACGATATTAACATGATCGATACTTTCGTGGAAGATAGGACACCCCTTACCTTATCCTCTGATCCTCTAGAGCGTGCCTGGCCCACTCCCATGAGTTTGATGATGACATAATTAGGGAGACGTGTGCCATGCTTGATGCAGTACCGGTACTTGAAGTTAACCGGTGGAGGCCTCAATTTGAAAAGTTACCCCACACTGATGAAGTGCCTCTACCGTCTAACCTCAAGCCACCGAAGCTTGACCTAAAACCTTTGCCCTCTGATTTAAAATATGCATACTTAGGTCAAGATGAGACATACCCGGTGGTGATTTCTGCCCACCTTGAGAAAGAACAAGAGAGTAAGCTTATATCTACTCTCCTGGAGCATAAGGGAGCCCTTGGATGGACAATCGCGGACCTCAAGGGAATCGACCCCTCGATTTGTACTCACCGCATATATCTTGAGGATAATGCGAAGACAGCTCGGCAACCACAACGTAGACTAAATCCAAACATGAAGGAAGTGGTTAAGGCCGAGGTTCTTAAACTATTGGATGTGGGTATCATATACCCTATATCCGATAGTCAATGGGTGAGTCCAACTCAGGTGGTTCCTAAGAAGTCCGGGATCACCATCGTAGCCAATGCCAATAATGAACTCGTGCCGACTAGAGTCACTACTGGTTGGAGGATGTGCATTGACTACAGGAAATTAAATACCGTCACGAGGAAAGACCACTTTCCTTTGCCCTTCATTGATCAGATCTTGGAAAGGTTAGCTGGTCATTCCTATTACTGTTTCCTTGACGGGTATTCGGGCTATAATCAGATAGAGATCGCCCCTGAAGACCAAGAAAAGACTACGTTTACATGTCCTTACGGCACCTTTGCTTACCGAAGGATGCCGTTTGGACTATGTAATGCTCCTGCCACCTTCCAGCGATGTATGATGAGCATATTTTCTGACATGGTGGGGCAATATTTAGAGGTCTTCATGGACGATTTCTCTGTCTTTGGTCCATCTTTCAGCGAGTGCTTGGAAAGTCTTAAATGTGTGCTGAAAAGATGTGAAGAAAAGAACTTGGTACTTAATTGGGAGAAGTGTCATTTCATGGTTCAGAAGGGAATTGTCCTTGGACACATTATTTCATCCAAAGGAATCGAGGTGGATAAGGCAAAGATCGATCTTATCTCTAACCTACCTCCACCCAAGAACATAAGGGACGTGCGATCCTTCTTAGGACACGCCGGGTTTTACAGAAGATTCATAAAGGACTTTAGTCTCATCTCTCGTCCTCTATGTAATCTACTTCAAAAGGATGCACCATACGAGTGGACTGAACCATGTCAAGAAGCTTTCACTAAGCTTAAGGGCATATTGACTAGTGCACCTATCATACAGCCACCTGACTGGAGCATTCCTTTTGAACTTATGTGCGACGCGTCTGATTATGCTCTTGGGGCAGTTCTAGGCCAGAGAAAAGATAAGAAACCCTACGTTATTCATTACGCAAGTAAGACTCTAAATCCTGCCCAAGTGAACTACTCGACTACAGAAAAGGAACTCTTAGCTGTAGTGTTCGCCTTGGACAAATTTAGGTCCTACTTGATTGGATCCAAGATCATTATTTACACTGATCACGCAGCGCTTAAGTATCTTCTGTCTAAGAATGATGCTAAGCCCCGCCTGATAAGATGGATCCTCCTACTCCAGGAATTTGACCTAGAAATAAAAGATAAAAAGGGAGTAGAGAACGTAGTGGCTGACCATCTTTCTCGCCTTAATCCCTCTGATTCCTTTGAGACGACACAGATTAATGACATGTTCCCTGATGAACAATTGTTCAGAGTCTCTCATTCACCTTGGTTCGCTGATATCGCCAATTATCTTGCCACAGGTTCCATACCGACACATTGGACTGCGCAAGATAAGAAGAAATTTTTCACCGAGGTGCGCAAATTCTTCTGGGATGATCCATACTTGTTTAAATATTGCCCAGACCAAATCTTGAGGAGATGTGTGCCAGACAATGAGCATCAGAGTGTCATCTCCTTCTGTCACTCACAGGCCTGTGGTGGTCACTTTTCTGCAAAAAAGACCACGGCCAAAATTCTGCAGTGTGGCTTCTATTGGCCCACTATGTTCAGGGACACTCATGAGTTTTGCAAAGCTTGTGAGCGTTGTCAGAAATTGGGAGCATTGTCCCGTCGAAATATGATGCCCTTGAATCCCATTCTTATCATAGAGGCATTTGATTGCTGGGGCATCGATTTCATGGGGCCATTCCCCCAATCTTTTGGGAATTTATATATTTTGCTTGCCGTAGACTATGTCACTAAATGGGTCGAAGCGATTCCGTGTCGAACCAATGACCACCGCACGGTCATTAAATTCCTGAAAGAAAACATCCTTTCTCGATTCGGAACGCCTCGAGCCATTATTAGTGATGGGGGCTCACACTTTTGTAATAGACCATTTGAGAGTTTAATGAAGAAATACGGTATCTCTCATAAGGTGAGCACCCCATACCACCCACAGACAAGTGGGCAAGTTGAGATTTCCAATAGGGAGATCAAACATATTTTGGAGAAAACGGTTAACCCTGACCGTAAGGATTGGTCAATTCGATTGACTGATGCCTTATGGGCATACCGTACTGCTTTTAAAACCCCTATTGGAATGTCTCCCTTTAGACTCGTCTATGGGAAGGCTTGCCACTTGCCTGTGGAGTTGGAACATAGAGCTTACTGGGCAATCAAAAATCTAAATTTCAATCTGAACAACGCTGGCTCGCTACGCAAACTTCAATTAAATGAACTTGAAGAAATCCGGAACGACGCATACGAGAACTCGAGAATTTACAAGGACAGGATGAAGGCGTTTCATGACCAACACATTTTACGAAAATCATTCACACGCCAGGGCAGAAAGTCCTTTTGTATAATTCTCGATTACATCTCTTTCCGGGTAAGCTTCAATCTCGTTGGACCGGTCCCTACATTGTCGTTACTGCATATCCTCATGGGGCTGTCGAGATAAGAGACCCCGACAATGGCAAGGAGTTTAAAGTAAATGGACATCGCTTAAAGCCATTTGTCGAGAAATTTGATTCAGAGGACATGTCCATGCCTCTGACTGATCCTGTTTATCAGGAATGATCTCCTAGTCTGATGGAGGTATAGGTAGGTTTCCTGTTTTCATAGGATTAGGGTAGTTTCTTTAGTCTGGCTGAAGACGTTAAACTTTGCGCTCCTGGGAGGCAACCCAGCTTTTGATTTCATGTTTGTGGGTAACATTGCTGCAAACCCTCACGAGACTACAACTCGTCCACTAGGGGCAACCTAGGGGTTTAAAGGCTTATTGCATACGCTAAATGCAATCGAGAGCACCTGCGAAAGTGGTATAGGTACGATTTTATTTTTTTGTTATGCTTTCTCTCTTGGGCTAACTTGCTTTCCTATTGATACCTTTATGGAAAAGCCCCTTGATTCTTTCGTCCAGGTACTATCTCCCCAGCATTTCTCATTTACTTTCGTTGTCCCATGTGCATTGCATGCTTATATCTTTTACATTGAGGACAATGTAGATTTTAGGTTGGGGGTGGGAGATTAGGTTTCCTAATCAGTAATTTTCTTAGTCTTGAGCAAAAATTGTGAAAAATTTTAATTTTTTTTGGAATTTCTATGAATTCGAAGTGTTTTTGACGGCCATCTTGGATTTAGAATTACAAGATAAGTGATGTTGGTAACTTATGACTCTTGGATCCAGTATTTGTTAGATTTCACAATAAGTTCAAACTGTTAATCTAGGATTAGAAGTTTTAAACATTGATTGAGTCATGATTCCACAAGACACATCCTGCTTGCACATTAAGGTTTCAGTTCAATATTGAAGGATTGACTTGGTGATCAGTAAGCATGAAAGGAACCAACCTGGGTAATTTGTCCATCATGTTCAATAAAAAGAATGAAAGAAAATGAAAAAACCTAGCTACAAGATAGCTGCCTGCGGAAAGGGTTGGGCGAATGGACTTCACCATGGGTTTGCTCCCCATAAGTGTAGAGTCGATTCCCCATGGTTGTCTTTGAAAAAAAAAATTATAGAAAATACAAGATTTTTGGGCGATTAATCTTCACCATAGGTTTGCTCCCTATAGGTGAGGATTTGGTTCCTTTCATTGGCATTAATTTTCATGGAGAAATCGAGGGATGGAATGTTGATCTATGAGGCAGGTTTTGGTTTAGGTTTGGATTGTTATGGGTTTTCTTATTTATTACCAATGATATCATGAAAGAAAGAAGTAGATCCTAATGTTGATAAGCTAAGATCACACTATACACTCATGGAACTCAATGTGTAGAATTATTCTAGTAATGGATTAATATTTGAACTTGATTATGAAGATTACCATGCGCTTACCTCCAGGAGAAATTTTATGCCCAACATTCATGAATCTTAAATTTCTCATATCTGAATCGTTCTTCAAAAATATCACTCGGTTTCATGGAAATTACCCTGTAAATTCTCAACTTATTTTTCGCATGTTTTGCTCGGGACTAGCAAAATGCTGGTTGGGGGTTGTGTTGAGGGTCTAATATTGCATATTGGACCCCAGTTACTATCTGGATTTATGAACATCACACTGCTTAACGGGGTATTTTAATCATGTTTGTGATACAAGGTGAATCTAGGAGTGTGGACTGGAAAGGACGGTAAAAGCATGGATTTAATGCTCTGACATCACCAAGGCATTGGACGGGACCTCATGGGACCAGTATCGAGGATTTACACATCAAAGATCAGAGGAAATTCCATCCGTTCACTTCAAACAGGCCTGAAAAACGTCTGGAATGCAAGATCACAGGGTTCCCACCATCTGATCGGCTCGAAACTTCATACAGGCCTGAGGAACGTAAATTAACCGTACACATCAAATTTGAGCCCTTGGATCCATGTGAAGGTGGTCCAACGGCTAGATCAGCCCCTAAAATCATGACCTGGGGCCCACCTGAAATCTAGATATACTTGAAATTTGGTCTCAACCCATTAAATGAGCTGAAAAAGTGGATGGACGGAGCAGATCTCTCGAAACATCAAGAGAGGATCCCGTTCCAGGGAACGAGGATACACAACCCGAGTGCATAGGAGGAGCACCGAATCGGGAGAGTCGGTCAGCATGCGCTGACCCGACTCCCAGCCAAAACGGAAATTTTCGTTTTTCCTGTTCGCATCAGGGAGATCTGGTCGACGTCAGTTGGGCCACCATCATCACCCATCTTGCTGATCTGAACCGTCCAGTCGTTCACTAAGGGGAAACCGACCGTACAAATGGGGTTCTTCCGAATCAATGCATGCACACACAGATGGAGTGTAACTTATCGAAGGACGGACGGTTGAACGGAAAACCTGTGGCTCACACCAAAACCGGTCCAAAAAGCGTCATATCCGCACGGTTTTTCGTGTAGAGTATGATGGACGGAGTGGATTCCTCATAAACCTAGATGACTGGGCCTCACTGGCAGCCAACGTGAAAACGGAAATTACTGTTTCTTTTGATTCCAGCGTCCGCAAACAGGGGATGGTTGTGATCCCTGTGGGCCACCATATGGATCCATCACCCCAATCCGAGCCATTCATTGAAATCATATGGAGGAGTGGATCATGACCTAGGTGATTTTTATCTGGAATATGCTAGACAGTGGGCACCAGTTTGTTGAACGATGGAGCTTCACCGCACGATTGATCAGATGGGCTGCATCAATGGAATTCCAAAACAGTCCATTTTTTACTAAAAATTCACGAAGAAGACAATGGACGGAGTTGATTTTCAAGAAATATGATCAGATGGGCCCCATCACACATCAGTGCAACTGCTGTGCGAAAGGTTACGCACGACCGCAAAAGCCGGAATTTTCGGAAGATTTTGGCCCTTCATCTCTGATCAGTCGGTCGATCTGAACCATTCATAGGGTGTCCAGGCTAAAAACGACCCTGTCTACGGAAGGAATCAGAAGCCAAGACGTTTGTTCGTTCCGGAAATCGACCCAAAACGCACCGACTCCGCGGTCTTCGCTGCGAATGAAGAGGCCAGCTGTATGCTCGCTCCGACGTTAACAGAGAATGGAATTTTTCTCACACCGCGGATTGGAGGGAGATTTTCTCCACCGATAGCTCTCCACCGCTTTCACAGCTGCTATAAAGGGAAAGACAGGGAGAGAAAAGGAGTATCTTCGGCTGAAGACAGGAGACGGACAGGGAGAGGAAGAGACAGGGAGGAGAAAGAGAATTGTTTTTTTCTTTGACTGTTTCCTTTGCTGTGAGAGATCTAGCCAACATGGTCGGCTAAACCCCTTAGCTAGGGCTAAGGGGTGAAGCTTGTAGCTTGATGGGTCTACTTCTATGGTTGTATTTCATGATAGGCTGGATTGTTGATTGATTGCAGCTAGAACAAAGGGACTACTTTTGGTTTTTAATGATTCTTTTGTGACTAACATTACATTAGATCTGTGATGGCTTGAGTTTTCCTTTTGCTTAATTCTGATTATGGGGTTAGGAAGCCCTGTTGTTCACCATCGTCTCCTAGGCATGGTTGGATGACGAAACTCTTCCTGACGCTCATACATCATACAGTTCGGTTGTGGATTGGTTGAACTCTGTTGTTGGCTTTGTCTCATAGGCATGGTTTTGTGAATGGAATCCATTCTGATTTATAACCATCTGATCTATTAAAACTGCATTAACCAAGGTCCAATCTTGATATCTTTTACCATAGAATTCCCTGATTTCTACAAGTGGATCCCCTGAATCCCTAGTTCCCTTCTCTGAATTCTCTAAATTTAGATCAATATTTCACTATTATTCTTCAAAACACAATTGGTTTAGTTTTCATCTTAGCCTAGTTCCAGATCTGGTTATTTTCAGATAACGTACAGGTTTCAATCCCTGTGGATTCGACCTCGGTCTTACCGAGTTATTACTACATCACAACCCTATACTTGGGGAGTGAACACTAGGCCCATGTGATGTGGCCCTGTTAAGATGTATTTGAGGCCCGTGGTTGGGTCATGTCATGACGTATTTGAGGCCCATTTGGTAAGGCCCAATGTGATGTGATAAGGCCCACATGATGAGGCCCGATGTGTTATATTTGAGGCTCAGGCATGAAGCCTATGAGATGTATTTTGTGGCCCATTGAGATTATATATGGCCCACCGTAATGAGGCCCATCGAGATTGTATGTGGCCTACTATGTTGTGTATGAAGCCCTTGTATGAGGCCATGGGTCTACTATATGTTTGGCTCTATATAGGCACTCCTTGGGAGCACTGTTGGTTAAATGTCCACGTTGATGGGCAATAATGGTTGAATGTCCACATTGTGACCTTCCCTTGGGCCTAACATTCTCATCAATGTTGATTATCGTGACCGATTGCCGATTCCGACCATCGAGGCCGAGTATCGAGGCCGATTCTAATTTGTCAATGCCGATTGTATAAGCCGATTTTGATTGTCGAGGCCGATTCTGATTTGTCGTGGCCGATTGTATAGGCTGATTCCGATTGTCGAGGCCAAGTATCGAGGGCGATTCCGATTTGTCGAGGCCGATTCCGATTGTCGAGGCCGATTCCGATTTGTCGAGGCCGATTGTATAGGCCGATTCTAATTGTCAAGGCCGAGTATCGAGGCCGATTCTGATTTGTCTAGGCCAATTGTATAGGCCGATTCCGATTGTCGTGGCCGATTGCCGATTAGCGATCGAGGCCAATTATCGTGACCGATTTGTCGATTCTGATTATCGATCGATTTCGATTGTCGTGACTGATTGCCGATTCCAATTGACGTGACCGATTTGCCGATTCTGATTATCGATCAATTCCGATTGACGTGACCGATTTGCCTATTTTGATTATCGATCGATTCCGATTGTCTTGACCGATTGCCGATTCTGATTGGCGTGACCGATTTACCGATTCGGATTGTCGTGACCGATTGCCGATTCCGATTGACGTGACCGATTTGCCGATTCCGATTATTGATCGATTCCGATTGTCGAGGCCAAGTATCAAAGATGATTCTGATTGTCGAGACCAAGTATCGAAGCCGATTCTGATTCGTCGAGGCCGATTGTATAGGCCAATTCCGATTGTTGAGCCCGATTTCGATTGTCAGGGCCGATTTCGATTGCCAAGGCCGATGGTCGAGACTTATGTGATGTACATCTATGTGATGAGGCCCATTGTGGTGCATTTGAGGGCCAGGCGATGGAGCCCATTGTGATGTATATCAGGCCTAGGTGAGAGGCCCATCGTAATGTGTATTAAGCTCTTGAGTGAGGCCATGGGTCTGCTATATGTTAGGCTCTATGTGGTCCATTCCTTGGGGGCAATGTTAGTTAAATGTCCACATTGTCGACGCCGATTATGAGCACATGATAGTATAGCATCATGATACATGCCCATGCGCATCATCTGTATGTTTGTTATGAGATGTGGTTGATCATTGCATATGTCATTGAGCATGTTGTTATGAGACTCCCTGATAGGCGGAGGTTATCTCACATGAGCGCACGGTATGCGTATGATTGATGCATGACTGGATTGTATGACTCATACATCTTCATTTTGATTACTATACGCCCTAGCGACATCAGGGTCGTAGCCTCCACAGGCATATCGTGGATGGCCAGATGGGACACCGAAAATTTGTTCTAGCATCAGGCTGTCATAGATGGCCCTGGGTGAAAATTTCTAAACCCTCTTGGTACCAGAGGACGCCCTAACGTCGAGACTGAGTGGATATATATGAGCGCATGAGTGCCGTATACCAGTAGGTCCAGTCTCCCACTATGTCGTGGTCGGTTGGGAGGGGGTGTGGCCTTACTTGCCTGAGGGAGTAGGTATAACTGGGCTGAGTTTGACCAGCTCGTGAATGAGTCCGCTATCGACGTGTCGGGTGATATTGGCCGACTACTGGCCAAGCGGATAGTGAGGTCTTTTCCACTTACCCAGTTGTGTGCTTGATGAGGCGGCAAGCTGGTGTAAAGTGCACTAGACCCCGGTGATGATCCCAGGGATGAAAAGTATTGATATGTGGACTTATTGAGCAGGAGTTGCATACTCATTCATCCATTCATTCACTATCCACTCGGGCTGGTGGTGCGTAACTATTTGTTACATGTACCTCCGTAATGGCCAGGATTTTGATTGGAGCGCGTGACTAACCTGAGATCAGGAGTTTACCACATTGAGTCTGACTATCCAAATTTAGGTATGAGACTGGTTTGGATAGAAGTTCCTTGTGATGGACCCCACAGTCTGCGATACTACGTACTATCATCCCGACCTCACACCTCTGCTTGGTCATTTCATTCGCATCACATATTGCATCTACAGGCATATGGCATTTTGGGTTGTTGCGTTTTTCTATACTTATATGGCCTAGACAGACTTAACAAGATTTACATATTGCATTATACCCTCGACATCTGATATTTGGCTCTTTATGACTTATTTGCATAGTTGATCTGTATTGCGTACTCTGATATTGTATGACTCATGGACTTGTCAGTATTTCCGCTTACTCTGTTATCGTATGATTTATGATCTTGTCAGTATTTCTACGTACTGTGATAATTCGTGATCTTGTCAGTATTTCTATTTATTCCGATATTGTACGATTTATGGCACTGTATTGAATACTTGGCACATACCTTGTGCACACACTTACACCACCCTCTAAGCTTTCTATAAGCTTATGCACGATAGATGCGTGTAGGTGATGTTAGATTGCAGCAGCGCGGAGCTTGGAGCATGTAGCTAACTTCTGGAGCTTTAATTTTTACATATATATTTCCCTTTCAACATTGTATTCAAATGTTTATATTAGTGGATATATGATGATGATGTTGCCTTTGTGATTTGGGTATACTTGTGGTTATGCTTATTACGAGTTAAATGTGTATTGGAAAAAAAATACTCCTTGTAGGATCCCAGGATCAGAATCTGGCATATGGACACTAGGAGCCAAGAATGAGGTACTACGAGGGGCTGTCGGCACTGGATTTGGCAATCGGGAATTTTGTAAGCCCGGTTTTCGAGTTTGAGGCGTGACAAAAAGTAAGATTTAAATATAAGGCTATGGAAGCAACATAAGATGATATGAAGGAGTCCGAATTCAATTTAGGAGACTCCTCTAATGATAAAGACCTTAGATACTTACATGTTATAACGGCGATCCATCATGATTTCCCACCCTATGGATTTGGGAGACCATAACACCTTAAATAGGTGACCTTGGAAGGCTCATATGGGCTTAATAGTTAAATATGAGGAGTTTTGCCTCATTGAGTGAGCCCTATAAATAATAAAAAAAATCTAAGAATTAGAGCCTCATTCCGTGCTTAATAATTAAATTTGAGGATTTTTAGTCTATTTTATTTTATTTTTTTAGTTTAACTTTAAAGTTGATTTTAAATCATATGTTTATTGTTATACTATCATTGGTCATTGATATTTCAACCGGTATGTCTTTTTAAATGACTATAATAAGCATGCTCCATATTTTTGAAGTTATATGCACCATATTCCCTTATTATTATGTACTTATTAGTAATCCATGACTTATAAAGGTTTTCATTTTCTATGTTTAATTGATATATCTATGGAATTAACTATTTATTAAATAATGATAAAAGTGAGAGAAAGATCAAGTCCCACTAAAACAAATTGAATTTTGTTTTGCAGGATTTGTTTATTGTTACAAGGAATTGATGGAGATAGGGGAGCATTTGAGGGGGAGAAATGCAAATGTTACATGGCTTTGTGTATTTGAGCTGTAAATCTTTATATTTGACATTTATTTTTTTTAATTATTTTGGTTTCTCGTTGGTACAGACCATGACAAAGTCTACGTTAGGTTTTTGTCACGTAATTGACAAATGGAGATATTATTAATGCACTGATTTGTGTACCTATTTTTCAATCACATGCGTTTATGTGTCAATGAATCATTTGAGCCCTTGGAAGTTGAAGACCGAAGACACATGAAGACTTATTGATTAAGTACTGAAGAAACAAGTAAATTGAGATGCATTAGTGACCCTAACCTTAGATCCAAAACAACCTAGCCTCTAGATGATCTTAACATTTGTAAGTAAACCTTATTTGATCATCACATAGCTTTAGGAGCCTTAATGAAACATGATAAGTTAGGCTAAAAGAGGTGAAAAGTTGTTGTAAATCTAACAGCCCAAAAATAACAGCTTTCGAGTGGTCCTTAATCCTATCGACAGTTTGTTGATAAGTCTTGATCGCATTGAAGATTAGCTCGATGAGATTGAAGAAATAGTCTAGCAACCAAATGGAAATTTTTTGAATTTTCTTGATGGGATCGAAGGACAGTTCGATCCTATCGAAGGACCTTCGATCCAATCGAATGGCCTTTCGATCCTATCGATGGAGCCGTTAACTAGCCGTTTTATAGTCACGCAATATGAACTCTATAAAATGGGCATTCGGTGATGGGCGTTTTGATGGTTTTTTGTGTAATTAGAGCTTATGTAATTCACAACTCATATCATTCATCTTATAATTTTAAATCAAAAAGATTCAAGTAATCTTCCTTGTGATTTATGACTTGAATGAGCATTCAAGTTTTATTTGAAGATGAACTTGATCTCTTCCATGTTGTAGAGATTAGACCAAAAGGTTACTGGTAAAAACTTTGTCTAAACCCTCCATAACACCCATTGAGGTGAATCCCCTGGATAATCAACTATCTATTACTTGTATGAGATTCCACCATCGTCTCTTGCATTGATCATCTTATTGGCACATCACATGTAAGGCAAACATTCGTATGAGCTAAAGCATCGACATCAACAATTGGAAGAGCATAAGGGGAGATGATTGAAGCATGAGAGAGCATCAATCAAGCAACTCAAGTAAGGCGCATCAATGGGGCCCAATCCGACAAGTAAGGTTGTTAATTTAGAGTCCATACACTCTTTTCCTTTTGTAGGATTAAATGTAAGAGTTTGTGACCTAAACTCGCTAGGTTCTTGTATAGGACATATGCTCTTGTGTATGGATGAATTCATTGGCTACGAGTGTGTATGCGTTACAATCTATAGAAAGCCTTCGGCGAGAGTATACATAGGTCCTTAAGTTAGGATCATTAGTGGTTGTTGGTTAGCCGATAGAAAACCAACTTAGTTTCCACGGGATCCACCGACAAGTGTGGAAACATGTTCATCCAATAGGGAAGTGTATGTGTAGGTTCTTATGTACGACTACTAGTGGTTGTTGGTTAGCTGATAGACAACCAATTAAGTTTCCGCATGAGCCACCGATACGAGTGGAAATGTGTTTCTCCTACAGGAGAGTGTACGTGTGGCTTAGTGGTTAGCCTAAGAGAAACCATGTAAAGGTTAAAGGTGAACAAGATTTAAAACCTCCGATATTGAATACTGATACACTTGAGGACAGTGCGTCCGCCAGGAGTGGAGGAGGGAAACTAAACCACTATACATGTTTGTGTTTGTGATTATTAATTGAGCACAATTTTATTCATACTTGTGATTGTTTTGTTAAATTATATGAATGCTTGAATTGGATTGTTTGATAGAGACTTAACTTGTAAAACACATACAAGTACACTATCTATATAGACTAGTTGCTTAATTGGCATATCTCTTATAGCCTATGTGATTGAACCCACTTTACATAGGAAGCCTTGGTGTTAATTTTCCTTGTTAATTTACTATCGGAACAATAAGGCCGTTATGCCCATAACTAAACTTGTTGAAGAGATGAAATATAACCAAGGTATATCTTTTTTTATCAGAGGTTGGTAAATTTATTTATTAGGTAAGGAATTTTACTTGGTCCTAATCACCCCCCTAAGAGTTAGCCATAATTATATAGATTAAACAAGCTTGCACACATGTCGTGGTAGATATTCCACGTAATTTCAGAAGACCCCACCCTGACCACTCTCTCTCTCTCTCTCTCTCTCTCTCTCTCTCTCTCTCTCTCTCTCTCTCTCTCTCTCTCTCTCTCTCTCTCTCTCTCCGTCCGTTTATTTTACTGGGTCCCCTGAAATGGCTGTTGTTGTGTTGCATTTATAAACGGAGACCGTCGGCTCATGATGAGCCAACGCTTGACACTTATCCCCTTCTCACTAGGAGAGGGGATCAACATCTTAGTTAGGTCAAACGTGTGCCAGGTGGCTATTAACTTGCAGTGGGTCAACAGTCCACGTGGCATCATTCCGTTTAACGAAATAGGTTCATTGACACTTGTGGGAGTGAAAAACAAAAGTAGGGATGATGACATCACCGTTGGCTTCCACGAGCCTGTGGTTTTATTTTTTTTCAATTTGGTCTATCGGTTACTTCTAAGAGGTGTTGGGGACCCTAAATATGTGACCCATTTGAATTTTCGATGCTTTACGGGTCTGATAAAGACAACTTTATGACGTGCCGAGAGTCCTACCCATTTAATTAATTAGATTTTCAATGGTTCTTAAGTTGCTAAGAATTGTTTTATCGAAGCTCATTCGAAGTCTAAAAAGTAGTTTAGTCTCGTTTAGGGTGGGGTGTCTACAATTTGTCTCATTTTTTACCTCATACCCCAAAATAATCTGAAAAAATAATAGATGGCGTGGATAAAATACATACATCATGGTGGGCCCCACAACGTTTTGGGTTAGAAACAAAAGTCATGTGGCTGAGTTTTATAGTTTTTGAGGTGAAATTCAACTTCTATCCAAACAGCCAACATCTGTCATCATTATACTTTTACCATTATTTGGACCCCTAATCAAATAGACTCTAAGGGCATGTTTGTTAACTTTGAAAAAACCCACTTAATGTGGAACTCTGAAAGCAGTTCACATTCAGCGTTGTTTGTTAACTCTGAATCCGAAAAAGTTTCCACCAGTTTCCCAGAATACTTTCCGGGGAAGAAGTCGGGCTTAATGGGGAATGCAGAATGCGCTCCGCCAATTCTTTTGAAACCAAACTTTTTTACTTTCAAAATTACCCTTGCACATTGCGACATAGAATCTCTCTACGTAGTACACTACTAATCTTTTAACGTGTGGAACTTATCTGGGCCACCATGATTTATGTATTAGATCCATATTGTCCATCAACTTTTTTAAATAATGCTAGAGCATAAGAGTATCTTAAGATGTTACTACAGAGAATCTTAAGATAAGATACTCTGTAATACTATCTATCATAAGAGTATCCGAAAGAGGTTTTTTCTTACAGAAAAGAACCCTTTCAGAGCCTCCCTTTCCTAATTAAAAGGTACTTTCAGCTCTTTACTCATTTAGTTAATATAATCCGCCCTTACTCAATTTCTCATCGGATTCGAAATTGCGGGCAGGTATAACTCACTTTTAACTACTGTTAATATAATCTGCCCTTACTCAATTTCTCATCGGATTCAGAATTGAGGGCGGGTATAATTACTTTTAACTCATAATTACACCTTTAAAAATAGAGGGTGTTAGTGTTCAATACTCCTCTGTTTACTAAAGAAATTTATGAAGAAATTACCTCTTTTTTATATATACTCTTCGGAACCGACTACTACCTCCCCTCAATCACTGTCAATTTGGAATAGAAGTTTTCTAGCAACTAAACTTGAGATTTCATGAATTTCTCGATCAGATTGAAGCCATCTTCGATTGGATCGTAGGGTCATTTATGCAATTTTTAGGATTTTCTTTTTTTGGCCCTGAAATTTCAGGATTTAATTTTCATGGCCCTGAATTTTTAAGACTCATTTTCCTTGGTTTCTTTACTTGTTTTCAAGCATCGTTTTACTTCGTCTTGATCTCTTTTGGTCCACATGATCGAATATACTTGATCTTCACACCTTAAGTTGTTAAATCTTTAATCATTCCATTGTTGATCATCTTTGGGCTTTAAATCATATGTTTAGCTCAGATTTAGCTTTGAGCTCCAATTTGTTCCTTGCAAATGAAATACACTCTATTATGACCAATTAATTTGATTTGTATGATAAAAGTAATGTAAAATATTGGATAAATATGCAATATTTAGGTGTTATCACACCCCCCAACCAACATAAAATATGTAAAAGATATTTCAAATTCAAGTTCAAAACTATATATAAGAGTAACTTCTATAGATCAATGTGATATTTCAATTATCTAATTAATAGAATTTTAAAGCACATATTTCTAAAAATAAATCAACCTAAACTCTAGTGTACTTAACAAATAACCTAATTGAGTTCAAATCATTAATTACTCAGTAGAAAAATCTCAAACATTGAGTTCCGTGGTGTACGGTCAAATCTAAACTTAACACGTCTAAAAGTTCAGTTATCTACATTCATGTTAACATTAATAATTAAAGGAATGATCATATCAACCAAAACTTGTCTTACAGTTCAAAAAAATTTCTTCCATCTTTTGATTTTTTCCATCGACGACTTTTACACTATCATGATTACTATTTTTTTTGTCCATACACTTTTTTCTCTCTTTCTTACATAACTAAACTTTACTTAGACAATTTAATAGGTAGTCCTTTTCGACAACAACTATTTGTTTAACTAGGTATTACTCTTTTTTTCACCTAAACATGATGGACAAGTTCCCCAAGCTTAGTTCATAACATTCTCAATAATCATCAAGTTAACACTATAATATCAAACTTAGACTTTAGAAATGTAACCTAGATGTGACATGTGAATTCATGAATTAAAAAATGTTTAAAACATTTCATGTTGAAAATTAATACGAAGAACTCAACTTTGAAAGTTACCAGATAACTAAATCTAGGCTTCAAAAATTCTCATCACTAAGTGCGTAATCATTTTATATTCAGATTGCTTTAAAAATCACTTAAATTCATAAAATTCAAACTTCTAAATATGTTTTCAAAAATTCAGCCCAAATAATTCAAATTAAGTTCTATTGAAGAATTTTCAAAAGGAAACCTCACCCACAACTTAAACGAAACATTGTCTTCAATCTATGAAATATATGCAATATAAACATCATGAGAGCAATTTAATTGTAACCAATATAAACATCATGAGAGCAATTTAATTGTAACCAAGTAAAATGTAGATAGTACCTTAAATGGTGAATATGCACCAGTTCTTCAATTCTCTAAATTGGTAAAAAAATAAGGAACTTTTAAACTACTAAAACAAACATGTCCTAAGAAAGAAATTAAACTCTTAATATATGAAAACAAAGGAAAAAAAAACTACTCATTCTTATAGACATTTTCTTCATCTTGCTACTATCTCAATAAATTTCTCAAAAGGCTTCTCAATAAGTTATCCAAAAGCACATTTTATAGTAGGCTTAGATATCCTAGACCATAAATTTCCAGAAAAATTTATCAACCTCAACAAAAAATCCCCGATCAATATTTTGAGGTATCCAAATTATATAAAACTCACATGCGGTAGAAAAATTGTCAATATCAGTAAACAACAATGAATCAGAGACTATAATTAATTATAATTCATAAAAAAAAAAAAAAAAAATCTTTAGCCAATATAGTCTTTATGAAATCTGAAGTTTCGATCTTTGGGTCAAATCCCAGCTCCTCCACCCTTAATGGTAAACATTGAGGATCAGTGGAAGGAAACACTTCAAAACAATGTTTACCCCGGTGCAGTATCAACTACTAGGGTAGAGTCTGTAAGGCATTCACTATATGTCATGTTTGTGTATTATATCAACATCACCTTGTTTAAAAAATTCATGTATATCTTGATCATTAAACGAGGCCTTAGATGAGATCAACATTTGGGGAAACAGGATCATAAGCTCATAAATACACTCCATCTCATCATGTTGAACATTAATAATCTCATTATCAACCTCACCACTTATAAGGGCAGTGGTATATTCAATATGCTCAACAAGTGTATTGGGAGAATTGAGATCAGTCAACTCGCATTGTGCTTCTAGGTTAGGCTAAGGTTGGGGTAGAAATTTTCATTCCTCCCTAATGAGGCATGACTCAATTTTCTCAACTGACGTTGTTAGCTCATATGTGGCCTGTGAGATATTTTAATTAATTTAAAATTGCCCCTGCATAAATGCTTGCAATGTATCCTCAAGGGTCCTTGTCGGTGGGGTTACAGAAGTAGAGTGCCCTTAGGGATATTTGTTAGCATCCATTGTTGGTTATCTCTCCAATTAAAATTTTGATGATTCCTCTAGTTAAGATCATAAATATTATATGTGCGTGCAGTCAAAGGTTGAAAATAAGCATAGTCTCCTACATAATAATCATGCATTTTTCTAATCGGTAGAATATCATATACCCTGTTCTCATCATAAACAAGTCAGTTCTCGATCATAGTTCCAATTATTTTACGAGACATGGGACATTTCCCACTATAATGATCTGACAGCCCTTCAACTAGTATCCCGTTTAAAAGAAATTTATTAGAGTAATATTGTGTCCACTCAGACATGAACATGAAAAAACCGTAATTCTAAACTTAAACCTAAAAGACTAACAACAAATTAATGAACTTGAGAAGAATTGAAAGAAGTGAGGAGAAGATTTTACTAAATGAGAGAAACTAGAATTAAGGAGATCCTACAAAAAAAAAATAAAATAAAATAAAAATTTAAGAAAGTCCTAAAATAAAATTTTTGAAATCAAATCCTAAGACTAAATCCTGAAATTAGAAATATTAATAACAGAAAATTCTAAAATTAAAAATTACTAAATCAAAAACCCTAGGTTGGTTCAGCAATTTAGAAAAACAAAAAAGACCTAACTAAATCCTAATCTAAAAGCATAAATTAAACCTAAAAACTAAAATCCTAATGTGTTCATGCCACTCCCTGACAATGACACAAAAAACTTGCTAGACAGTCCCAAGGGTTGACAACCCCTAGTGCAGGGCTACAATGTAGTAATAACTCGGTGAGACCAAGGTCGATTTATAGGAAATGAGATATCACAACTAAAGTTAATCTAAAGCTAATCGTTTGTCTAGATTTTTAATTCAACGAATAGGTTAAGGGTAAAAATAATAAAAATAAAGCACTAAGGATATAAGGATCCACTTCTATTAATTACAATGCATAATTCATTGGTTCATCTTAAATAACTCAACTAGAACCAAATTCCAATTCGTTATAATCAGAAGATCAAACAATTAATTTATTCACAAACATTCAACAACGTATGATTTTAATTGAACAATTATCTCATGAAGCACTCAAACATCAATCGTGGGGAATTCAAATCATCTATTATACCTATAATCTACAATAGATCAAGGAATTTTACATATTGATTCATTCTCTAATCAAGCTTTGTAGTTGTACTTCTAAGTATCCAATATAACCGAAGTCGACAATAAATCAAAGATGAAATAATACAAAAGATTTAAAGTAAATTCAAATCAACTTCGATTAACTAATCATCATTAAATCCAAAAGTATGAATACATAAACTAGAACATTGAAATAAACTAGAAGCATCACCCATTAGCCTTAGCTAAGAGATTAACCTAGAATGCTAACTCAAAAACAAAAGAAAAATTAAAGATGTACTAAAACTTGTAAAGAAATTGAAGTGGAAAACGTTGTCGGTGCTCTACCTAAGCCTTCTCTCCCTCTCCAAACCCTAAAAGATTATATAGGGTGTCCTAGGGACCTGAAGTTATAGTTTTGGAGATCTAACTTTCACCCCTCTCCAGAAACTTCGCATAACGATTTTGATTTATGCACTTGCCACTTTTGTCGATGGAAGCTTCGATCAGATCAACAAGTTTTTAATGGGTGTCGATGGGTGTTCAATCAAATTGATTTGGAATAGAAGTTTTCTAGCAACTAAACTTGAAAATTCATGAATTTCTCGATCAAATTGAAGCAATCTTCGATTAGATCAAAACTGTCTTTCATTGGATCGAAACTATCCTTGGTTAAATTGAATGGTTGTTTATACAGTTTTCAAGATTGTCTTTCTGACCCTAGAATTTCAATATTTGATTTTTATGGCTCTAAGTTTTCAGGACTCCCTTTCCTTTATTTCTTTACTTGTTTTCAAGCATCATTTTACCTCCTCTTGTTCTCTTTTGGTCCACCTGCTCAAATACACTTGATCTTCATCCATTAAGCTATTAAATCTTTAATTACTCCACTCTTGATAATCTTTTGGCTTTAAATCATCATCTTTAGCTCAAGTTTAGCTTTAGACTCAAATTTATTCATTGCACATTAAATACACTCTATTAAGACCAATTAACTTGATTTATATGATAAAAATAATACAAAATACGAGATAAATATATAATATTTAAGTGTTAGTAGGGCGCACCAGACCACTCAATCTAAATAATACAACAATTAGATTTAAAAAAATAAAAAATAAAAATAAAATAAAATAAAAACTGATGATCATGTATAGCCCACCTGATAGAAATCTTACATACCCCACTACAAATATGACTATAAGCAAGTATGGGCTGGTCCACTTACCCAGGACGCCCACTCACCAGGAGCACCAAGGCACCCGCCCAAAATGAAGCATTGCAAACCACACCATAGTAAATGATGGTGATACACTATAGTAAATGGTGGTAAGTGAAGGCTCATCATTGACAACTTCGTAAAGCCCATTTGCCATCCAACCTTTTCATAAAGCAAGCGGACCTGGATGAAAGGAAAACAAATATCAGGTTGATTCAAAACTTTTGTGGCACATGAGAAGTTTTTAATTGCCCATAACCAATGTTTCTTGTAGTGTGGTCCACCTAAAATTTGAATCTCATTATTGGTTTCATGTCCTAAAATAATCTGGAAAAACGGATGGACCATATGATATATTACACATATATCAAGGTGAGCCCCACGGTCAGGGCAACATCGAGTTGGGTGAGGCCAGGTCGCACCTAATCCGCTCCCCAGTTTGCACTGTGACTCACCTGACGGGTCCTTGAGTTTCATCGTATAACCATGCACGGATGGGGCATTCTGATGAACGTCCCAGATCCCACACGCATGCGGTACCTTGGCACGGGTGGAGCTTTTGTCCTTGGCGCTTGAAACGCGTCTGGTATTAGCAATCCCCAGCATCCGCACCCTAACTACGGCTAAGGGTGTAGCTGGCAATAAAATAACGGACGTGGATTGCATCCTACCCCCGCCCGGGCGGTAATCCGTCCGGGCAGGGCTCTGTGGGGCCCACCGTGATGTAAGTGTTTTATCCACGCTGTTAATCGCTTTTGTCAGGTAATTTTAATGTATGATCTTAAAAATGAACAAGATCAACAGCTTCAGTAGATCACACCAAAGGAAGCTGTAGTGATAATGACAACCACCGTTGAAACCTTTCTAAGGGCCACCATGATGTTTTTTTATCATCCAACCTATTAATAAGGTCATGTAGACATGAAAAAACAATTATTAGCTTGATACGAAACTTCTCCAGCTCCCAAGAAGTTTTTATTGGTGGACATTAAATCCCCACTTTGTGGTCCACGTAAGCCCTGTACTGTGTTCAGTGTTTGGGTCATACAATAAAATGATATGAGAAAAGCGATTAACGGCGTGGATAAAACACTTACATCACGGTGGACCCCACAGAGCCCCGCCCGAACGGCAGCGTCCTAAAATAACAAGGGAGAATGACCACATACTCCTACCTCTAGCGCCTATTGTGGCAGACCATCACGGCCCATGTTTGTGGGGCCCGCATGAGATGTCCTTTTACAAGTGGGTAACACTTGTAACGCACAAGAACCCTTTGGATTTTGAAAATCTCTATGGTCCTCGCCTTACAATGGATGGGGCCCACCTCAGATATTGACTTAGATTGGAAGATATGTAGCCATCTTTGGCCTTTTCTCCATTGAATCGGCACCGTTGCTGCGTTTCTTTCTCGCATCCCCTGGTACATCTTCCGGTTAGATATATGAGGGGACGTGGATTGCCAGCCACGGGCCATGGCAGTAGGTTCTATGCTCAGAGAGTAGGTGGACACTGAGAAGTCCAGCCAGTGTCCATCTATTTTGTCTATATCAGGACATGAGCCAAAAAATGAAACGGATCCAAAATTTAAGTGAACGTTATAACAAGAATTACTGAAGATTTGAACATCCACATTTGAAACATTTACAGGGCTACAGAAGTTTTGGATCAAGCTAATATCTTTAGTTTTCAATTCTCCCGGTGGCAATGACTTTGTAAACTCTACCGATGGCATATAAAAATCAGGATGAAACCTAAGGAGGTTTCAATATAGTCATCTCCCTAGCTACTTTTTCTCTGTCATGCGGTGCTTTATGAATTTTGGATCTACTTCATTTTTTAGCTCATTTTTGACATGATATATAGGTGGATTCTTATAAACATCATGATGGCCCCACCTAGTTTCGGACTAAAAGAACTTCTTTCAACGGGTTGTCACAGGCAATCCATGTCCTATCGAGGCATGGTCCATCCCTAGTGGGATCCATTGGCTTGATCCACTTTTTTTTTATGGAGGCAGTGTCCAATGACAGCATAGATTTGAAAGCATTTGGAATACAAAAGTCATTTGGTAGTGAGGGGTGTTTGGAACCAGAGGTATTCAAAATATACCATCTTATCATGGTGTTTTGAAATCCCAATCTTGCTTTGTTTTAAAATCTCTCCCTTTTATCGTGATTCTGAATAGGCAAAGTGTCACTAGACTAATATTTCAACGTACATGTGGTGCACTAATGATACTCAAAATAATTAATTATTAGCTACATTACTAAAATTACATAAATAAAAGATTCTAAAAAGTCTAAATCAATGGATAAAAGACATTAGGTAGTCTTTCATTTGTAATCCTATGCTAGTGGTGACCCAAGGCTTGGAATTTCATCATTTTTTGTTAAGGTATGTATTTTAATTAGCTTATTACAATCATTCGGTCAAATATCATATAAATATTAAATTCAAACTAATGTAAATATATTATAAATTTTGAATGTATTTTTATTTTTAAATTATAATTTATTTTGAATACAAGTAACTAAACACAATTGGAGATACAGAATTGTCTTAATTTGTGATTTGGATTCCAATCATTCCAAATACGAAGCTCCCAAATAAGCCTTTTTGCAGGTACTCCACGGATGAGCATCAACCGTCGAAATTCAAGAAATCAAGTATATTAATCCCAGGTTAAAATTTTTCAATCAGCCCAATTTCCTCATATTCCCTTGACTGCGAGGCTAACTTGACCGTTTAGAATGCTACATGCATGTGACACGTGGGTAGTGAGCTTGCACGGAACTAATTTTCTGTGTTTGTTGTAGCTCTTATCAACAAGTGAGGAAAATGCACCCACAATGTAGAGATTGTACGGATTACCTGGTTACTAGGGACTAGCATCCACTCATTCACTACTTTACTAGCCCAATTTAGAGCATATGACTAAAATTGACGCAGATCTAAAGCTTAAGTGAACTACATCGCCTAAGAAATAATGAAAATTACACACGTTCCATTAAAATCATTTTAGCACCATAAAAGTTCTGGATCAAGTTGATGTTTTTGTTTTCCCTTGGTTCAGGTATTTGTGACCTTGTGAACAAGTTAGTTGGATGAAAATTAAAATATTATGGTGAGCCCTAAGAAGGTTTCATTGGTGGGTCTCATTATTTCTATCTTTTTCTATGATGTGGTCCACTTAAGCTTTAGATTTGCCTTTTTTTTGGCCCATTGAATATAAAAACAGATGTACAACAATGATAAAATACATATCATGGTAGGCCCCACAGAGTCTACTTACCAGTGAAGTCACCCAGCTGCATTCAGCGTCAGATTAGGTGTCATCCGCGTAACACCCAGGCATGGCCGCATATCATTGGGTAACATCTAATCCGCTCCGGCTGTCCACATTACACGTGGCATTAGAGAAGTTAGATGGGAGCCATTGGCCCAGTGGGCCCTACAATTGATGGCTCGTTGGAATGACCACATGGAATTGAAATTCCTATCCATTGACTTATTACAGCTCAGAGTCAACGAGTAACCAACTTTGAATGTTGCTGTCCTTTTGACGGTTATCTGTTATATTTGAACAGTAGTCCACCAAGGACAGGGTCCACAAGGTGAACGGTTCAGATCCACCGTGTCCTGCGTTGCATGTACGGTCATTCATTTAATCATGAACAGGTACGGTTCGTTGGACGTAACAACCATATGCTAGTACTTTTGTCTGTTTGTTTTGGTTCATTTCAATCGCATGGCACATCGCTAACATAATCCACCAGTTGGATGGTCCAGTTTAACCACCGTTCATCCACGTGTGCAGCTAGGACAGTTGGTCAGCTAACAATAAACCACCGTTTGTAGCCCAGCAATGCATACGTGAGGGGATCTGAGCCTTTCAAGTTTCAAATAGCTCCTGAGTATTGATGGTCACGAACAGCCCTTGTCATCAGTGTTCTTCTAATATTAACACTGTTTTCATCTTGGCCGTCCATCTCGGGGCCAGTCAACATATTGATAAGTCGCATGTTAGGCATCTTTTCTAAGGAGCGGCTTTAGGTGGATACTGACTGTGGGACCCACCATAATGTATGTGCCTTACATCCATACTTCCATTTGTTTTGACCGCTCATGTCAGGACATGATCTAAAAAATGAAGCAGATCCAAATCGTAGGTGGAACACACCACACTAAAAAGTGTTGATTGAATACTCGGCCATTAAAAACCTCCTGGGGCTACCCAATGTTGATTTGCCAACCAACCTGTTGATAAAACCAAAGACTTGATGAAGCAACCACACAATTATTAACTTGATCCAGAATTTTCTTTCACTCTTGAGAAGCGTTTAATGGTCCATCTGTTATACTATATTTTTAGCTGTTCTTAAAATATCCAACGAGAATTGGAAAGTACAGGTGTTATATTAAGGGAAAGACACGGTGTGTTAAAGATATCTAAGGATACTAACAACTTACAATATGATAATATAGCAAGTAGCTATACAAAAGCAAATCAAGTGCCACTTTAATCTAACACTGAGGTCATGGTATCGATTCCTAGTGGGGGTGGCTAACTGTAAGACCCGTATCGTAGTTCGTACCATTCCATATACTTTTACGGTCCTCCCGATCGAACTCTGGCAACCCCCGACCTATAACCGACGTTTACGCTCGACCCTAAGCCGAGTCCTGCAGCTCTGAGTCGACTCGAGACTTGTACCAGTGCGACCGTGTCATCGCCACGGTTCTAGTGCTGCGTCTCACGCGCTAAGGCGATACTCGGGCCAGGAGATATGGGCCCGCGTTCAGTTCGAGGAAAACACAGCGCGTTGCAATTTCGAGAGAATCTCTATAACACGTCACATCAATCAATCAATGTACAACTCATCACTCCATCCCATCCCCAAGTACAACCACCCTCCCCAAAAGTCAACACTCTCTCTTACGCAAGTACATATCCATCACTCACTCACCCATCACACCCCATCACTCACCTCTCTCTCTCTCTCTCTCTCTCTCTCTCTCTCTCTCTCTCTCTCTCTCTCTCTCTCATTTCCTCCCAAGCAACCCACGTCCAAGCAAGCTCCATGAGAGAGCTTTGTGTGGCCCACTTCCTATCTCTCATCCCCACCCTCCAAAACCTATCTCAACCATTGAAGTTCATCTTTTGGAGCTCTAGGATGCTTTGGAAGAAGGAGGAGAAGAAGATCAAAGGTGGGTGCTTATATAAGCCTAGAATTCATTTTTTTTTATGATGGGCTAAGTGGGGCCTACCGATTGATGGTATGGATCCCACTTTAGACCCTAGGTGTGGCCGATGGCCTACCATGATTCTCATGATCATTCCATGATGGGGCCATTCTCCATGGACCCCATCATGATGTTTATTTTCCTTGTATGATAGGGTCATCTAGACCTTGTATTTTGGTGGAGAAAGGATCTCCACTGTTGATTTTGATCGGTGGGCCCACATATAAAGGGACCCACTTGATGTATGTGTAAATCATGGAAGGGAGGGCCCATAGTGCCGGGGTCCCTCCATCACTCGCCTCTCTCTCTCTCTCTCTCTCTCTCTCTCTCTCTCTCTCTCTCTCTCTCTCTCTCTCTCTCTCTCTCTCTCTCTCTCTCTCTCTCCCCTTGTTGATGGCCCCCATGAAGTATGTAACTTATCCATGCCGTCCACCTTCGTGGGACCCACCCGATGGATATGTTGGATCTACATCGTCCAGCCCGTTACCGGGTCAGGACGGAAGGAAAAACACAAATATCAATTTGATCTAAACATCAGGTGGGCCACGTCTATGTGGGACCCACCTTGAAGTATATGAATCCACACCGTCTGTCCAATGTCCAGGGGACGCTGGACGTGAACTAACAGTGTAGTGTAAACTGACAGTGAGGTGTGCTTACCAGCTAAAAAAAAAGAATAAAATAATAATAATAATTAAATAATATTATATAATATAATATATTATATTCATATATATATATATATGGCGGTGGGCCCTACGTGGGACCCACCTGTTCTGCTTAAAGCAGCTGACGCTGCATTGTACTGCAGCTATATGGCTGCTATATTGACGCCAGCAGGGTCTGTGGGACCCATTTGTTGCATGGATCACATCCACGTCGTCTGTCCAATTGGATGGGGCCCACCATGATGCATGTGTTGTATCCACTGTCCATCAAATTGGGACGATGGGACCCACCAGCAGTGGGAACGGGTGGCTGGGTACCTCACACTAGTTATATAGTTGGTGTATTGACGCCACCAAGCTCTGTGGGTCCCACTGTTGTACGACATCAACAAGTTCTGCAGGCCCCCAATGATGTATGTGTTTTATCTACACCGTCCACTGTTTGGACGGTGGGGCCCACCATGATGCATGTGTTGTATCCATACCGTCCAAACATTTGAGATATCATTTCATGGCATGAGATAAAGAATGGGTCAAATCTCAAGTTCAAGTGAACCCCGCCATTGAAATAGTGGACAGTGACATCCACCATTCAAATTTCCAAGGACCACAGTAGTTTTCAATTAAGTTGATATTTGTTTTCACTTCATCTATCACTATGTTAACTTATGAATAGGTTGGATCTCAAAATACATCAGGCGGGCCGCACCGTGATGTGTCCAGCCATTGATCAGGTGGACCACACTGCAAAAAAAAACCAGTGGGATTTGAACGGCGACCATTGAAACCCGTTTGGGGTCAGAAGTTCTGGATCAATATGATATTTGTTTTTCCTCTTGATTCAGGTCTTTGTGACCTTATGAACAGATTAGAAAATAAACGTTATGGTGGGCCATACCTTGATGTATTTATGGCCCTACCTTGATGTATTTATGGCCCATCCATGAAGCCCACCCGGATGTATTTATGGGCCCATCCATTGGTGCGGTTCGTAAATGCGGCCCACCTTGATGTATCTATGGCCCATCCATGAGGCCCACCTTGATGTATTGGTGGCCCATCCTGACGCAGGGGAGGACGTGAGGTCAAGCACCGTCTTCCTCAAGAGGATAACTATTCCGAATCCACGGAACTTCTTTGGACTCCTCACAGAGACTTCTCGAATCCACGAGAAAAGAGAGCAGAAAATATAAATAAATTCTAAATAAATTCGAAATAGCTTAATGAATCCATAAAAACGAGTTCACAACCCTTTAAATAAGGGTACTAAGCAATGGGAAAGAAATCAGAATCAAACTACAATTAGGACTCCTAGAATTCACGACTTACTATAAATAGTAAACTTACTATTTATAGACGGTCGTGATGTCTACTAGTGCGCAAGGTTTTCGGCCAAAAATAGTAAGTGTCCTATTTGGCTTCACCAACCCGTTCTCCTAATTATTCTAAGCTCTTTTCACGTTGGGCGCAACTCCTAAAGCCCGACGGATGAAGAGTTATAAGCAAACTAAAACTTACTATTTATAGTAAAAATGAAATTGAAACAGGGAAACGACCGTCAAATCAGGGGTTTCTCGCAATTCCGAGCATCGCAACTGGGTTGGTTGGCTAAAGTATCTCGTTCTACCCCAAAATCATATATTTTTCGTCGGCTAACTCATCCCGGATTGCGAGATACGCTCGATTTAAGGTCTGATGGTCCAGATCACTTCTGTCGTCGACCGGGCCTTTTCTGATCCATCTTTGCCATGTAATTGTCCGCGACCCGCTCTACATCAGTCTCCTCCACTTCAAAAGAACTCGTCCTCGAGTTATCATTATGCGCTGGTTCATGATACTCAGTCAGGTCCGCAACATTGAAAGTTCGTGAGATCGCCATATCATCTGGAAGATCAACAAGATAAGCGTTGTCATTGATCTTTCGGATGATTGGTACCGGTCCAATCTTTTTATTCTTCAACTTGTTGTACGTTCCGGTCGGAAATCTTTCTTTGCGCAGATGGACCATTACTTGGTCACCCACCTCGAACACTTTCTGTCGCCGATGCTTGTCCGCTTGCTCCTTGTACTTTTCGTTCGAGGCATGTAGCTTGTTCTGTACCTCCGCATAAATGCCCATGATTTTGTCTGCCATATGTTCTGCTGCAATGCTCATGCCTGGGAGCTTGGGCAGAGGTACCAAGTCTAGTGTATGGCGAGGTACTCATCCGTAAATAACCTGGAATGGGGATTTTCCTGTCGAGCGATTCACCATGTTGTTGAATGCAAACTCCGCTTGAGACAAGGCCAAATCCCACTGCTTTGGTTTTTCTCCTGGAATACATCAAAGGAGGTTTCCCAATGTGCGATTCACAACCTCAGTTTGACCGTCAGTCTGTGGGTGGTACGCGCTACTGAACTGAAGGTGTGTATCGAATCGATCCACAAAGTCCGCCAAAAGTAGCTTATGAACTTCGTGTCACGGTCAGAAGTAATAGTCTTGGGAACCCCATGTAGCCGCACAATTTCTCTGAAGAATAAATTCGCCACGTGTGTTGCATCAAGAGTCTTCTTGCATGGAATAAAGTGCGTCATCTTGGAAAAACGATCTACTACCACGAACACCGAATCCATGCCACGTTGTGTTCGTGGGAGACCAAGCACAAAGTCCATAGATAAATCCTCCCAAGGGCCGTCAGGCACGGGTAACGAGGTGTAGAGGCCCGTATTATGAGATTGCCCCTTGGAAGTCTGACAAATATAACAGCGTTGGACTACCTTTCCCACATCACGTACCAATTGCGGCCAGTAATACCGTTCTTCCACAAGAGCTCGCGTCTTGTCTCGCCCAAGGTGTCCACTGAGGCCACCTCCATGTAGCTCTTGGATTATCTGTTCCCTTAGCGAACTCTTTGGGATACATAGTCGATTTCTCTTAAAAAGGAACCCGTCTTGTATATGTAAGTCACCGGGGTGACCTTCCTGACATCTAACCCATGCGTCCTTGAAGTCGTCGTCGTCGGCATATATGTCTTTGAGGCGATCGAACCCGACAACTTCATTGCTCATAGTGACTAACAAAGTTGCACGGCGACTCAGCGCATCGGCTACTTTGTTCTGTTGCCCTGACTTATGCTTTAGCATGAATGTGAATTCCTGCAAAAATGAGATCCATCTAGCATGCACACGGTTAATGTTAGCTTGACTATTAATAAACTTGAGGGCTTGATGGTCCGTGTAAAGTATGAATTCTCTTTGAATCAAATAATGTCGCCAGTGTCGCAGTGCCTGGACCACCGCGTACAACTCGATCTCATATGTAGACCACTTCTTACGTGCATCACTAAGTTTCTCACTGTAGAAGGCTACCGGCCTACCTTCTTGAGACAAAACTCCCCCAATCCCGACATATGAGGCATCACATTCGACTTCAAACAGTTTGTCGAAGTTGGAAAGTACAAGAACCGGGGTCGTGGATAATCTGCGCTTGATCTCTACAAAGCTCCTGTCGGCTTCGTCAGTCCACTGAAACTGCCCTTTTTCATGCAATCTGTGATCGGTGACACAATGCTACTGAAATTTTTCACGAACCGACGATAGAATGTCGCTAGTCCATGAAAACTTCGTACTTCGTGAATATTTTTGGGAAACCGGCCATTCTCTGATTGTCTTCACCTTTTCCTCATCCACTTGAATGCCCGTGGATGTAACCACAAAACCCAGAAACAATAGGCTATCAGTCATGAAGCTACACTTTTTTAAATTGAGGTACAGTTTATTTTTGGTGAGCACTTGAAGGACCTTCCTGAGGTGCTCCATATAGGTGGTTTCGTCTTGACTGTATATCAAAATATCATCAAAATAAACTACAACGAACCGCCCAATGAAAGGTTTCAGAACTTGGTTCATCAACCTCATGAATGTGCTAGGCGCATTAGAAAGACCGAAAGGCGTGACCATCCATTCATACAATCTTTCCTTGGTCTTGAAGGTTGTTTTCCACTCATCACCCGGCCATATTCGAATCTGATGGTAGCCGCTCCTTAAGTCCAATTTAGAGAATATTTTTGCGCCCTCTAGCATATCCAACATATCATCCAACCGTGGTATAGGAAACCTGTATTTTATGGTGATCTTGTTGATGGCCCGGCTGTCGACACACATGCGCCAACTCCCATCTTTCTTTGGAGTTAGCAGAGCTGGTACAGCACATGGGCTCATGCTTTCTCGAATAAGACCCTTACGAATCAGTTCCTCCACTTGTCCCTGCAGAATCTCGCACTCATTCGGGCTCATTCGTAATGAGGACGATTAGGTAAACTGGACCCAGGGACAAGGTCGATATGGTGTTGGATATCTCGCATAGGGGGTAACCCATCGGGAAGGTCCTCTGGCCAGATTTCTTGGAATTCATGTAACAAGGGCCTTAGTTTTTCAGGGATGATGGTAGGCTCGAGTTCTTCCCCTTTTACAATTAATGCATAAGTCTGTCCTGTTTCTTTGGATTCTTCCACGAAGTCCCGAATGGTTAAGAGAAAACGACCCTCCACTTTAGAAGTTTCAGGTGGTCCTTCTGGATCCATAGGGGCCAATATGGTCTTCCGGCCGTCCTTGACGAAGATATATATGTTATCTCGCCCTTTATGAGTGGCGTCACGGTCAGATTGCCAGGGTCGACCGAGTAGTATGTGACATGCTTCCATGTCAACCACATCGCATACTACTTCATCCTTATAATGTTTGCCAATTGAAAAAGATATGGTGCACTGTTCAGTTACCTTTGTTTCACTGACCTTCTTGATCCAACCGATTGTATATGGAGAGGGATGACGCTCTTTTTCAATTGTAATTTTTTCACCATGCCTCTGGAGACGATGTTCTCGTTGCTTCCACTGTCAATGATCACGTCACAAACCTTTCGATTCACCGTACACCTAGTGCGGAAAATGTTATGCCGCTGTGGATGCACTTCTTTTCTTGGCGCATATAATAGCCGCCTCACGACGAGCGACTCGCTGTGATCTTGCTGAACCCAATCTGAATCATCTACCTCATCCTCGGCGGTATGCTCCTGTTCTTCAATATCTGGATCTTCATAAGCGTTATTAGCACTACCATCATTAATCGCGAGGTTTGCCACTTTTCATTAGGGACAAGTATTTGACAGGTGGCCGGGCTGGTCACAATGATAGCAGTTGTTGGGCCTTGGCCGAGTATAAGGGTTCGGGATTGCACTTGGACCAGCGGCAGTCGATACTCCCCTTTGGGGTCTAGCTTACCCGCTTCCCTGATCTCGGTTCTCAGACGTAGGAGGTTGAGTACGTGCTCCTACAAGCTCCTTCCCCTTAGGCTGTGGAGCTCCCTGGGGTGGACCTGCCGCAGTGATCCTCGCAGTAGGATAGGCCCGTGTATTAGAACGTTCAAGTTGCGCTTCTGCCTGAGTAGCCAACTTGATCGCATCATTTATCGTCCAGACGGACTGCATCTGGACCCGATCCTGGATCGCCATACGCAATCCACCGTTGAATCAGGCAACTTGCTGCGATTCAGTCTCGACCAAATCATTGCGCACCGCTAGGCGATAAAATTCTTCTGCGTACTCTCTCACCGACCGACTACCCTGTCGACAATTTTGGTATTGTTGGAATAATACCTGATCGTAATCACTAGGGAGGAATCGGGCACGTAGTAGCTGCTTCATTCGCTACCATGTGCGGATTGGTGCTTTCATCTGCCTGGTTCGTGCGAGTTACAGTTGTTCCCACCAAGCTGAAGCTCCTCCTTTCAACTTGTAGGCCACAAGCTTGACCTTCTTTGTTTCAGGGATGTCCATATAGTCAAAAAATCGCTCAACTTCAGAAAGCCAATCGAGAAAATCCTCAATATGTAGCTGGCCATTGAAGTTAGGAATATCAACCTGTATCTTGAAGTCTCGATCTACCCGATCGCCGCCTTGCCTGGGGTGTTGGACGATCACGTCATCGATCTCCTCTTCACTGGAACCCTCGTCCTCAGGGACGGCCCTTGGATGCACTGCTGGTATTATCCTGCGATCAGGGCGATTACGGGTTTCAGCAATTGGTGGTGGAAGATTACCACCAGGAACACGGAGTTGCCCTAGAGTTTCTGCCAAGAGATTCGCTATGCGGTCCATGGAAGCCTGCAGCCCTTGCATGACTTATTGATTCTCTTGCTGCGCTGCTTGAAAAGTTGCCGCCGTTAAAGGAAAATTTCCTGGAGCACCGCCTATGGGATTGTTGCCCGACCCGTCATTACCCGACCCGTCGTTAGAAGTCATCGACCCGAGGAGAAACCTCGCTTTGATACCAAACTGACGCAGGGGAGGACGTGAGGTCGAGCACCGTCTTCCTCAAGAGGATAACTATTTCGAATCCACGAAACTTCTCTGGACTCCTCATAGAGACTTCTCGAATCCACGAGAAAAGAGAGCAGAAAATAGAAATAAATTCTAAATAAATTCGAAATAGCTTAATGAATCCATAAAAATGAGTTCACAACCCTTTAAATAAGGGTACTAAGCAATGGGAAAGAAATCAGAATCAAACTACAATTAGGACTCCTAGAATTCACGACTTACTATAAATAGTAAACTTACTATTTATAGACGGTCGTGATGTCTACTAGTGCGCAAGGTTTTCGGCCAAAAATAGTAAGTGTCCTATTTGGCTTCACCAACCCGTTCTCCTAATTATTCTAAGTTCTTTTCACGTTGGGCGCAACTCCTAAAGCCCGACGGATGAAGAGTTATAAGCAAACTAAAACTTACTATTTATAGTAAAAACGAAATTGAAACAGGGAAACGACCGTCAAATCAGGGGTTTCTCGCAATTCTAAGCGTCGCAATTGGGTTGGTTGGCTAAAGTAGCTCGTTCTACCCCAAAATCATATATTTTTCGTCAGCTAACTCATCCCAGATTGCGAGATACGCCTGATTTAAGGTCTGATGGTCCAGATCACTTCTGTCGCCGACCGGGCCTTTTCTGATCCATCTTTGCCATGTAATTGTCCGCGACCCGCTCTACATCACATCTGTTAAGGCCCGCCTTGATGCAATTACGGCCCATTTGATGAGGCCCGATGTGATGTATTAGGCCCATGTCATGCGGCCCATTGTGATATGTATTAGGCCCATGTCATGCGGCCCATTATGATGTGTATTAGGCCCAAGTACGCAGCCCATTACGATATGTATGGTGATGTATATGAGTGAGGCCCATAGTGATGTGTATTAGGTCCTTGTGTGACGGCATGGGCCCACGATACGTTTGGCTCTATGTGGGTCACTCCTTGGGAGCAATGATGGTTAAATGTCCACATTGATGGGCGATAATGGTCAAATGCCCACATTGTAACTTTCCCTTAGGCCCTTTGTTAGGCCAATTACTGATTTCGATTATTAAGGCCAATTTTGATTGTCGAGGCCAATTCCGATTGTATAGGCCGATTCCAATTGTCGAGGCCGAGTATCGAGGCCGACTCCGATTGTCGAGGCCGATTCCGATTTGTCGAGGCTGATTGTATAGGCCGATTCCGATTGTCGAGGCCGAGTATCGAGGCTTATTTCAATTATCAAGGTCAATTCCGATTGGCGAGGCCGATTCCGATTGTCAAGGTCAATTCTGATTGTCGAGGTCGATTCTGATTTGTCGAGGCCGATTCCGATTTGTCGAGGCTGATTCCGATTTGTCGAGGCTGATTGTATAGATCGATTCCGATTGTCGAGGCTGAGTATCGAGGCTGATTCTGATTGTCGAGGTCAAGTATTAAGGTCGATTTCGATTTATCGGGGCTGATTATATAGGCCGATTTCAATTATCAAGGCCGAGTATCGAGGCTGATTTCGATTGTCGAGGCTGATTCCGATTGTCGAGGCTGATTGTATAGGCCGATTCTGATTGTCGAGGTCGAGTATCGAGGCTGATTCTGATTGTCGAGGTCGAGTATCGAGGCTGATTCTGATTGTCGAGGCCAATTCCGATTGTCGAGGCTGATTCCGATTATCAAGGCTAATTCTGATTGTCAAGGCCGAGTATCGAGGCTGATTCAGATTTGTTGAGGCCGATTGTTTAGGCCGAATTCGATTTGTCGAGGCCGATTCCGATTGTCAAGGCCAAGTATCAAGGCCGATTCCAGTTTGCCGAGCCTGATTGTATAGGCCGATTCCGATTGTCGAGGCCGAGTTCGAGGCCGATTCCGATTGTTGAGGGCGATTATATAAGCCAATTTTGATTGTCGAGGTCAAGTATTGAGGCCGATTCTGATTTGTCAAGGCCGATTGTATAGGCCGATTCCGATTGTCGAGACCGAGTAACGAGGTCGATTTCGATTGTTGAGTCCGAGTATCGAGTGTCGATTTCGATTGTTGAGGCCGAGTATCGAGGCCGATTCCGATTTCGATTGTCAAGGCCGATTGTCGAGACCTATGTGATGTATGCGCAGCCTGTGTTTAAGGCCTAATGTGATGAATATGAGGTCTATGTGCTGAGGCCCATTGTGATGCATTTGAGGGTCAGGCGATGGAGTCCATTGTGATGTATATTAGGCCCATGTGAGAGGCCCATCGTGATGTGTATTAAGCTCTTGAGTAAGGCCCATGGTGTTGTATATTAGGTCCTTGTGTGAGGTCATGGGTCCACTATATGTTAGGCTCTATGTGGATCATTCCTTGGGGGCAATGTTGGTTAAATATCCACATTATCGAGGCCGATTGTTGATGCCGGTTATTGATATCGATTATGAGTATGTGACAGCATAGCATCATGATACATGCCCATACGCATCATCTGCATGTTTATTGTGAGATATAATTGACCCTTGCATTTGCCATAATACAGATTGTTTATAAGACTCCTTGATAGGTGGAGTTATCCCACATGAGCGCACAGTATGCGTATGATTGATGCGTGATTGGACTACATGATTCATGCATCTTGCATTGTGTGGTTGTGATTAGTGTAAGGCCTAGCGACATCAGGGCTGTGACCTCCACAGGCATGTCGTAGATGGCCAGATGGGACACCGAAAATGTTTGGTTCGAGCATCTGGGCACTTTGGATGTCTATGGGTGAAAGTCCCTAAACCTCCGAGGCCAGGAGACGCCCCAACGTCTAGACCGAGTGGATACATGAGTGCCCAAGTGCTGAATACCAGTAAGCCGCGTCTCCCACTGTGTCGTGGTCAGTTGGGAGGGGGTGTATCCTTATCAGCCCGAGTGAGGGAGTTATAAGCTAGGCTGAGTTTGACCAGTTCCCAAATGGGTTCGCTATCGACGAGCCAGGTAGACATTGGTATACTACTGGCAGGCGGGTAGTGAGGTCTTTTTCACTCGCTGGGCTACTCGGCCGGCTGGGCGGTAGCCAGCTTTGAGTGTACTAGACCCCGATGATGATCTCAAAGATGTACGGTGTTGATATGTGGACTTATTGAGCAGGAGTTGCATACTCATTCATTCATTCACTATTCACTCGGACTGGTGGTGTGCAACTATTTGTTACGTGTACCTTCACAACGGTCAGGATTTCGGTTGGGGCACGCGACTAACCTGAGATCAGAAGTTTACCACATTGAGTCTGTAACACTCCATACTTTTCAGTACTCGGGTGTTACTTTGTAACCTAGATTAGTAAAAGTAGAAGCCTAACCCATCAGAATAGTTACATTCAATCTAGTTCAAATTGACCATTAAGAATATTCCCAACCCATATATTGAGCTATCCAACCGTTGATTTTGAAAATAGGTCATCACACCATCATGAAACCCACATTTTAGCCTGAATCTAACCACTAAGATTAATCTACATTTACAGATCAAGTCCATAATGCACGATTTTCCAATCCATCACTAGATTATTGAATCGATAGTTAGACTCCCAACTAACAATCCTTAGGGACCTAAGGACCCACGTGAGTCAAATATGGAATAGATTTAACGATTAGGAGTAATCTACACCAACAATTCGAGTGATCCATTCATTAATCCCCAAGATGAACCATCACACTATCTAAGAAAACTTATTCATACGACCTTAATCTACTTGATGGATTAACTAACCATCCATTTCAGATTATCAAACCAAATCTATATAAGATTCACCATCCATCATGTTATGGACAACCCACATCAAATATGAGAGGACCTATTCGACGGTTTCACAAAACCATCAAATTGAAGGATCGATCTACAGTGAGGACAATGTTAAATGGGAGTAAACATTGCAATGTTAAATTAAGACAATAATGATAATAATCTATATTATGAAAGAAGTTATAATAAATGTATTAATTATGGTGGCCTATAGATTAAGTGTCATAATTATCCAAACGAATTCTTAAGACCTTTTGACCATTGGAATTCGGATTGAAATCAATCTGACCATTAGATTAATAGAAATTAAGAGAATAACACAAAAACTAGTTTCTATGGACCACCTAAGCTTTGAATCAGCCTCATATTTTGTATAACACCTTAGAAGGATCTATTAAAATAGATAGACGGAGTAGATTTATCAAATGCATCTATGTGGACCTCACTTGAGGCGTGCGTATGTACGACCTGTGCTTACCCGCGGTGCACCAAAATGCACAACCCCTTTAATCGGGTGCTGACCCTAGCAAGACCAAAAAAGGGAGATTTTACCTCCTTTCCTGCCGCAGGCCCGATTCAAATGGGCTGCTTTCATTGTGTCGAACCATGACCCACCACTTTGGATCATGTGGACGATCTGAACCGTCCATCATGATCAGATCAATGGGCCAAACAAAACCCAACTCCTTCTACACGCGGACGCACGAAGGAATGTACACGATCACAGGCGTAATTCGGCCATGTGTGGCTATCTTTCCAAAAGCGAAAACTCCGTTGCGTTGCCAGGCTGGCCACGCACATGCGAAATCTCCTCCCATCCTAACCCTCCACCTCAACAAATCCCAGTCATCCATTCTTTAGGGCTTCTATCCCTTTTCAAGAGCCGCCGCACCCGAATAACTCATCCATCATCGAGATATTAGAGTTGTCCCTCCATTGGTGGCTCCCACAATGCTCTGTGGATCAATCCGAACCATCTAGACGCATTGGATTAGAGGATGTGGCCATGGATCAAAAACCACCATGATCGGGCCCATTGTGTTCCTTGTTTAGACGAAGAACCCATCATCTTGTAGTGGGCCTCTTTGTTTGTTCTGAGCTGTCCATCTAGTGGCCCATGGTCCCAAAAGTCCATCCATGTGATCCGATCATAAACGTGCAAAGAAGTATCAGCCGATATTCCATTTTAACTTCGGGCTGAACCGTTTTTACCGCACGCCCAACTAATCCCGTGATTAGTTTAAAAGTGTCTAGAAGTGGATTGGAATGCTTAAATACCCTCTTTCCTTTTAGGGCAGCGGATTCAAAAAGAAAGGAAAGAGAAAATAGAGAGAGAGGAGAGGAATGGTGGGCGTTTTTGCTGCCACACCAGGGTTGAACTGAGTTCGGCCCTAGATGGGTACAGATCCGGCTTGAGTTCAGACGTGTTTTGTTGAGAGAGAGAGAGGAAGAAGAAAAAGGAGAATCAGAAAGAGAAGAAGTGAAAGTGGAGAGAGAGGAGAAGAATCGGGGCTCGCTGTTCGTTGCCGCAGTCGTGCTTGAGTCAACCAATTTGTAAGACTTGTATCCTAGTCTGTACTGTTCTGTCGACTCCCGCAATCCTTCCTGTCGAAGTTTGGCAACTTGCGACGTATAATCGACGTTTGCGCGCGATCCTAAGTCATATCTTATAGATTTGAGTCGGCGTAATCCGAGACTTATACCATTGCAACCGCACCGTCGCCGCGGTTCTAACGCCTCATCTTACACACAATCCGATACCCTGGCAGGGAGATGTGAGCTAACATTCAGTTCGAGGAAAACACCGCACGTTACAAATCCCAAGAGAATCTTTACATCATGTCTCATCAATTAATCAATCAATCACCTCATGTTAAGTACAAGAGCAACCCCAAAGTCAACTCTCTCTCTTGCACACCCATCCATGTCAAGTACATGCACATCACCTATCACCTCACATCCATCACCTCACTTACAACCACCCCCTTCTCTCTCTCTTTCTCAACACAAAAATTCCAAGCAATTAAGAAGTGGTGACGTCCAAGCAACCCCAAGTGAGAAAAGTGAGTGTGTGTGGCCCACTTCCCACCCCAAGATCCACCATCCTAGCCCTTCATTTCTCATCACCTTCCATCAAAGTGAGACACAAGGAGCGTGGCGTTCCATTGGACAAAGAAGATCAAATGGTGGGTGTTTTTATAGGCCTAGATTTCATTCTTTTGATGATGGGCCAAGTCGGGCCTACCGATTGATGGTATGGATCTCACTTGGGACCCTAGATGTGGCCGATGGCCCACTATGATTCTCATGATCATTCCATGATGGGGCCAATCTCCATGGACCCATCATGATGTTTACTTTCGTAGTTGAATGAGAGGTCATCTAGACCTTCCATTTTGGTGGAGAAGGAATCTCCACTGTTGATTTTGATTTGGTGGGCCCACATGTATTGGGACTCACTTGATGTATGATTGAATGCATGGAAGGGAGGGCCCATAGTGTCGGGGTCCCTCCATCGCACGTGTCTATTTCTCTTTTTCTCTCTCTCTCTTTTTGTGTTTGATCGTGGCCCACTTTGTGATACGATTCACATCCATGTCAGCCACTTAATGGGCCCTCCTAGCAGACCATTTAGGCGGGCCTAATTGGAGGAGTACACAAATATCCGCTTTATCCAAGGCTGGTGGGTCCCACACGTGTGGACCCACCCTAATGTGAAGCACATAGCGCAAGTGGGGCCCTACCTTGTTGGAGGAAACCCAACCTGCCTAACTTCCAACCTCCCTGGAGGTTGGAAATGAAAACCAAAAATAATATCTTGGTTCAAAGCTTTGGGGTGGGCCACTTATGCAGGCCCACCTTGATGCATTGATCTAATCCACGCCGTCCATTCCATTCCTCAGCTCATTTTAGGCGTTGAACCAAAAAATGAAGTCAATCCAATTTTCTGGCGGGCCATAGCATAGAAAACAGTGGTTTTCACCGTTAAAATTTACTCCAATGTTTCTATACACCGAAACATGCCGAATATTGGACTTGTTTGGTCCGTCTTGAGTCTTGGAATCCAACGACTTGGTCGGATTCTCTTGATGTAGGCCCCACCTACAAAAAACTGCAGAAAAACTCGTTTTAAAAAAAAATAAAAATAAAACATGCAGTTGTTGCTGCACGTCCAGAGGACGCTGCAGCAGCGTCCTGCTGCATGGGCGTGAAGGCAAACCGTGGGTCCCAGACGTAAGCCCCACCGTGATGTTTGTTGAACATCAAAACCATGCACTTGATGGGGCCCCTTCTATCAGTGGGGCACCTCAAAGATCCGCTGTACACGGATGATCAGGTGGTCCACACGGCAGGAAGCAGTGGCCGATTGAACGCCTACCATTGAAACCCTCTAGTTGCACAGAGCTCAGGTGGTCCACGTCACAAGAAACGGTGGTGGATTGAACGTCTGCCATTGGAGCCCGCTGGTCCCAGAGGTCTTGGATAAATATGATATTTATTTATTTATTTATTTTGGTCTGTGTGACCCTATCAACGTTGGATGGAAAATAAATGTTATGGTGGACCCCACGTGGGACCCACCTGTGAAGGATTTGGATTGGCTGGTGTACCACACACCAGCCCTATAGCTGTGACGTGGTAGGTTATGTGGAGCCCACCTTGGCGACGTGTGTAGGGTCCTCTCTGATGGATGTTTTACATCCTAACCGTCCAACCCTTTGGCAAGCTCATCTTACAGCTTGAGATTAAAAATGAGATAGATCTAGGATCAGGTGGACCACATTATAGAAAACAGTGAGGGATTAAACGTCTGCCATTGAACTCCCTTGGAGTCTAGAAGTTTTGGATAAATATAATATTTATTTATTTATTTATTTTGGTCTTTGTGACCTTATTAATAGATTGGATGGAAGATAAACGTTATGGTGGGCCCCACGTGGAACCCACTGATGTATATGTTCACATCTTTCATTGGTGTGGACCCCCATCATGAGGTATGTGCTTTATTCATGTTGTCCATCCCTATGGGACCCACCATGATGCATGTGTTGCATCCAAACCATCCACCATTTGGTAAGCTGGTCATATGGCTTGAGGCCAAAAGGAGACAAATCTATTTATCTGGTGGGCCATTGATAATAGTGGTGGGTTGAACGTCTACCATTGAAACTCCTCTGGCCTAGAGGTTTTGAATAAACATAAAATTTATTTATTTATTCTTATTAGGTCTGTATGACCATATCGACTGTTGGATGGAAAAATAAACTTATGGTGGGCCTTGAGGATTTTAATGGTGGAAATCATTGTCACCACTATTATCTGGAGTGCGGTCCAGATGATCTTTTGATATGATTCATTCCTTGTGAAATGCTCTAGAATGATCTCTACATGGGTTATAACCCATTGCAATGTATATAAGGCCCATTAATTCGACCCATTTGATAAGCCCCGATATAATATACAAGGCCCGTTGTTGAGGCCCACCTTAATGTATATACGGCCATGTGATGAGGCCCATCTTGATGTATTTGTGGCCCGTCCGTTGAGGCCCACGTTGATATATATAAGGCCCATATGATGCGGCCCATTTGATGTATCTAAGGCCCATGGGTTGAGGACCAATGGGATGTACACAAGGTCCATTGCAATGTATGATTCCACCACGGTTTGTATAATGATGTTCATGGCGGGTCGTGCCTTGGGAGCAATGATGGTTTGATGCCCACATTATAAGTACAATGTTAGTTAAATGTCTGCATTGTGACTTTCCCTAGGGCCCTTTGATAGGCCCATATAGGCCGATTCCGATTGTCGAGGTCAAGTATCAAGGCCGATTCCGATTTGTCGAGGCCGATTGTATAGGCCGATTCCGATTTGTCGAGGCCGATTCCAATTCGTCGAGGCTGAGTATCGAGGTCGACTGTATAAGCTGATTCCGATTGTCAAGACCGAGTATCGAGGCTGATTCCAAGTGTCGATTTTGATTGTTAAGGTGGACTTCGATTATCGAGGCCGATTTCGATTTGTCAAGGCCGATTGTCGAGACCTATATGATGTACATGCGACCCGTAGTTGAGGCCCATTGTGATATGTATTAGGCCCTTGATGCATGGCCCATTTGATGTATTCAAGACCCATGTGTAGGGCTCACATGTCATGTATTTGAGGCCCATAGGCAAGGCCCATTATGATGTATTCGTGGCCTGTGGGTAAGGCCCATTGTGATATGTATTAGGCCCATGAGCAGGGCCCACCTGTTGTGTATATGTGGTCCTTGAGTAAGGCTCATTGTGTTGTATATTAGGCCTTTGTGTGAGGTCGTGGGCCCATGATATGTTTGGCTCTATGTGGGTCATTCCTTAGGGGCAATGTTGGTTAAATGTCCACATTATCGAGGTTGATTGTTGATACTGGTTATTGATGTCGATTATGAGTATGTGACAGCATAACATCATGATACATGCCCATACGTATCATCTGCATGTTTATTGTGAGATGTTATTGACCCTTGCATATGCCATAGTACAGAGGGTTTATGAGACTCCCTAATAGATGGAGTTATCTCAGATGAGCGCACGGTATGCGCAGGATTGATACATGATTGGACTACATGATTCATACATCTCGCATTTGCATGGCACGGTTATTATTTGCCCTAGCGTCATCAGGGTCGTAGTCTCCACAGGCACATCGTGGATGGCCAGATTGGGATACCAAAAATGCTTGGTTCTAGCACTGTGGGCACGTAGGATGTCCTTGGGTGAAAGTCCGAGAACCTCCTTAGTACCAAGAGATGCTCCAACGCCGAGACCGAGTGAAAAACATGAGCATCAGTGCCTTTACCATTAGGTCGCGTCTCCCACTGTATCGTGGTCGGTTGGAAGGGAGTGTGGCCTTACCTGCCTGAGTGAGGGGGCAATAGCTAGGCTGAGTTTGACCAGCTAGTAAATGGGTCCGCTACCATCGTGCCTTGTTGGTGTTGGTTGTCCACAGGCGGGTAGTGAGGTCTCTTACGCTTGCTCGGTTGTGCGGCTAGAAGAGTGACAATCAGCAGGTAGTGTATTTGACCACGGTGATTTTTCAGAGGGGAACAGTACTGATATGTGGACTTGATATGAGGACTGACATGATATTATGACACCCCATCACTATTGCACATGTGGGCGGGAGCACGTGGGCGAACGCTGATGTGGGCGGGTGTGATGTGGGCGAGGCTGAGGCCTGGGCGAGCTACCAGTGGTTGGTAGGCTACTGTGCTGGCAGGCTACTGAGCAAGAGTTGCATACTCATTCATTCATCCATTCACTATCCACTCAGGCTAGTGGTGCGCAACTATTTGTTACGTGTACCTTCGCAATGGCCAGGATTTCAGTTGGGGCGCGCGACTAACCTGAGATCAGGAGTTTACCACTTGTGTTTGACTATCCAAATTTAGGTATGGGACTGGTTTGGATAGAATTCCCTTGTGATGGACCCCATAGCCTGCGATACTACACACTATCATCCCGACTTCACTCCAGTTTGGTCATTTCATTCGCATCGCATATTGCATTTCACCCACGGCATATGCCATTTTGGATTGCTACGTTTCTACACTTATATGGCTTAGACAGACTTGGCAAGATCTGCATATTGCATCACATCCGCAATATATGATATTTGGCTCATTATGATCTGCATTACGTACTCTGATATTATATGACTTATGGACTTACCAGTATATTTCCACTTACTATGATATCGTATAATTCATGATCTTGTCAGTATTTCCGCTTATTCTGATGATATATGATTTATGGGCTTTATTGTATACTTGTCACTTACCTTACACACACTTTCACCACCCTCTAAGCTTTCTATAAGCTTATGTACGATAAATGCGTGCAGGTGTCATTAGGTCGCAGCAGCGTTGAACTTGGAGCATGCAGCGGACTTCTGGAGCTTTGATTCTGATACATATGTATTTTTCTTTCAGCATTGTATTCAAATGTTTATATTAGTGGATATGTGGTGATGTTGTTTTGTGACTTGGTTATGCTTGTGGTTATGCTCCATTACAAAAAAAAAATCATACTGAAAATCCTTCTTGTAGAATCTTAGGATCAAAATCTGGTACATGAGTGCCGGGAGCCGAGAATGGGGTACTATGGAGGCTATCGGCACCGGATTCAGCGATCGGGAATTTTGTGAGCCCGTTTTCCGAGTTTGGGACGTGACACAATTTCTAGGCCGAGTCGGGATGATCTGACGTCTATTGTTGGACCATCAGAGAAAAATAGAAAGGAGAAATGGGAGAGAAGAAGAGAAATCAGAGAAAGAAGGAGACGAAGAAGATCGAAAGAAATTGTGAAAGAGAGAGGGTGAAGGAGTGTGGTCCAAGTTGCTGCTGAGTCGAGCAAATCCGACTCGCTGTAATCGAGTCGAGTTGGTTCGAGTCATAGTCTACGTCTTTCTGGCCAAAATGAAGAGAAAAGAAAAGAGAAGTATGAAAAAAAAAAGAAGAGGAGAAGTTGGGCGAGTTACCGAGTCAGGTCTCTGACTCACTGACGAGTCAAGTCCACACCTTGCTGGAAATTCTTTGTAAAAGAAGATAAGATGGAAAGAGAAAGGAGAAAATGAGAAGAAAGGAAGAAGAGAGAAACTAGGAAGGATACGTGATGGCGATTTGTGTCGACTTAACCGAGTCAACGTCCGTGAGTTACTTTTCATTCTTTTCACAAATTAGATTCTTCATTAAATAGCTTTATTTTTAATATCATTTAAAGTTAATAGTTAAGATTATAATTGTGGTTATAAATTTATATTAGGTTGTATACTAACTACTATTATTATTATTAACCTTCGTCGATTATAACATCTACTACAATTTTCATTCGTAACGTAATCTAGATTTTAGAATTCCTAAAATGGCTAACCTTAAATGTAGGTGGGAGATCAAAACCTGAGGTTAGATCTTAACCGTAGATGGCGCGTGGAACTTAGATCTAAACCATCCAAGTTGGATTCATGCATTGGAGCATTCATGTTGCAAGCACTAAATTTAAGGTGAGGATCACCCTTCAAGCTTGTCTACATCTTGATAGTTAGCATAGTTGTTTATTTCATTTATTGCCTAACATGATACACAATGAAATTGATGATAAATGCAGTTTTATTTGAGTAATTCTTCATAATGATTGATCGTTAGATTTACATTCAAACATGAATATGCGATGGCCTCAAATATCTCACTTTATATATGTATATGGTTTTAATATTGTGCATGGCTTGTTTTACCACTTGCGGTTATTCATTGGTGTTTTTGAAAGCCTTAAAATAGTGGCTATTCTGTCTAATAGATTAAATGGAATTTATTTGTAGTAGACTTATCATCTAACGTATCATTGCGCCTTTGTGACTTTTAGGGTCAATCTGTTTCACTGTATTCTGAAATGGATCATTTATGCCTATATGGCTTGTGGGGAATAATCCCTTCTTATCGCACCATTAAATGGAATATTGAGCCTTTGCGGCTTTTAAGGAGCAATTGCCTCATGCGGCTTAAATTGATTAGCTCTGTATAACTTTACGATGGTAAGCTCCACATGTTGGACTACGAGTGGCCATTAGTTGAGTAGGTTAACTTTAAAACATCTTGTTCGTTAGTCTCATGAGCCAGGGATGGTGGAATGTGACACTATGCCTGAGCCGTCGGCCTATACTGGGTGACCAACCCCCCATAGTGACCTTTGAGCTTTCTTAAAATGATTGTTTGAAATTGGAATAATAATGGTTGGGCTAATCATACATTTTCATGGCATATATTACGGTCTTTTCTGGGTGGTTAGTTCTCCTTAGGTGTACCTTTGTGTACTTTTCCGGGTGACTAATTCTCCCTGGATGATCTATATTATTTGGTCTTTTTCGAGTGGTTAGTTCTCTTTGGGCGTACCTTTGTGTATTTTTTTGGGTAACTAATTCTCCTTGGGCGATCTACATTATATGGTCTTTTCTGGATAGCTAGTTCTCCTTGGGCGTACCTTTGAGTATTTTTCGGTGACTAGTTCTCCTTGGGCGACCTCGTTGCATAGTCTTTTTCGGATGGCTAGTTCTCCTTGGGCGTACCTTTGAGTATTTTTCCGAGTAGCTAGCTCTCATTGGGCGATTTTTTACCAGCTGGATGTGCATCCCCAAGTCTGTGAGCATGTGCATGCATCCATGCATTTAAATAAGATTATCTTCTATGATTTATTCAATGAATGCGTATCTGATGAACCTTACCTGATTCCCATGATAATCATTGTGTTATATTTGTTACATACTGTCTCTAATAACTATGTTTAATTATCTTGGTGATACGATAAATCTTGAGGGGTATACCTCACTGCGATAGCCATTGACGCTATCAAACCGTACTCAGTGTGCAGGAGACGCAGAGGATACGCATGTTGGTGTTCATGTGGAATATAGGAGCCAGCCTATCTTGCGACTCTCTATCCTCGATTACATTTGTATTTAATTTGTACTGTCATGATCTGTAAATATTAAGACATTGATTTGTATAAGCTTTTGGGTAACCACTTGAAAACCTTGTTTATGTATATTTGGACTCCCTCTTATACTTGAATTGTTTCCATCCCGCTATGTTATTAACTCTGATAAAAAGAAAAAAAATGTGCGTGGAATTTGGGTGTTTTTCAGAGGTTAATGATCGGGTTTTTGGAAAACGAGTAGCGTACTCAGGTTCCGGGAACCAGGGTGTTATAGAGTCTGACTATCCAAATTTAGGTATGAGACTGGTTTGGATAGAAATCCTTTGTGATGGACCTCATAGCCTGCGATACTACGTACGATCATCTCGAATTCACTCCAGCTTGTTCATTTCATTCGCACCGCATATTACATTACTTCCGCAACATTTAACATTTTGGGTTGCCATGTTTCTGCATTGATATGGTCGTTAGCATTCATGCCTTGCATCGCATAGCCTTCGTACGGTTGATGGCACTCATGGACTTATCAGTATATTTTCGCTTACTCTGATATCGTATGATTCATGTTCTTGTCAGTATTTTCGCATATTTCGATATTGTATGATTTATGGCATTGTATTGCATACTCGGCACTTATCTTGCGCATACACTTTCACCACCCACTAAGCTTTTTATAAGCTTATGCACGATAAATGCGTGCAGGTGACGTTAGGTTGTAGCAGGGTCGAGCATGGAGCGTGCAACGGTCTTCTGGAGCTTTGACTTTGATATATGTATTTCCCTTTCAGCATTGTACTCAAATGTATATATTAGTGGATATGTGATGACGATGTTGCCTTTGTGATTTGGGTATACTTGTGGTTATGCTTATTACGAGTTAAATGTACATTGAAAAATCATCCTTGTAGGATCCCAAGATCGAAATCTGGCGTATGGACACTGGGTGCCGAGAATGGGGTACTACGGAGGTTGTCGGCACCGGATTTGGCAATCGGGAATCTTGTGAGCCCGGTTTCCGAGTTTGGGGTGTGACAATAACAGTAGAGTATGTAGTGGGGTGTGTACTAAAAAGCTATTCCAAAAAAAAAAAATACCCGAGAGGTATTTAGGAGGCTACTAAGAGGTGTCTAAAAGTAGACTAAGCCACCGAGAAACATATGGAAGTGGAACATGACTAAAACACAGTTGAGCATCCAAACGTATATTACGGTTAAGAGGCCGAAACGCGGTCGAGCATCCAAAAACAAAAGGCAACCAAGAAAAACAGTCACAAAAGAAAAACATAATAAAAGAATAATCTAAATAAGAGAATGATATATATATATATATATATATATATAGATATATAAGAACTTTTTAACTATTGTAATTGTTGTAGTAATAAAAAAAAATGATATGGAAGAACAAGCTGTTATAAACTTTTATAAAAAGCAAAGGAATGTGACAGAAAAAATAAATAAATATCTCAACAACAAACTAGCAATTTCAAAAAAATAACCAACAACAATCAATCTATCAAATTATCTTTTATTTTAGCTTATCCTAAGAATAGCGGTAATTCTTAGCCATAATCTTTAGTTATAATCTAAGTCTACGTTCACACGTTAGATTTGTTCTTTATACAATATCAAGTTGTTCTTTCAAGAGATGCATTCTTGCAATTGCTCCTAGTGATCGATTGAGAGTTTTTCATTTTGTTTGATTTGCACTGGTATTTTGAAAGTCATTTCTTGTGGAAGGCACAAAGTAACCCCTCTTCGAAGGAAGAACCCCACCTTCTAATTATTACTTGATCACTATAAACTTCTGCAAGTAGCCGAGTAAGCTGATCTTCTAAGAATCTAGTCTTATACATCCATATTGGATGTATCTACTTATTTTGGCGCTTGCGGTCAAAGTTGATCGGTTTGGATCAAGGCGATGTATCTATTCTTGCATGCCGGTATAACCAAAAATAAATTGAGTGACCAATATTTTTTGGCATACCCAATGGGACTACAAATTGCTTGGTTGCCATAAAAATTCACTGTACATTGGCCGTGCAATAATTTTGACAAGCACTAATATTTTTTGGCACGCTCGATGGGATTATAACATGAGAAAGTATGAATATTCGTACTAGTACAACATGAGCTAGTATGAAAGTCAGGTGAAACCAAGTTGCCCAATAAATCCAATTAAGATCGTGTCAGCCAGAATGCTTGATAAGTAATGAGGAATTCAGCATATCACCAAATAGTCATGAGTTCAGGCTGAAAATTTAGGCAATGGATTGCCAGTAATACTAAAAGCATGGATCAAATTATGACTCTTTGTGCCAAAAGAACACATGTAGCGCCTTAACAATAAATCAATACTAGTTCTGTTGGAAATCTAGCGCCAACACTGTAATTGACACTACAGGTACCTCTTATGCAATAGAATACGCCTCTTCTAGTACAGGAAGTGCGGAATCTTCCACCACCTACTGAGTTTAAGTGACCGGAACGAGAGGTTAGGAAATTTGTTCTTGAAGAAGGAAACCAGGGTATACCTGAGGGTAGCCCTTCCTTGAGAATCCATCATGTCATAGAAGACAAAATTTGGTAGACCATTAACAACCTTCAATGGATTAATCTCGTTGTTTGAATCATGACCAACTATTCAAATGGTTTAAAAAGTAGCAGGCCAAGTTCTCGACCATATTACTACCTCTATCAACCATAATCCCTATTCGAAATAGATTGACCAACAGTCTCCATTGTCACGACCGAATTTACCATTTTTTTTATCAGGACGGCCGAGTTCAACCAAGACGGTAAAATTTGTTGTCCCTCGATCAAGATGATCGAGTTCGACCAAGATTACTACTTTTGTCGTTTCTCGATTAAGATGGTCGTGTTTGACCAATATAACCAATTTTGCCGTTTTTCGATCGAGATAGCTGAGTTTGATCAAAATGACTGGATTTTTCATTTTTTCGATCAAGATGGCCGAGTTCGAACAAGACGGCCGAACTTGCCATGTATTGATTAAAATGGTCTAGTTTGAACAAGACAACCGAATTTACCGTTTCTCGATCAAGATGGCCAAATTCAACCAAAATAATCGAATTTGACATTTTTCGACCAACACGATCGAATTCAACCAAGACAGTCAAATTTGTCATTTTTTTTTACCAAGACAGTTGAATTCGACCAAAATGGTGGAATTTGTCATTCTTTGACCAAGATAGGTGAATTTGACCAAAATGGCTGAATTTATCACTTTTCCACCAAGATGGCCGAGTTTGACTAAAATGGCCAAGTTTACCATTTTTTTAACCAAAATAGCCGAGTTTGACCAAGATGGTCGAATTTGCTGCTTTTTTTTAACCAAGATGGCTGAGTTTGGCCAAGTCAACTGATTTTGATGTTTTTCAATAAAGATGGTCGAGTTTAACCAAGATGGTCGAAATTGTTGTTTCTACATGGCCGAGCAATCACATTTATTGTGTCAAACAATGAATTAACATTGCATTCACCTTTTACCAAAAGTGAAGCGATGCGGGGGCAATGTTGTACCCTAATTTTGATCGTTATTGAAAAATCTAATTGGAAAGAACACATATTATAGCAAGGAAAAAATATAGCATGCTAAAAATCTTCAAATGATATTTGGAGTATTTTTTACGGAATCACAGCTAACAAGATGATAAGATAGTTAATAGCTGATAGGTATTCAAAAGTAAACCAAGTGGCCAAGAGGCATCTAGGAGGCGGTTGAAAGATGTCCAAAAATAGACCGAGTGGCCGAGTGGTGTCCAAAAGTAGACCAAGCGGCCGAGAAAGCGTATGAAAGCGGAACACGGCCGAATCACGGTCGAGCGTCCAGAAGCATATTACGGTCGAGAGGTCGAAGCGTGGTTAAGCGTCCAAAAACGAAAGGCGAACGAGAGACATAGAACCTGACCAACAGAATATGAATAATTCACAAAAAGAAAACATAAGAAAAGAAGAATCTATATAAGAGAAGGATCTAAAACAAATTCGATTATTGTAACCATTGTAGTAATGAAAAAACAAGCCATAACAAAAATTTATAAATAGCAGAGGAATGTGACAGAAAAAAACAATCCAATATCTCGACAACCAACCAATAATCTTAACAAAACAACCAACATCAATCAAGTCAATTTATCTTTTATTTCTGCTTATCCCAGGTGTAGTGGTAATTCTTAACCATAATCTTTAGTTATAATATAAGTTTAAGATCATATGTTAGATTTGTTCTTTATCCAATATCAAGTCGTTCTTTCAAGACATGTATTCTTGCAATTGCTCTTAGTGATAAATTGAGAGTTTTTTCTTTTGTTTGATTTACACCGGTATTTTGAATGTCCTTTTGATAAACTTATGTGAGTGATTGTGTAAGCAACTTATCTTCTGAAAATTCAGTCATATAAGTTCATATTGGATGTCTCTGCTCATTTTGGAAGTTCGAGCTCATTTTGGGGCTTGGGTCAAAGTTGAACGAATTGAATCTAGCCATTGTATCAATTCTGGCACGCCCACATGATCAAAAACAAAATGAGTGACTAACACAATCACAATCGTCTTCTTTGAGCAGCCCACCTGAGATTTGTATCTATTTCACTTTAAAATCATGCCCTAAAATAAGCTGTCAAGATGGATGGACCTAGTGGATGCAAGCAACATATATGACGATAGGCCCCACAGTAAGGGATCCACCTTGGGTGGATCCCTGCCACAAAAGTTATGAATTAATCTGATATTTGTGTTTTCCCTTCATCCAAGTCTATATAACTTTATGAATAGTTGGGCCTTAAGAGAGTTTTAACGGTAAGCATTCTTATCACCATTAATTCCTGTGGTGTGGCCCACTTGAAATTTAGATATTCATAAATTCGTGGCCCACTTGAAATTTGGATATTCCTAAATTTTGGTCTTATTCCACAAAATTCCATGGAGAAATAGATAAACTGTAAGGATAAAACCCATACATCACAGTGGCCACTCGGATCCCCTACCCATTCCAAGCCGGAGACGGGCGGGGTAGGATGCAATCCACGTTCACATACCCATTGCCTCACCTCATGTATAAGTGGTGGGCGACGATGGGTGCTTCTTCTCCCAGGTTCAAAGTGGCAAAATCCATATATTAAAAAAAAAAAAAAAAAACCACTCTTAGTTCCTTACTTGCACAAGTGATCAAAGAGGCGCAGATGACACAGTGATAGGACTGCCATTTTAAGTAGCAAAGTACTAAAGTACGACCCTACCCAACATCACCGTCAAGAGCATCTATTTGGCCAAAAGTAATTGATAGTCCTGTATAGCATGACAAACTATACACTATCAACTTACACATGGCACTGTGCACATAATCACAACCATTCAAAAAACCGACATGTCACATGTTGACCCTGCCAGTACGGAAATTACTTCTGGTTGGTGCTCTTTGGGTTTTGGACTTGAAAAAATAAAATAAAAATAGAACGATCCAAACCTCAAGATAACCATAGTAAACGAGTGATTGATTCTTACTGTCACTTGGACTTAGATATACTTAATTTTTAGCTCATGACTGGAACACATTTCACAATTTGTTCAGTTTAACTTGAATTCACACGTGCCATGTGTCCTCATTAGAGATGCTTACACAAGCTAGTTACCTTGCACACCAAGAAACAAATGGGTGTAACTTTTATAACAGCCACCCCAACCATTAGTTTACACTGCCTCACTTTTATCTTAGGGCATGATTGCATTACAAATATCCATTGTAAATGCATGAAAATGTATAATGGTTACACCTATCAAGTCTTATTTTTGCAATACCAAGATAATTTGTTCTAATTTTTAAGTGTTTGGATACAAAATAGTATACCACTTAACCATTATTAAAATGTCACATTAATATAAAAATATACACCATTTTTTATAGTTGGATAGAAGGTTTCCAATAACATACCATGTATGACTTGTAAGATTACTCATTTCTTTACCTCTCCCCTTTACCTATGCAATTGACCATCAAATTATATGTTAACTAAAACAAACATGATAAATTTGTAATAATTACTTTTTAAAATTATTTTACCATCGAAAAAGGTAATCTAAACACACTATAAAACCAATCATGAATACCTATAGCCTGTGAGAGAGCTTGTATTTGGAATGCATTCCAAATCATGAATATGAGTGACTATGAATCTTTAATTATGTTTGGCAATTGGTATTTGAAATGCTTTGGGATCCCAAAATAGAGATACAATAAAATTTTGTAGTATATTTACAAAATTTAAATGTAAACATTAAATCACATTTATATTCCAAACGAGAGTGCATATGTGATATTCGATAAAATAATTATAATAATTCTATATATATATATATATATATATATAAATGAAATTTCAAGTCTTAAGTGGGCCAAAAGTATAACATCATAAATAAACAACTTGATAACTTTCGGTCACTGATTTACATGGCCAATGTTTGGACTATTTTGATTATTCTATTAAGCTATTTCATTTTCTAATTTCTTATAAAATCTAAGGTAAACGAGCAATTATTATAATTTCATGGTGTTCATTTAAACATGAATTATGGCTTATAAATTGAGAGTCAAATACACTTTTTAAAGAAGTGAGTAAAGTAAATTCCAAACATAACATTTTTCACCTTATAAAACTACTGATTTATGGGTGAAACAAGCATTGCAACAAAATCATTATTGTAGCCAAATGTAAGTGATGCAAATGTACAATTATAGGAATAAATAATCATTACCCATTTGTAGTCATTTACAATTGTAATTGGAAAACCAGGCCCTTAAAGTAATTTTAGTGATTCAACCAATAATTTGATTATTTTGAGGTATCATTAGTGTGCCATGTGTGTTGCAACCAATCTAATCAAACAAGGCCACATGTGTAAACGAGGGCTTGTATTCGGTTTTTGTGTACATATATGATGCGTGGGTGTGCTAGAGTCTACTCGACTAAAGGTTTAATTGAACTATTGGTGTTTTCTAGCGTTGAGACGTACATATTAGAGACTGGACATAAAATCCAATTATCCTCTCAACCACCGATTGTGTTCAGCGTTTAGATGATTTGTGAAGGGTAGAGGTTAGACCTTTTAAATGATTTAAAAAAAAAAAAAAAAAAAAAAAAAAAAAAACCTTATGATAATAGATGTGAGTCTGTAGACTTTATGATTCTCTTTTTTTCACCAGTACTTTGAGCTCAATATTTATCAAAATGATAACAATGTACAAATAAATAAGAGAAGATTAAATAATGTTGACTTTATTAATATTTGAATGTATAGCCCATTACAATTGATAGAGTATTAATCAACCAAAGAAATAAATGAAAAAGATAAAGATAACCTACCTTATTCATCTATCAGAACAGACGATCGAGATGGTGGTCAGCAAGATGTAATCGGATGGGCATGATCAACTAAAATTGAATCATGGACTTACAACTTAAGATTGTGAATATTTAATATATTCTTAAGGTACTATAGTGGAAGACTAGAAGTTGCTAGGCAGTAGCAATCTATGCTAGGCTATGCTAGGATAAATACAAAAGATAAGTGTAAAGTAGATGTGTTTGGTGTAGGGCCCCGAGCTCTTCTTCGATTACACTATTTATAAATCGTCGAGGTAACAAAAACCTTCGCTGGGTTTCCATGCTGATTTTGGATCCCTTGCATATATGGCTTGCATTGGAAATGAAGGACCCCAATCAGATCCGGAATTACTAGCTTCTTAGATCTTCTTCTCTTAGTCGATCACTTTGATGGAAGATGTACCTAGCCCATTAATTGGATTTGGTCATCAAGCCTATGAATATCAAGATTCTTCTAATGAAGACAACCAGGACAAGATTAGGGATTTGCTAAGGAAATTGGGAGTCTACTTCAGACCTCAAATAAATCATGGTGGCTCTTTTGGTGGCCCACCTCCTCCACTTATAATCGAGGTGTTGGACAATTTAGATCAATCTACCTCTGCATTTAAGCTTACTCCTTTAAGGTTTGGAGTGCTGGATGGATTTGACACTTGATATTGATTTGTTATGCGTCTGGATCATATTTAATTCTCCTATTCTATTGGTCTCGATTGAACCATGGCTTGGGACTAGATCATTCGACTGATTTGTTTATCCTCCTGATTTGGGATCAATCTGTAATTGGATTTTCTTGAATTTTGGTTCGATTTTTTAATATTTAGAACCTTTTTCAATGATACAGACCCTCCAAATGTCTTTGGGAAGATCTCCCATTTTGGAAATAATGTGAGAGATGGCTTCGCTCAGTGTATCACAACCAAATACATGATAAGATTTATTCTCTCAACGAGTCTCTTATAGGCGTGTTGGGTACGCTACCTCATTAATTGGCACAATAATCGTGGCCATATGACATATTCTATTCGTACTCCTAAAGGCTAGCGTATGGATCGTGCTTCTGCATTAATATTCGAATATGTAACACCTGAGAAATATCAAACGAAGATACTCTCAGGCCAGAGTAGGATTTTTTTCCAATACTAGCCTTGTAGTGTCAACATCTGACAGTCTTTCATTGGTCCATGTCAAAGCACTGAAATGGGTGTAAATAATGAGTACAATGGATTAGTAACCTAGCAATAACTTTATTACACATGCGACTCTTCTACCTTAAAAAATGAGTCTAAAACGACATTTCATACTTAATCACAATAAGATGAAGAGATTTTAGAACAAAACAAATTTGTATATTTCAAATACCTCGGATTTCATATATCTTCAAATCGACGTTGCCAAATGACTTTTGAATTTCAAAGGCACTCAAATCCCCATTGCCAAATGATCCATTATGCCATATTTGGTTCCACGTAATTACTTGCAATTTAATGTAAATAACTAATAATGATTTACTGTGATATTTCCTCTGGTAAGATTGGATAGGAAAATAATTATTGAATTTGTGTGACGTTGTTACCATGTCTACGTGGCAAAACAACATGGCCCCACCATGATTTATATGTTTTATCTATGACATCATTTTATTTTGGCAAATCATTATAGGACGAGCAAAAAATGGGATAGATCTAAAGCTTGAGTAGACCATACTAAAGGAAGCAGTGGGAATAATTATGCCATCGTTCAACCCACTATTTTATGTGGTGTAGTCTACTTAAGCTTTGGATATACCTCAATTTTGAACTTATGTCATGGAATGATATAGAAAATAAATGAACAATGTGGATATAACACATACCTCATGGTGAGGCCTAATTTTTGGCTTTTAATAGGTTGAGTTACACTCAAAATTGGAGATGATATTTCAGACGGTTAGCACTCTTCATTATCTTGCTTTTATCAGGATTTACCTGTATTTATGCCAACTTACAGCTTGCGTAGGGCATATACCCCAAGGGGCAAAAAAATTGAAAGGCAAAACCTATCATCAGCTTTGTCAAGAGGCCCTGTGGTATTTAGTGCAACCATCTAATCCATTCATTTGATGTGCCAAATACTCAAAATTGATAGCATCCCAAAATTCGATCAGACCATGTCACCTGATTTTATAAGGTGGCCCACTTAAGTGTCTAATCAATCTGGCTGTTGGGATTAAGGGTGGTACACCTGTTGGATGGGGGTGGATTTCATGCACATTAAGTCCTCAGACGTAAGTGACCCTGGTGGGTCCCATGTACCCAAGCCTTTTCCTTTCCAAATTGCACGAGTCACGTGTAATAATTGATGCGTTCATACTCTGGGCTTCACTTAATTAAATTATTCAGTCGGTGGCCCCTGGTCAAATTAACCAGTTGATTATTAGATCATTTGATATTTTAATGAACCGTGAAGAAGAAAATAATCAACGGTGGGAGTTAAGAAAGAGTTTTCGATGACCAAAGATTAATATAATCTAAATTAATATTGTTTTAAGTGTATAACCTATCTTGAGTTCATTTAATAATTTATTTAATACGAGTCACACGTGTACAAATGCAAGTGCCTGCTTATCATCTACCTTACCAAAGTATCAAATAGCCATTAAAATGAAATGCTCTGGGATCCCAAAATAAAGATACATTAAAATTTTGTAGTATATTTACAAAATTTGAATCTAAACATTAAATCACATTTATATTCCAAACGAGAGTGCATATGTGATATTCGATAAATAATTATAATAATTATATATATATATATATATATATATATATAATTATATATATATATATATATATATATATTATATATATATATATATATAATGAAATTTCAAGTCTTAAGTGGGCCAGAAGCATAACATCACAAATAAACAACTTGATAACTTTCGGTCACTGATTTACATGGCCAATGTTTGGACTATTTTGATTATTCTATTAAGGTCTATTTCATTTTCTAATTTCTTATAAAATCTAAGGTAAACGAGCAAATATTATTATTTTATGGTGTTTATTTAAACATGAATTAAGGCTTATAAATTGAGAGTCAAATACACTTTTTAAAGAAGTAAAGTAAATTCCAAACATAATATTTTTCACCTTATAAAACTAGTGATTTATGGGTGAAACAAACATTGCAACAAAATCATTATTGTAGCCAAATGTAAGTGATGCAAATGCACAATTATAGGAATAGATAATCATTACCCATTTATAGTCATTTACAGTTGTAATTGGAAAACCAAGCCCTTAAAGTAATTTTAGTGATTCAACCAATAATTTGATTATTTTGAGGTACATTAGCGTGCCATGTGTGTTGCAACCAATCTAATCAAACAAGGCCACACATGTAACCGAGGGCTTGTATTCGGTTTTCGTGTACATGTATGATGCGTGGGTGTGCTAGAGTTTACTCGACTAAAGGTTTGATTGAACTGTTGGTATTTTCTAGCATTGAGACGTACATATTAGAGACTGGACATAAGATCCAATTATCCTCTCAACCACCGATTGCGTTCAACGTTTAGACGATTTGTGAAGGGTAGAGGTTAGACCTTTTTAATGATTTTTTAAAAAAAAACCTTGTGATAATAAATGTGAGTCTGTAGATTTTATGACTTTTTTTTTTCACACCGGTACTTTCAGCTCAATATTTATCAAAATGATAACAATGTACAAATAAATAAGAGAAGATTAAATAATGTTGACTTTATTAATATTTGAATGTATAACCCATTACAATTGATAGAGTATTAATCAACCAAAGAAATAAATGAAAAAGATAAAGATAAATACCTTATTCATCTATCGGAACAGACGATCGAGATGGTGGTCAGCAGGATGTAATCGGATGGGCATGATCAACTAAAATTGAAACTTAGTTGATCATGGATTTACAACTTAAGATTGTGAATATTTAATATATTCCTAAGGTACTATAATGGAAGACTAGAAGTCGCAAGGCAGTAGCAATCTATGTTAGGCTATGCTAGGATAAATACAAAAGATAAGTGTAAAGTAGATGTGTTTGGTGTAGGGCCCCGAGCTCTTATTCGATTACTCTATTTTATAAATCGTCGAGGTGACAAAAACTTTCTGTCACGTCCCAAACTCGAAAATGGGCTCACAAAATTCCTGATCACCGAATCCGGCGCCGACAGCCTCCATAATGCCCCATTCTCGGATCTCGGCACTCACATGCCAGATTTCGATCCTGAGATCCTACATGGAGGATTTTCAGTATAATTTTTTTATATATAATGGAGCATAACCAAGTCACAAAACAACATCACCACATATCCACTAATATAATCATTCGAGTACAATGCTGAAATGGAAATACATATGTATTAAGATTAAAGCTCAAGAAGACAGTTGCATGCTCCAAGCTCAACGCTGTCTGCAATCTAACGCCACCTGCATGCATCTATCATGCATAAGCGTATAGAAAGCTTAGAGGGTGGTGAAGGTGTGTGTAAGGTAAGTGCTAATTATACAAAAAAACACATAAATCATACATCATCGGGATAAAAGGAAATACTAACAAGATCATGAATCATACGACATCAGAGTAAACGGAAATATACTGGTAAGTCCATGAATGTTATCAGCCGTACCAATGCTATGCGATGCAAAACATAATAAGACAATAACAGATGCTGAAGATGCAATGCAATATGCAAATCCTGACGAGCCACGAACACCATCAACCTCATCTAGGTCATATAAGTGCAAAAACATAATAACTCAAAATGCTAAGTACTGCGGATGCAATGTAATATGCAGTGCAAATGAAATGATCATGCTAGAATGTGAAGTCGAGATGATAGTACATAGTATCGCAGGCTACGGGGTCTACCACAAGGGACTTCTATTCAAACCAGTCTCATACCTAAAATTGGATAGTCCGACTCAAAGTGGTAAACTCCTGATCTCAGGTTAGTCGCGCGCTCAACTGAAATTCTGGCCATGCAAAGGTACACGTAACAAATAGTTATGCACCACCTGCCCAAGTGGATAGTGAATGAATGAATGAATGAATATGCAATTCCTGCTTAATAAGTTCACATATCAGTACGGTTGCTCTTTGGGGGAAATCACCTGGGTCGATTACACTCGACACCGACTGCCTCCTCCCAGCCGCCCAGCCCAATGAGCGGAATAGACCTCACTATCCGCCTGACCAGTAGTCTGCCAATACCTACCCTGAAATGGTGGTGAAGACTGCACTAGTAGAAGTCGAAATATGTCAATATGTCCTAGAGGGGGGTGAATAGGACTTTTAAAAGTTTTTATGGTTTATTCAAAATCCTATTTCACTAATCCTTTTAAATATATAATTATCAGGATTACTCAAATGTAACTCTACTGGCTTCTAAGCCTGGTAGAGGATCCAATCACAAACTGCTTAAAGAGTAAACAAAAAAAGTCTAGTTCATGATAGATATGACTGTGTAGGTGTGTGAGAAGTGATCAGATATTCAGATATGAAAATATTAATGCAAATCACTTAATCAAAATAACAATCTCAAACACAGTCATTTTATAGTGGTTCGACGATAAGTCTACTCCACTCCTGGCTGCCGCACTCAACCCTTGAGTGTACCGGATTTCACTAAAGAGGTTTCCCAGGGTTCATCTCAAACCTAAGGTTTTAAACCAGGTTCACCTTCAATCTTTACACAAAGTTTTTACTCGGTTCACCTCTAACCCTGGAGTTTTACTGGTTCACTCCTAACCAGATGTTTATGCTCCCCATAGAGTAAGGGTCTACACAACGCACCCACTACGTACACTCCCGCCGGAGGCCTCATTGAGGACTTCAAAGGGTGAGAACCACTTAAGACCCAATCCTATAAAGGAATGATCACAAGTGTCCTCTTGGACTCTGGATACTTACAAATAAGCTGATGAGTCCCGTTTAGCACAATGACGAAGATCTCTTCCTTGTTGCTGAAGAGTCTTCGGCTCCCTTGATCTGCAACACAAAAGATGTACCAGTATTAGGTTTCGGGTTGGGTCAAGGTTATGATGGAATCCTACTCTCTAAAGGTTTTCTTATAAGGACGATAGAGAAGTTCCAATCATCTAAGCATTCAAGGCATCCCAGCTTAATGATTTGTCATTAAGGTAGTAACTGGAGGATCCTTGAATGCGGAAGTTCATTCCCCAATCCACTCTATTGAATTATCAATGGTGAGGGTGGATTGGAGGATGAACTCCCTTGAGAGAAAGAGCTTTTGAAACATTCAAAAGCTCTCTCTTCTTTCTCTCACAACAATAAAAGACAAGTCCTCTATATATAGGCAAAAAGTTCCAACGGATATAAAACGGTCACATTTATGACAGTTCGATATCATCGAACAAGTTCGATATTATCGAGCGTATACTCTCGATAGCATCGATGATCTGCTCGATGACTCGGACTCAATGTCATACGCTTTTGAAACTCTTTGCCAATTGGTCGATGAATCGAAACTATTGTCGATGTCATCGGATTTCGAACTCCGATTCGATCGATGACCAGTTCGATCCATCGACACTTGAAAAATGAGAGAGACTTGACTTTGAAATATTTCAGGTTTTCATGAGTGATCGGGGAACCATCGAGATCATCGGAATTAGAATATCGATGATATCGAGATAAGAGTCAATGCATCGATAAATCCAGCGGATTTGACTTTAAGCTTGCTGGACGATTTATGTCTCTGTTCGATACAATCAACCTGGTGTCGATATCATCGATATTTGAATATCGATTCTATCGAAGGCCCCCCGATCATAGTTAGAAAACGACCTGAAATATCTGCTGTAAGAAATGCGCGCCCTCGATCGATATCATCGATGGACCTCCGATCTTATCGATATTTGAATTCAGATCATATCGGACGGTCATCGATATATCGAAGGAATTTGAGATTTTCATTAAAAAGCAGGGGCGCCGAAAGTCTGCCTGTCGATCTTATCGAGCACTCTCGATAGACTCGAGTTTTGAATATCGATGATATCGATAGGTGTATCGATACATCGATAATTCATCCATATAAATATTTAGTTGCTGGACACTTTTGGTCCTCTCATCGATAATATCGTTAAGGTATCGAGGACATCGACAGTGCAGGTTGATCATATCGAGGGTGCTTCGATAAAATCGACAAGGCAAGAAAAACTTAGAGATTTTCCTATTTTGCAAAAAGTTTTCTCACCCTAAAACCCTATGATTTCTAACTCATTTTTAAGGGTTTTTCTTTACCTGGTATTTTGGGTCATGGGATGTGAGGCTTTAGATTTACCTTTGACGAGCTTGTACACATCCGTTTGAGACAGACGCTTGAATTGATCTTCCTATCGAACTCTGTAAACAGTCTGACCTACCACTCACGTAACTTGACAAACCAAGGCACTTTCATACCCGGTTCGTCGATAACGGACCCATTTACGAGCTGGTCATACTCAGCCTAGCTTATAGCCCCCTCACTCGGGCAGATAAGGCCACACCCCTTCCCAACCTACCACGACACAGTGGGAAATGTGGCCTACTGGTATTCGGCACTCGGGCGCTCATGTTCTACTCGGTCTAGACGTTAGGGATCCTCCTGGCCTCGGATGTTCTGAAATTTTCACCAAAGGATATCCTAAGTGTCCATAGTACTATAACCAAATATTTCGGTGTCCCATCTAGCCATTCATGATGTGCGTGTGGAGGCCACGACCCTGATGTCGCTAGGGCGTACAATGATCAAGTCACATATATGCGAGATGCATGAGTCACACTATCCAATCATGCAGCAATCCTGCTCGTACTGCAAGATAATGTGGGGCACTCCGTCTCATAAGGAGTCTCGTAAATGGTCTACCCAATGGCGAATGTTATGATCAAACATTCCTCATATCAAGCATACATATGATGCGTATGGGCATGAATCATAGAGTTATACTAAGCATGTTATAAAGTGATGAATTATCAACAAGTATGGGCCTATCAATGGGCCCTAAGGAGAGTTACAATGCGGACATTTAACCAACATTGTACTTACAATGTGGACGTCAAACCATCATTGCTCCCAAGGCACGACCCACCATAAATATCATTACATAAACAATGGTAGAATCACACGATGCAATAGCCCTTGTATACTCCCATTGGGCCTCGACCCATGGGCCTCAAATACATCAAATGGGCCTCATCATATGGTCCTCATACACATCACGGTGGGCCTCAATAATAGGCCTCATACATCACAATGGGCCTCAACCCATGGGCCTCAAATACATCACAATGGGCCTCTACCCATGGGCCCTAATACATCACAATGGGCCTTAACCCTTGGGCCCTAAATGCATAATGGGCCTCCTAAATGGGCCATGAATACGCAACAGGTGGGCACTACACATCGGCCTTTATACATCACAGGTGGCCTTGCACATGGGCCACATATGCATCGAATGGGCCTCACAACATGGGCCTCATGTATATATCAAGGTGGGCCTCAACGGATGGGCCATAACTATATCAAGATGGGCCTCACAACATGGGCCTCATGTATATACCAAGGTGGGCCTTAACGGATGGGCCATAACTATATCAAGATGGGCCTCCTCATACGGCAAATGGCCACATCACATGGGCTATATGTACATCAAATGGGCCACACCAATTGGGCCCCATGCATATCAAATGGGCCATACCCAAGATAAGCGGTGATAATGATTCCACCATTAACATTCTCAAGGCCCACGATAACATTTATTTTCTATCCAAATCTGATCATAATGTGATCCACTTAATACTGGATCTGCCTTATTTTTAGTCTCAAGCCGGTAAGATAAGTTGGCCAAATGGTTGGACGGTTTGGATGCAACACATGCATCATATCATGGTGGGGGTCCACATGAACTATGGATCTGGCTCATTCTTTAGCTCATGCCTTAAAATGAGCTTGCAAAATGGATTGACGGTTTGGATGCAACACATGCATCATGGTGTGTCCCACCGTCCTGGTGTGGACGGTGTGGATAAAACACATAAATCATGGTGGTTCCCACCGTCCACAGCTATGGATGGTGAGAATAAAACACATACATCTCTGTAGGCTCCACCGTCCACTGCTGTGGACGGTGTGCGTAAAACACATACATCATTGCGGTTCCACGTGGGGCCCACCATAATGCTTATTTGTAATCCAACCCGTTCATAAGGTCACGCAGACCTGGATGCAAGGGAAAAACAAATTTCACAATGATCCAAAACTGCTGTCAACCCAAAAAGGGTTTCAATGGCAGCCATTCAAACACCGCTGTTTCCTGTTATGTGGGCCACCTGAGCCGTGTATACGGCTGATTTTTGGGAGGGGGCCCACGACCCTAAGGGGCATCAAATGCATAGTGTGGATGTGGGGTCCACATCACGGTGCAACCCACGTTTGGGGACCCATGGTCCCTGCTGTCCGCCCGCTAAAATGGAGCAGCGTTCTACTGCTGCGTCACCAGCAGCAGGTGATTTTTCAATGGTAGAATCACAGTTTTCTATGTTATGGCCCGCAAGATAATCAGATTGGCTCCATTTTTCGGCTTAATGCCTAAAATGAGCTAGGGAAAGGGGTGGATGGCTTGGATTAAAAATATACATCAAGGTGGCGCCTATGTGAGCAGCCCACCCAAAACTCTTCTTTTTTTTTGTGTGTGTCTTGTTGCAGCTGTTAGTACACCCACTATCTGTGAAGTGAGTCTAGCGTCTAGGGACATTGGACATGGATGTTTTATCAACGTGGGTCCCACGTGTGGGGACCACTGATGATGGGTCCTACATGGATGTGGCCCACTTGATCAGATCAACCTGATACCTGTGTTTTCCCATCACCAAGGGTAAGGCCCACATGGCTTGGACGGTTGGATAAGACATACATCAAGGTTGGGTACATCCGAGTGGGCCACACAGCCACATCATCATACACCAAAAATAAATGAAAAAGGGAGGGAGAGAGAGAGAGAGAGAGCGAGAGAGAGAGAGAGAGACACGTGTGATGGAGGGACTCCGGCACTATGGGCCCTCCCTTTTCATAATTTAAAACATACATCAAGGTGGGTCTTAATACATATAGGCCCACCGATTAAAATCAACGGTGGAGATCCTTTCTCCACCGAAATAGAAGGTCTAGATGACCCCTTTTCAAGCTAGAAAATAAACATCATGATGGGGTCCATGGAGAATGGCCCCATCATGGGATGATCGTGAAGATCAAAGTGGGCCATCGGCCACATCTTAGGGTCCAAAGTGAGATCCATACCATTGATCGGTAGGCCTCACTTGGCTCATCACAAAAACATAAAAACTAGCCTATAGAAGCACCCACCGTTTGATCTTCTTGGTCCGTTGAAAAGTCGATCTCCTTGTGTCTCACTTTGATGGAAGATGATGAAGTTTGAATGGCTAGGATGAAAGTTTTTGGGAGAGGAAGTGGGCCACACAAAATCACTTTTCTCTCACATGGAAGGGCTTGGACGTGAGCCTCTTCTCTTGCTTGGGAAATGAGTTGAGAAAGAGAGAGAGAATGGTTGTAAGGACAGAGAGAGAGATGGGTGATGGATGTGAGTGATGGGTGAGGTGATGGTGTACTTGACATGTATGGGTGTGTAAGAGAGAGGGTGAGAAAGAGTTGACTTGGTGGTTGCTTGACTTGGGGAGAAAGAAAGCATTGATTGATTGATTGATTGATTGATTTGAGTGATTGATTAATGGGACATGTTGTAGAGATTCTCTTGGGATTTCAAAAGTGCGGCGTTTTCTTCGAAATGAACGTCGGTCCACATCTTTCGGCCAGGGTATCGCATCGGTTCGTGAGTCGCGGCGACGGTGCGGTCGCAATGGTACAAATCTTAGATTAAGCCGACTCAAATCTACAGGATACGACTTAGGGTCACGCACAAACATTGATTATACGTCACAGGTTGCTGGAATTCGACAGGAAGGATCGTAGGATTCGACAGAACAGTACGGGCTAGGATACAAGTCTTACAGCTCTCCCCACCTAATAAAAATTTCGTCCTCGAAATTTAAAACACGACACAACCAATACAGAGTTCACAAGGAAGGGAAATCCTGTCGTTATAGATATAATCATCAAACACCTAAAAGATGGGGACAATGCCCACAAATATCAGCCTCTTACTCCCAAGACGCCTTGTCAGCACTATGGTGATCCCATTGAACCTCGGATCCTGGATAAAAAAATGATCGAAACTGGAATACTATGCAACTTCATAATCTCAACGGTAGGGAGTTATGTCAAAAGGTTTCTAAGTTATTCGAACTCGGGGATCTAATCATTCTAAGTTCTCGACAATAATAGAGTGCAGGGTAACTATCAGCAGATATGTGATGTTATCTTCAGGTATTCTCAAGTTATGCTCTGATACCAAATTCTATCATGCCCCAAACTCAGAAACCGGGCTCACAAAATTCTCGATCGCTGAATCCGGCGCAGACAACCTCCGTAGTGCCCCATTCTCGGATCCCGGCACTCACGTGCCAGATTCCGATCCTGAGATCCTACAAGGAGAATTTTAAGTATAATTTTTTATATATATAATGGAGCATAACCACAAGCATAACCAAGTCACAAAATAACATTACCACATATCCACTAATATACTCATTTGACTACAATGTTGAAATGGAAATACATATGTATCAAGATCAAAGTGCCAGAAGACAGCTGCATGCTCCAAGCTCAACGTTATCTGTAACCTAACGCCACCTGCAGGCATCTATCATGCATAAGCTTATAGAAAGCTTCGAGGGTGGTGAAGGTGTGTGTGCTTATAGAAAGCTTCGAGGTGGTGAAGGTGTGTGTAAGGTAAGTGCTAAGTATACAATAAAGCACATAAATCATACATCATTGGGATAAGCTGACATCAGAGTAAACGGAAATATACTGGTAAGTCCATAAATGCTATCAGCCGTACCAATACTATGCGATGCAAAACATAATAAGACAATAACAAATATTGAGGATGCAATGCAATATGCAAATCCCGACGAGCCATGAATACCATCAACCTCATCTAGGCCATATAAGTGCAAAAACATAATAACTCAAAATGCTAAGTACTGTGGATGCAATGTAATATGCGGTGCAAATGAAATGACTATGTTGGAATGTGAAGTCGAGATGATAGTACGTAGTATCGCAGGCTACGGAGTCCACTACAAGGGATTTCTATCTAAACCAGTCCCATACATAAATTTGGATAGTTCGACTCAATGTGGTAAACTCTTGATCTCAGGTTAGTTGTGTGCCCAACCGAAATCCTGGCCATGCGAAGGTGCACGTAACAAATAGTTACGCACCACCAGCCCGAGTGGATAGTGAATGAATGAATGAATGGATATGCAATTCCTGCTCAATAAGTTCAAATATTAGTACGGTTGCTCTTTGGGAAAAATCACCGGGGTCTATTACACTCAAGACCGACTGCCTCCTCCCTAGCTGCACAGCCCAGCGAGCGGAATAGACCTCACTATCCGCCTGATCAGTAGTCTGCCAATACCTACCCGACTCGTTGATAGCGGACCCATTTACGAGCTGGTCATACTCAGCCTATCTTATAGCCCCCTTACTCGAGCGGATAAGGCCACACACCCTCCCAACCGACCACGACACAGTGGGAGACGTGGCCTACTGGTATTCGGCACTCGGGCGCTCATGTTCCACTCGGTCTAGACATTGGGGCTCCTTCTGGCCTCGAAAGTTCTGGGATTTTCACCCAAGGACATCCTAAGTGCCCATAGTGCTATAACCAAATATTTTCGGTGTCCCATCTAGCCATCCATAATGTGCCTGTGGAGGCCACGACCCTGATGCCTAGGGCATACAATAATCAAGTCACACATATACGAGATGCAGGAGTCACACTATTCAGTCATGCAGCAATCCTGCGCGTACTGCACGATAATATAGGGCACTCCGTCTCATAAGGAGTCCCGTAAATGGTCTGTCCAATGGCGTATGCTATGATCAAACATTCCTCATATCATGCATACATATGATGCGTATAGACATGAATCATAGAGTTATACTAAGCATGTTATAAAGTGATGAATTATCAACAAGTATAGGCCTATCAATGGGCCCTAAGGAGAGTTATAATGCAGACATTTAACCAACATTGTACTTACAATATGGACGTCAAACCATCATTGCTCCCAAGGCACAACCCGCCATAAATATCATTACATAAACCATGGTGGAATCACATGATACAATAGCCCTTGTATACATCCCCATTAGGCCTCGACCCATGGGCCTCAAATACATCAAATGGGCCTCATCATATGGTCCTCATACACATCACGGTGAGCCTCAATAACAGGCCTTATACATTACAATGGGTCTCAACCCATGAGCCTTAAATATATCACAATGGGCCTCAACCCACGGCCCTAATACATCACAATGGGCCTTAACCCTTGGGCTCTAAATACATCGCAATGAGCCTCCTAAATGGGCCATGAATACGCAATAGGTGGGCCCTACACATGGGCCTTTATACATCACAGGTGGCCCTGCACATGGGCCTCATATGCATCGAATGGGCCTCATAACATGGGCCTCATGTATATATCAAGGTGGGCCTCAACGGATGGGCCATAACTATATCAAGATGGGCCTCCTCATACGGCAAATGGCCACATCACATGGGCTATATGTACATCAAATGGGCCATACCAATTGGGCCCCATGCATATCAAATGGGCCATACCCAAGATAAGCAGTGATAATGATTTCCACCATTAACATTCTCAAGGCCCACGATAACATTTATTTTCTATCCAAATCTGATCATAATGTGATCCACTTAATACTGGATCTGCCTTATTTTTAGTCTCAAGCCGGTAAGATAAGCTGGCCAAATGGTTAGACGGTTTGGATGTAACACATGCATCATATCATGGTGGGGGTCCACATGAACTATGGATCTGGCTCATTCTTTAGCTCATGCCTTAAAATGAGCTTGCAAAAATGGATTGACGGTTTGGATGTAACACATGCATCATGGTGGGTCCCACCGTCCTGGTGTGGACGGTGTGGATAAAACACATAAATCATGGTGGTTCCCACCATCCACAGTTATGGATGGTGAGAATAAAACACATACATCTCTGTAGGCTCCACCGTCCACTGCTGTGGACAGTGTGCGTAAAACACATACATCATTGCGGTTCCACGTGGGGCCCACCATAATGCTTATTTGTAATCCAACCCATTCATAAGGTCACGCAGACCTGGATGCAGGGGAAAAACAAATTTCATAATGATCCAAAATTGTTGTCAACCCAAAAAGGGTTTCAATGGCAGCCATTCAAACACCGCTGTTTCCTGTTATGTGGGCCACCTGAGCCGTGTATACGACTGATTCTTAGGAGGGGGTCCCACGACCCTAAGGGGCATCAAATACACGGTGTGGATGTGGGGTCCACATCACGGTGGGGCCCACATTGGGACCCATGGTCCCTGCTGTCCGCCCGCTAAAACGCAGCAGCAGCAGGCGCTGCCTACTTCATTATTATTATTATTATTATTATTATTTTAAAAAAATAGTTTTCTCGAGGTTTTTTGTGGGTAGGGCCCGCATCCGGGGAATCTGACCCTGCCATTGGTCTTTATGGCTCAAGACAAGCCAAGCAAGCCCAATATTCGAGGTGTTTTGGCGTACAGAAATATCAGGTGATTTTTCAACGGTAAGAATCACAGTTTTCTATGCTATGGCTCGCAAGATAATCATATTGGTTCCATTTTTCGGCTCAACACCTAAAATGAGCTAGGGAAAGGGGTGGATGGCTTGGATTAAAAATATACATCAAGGTTGCGCCTATGTGAGCAACCCACCCAAAACTCTTCTTCTTTTTTTCCTTTTTTTTTTTTTGTGTCTTGCTGCAGCCGTTAGTACACCCATTATCTGTGAAGTGAGTCCAGCGTCCATGGACGCTGGACATGGATGTTTTATCAACGTGGGTCCCAGTGTGGGGACCATTGATGATGGGTCCTACATGGATGTGGCCCACCTGATTAGATCAACCTGATACTTGTGTTTTCCCATCACCAAGGGTAAGGCCCACATGGCTTGGATGGTTGGATAAGACATACATCAAGGTTGGGTACATCCGAGTGGGCCACACAGCCACATCATCATACACCAAAAATAAATGAAAAAGGGAGAGAGAGAGAGAGAGAGAGAGAGAGAGAGAGAGAGAGAGAGAGAGAGAGAGACGTGCGATGGAGGGAATCCGGCACTATGGGCCCTCCCTTTTCATAATTTAAAACATACATCAAGGTGGGTCTCAATACATATAGGCCCACCGATTAAAATCAACAGTGGAGATCCTTTCTCCATCGAAATAGAAGGTCTAGATGACCCCTTTTGAAGCTAGAAAATAAACATCATAATGGGGTCCATGGAGAATGGCCCCATCATGGGATGATCATGAAGATCAAGGTGGGCCATCGGCCACATCGTAGGGTCCAAAGTGAGATCCATACCATCGATCGGTAGACCTCACTTTGCTCATCACAAAAATATAAAAACTAGCTTATAGAAGCACCCACCGTTCGATCTTCTTGGTTTGTTGGAAAGTCGATCTCCTTGTGTCTCACTTTGATAGAAGATTATGAAGTTTGAATGGCTAGGATGAAAGTTTTTGGGAGAGGAAGTGGGCCACACAAAATCACTTTTCTCTCACATGGAAGGGCTTAGACGTGAGCCTCTTCTCTTGCTTGGGAAATGAGTTGAGAAAGAGAGAGAGAATGATTGTAAGGACAGAGAGTGAGAGATGGGTGATGGATGTGAGTGATGGGTGAGGTGATGGTGTACTTGACATGTATGGGTGTGTAAGAGAGAGGGTGAGAAAGAGTTGACTTGGTGGTTACTTGACTTGGGGAGAAAGAAAGCATTGATTGATTTGAGTGATTGATTGATGGGACATGTTGTAGAGATTCTCTTGGGATTTCAAACGCGCGATGTTTTCTTCGAAATAAACGTCGGCCCACATCTTCCGGCCAGGGTATCGCATCGGTTCGTGAGTCGTAGCAATGGTGCGGTCGCAATGGTACAAGTTTTGGATTAAGCCGACTCAAATCTACAGATACGACTTAGGGTCGCGTGCAAACATTGATTATACGTCGCAGGTTGTCGGAATTCAACGGGAGGGATCGAGGGATTCGACGGAACAGTACGGGCTAGGATATGGCTCTTACACCTTCGCTGGGTTTCCATGCTGATTCTGGATCCTTTGCATATCTGGCTTGCATTGGAAATGAAGGACTCCAGTCAGATTCTGAAGTACTAGCTTCTCAGATCTTCTTCTCTTAGTCGATCACTTTTATGGAAGATGTACCTAGCCCATTAATTGGATTCGGTCATCAAGCCTAGGAATATCAAGATTCTTCTAATGAAGACAACTAGGCCAAGATTACGGATTTGCCAAGGAAATTGGGAGTTGACTTCAGACCTCAAATAAATCATGGTTGCTCTTTTAGTGGCCCACCTCCTCCATTTATAATCGAGGTGTTGGACAATTTAGATCAATCTACCCGTGCATTTAAGCTTACTCCTTAAAGGTTTAGAGTGCTGGATGGATTTGACACTTGATATTCATTTATTATGCATCTGGATCAGATTTAATTCTCCTATTCTATTGGTCTCGATTGAACCATGGCTTGGGACCAGATCATTCAACTGATTTGTCTATCCTCTTGATTTGGGATCAATCTATAATTGGATTTTCTTGGATATTGGTTCAATTTTTTAATATTTAGAACCTTTTTCAATGATATAGACCCTCCAAACGTCTTTGGAAAGATCTCCCATTTTGGAAGTAATGTGAGAGATGGCTTTGCTCAGTGTATTACAACCAAATACATGATAAGATTTATTCTCTCAACGAGTCTCTTATAGGCGTGTTGGGTATGCTGCCTCATTAATTGGCACTATAATCGTGGCCATATGACATTCTTATATTCGTACTCCTAAAGGCTAGCGTATGGATCGTGCTTCTGCATTAATATTCGAATGTGTAACATCTGAGAAATATCAAACGAAGATACTCTCAGGCCAAAGAAGGATTTTTTTTCTTCCAATACTAGCCTTGTAGTGTCAACATCCGACAGTCTTTCATTGGTCCATGTCAAAGCACTGAAAATGAGTGTAAATAATGTGTACAATGGATTAGTAGCCTAACAATACCTTTATTACACATGCGATTCTTCTTCCCTTAAAAACGAGTCTAAAACGACATTTCATACTTAATCACAATAAGATGAAGAGATTTTAAAACAAAACAAATTTGTATATTTCAAATACTTCTGATTTCATATATCTTCAAATCGACATTGCCAAATGACTTTTGAATTTCAAAGGCATTCAAATCCCCATTGCCAAATGATCCCTTATGCTGTATTTGGTTCCACGTAATTACCTGCAATTTAATGTAAACAAGTAATAATGATTTACTTTGATATTTCCTTTGGTAAGATTGGATAGGAAAATAATTATTGAATTTATGTGACATTGTTACCATGTCTACGTGGCAAAACAACATGGCCCCACCATGATTTATATGTTTTATCTATGCCATCCTTTTATTTTGGCAAATCATTTTAGGACGAGCAAAAAATGGGATGGATCTAAAGCTTAAGTAGACCATAATAAAGGAAGCAGTGAGAATAATGATGCCCATCGTTCAACCCACTATTTTATGTGGTGTAGTCTACTTAAGCTTTTGATATACCTCAATTTTGAACTTATGTCATGGAATGCTATAGAAAATAAATGAACAATGTAGATATAACACATACCTTATGGTGAGGCCTAATTTTTGGCTTTTAATAGGTTGAGTTACACTCAAAATTGGAGATGATATTTCAGATGGTTGACACTTTTCAATATCTTGCTTTTATAAGGATTTACTTGTATTTATGCCAACTTAGAGTTTGGGTAGGGCATATACCCCAAGGGGGAAAAAATTGAAAGGTAAAACCTATCATCAGCTTTGTCAAGAGGCCCTGTGGTATTTAGTGCAACCATCTAATCCGTTCATTTGATGTGCCAAATACTCAAAATTGATAGTATCCCAAAATTCGGTTAGACAATGTCACCTGATTTTATAAGGTGGCCCACTTAAGTGTCTAATCAATCTGACTGTTGGGATTAAGAGTGATACATCAATTGGATGGGAGTGGATTTCATGCGCATTAATTCCTTCTCAGATGTAAGTGACCCTAGTGGGTCCCATGTACCCAAGCCTTTTCCTTTCCAAATTGCACGGGCCACGTGTAATAATTGATGCGTTCATACTCTATGCTTCACTCAAATAAATTATTCATTCGGGGCCTGGTCAAAATAACCAGTTAATTATTAAATCATTTGATATTTTAATGAACCGGGAAGAAGAAAATAATCAACGATAGGAGTTAAAAAAGAGTTTTCGATGACCAAAGATTAATATAATCTGAATTAATATTGTTTTAAGTGTATAACCTACTTGAGTTCATTTAATAATTTATTTAATACCAGTCACACGTGTACAAATGCAAGTGCCTGCTTATTATATCTACCTTACCAGAGTATCAAATAGCTCTTCCCTCTAAATGCAAATTTGTTTGTGGAAGCAAGTGGGCCCACTTTGTATGTATCTTGTGATAAAATGGGAAAGTTGGCTGTTACCTAATATCTTGCTGGTTTGCATTGTCAGAATTCTTTCTTATGGCAGTTCACCGAACCATAAATTAAAATAAAAACAAAACAAAAGAAAAAAAGAAAGCACTATCTGTTGGTCCCAGAGAAACATATAAGTAGCTCATTGATCATCCAAGTGGGGCCAATGATTCAGTCATCCAAGCCATTAACTTGGTAAATCTTGCGACGTCGGGCACACCCCAATTCTATCTCATCTGTAAAGATCTTAGTCGTCCAATCTATGATTTCTACGTCCCTTATTCTATCTTTAGATGCACGGAACTGAAAAGTTGGCTCTTGTACGGTTCAAACGGAATGCGTGGTGTGCCACCTCGGTGGTGGGTTGGCGTCACCAAGTTCTATGGCCCACCATGATATATTTATTATATTCACACTGTCTACCGATTTGGCTATATCATTTTAAGGTTTAAGCCAAAAAAAAAAAAAAAAAAAAAATCAAATCCAAAGCTCAATTGTGATCTCGCCACAAAAAGCAGGGGGCAATGATTACCACCGTTGAAACATTCCTACGGCCCACGATCATGTTTATTTGCCATCCAAACTTTTCACAAGGTCACACAATCCTGGATGAAGGGAAAATACAAATATCAAATTGATGCAGAACTCTTGTCACTAACGAAGGTTTCAATGGTAGAGGTTCAGTCCACAGTGTGGCCCGCTTGAGCTTTTTATCTGTTTCAGTTATGGGCTCAAGGCTTAAAACATTCTCGCCAAAGGGACGGACGGATTAGATATAATACATATATCATGGTAGCCCTCACATAAATTGGTGACGTCAACAGATGACAGAGGTAGGTGGTGTGTGGTACACCACGCAATCTGTTTCCGTGTACGGTGCACATGGCAAACGTGTCTGGTATCTAATTCCGGCATGTTGTGAGCTCAGCCATTGATCTGCAGCTAATCAAAACCTGCCTGGATTGAACAATCCGAATCACGTCAATCAATCATCTCTCATTAAATGTGAGCCGTTGCTAACTCTTCTTGTGTTCTAGCGTCCATTCGTATGCCAGCAGCTTCAGGATTACGTGTTGTAATTTTTATTTTTTTATTTTTTGCACATACTAAATTTACAACATTCAAAGGACGGTTTGAGTTTGTGTTATTCGCACATGCGTGGGCCACATCATCGTGATCGCTTGGTAGTAAAATAAGGACGATGAAGTCATTGGGTGGGCAAAACCAATACACTGAGTCGTAGCATTGTCTCTTCAATGATTTTGACACAAGTGGTCCCGTTGGATGAGTGGCTCCGCATTATTTTTCATAGCAGGTGATCATCGTGGTGTGGCTCACCTTTTGCTCATCTTCACATGTGATAGGTTGGCCAGGTAGGAATGGCTGTGTTGAAACTTGAAACCTGAAAGTTCAGCAGGTACAGCCGCTGTTTGTTGATCATTTCTCTTTATTATATGGGCCCTCTGTTTTCTGTGGAACTGGATTGGGTGCGGCCCCTCCCTCACTCAACATGATATGGGCTGACCGTGGAGCCATATTCATGTATGTATTGTATATCCACGCCGTCCATCCGTTTTTCCCGTTTATTTGAGGGTATGAACCCAAGAATAAAGAAGATCCGAATCTCAGGTGAACCACACCATAGGAAGCAGTGGTGATTGACCGTTAAAAGCTTCTTGTGGGCCACGAAAGTTTTGGATCAAGGTTTTTTCCTTTCATCCAGGTATGTATTACCTTATCAATAGGTTTCATTGCAAATAAATGTTAAGGTGGGCATTAAGGTGGGTCCTAGAAGTTTTTAATGGTAAGCGTTCAATTACAACTGTTTTCTATGGTGTGGTCTACCTGAGATTTGGATCTGCTTTATTTTTGTAATCATGCTCTAAAATGAGCGGGAGAAAAAGGATTGAGCGGATATACAATACATACATCAAGGTAGGCCCACGGTCAGTGGGGCACCGTGTTGGGTGAGGCCGGGGCTGCACCTAATCTGCTCACGGCTTTTGTCCGGAATCGTAGGTGGTCAGTGGAGCCTCTGAGAGAGAAGTACGGAGAAGTGAGAACTTACACTCACCTGTAAACGGACGGTGTAGATCGCCCAACGGACCCCACGGGTACTTGCTGCGCGGCATGACGACACGAATCACGTACCACTGCATCATCATCACGAACCGATAATTCATTTTTTTTCTCCTTTTCTCCTACCAATGCCTCTTTCAGCTTTGTTGCTGTGGGTGGTGCCTCAAGCAATCCCATTATCACAACAAACCAGATAAAACTCTTCTGAAAAAGAAAAAAGATCTCTCTCTCTCTCTCTCTCTCTCTCTCTCTCTCTCTCTCTCGATTCCCAATCTTCAAATAACTCAAAACCCAATCCTAACAAATCTCAATCCTTCCAATTTCATCTCTCTCTCTCTCTCTCTCTCTCTCTCTCTCTCTCAGGGCTGTTGTATGATTTTCCAGGTTTTCTCGCTTCTATAAATAATTTCTTTCTAGGAAGGGAAACCGAAGAAAGAAAGAAAAGAAGAAGAAATTGAATTTCTTTCAAAGACTAGATTTTTGTTTTTTCAGGTTTCCTACCCTCTGTAGGGTTTCTCTTCCTCTCATAAGGGCAGAAAGGGGAAAGAAATGGGAAACGTCGGAAGCAGCGGCCACCACAGCCGGAGACGGAACGGCAACCACCCCGGCCACGCTCCTTCCCCCTCTCCGCAACATCCCCCGACCCCAACACCGCAACCACCCCCTTCGGAGATCAACGGCAACCGTTACGTTTTTGCCGCGGCCACGCCCTACCCGCCCCAATACCCCAACCCGCCAACGTACTACCCGTACTCTGGCTACTATCACCACACCTCGCCACCACCCCCGGTCCCAATGCCTGCCCCCTTTGATCACCGTGGTGGGCCCCACTTGCATCCCTCCCAGCCGAATTGGGTTGGGGGGCGGTACCCGTGCGGCCCTGCTCCGTCTCCTCCTGCGCCTTACGTGGAGCACCAGAAGGCTGTCACGATCCGTAATGATGTGAATCTCAAGAAAGAGACTCTGAGGGTTGAACCTGATGAAGAGAATCCCGGGAAGTACCTTGTTGCTTTCACCTTCGATGCCACTGTCGCTGGAAGGTAATGATTTCAATTGGATATTCCTGAATTTCTATCTGCTCTGTGTTTTTCTTTTTTGCAGAGTGGTATGAAGTGCCCTGATTGTGGGATTTTTCTTGAATTTCCAAATACTATAATGGGTCGTTGTCAATCACAGTTAGAAAAAAAAAGGCATGTGAAATGGTGTTGATTGTGACGATTTGTTCTGAATTTCTTGACAAACGGCAAGGAAAACATTGGGTTTTATGGATTTTCTTTGAGTTCCCTGTTAGTCTAATGGGTCATTGTCCGTAAGAGGAAAACGTGTGATCCTTGAGCGGAGGAAACTGTATTCGGGCAGGTCGGGCACATTTTTCAGTACTCCAGACCATTGGTCTGATGGGCCCCATTGGGGATCCCCCATGGCCAAGAAAATCTGCTTGATATGATGACCCTAACCTTTCAATCCGTGCCCTGCGATTTGATGGTCAGGAGAAATACAGCAGAGGTCAACCTTCAATTGGGAAAAAGGTCCAAGATTGGTGGCTTGGATCTTCTGATCTGGGTGCTTTTTGGAGCACGGTTCATCCAAGTTGGATCTCATCAGACCAGTGGTCTATTGTTCTGAACTGATGAATTCACTATACTATATCATATCCTCCAGTCGAGGATCACATAATCCTCGTCTCTAATTGCGTTCAGAGATATAAGCACGGGAATGCTTGGATCAGAAGGAATTGCTTTGAGTTCCTGAATAATATAACACCTATGAAAAAATCCTGAATAATATATGATTTGCTGTTACCAACAATTGCAAATTTGCAATTGAATCTAACTTGAAATGCAGCTATTGGATATTTCCTTTTGGTATGAATCTTACTTGATAGTGACATATGGTTCTTCCTTTCTTACTTTGTCTGCTTCTGAGGATGACTGACTTTTGTTTGTTGTTTTATTTCTGTCCTTTTATCTCTGCTGAAATTAAGATATTCCTCAGAAATTGTAGCATTTGATTTAGTCAACTATAGAATACAGACTACTGTTAAGCATGGAATTATCTAGAAATGGTTGCATTCCCCTGTCTGGTGGGGCTGCGGAAGATTCTGCTGAAGCCCTTTGACATGATAATGACTTTGGACTGTTCTCTCCTATGGAGAAAATGTGAGGTTTTTCTAGCATTCTATGCCTTCTATGCTGAAAAACATTGGTCTTTTGTAGTTTTTTTCTGCTTTCATTTGATGTTTTGATTTAACGGTGCTTGTGAATATGTGGAAAGAATGCTTTATGGGTACTAAAAATAGGCCCAATTGATGATTATAAAATTTCTACCTATAGGCCTTCAATTAAAAAAAAAAAACCCACTAATATCCGGCCCCAAATCACCAAGTAATGATGTGAATGGAGAGCTTCTGTACACATTCTGTCTGAGTATTCATAGCTGCAAAACCTCCAGTATAGATGAGATGTACCTTGGAAGAGGGGGAAAGATCTGAGGTGTTAGAAATCATTTTACAGAGTTTCCAACTTGGACAGTTTGATGGAAGTGCAGCAAATGCGCCATTAGTCTTACCAGCTCTAATTCAGAAAAGGAAAAAACATTTTTTAATGTCCTTGTCACATATGGTCCGAACAAATCATACTTGAAGATGGGCATGACTATCCACTGAAAACAAGCACCTTCAAGTGTGGGCATCTTTTTTCAACATCCAGCCATAAGGTGCATCCAGTTTGATGGAGATTGAATATGATTGTAAAGTGAGGACATGACCAAATAGAAACTGAAAATTGAATCATAAACATACGATTTTAACTTTATCTTATTCGAGAAAGTATTGAAGTTATATAGTATAATAGATCTTCCATAGGAGAAACATCATTGTAGAAGAAACGTCATTGGCGAGAAACAGAATTCCCAAGACAAAACAATATTCTACGCCCACCTTACTAGTCCAAGGCCTTATTCACTTCTGGGACAAGGCTATAATGATGATGATGTTGATGATGATGCCACTTACATTCTTGCTAAAAAGGTGTCCTTTGTGATGAATCAGAGAAGAAATTAGCGCGATATCTAGCATAGAGTTGTATATACTACCAATTAATAGATGTAAAACTCCTTAGCTGCTCCAAATAGAGAATAAGCACCCAAGTAATGGACCGTGGTATGATTTTCCAGCAACCTTCTAGTTTACTAGAACTAGAGAAGTAGAAGAATCACTCTTCTACAAATAAAGTTAAAGAATCCCTCAAAAAACTTTATCTCGATCAATCAAATAGTGTACTCTGGTCCATATGCATGGCTTTATGGGCTATTTATTGGCCTTCTCACGCTTTCCAAATTGAAATCAGCATCTACTTGCACTTTATTGGTTCTAATCTTTCCTCAACTAAATAAGACAACTCCTACTTGCTTTCCAAGTTGGAGTGAGTAAAGGAAACTAACCAATTAAGACTTACAAATAGTGAAACAAACCAAAAATGATTAAAACTTAGTTCAAACATATGACTTGTAGGTGTTGTACAGTTTGCATACAACTCTTCTTCTTCTTCTTGGAAACAAAATTTTTACAAATGATCTCAAGGGGGAAAGAAAGCGACATAATTCATCAAGGCAATGGAAAAGAGTCTCCATGCATAAGGAAGATTGAAGAACTCCTTCCTTTGCCAAGGAATCGGGCACAATTAGATTCATGATTGATCTGAATGAAAACAAGATATTTGTTTCCAAGTGGGGGGGCAAGTCCCAATGGCCAAGGTGATCGCATTATGCACATTTGGCTCCACAATCAAAGGCTTACCCCACCCTAGATGTGAAGATCCCAAGTTGTCCCAAATCAATTACATATCGGCCGTTACGTAATGGTAAGCGGTTACTGTTACGCGATATAGGGTTGAAACGGCTGGGTCCAAGAGAAAGGAACCGCAACAGCCGTTACGGGTTTGTAACCATTGTTACGCATAGTAACCCTAAAAGAAAATGAAAAATAAGGAAAAAAAACTGTACCTGATTATTTTATTCTTCTTCATCTACTGCTGTGACTGCTGCTTCTTCTTCTTTGTTCTTCTTTCTTTCTCGTGGTGCCCCCCCCCTCTTTCTCAAATTGAATGGACAGTGTGGTTGTTTCACAGCCACACACTAAGTTTTTTATTTTATTTTAATTTAATACTTTTTTTTAATTTTTTTTTTTTAATTTTTAATACTCTGCGGTGTATGCCACTTAATGCCTGTGCACATGCATAATTTTGGTGCATGGCGCCCACCTTGATTTATGTGTTTGCATATTCATGCCATCATTAGTTTTTCCAGTTCATTTTAGGCCATGGTCCCTAAAATGAGGCAAATCCAAATCTCAGGTAGACCGCACAGTAGGGATTGAATGCCCACAATTAAAAACTTCGTAGGGCCCACTGTAATGTTTATATGCCATCTTCGTAGGGCCCACTGTAATGTTTATTTGCCCTCAAACCTATTGATAAGGTCACATAGACCTGGATGAAGGGAAAACACAAATAACAGCTTGATTCAAAAAATCTTTATGTTCCAATAAGTTTTTAATGGTGGGAATTCAATCCCTACTATGTGGTCCACCTAAGATTTGGATCTACCTCATATTTTGGTCCATGCCCTAAAATGAGTTGGCAAAAAGGATGGACGGCATGGATACACAACAAATGTGTCGAGGTGGGCCCCACATTCAAGGCGTCACTCACTAATTCACTATGATCCACTTGAGATTTAGATCTGCCTGATTTTTGGGACCATGCCTTAAAATGAGTTAGCAAAACAGATTAATTGCATGGATATAAAAATACATCGAGATGGGCCCCACATTTAGGGCCTCACCTACTAGTGGTCTGGCAGAATTATGGATCTACCTCATTTTTGGACCATGTCATAAAATGAGTTGGCAAAACGGATGGACGACATGGATATACAATACATAAATCAAGGCCGGCCCCACATACACGGCCTAAAAAAATTGTACATGAGGCATATATTAACTAAAAATTTATTAATTAAATTATGGACCCTTGTTGCTAAGTCACAATCCAAAAATTAAATTATTCGAATGATTTTCACCGTTAATTTGTAGACACTTGTTTTTTGAAATAGGACAATCTGATATTTTTTCATTCTTCACTATCCCATAAATGTCCACCAATCCATTAGTCGGATAAGTACCAATAGATTGCATGAATTTAAGGTTGATTTGGGACATCGAATGGTTTGCCAAATCAGCTCCAAATCGACAACACTATTCACCCGAATCTAATTTTAATTTTTTCTTAAGATCTATTGGGGAAAATGATATAAAATTGTTAGATACATGAATTATATAATAGGACACAAAAGTCCTTTACCTATATATGTTGAAATGAAATGTAAGATAGTCGCAAGGTATGTAATACCAGTGTTCAAAATATCGGTATCGCCGTATATATCGCACCCTTGAGATACAGATACGTATCGGTTGTCGCATGGGATATGTCGTTTGTATCGCATAATTTATCGCACTTTTTGGGAAACATGGGGAAACATTATGAAAATGGTTGAAATTTTTAATGAAACTTTGAGGATTGTTAAAAAAGCCCTTAATACACAATTTTAAATCATAACATTTCAAAAAAAAATATGCACATAATAAGTTTCCTTTGTATAGGGTCTTAAGCTATGTGATGTTTAACGGAACTAATGCAAGTATATTTAAATTGGATGCATGATATTTATAAATATATCATAGTCATGTATGAAAACACAACTATTTGGAGATATCATTTTAGGCCATGAGAAAAAAAAATGAGTCAGATCTAAAGCTCGAGTGAACCCCACCATAGAAAATAGTGGAGAGAGTGATGCCCACTATTAAAAATTTCTAAGGGCCACAAGTTTTCAATCAAGCTGAAATTTGTTTTTTCCCTTCTTTCATGTCTGTCTTAACTTATAAATAGGTTGGATTTTAGATAAACATCATAGTGGACCTTTGGAAGGTTTCAACGGTGGGCGTCCCTCTCCTCACTGTTTTCTGTGGTGGGGTCTACTCCAGATTTGGATCTGACTCATTTTTTGTCTCATGCCTTAAAATAATATAACCAAATGTATGGACGGTGTAGATACACCGCATACATCATGGTGGGCCCCCAGAACTTGGTGCGTCACTTCGGTAGCCAGTCAGGCTACCCGTGTCTGGACGTGGATTGCGTACTACCCCCACCCGTCCTTAGCTTCGAATGGGCGGTTCTGTGGGCGGGCCCACCATGATGTATCTATACATCCAAGTCGTCAATCCCTTTTCTCATATTATTTTAAGGCATGAGCATAAAAATGAGGCAGATCCAACGTTCAAGTGGACCACACCAAATAATAAGCTTAGTTGCATTAAAATGCACAAAGCATTAAGTTTTAATGCTAGTGGTCGGTGCTTTGTGGGCCCCACAATAATGTATTTGTTTCATGCATTCCGTTCATCCATTTTTACGGATCATTTTAGGGATTGATACAAAAAGTTATAGGGATATAAATCGTAGGTGGATCACACCACAGGAAAACAATAATGATTGGATATCCACCATTAAAATCCTCATAAGGCCCACTGTACTGTTTATTTGACATCCAATCTGTTGATTGGGTCCTAAAGACCCAGATGAAGGGAAGAAATAAATATCAGGTTGATCCAAAGCTTTTATGGCTCCAAAAACATTTTTAATGGTCAACGCTCATTCAACACTTTTTCTTGTAATGTGGTCTACTTGAGTTGTGTATATGGTTTAATTTTGGGCTCAACATCTGAAATGATCATTAAAAACGGATGGACGGCGTGGATGGACCACATACATTAAATGTGGGCCCAAGTGAGTTTATTGAGTACCATAAGAGCGTACTAAGTAACGCACACGTACGGATTGCATTTTCACGGAAGCGGATTGCGTACTGGGTAACTCAGCGTACTGAGTAAACTCTGTGGGGCCCACCATCATTCATGCACTTTATCAACTCCGTACATAAGCTTTATAATATAATTTTAGGGCTTTAAACCAAAATTTAATCATATCCAGAGTTTAAGTGGACCACACCACCTGAAATAGTGTGAATTGAAGTCTACCGTTGAAAAGTTCTCAGGGCCCACAGAAGTTTTAGATCAAGATGATATTTGTGTTTTCCATTCATCCATGTCTGCGTGATCTTATGAACAATTTGGATGACAAATAAACATCACCGGGGGCCTTAGAAATGTTTCAACGGTGGAAATCAATACTTCCACTGTTTCCTTTGGTATGGTGTACTTGAGCTTTTGATATACTTCAGTTTTGGGCTCAACCCCTAAAATGACCTGGAAAAACGTATGGACGGTGTGGATAAATCACATGAATTCACAGTGGGCCCAACAGAGTTTACTCAGTACGATGAGAGTGTATGAGTTGCTCAGTACGCGTCCCGATTTCGTCAACCCATCCGCGCGACCCCTTTCACCCATCCGCGCCCCTCTTCTTCACGAACGCATGCCTTCTGGAGCAACATTCGCGGCGAGGTTTCCTCAATCCGGCGTGATTTCTCGCCGGAATCTCGGAAAAATTACCACGGACGCTCTCCAATCAGCGAATGGCCCACCTCCGATCACCGATCTTCGCTGCAGCCTACAAGTACTCTTCGATTTCTCTTTTTTTTTTTTTTTTTTTTTTTTTTTCTGATTCATTTTTTTTTTTCCGCGCGATATCGCCGATATATCAAGCGATATTGACGATATATCGGCTGATATCTGGATTTTGGGTTTTTTGGTATCTTCCGGGGGTTATCGCGAGGGTTTCGTCTCGCAGGGGTGCGATAACGATAATATCGGCCGATATATCGGTCGATAGTATCGATATTTCGAACACTGTGTAATACATTAATACTATAAATAATAGTTAAACCTACAAATATGAGATGTTTTGGTATTACATTCATTCTAATAAATTTATATTGATATTATATAATTAAATAATTAAATATATAAGATTTGTAGTTAATTTCAGGTTGTTAGGTTCGTAAATTCATCAGACAACTCGATACCACATTTTCACTAGAGGTTGGACCGTTACACTACTATAAACATGTTCAAAATTATAAATGAATGCATATTTAGAATATTTACAATTTTTTGAACTTTCTAGATATTTTTTTCGGATTTTTTATTTTATTTTTATTTTTTATTTTATTTTTAAAAGAAGAAGAAGAAGAAGAAGAAGAAGAAGAAGAAGAAAAGAAAAGACCGATACAGGGGCGTATTGGCCGTTATGCTGATTCAGCGTATCTGTAACAGTGGGCACCATTATGCTCACCGGTACTACTATGGAACACCTTGGAAGATCTACACATCAGCTTTGATAGCTAGTTTGCGTACAACTCTAATGCTGCTGATTGGACTTGTGGGACCCACAATCCAATTGGTTTAGTGTTTGGACCATTCAATTTGTTTGAGGTTGTATGCCACCAAGAGTGCTTAGTGGGTCATTTGTTTGGTCCCATGGGTCAATTGGATAACCACATTTTTTGTGTTCATTGGTTGGCTAGCAATATGTGTGGTGCACTCTTGGACCTTCATGTATGGGTACAATGGATAGCTGGCTGGATGTATCAACTCCTTCCTGGATTGTGAGAACTTTCCCTTGAGCTGGTTCTTTTGTTGATTTGTGGTTCATCATTTCTGCCAAGCACCATGCTGCTTGTCCCATCCTTAGCATCTTTGTTGGTGGGTCCATGCAATTGAATCATCAGTTAACGCTTTGTTGGTGTGTCCGTGCAATTGAATCATCAGTTAATGCTTTCTAAATTAAGGAGCATTTGACTCATGGTGAAGGTGTTGATGAAATCGTAGTTGCACCTTACAATTATATAACCCCAAGGGCATCCCAGCATGATGTTATATGCTCAAACCAAATAAACTCAATGAAATGTCATCCCATTGAATTATTCATTTTACAACAATTTGATAGTTGAACATGCCCACATCCACACATGCATATGCACGTGCATACACACGCATGCACACGCACACACCCCACTCCCACACACACCCACCACACAAACATGCACATGCGCACACACACGCACATGCAGACGTACGCACCTCCACACTAACACACACCTACATGTGCACACGGGCACACATGCAAACATGCACTCAAATGCACCCACTCATGGACACACACAACACTTGCACACACTCACCCATAGGCACGCACCAAGGTATTCAATAATGGCAATGGTAGCTGTAATTGACTAGCCTTATGGCAATTATGATACTGGTTAACAGTCATTTTTTTAGGCAGAAAATGTATTGGCCCTGTATCAGTCTGTTTCGGCCCCATATCGGCCAGTTACGGGCATGTAACGGCCATTACGACGGTTAGGAACCTTTTTTTTTTTTTTTTTTGGGTTCAGAATAGGTGCTACAGTCCCGTAGTGCGTAACGGCTGTTACAGCTGTTAACTGTTTTTGAATACCATGGCAACCACAGTCCCACACCCACAACAGGGTTTAAAGTATTTGTCCGAAACAAGTAAACAGTGCCTAATACAAACTGGTTTAGTCATAAACGATATGGTTGTATCGACCTGTATCAGCTCAAAACTGCCTGATGTGGGGGTTACGGGGTGACGCAGCTCGGTTTTGATGGCAACTGATATGGTATACCAAAACCGATTTCAAACCTTGACCCACATCCACACACCCACTTACCTACTTACCCACTACACACACCAACCATAGCCCCCCCACCCACCAACCACTCATGCCTACATGCGCCACGCACTCAAATATGTACGTGCACACACAGACACCCGCACATGCACACCCACCCACCTGCTCATGCACACGGACATGCATGCAATATATATGGAAAAAATTTAAAATAAAAACCTAAATGCTATAAATGCCAATTCATTGTGTTGAAATATTAAATGGGTATTTGAAAAAAAAAAAAAAAGAAGTAAAAACCTACACATATAATAAATATCAATTTGTTATGCTAAAATGCCAGATGCGTTTCTGATTTTTTTTTTTTTTTGTTTTTTTGGGATAAAATAATAAATTTTAATAAAATATTTTTGAATTAATAAATTCATAGGAGGCTCCTAAATCATCTCTAGAGACTTTAATAACTTAAAGCTAGGGTTTGTCAGTGAAAATGGAAGAAAATAAAAAGATGAAAAGGGTTTGAGTTAGGTCGAGTCACATGGGACCGACTCACTCAAGTCTCAAGTGATTCGTTTGAGACAGCTCAAGCCTACTAACCCCTGTAAGACTTGCGGTATTGACTCGACGCAGGCCTGAGCTGACAAGGAAGAGTCGTATCAGACTATGACGAGTCTTTAAGCCGTGGTCAGGTCCGCTTGTGGGTCAACTGGTCTGACCTGCTCAAGGTGGGCTTGGGTCAAGCTAAATGGGTAGGTAGGCTTGGCTAGAAAATGTGGCCCATTTAGTTCCATTGGGCAGGCTTTGGTTGAACCCTACCTGACCGGATCTGACGCACCCATATAGGTTATCAATAGGCTAGGCCAATAACTTGACTGGATGTGGCCCAAAACTCAACACAAACTAAGAGAAGACAAGCATAGCCACATAGATATGATGTACATGTAGCATAGACATAGAGATATGATGCATATGTAGTTCATGATCCACCATCTGGGATTGTTTGGGCTGAGCGTACCTTTGCCCTATTTTGTACCTTCTTGAACATGAGTTGGGTCATGCTAGGTTGGTCAGGTGGTCGAGCCCAACCCAATTACAATTGAATGGGTTGGGTTGGGTTGGGTTGGGTTGGGTCGGGTCAGGCTTGGGCTTGATGAATGTTAAGTGGATCTGGTGGGGCCACAGGGTAATGGGTTGTAGGTCCTGTCGGGCCAAGTTTATTAAACCGGTTGGGCTTGGGTTGACCCCGATCCATAGGTGTAGACTGTATACTTGGAATACATCTCATAAGAAAATAAGCATCATCAAGAGCTTCTAATGCTAAATGTTCACCCTTCATTGTTGGTGCTTCCTCTTACGCTTTGACTGGTTCTTGTTCCACATAGAACACTTTGTCCTATTCCTCACAGAATTGTAAATTCTTTGTAGGACAGATGGATGCAAATTGTCCTCTACCCACACGCTTGAAACAAGCATTTCTCAATTTGTTCTAAGTGGACAGAACTGCCTTGACTTCTAGTCATCGTTCCATTATGTGGATTTAGACCATTGATTGCGATCATTGTTCATTGTAGGAGTGTTCTTCACACTCCTATCATCTTGACTTCTTGAATAAAAGTATGTGGTGCGGAGCTTTCTGGAATAGAGCATGGAGCTGAGTACCGTGTACCCCTCAGCTTCGATGGTGTGGTTAGAATACACCTCATAATAAACAGTACCTTCAAAAGCCTCTGTCTCTTTTCTTCATCCTTTGTTGTCAATGCTTCCTCTTACACTTCAACCTCTTCCACATAGAACACTACTTATTCCCTGCAGAATTGTGAATTCTTTGTGGGAGACACAGATGCAAATTATCCTCTACCCCTCCACGCTTGAAACAAGTGTTGTTTGATTTATCTTGATTCGTGAGAACTGCCTTGACTTCAATTCATCATTTCATTGTGGATATAGACCATTAATTGTTACCATTATTCATTGTATGAGTGTTCTGCACACTCCTACTTTCTTCAGTAAAAGTACATGGTGGCGATCTTTCTGAAGTAGTGCGTGGAGCTGAATACCCCTGAGCTTGGATGCTGCTGCATCTAGCAGTCACCTTCTAATTTGTTCTTGGATCCTAAGAGACATTTGATAAACCTTATCCACAATGTAAAGTTATACTGTCATCATCTCTGGTTGGATCTCACCTCATAGTCCATGAGAGTAAGGGCCACCGCCTAACATCCATTTTCAGTTCACAAGAAGCTGTGAGACCATATAATTTTTTTGTGTACTCCTTCATAGATAGATTTCCTTGACATGGTGAGATACGATCCTCGTGAATTCTTCATAGTCAAGGTGCAGGAACCTTTTGTCACCTTGATTCTCATCTCCTCTCAAGTGCTGATATTAGGTTGTCTACCACACCATAACTGTGATTTTACACAGTGCCTCTAGGTTCGAGCTGAACCCTTAAGCCTCAGCAAATAGTATGTTCTTCCCATCATTCATATCATAGCATCCAAAATAATATTCTGGGGATCATATCGTGCACCCGAATTTGGTGTTTCTTTGCTTCATGCTTCGTGCAACTATAGTCTAGAGAGATACTACCCATTTCCACAAATCCTTCCCACATTGAGAGGTTCTTTCAGTACTCCAACTTGTGGGTCAGAGCTATCCTTAATGTTATTCATTTCATCTTCCTACCATAGTATATTCGTTCAATCCATGATAGCTTGTGACTGTTGCATCATCACTTTCACTCGCTTTGGTCAGTCTCCGCCATCTTAGGACTGAAAGATGTCCTGCTATGAGATGGCATCGAACTTCAATACCAAGTTGGCATGTAGAGTGGGTTGGAATATGGGCAGCTTTGGAGCTATTTTCAGCTCAAAGGGATAGGAAATTGGGTTGTTTGTGTCGGATTATGGACTGAAATTTAGGAACTGGAGTTTGGATTGTGGACAAATAGGGGCGGTTGTGGTTGAATCAGCTTAGGTTGAATGCTGGTTTATGGGATGGTTAAGAGGACTGTTTGGTGGAAGTTAATGGAGAGATTTGGGTACAGTCCTTAAGGCGGAATCAGGGCTTGGATGTTGACATTTGAGACTGAGGTGAGGGCAGATTTTAAGACTGTTTTGTGGACTGCTTTTGGACAATTTGGGGTGTTTGGGATTAGCTTTATAAGTGGATGGGTCAGGCTATGGTTTATATGCCGTGGACAGATTTGGGTCTTGTAGGGATAGTGTAAGAGGCAAGGTATTCCGTAACGGCACCGTTACGTTTCAGGTGGCCTTTAAAAAAAAAAAAACTGCTTTGGCCCCGTTATGGGCCCCTTTTTTCCCCCCCTTCCTGTAATGGCTGTTTTAGCCCTGCAATGGTAAACATAAACTGTTACGTAACTGTTTTGGTGTACCATGGTAAGAGGTGCAATGGTGCTAGCAACATCCCAAAACCTTTTAAACGACACATGGGGTTGATCTATTGTCAATACGAACTGTTCACTCATTCATACGTGATACAACTAGGAGCAAGCCATGGTGCAAAAATTATGCCAATCAAGTGATACTAAGCTTCCGACCAATGTCATGAAAATGGACAGTCAAGATTGACAGGAGAAACAAAATAATTCCAATCATCATCTTGAAACATCTAGTAGGTAGATCCTACTTTGTGTTTCTTATGATTCTAAAATAACACTTCGATTTAATGATTCTAACCATGTGGTTCATGGCTTGTAAACAATGGGCGATTGTAACAAATCGGTCCCATTCAAAGGGTTAAGGATCATAGGCATGATTTTTACACCATGGCTTGCTCCTTGTTGTATGCATGAAATGAACAGTTTAGATCTATGATAGGTCATCCCCTGTGCCATTTAGAAGGTTTAGATGTGATTTAGGGGCGGTTGACAAGGTATTCCATAACAGCCACCACCGTTACCTTTACAATATGGGGTGCACCGGTCGTTACGGGGGCCGTTACACAATCTCTTCTTTTTATTAAAAACAAAATCTGAGAAACCTGTATCGGCCCTGTAGTGGACTGTTATGGCATTTACGGAGTGTATAACGGACTGTTACAGGGGCTATAGCGGCCTTTACAGGTTTTTTTTTTTTTTTTGTAACGCCCTTTATGACCCCGTAATGTGTAACGGTTGCCACCGTTACCTTTACGTAACGGCTTTTATGGCACACCATGGCTGTTGAGACTTGAGAGTATGCTATTAAGGTTTATGGGACTATTCAACAATTGGATGTGTGGTTGAAGTATAGTTTTTTTTTTTTTCAAGATAAGGAAGGTTTTTATTGAAAAGCACATGCCAAAACCAGCGCAAAAGTTACAACCTAAACACGCTACAACAAACTCATATCACAAGATTTCAAGCTAGAAGCCTACCTTTTCACCTCAAACTGAACCTTTCTAATCACCTCCACCACTGACCCACTAACGTTACAAAAACATTGACTATTCCCTTCTGCCCAGATTACCCACGTGACTGCCATAACGACCAACCACCAAACTCTTTTCCCTTGTTTCCCAACCCCTCTTTCGTGCCAACCAAAAGTCTTGTGACTATAGAGGTTAGGGTTAGAAGAATAGAGGTTAGGATTCAAATTTACTGTTTATGGTTTCGGTTTCTAGGATGTAGTTGGGATTTGGGAGGGCTTGGGAATCTAGGGTAAAATATTGGCTGGTTTAGTGTTTGGATATGCACAAAGGTTATGGTTTTGGAGAGGTATAGGGCTTGTCGTTGGAAAATTTGATGTGGAAAATGGGCTAGAGTCAGGGGTTGGGTTGTAGGAAGGGGACACGATTAGGGTTTGGGATGGAACTAAGACTAGGATTAGGTATTGGGCCAGGTTTCTGAAACTGGTATGTGTCGCCAATATGTACCAGTATTTGTGTTGTGCTGTGATGTAGGGGCGATAACGGGCCATATCGGGGGTGAATGCTACTGATTTAAAACCTTAGATTTGGGTATATGGTTAGGGCAATTAGGCTAGCTTTAGGGTTGGGGTTTAGGGCTCGGGACAGATTGGAGGAAAAATAGAAGGGGAAAAAAATAATCCAAAATGGGAACTTGCTTTGATAGCAAAATTAATGTAGCGAAGAAATTAGCTCAAGATCTATTCTAGAGTTGTACATACCAATTTATCATCATCATCATCATCATCTAAACCTTATCCCAATTAATAGGGGCCGGCTACGTGAATCTTGTTCTGCCATTCCACTCTATCAGGGGCCACCTTTAGTTAGACCATAGGTCAAAGTCTCTCTTTTTTTTTTTACTACCTCCAACCACGTCCTTTTGAGCCTTCCCCTTGCCCTTTTAGAGCCTTCCACTTGTGCAGGCTCACTCCTAACTTGAGTGGTTCTTAGTCTCCATTGCACATGACCAAACCATCTAATTCCCTCAACTTATTACCTATTGGTACTACTATATTCCCTTGAATTCATTCATTTCTAATTCTATCCTTCTTCATCTCACCAGTTATCCATCTTAACATTCTCATTTCAGTTACACTTATCCTATGAACATGCTGTACTTTAGTTTCCTAACATTCTGTCCCATAAAGCATGTTAGATGGATAACTGGTGAGATGAAATCTTCACTTTAGTTTTGAGCAGTACTAGTACACGACGATCACATGAAACTCCAGAGGCACCTCTTTGTTTCTTCCACCCAGCTTGAATTCTATCGCAACATTGATGCAAGATGAATGCTTTATGAAGTTGATTTACTACAAGAGATCAAAAGTTCAGATTCACACAAATAAATCAAGTATAAAATCATGTATTCTACCAAAGAAACAGAAAATTCAGATTTGACCCAAAAATAACATCCCACAAGCATGTTCACTAGAAAATAAAGAAAGAGTGCCCCCCCACGAGATATGGGAATCCCTTTCTAGCGTAGGTTAATCCCAATAATCAAGTAGATTTGTGATTTCATGATTAGGACGCAATAGGGGCTAGGGGAATCAAGAATTGAACAATTAGGGCTAGGTTTAGGGAAACTAGGGTTAGGGTTTTGGAAAAGGACAAAATAGGGTTAGGGATTTAGGGTTGCACGTGTCAGCCCGTATGAACGCATGTGCGCATGTGCGTGCTGTGTGCATATGGGTTGGGTTTTGGTGTTTTAGGTTTGAGGAAGAAAGGGAAAAAAGAAGAGAAAAAGGAAGAAAGAATAGGGATTTTAGTTTTGAATGAAGAAGGAAGAGATGGAAAAATACCATTTGAAAGGAGAAGAAAGAAGATAGGTGAGGATCACCCCTGAGGCTTCGCACCCCCTCTCCAATCTCCAGAGGACCCAAAATCACTACCTGCAAATCACATGCAAGAAAGGAAGAAGAAGAGAGCTTCTCCTTTCTTTTTTTCTCTAAAAAAATAGAGCTAGGGTGTGGACGTACTCCCCCCTCTCTATTTATATGCTCAGAAGTTGAAAATTACAAAAATACCCTTGTCTCTTAAAAATTAAGTGCATACTTAAAAATAAAAGCCGTAAACTACCAAATCCTAATCCATACCAATATCAAGTCCAAAAAACATAAAAACATAAAAACATAAATGCCAACTATTGGGGAACCATGTGGTCCAAAATCCAAGTAGATCAACGGTCTGATGGTCCACGGATGATGATCTGGCGATCAGATGGACCAACGGGCATAATCCAACGGTCCAATACTCATATCAAGGCAGCCCATATGCATCCTTCTAGTGTGGGGTATTCTTGATGCACGAGCTATGCATGTGGGGTCTTCAAAGTGACACGTCGGGCTCTATGTAGATGTATTCATCCAAAGTGAAGCTGGGGTTGCAGTTGGGACTTGGGACCCTCCTCTGGTAGACCCAGTATGAAGGTCCAATGTCCACATCAATCCTCCTCAGCTGAGAAAGATTCACCTCTGGCAAAGCAAAACTACAGAACCGCTCCAGAAGATCAGGATCCAACCTCTGAAACTCCATCTTTGTAATCCACGAGCTATCTGATGTTGGTCTATCCTTCCATTTGACAAGTAATTTTTGGAATCCTTATCTCGTGGAAACCACGTGGTGATCCAACACATCCTCAATCTTCTCTTTTCTCTCAGGTAACGATGGTAGAGAAGGTAAATAGTGTGATGACGGGGTAGGTAAAGGCCAAGGACTAGAGGACAAATATGGCGTATAGTGGTCTACAAGAGGGCTAGTGGGCGCAGTAATAGGACCATCACAAGAAACCAGGTCCTCTACATTGAATGTGGAACTAATGCTCATGTTAGAAGGAACATCTACCACATGCATTAGTGCCCAGTCTTTGCAAAATTTTATAGAGACCCGCACTACGGGTATTTAACTTTTTAACGGTTCCTTGAGGAAACCGCTCTAGATGTATGCAAATCATGATGTAGTCACCCACCTGAAATTCCCTATACCCGTGGTGAGAACCAACATGAAATTTATACCTTTTGTTACTTGCATTAATCCTTCTTTTGATCTCAGCTTGTAAATCATGGATATGCTGTGCAAATGCAGATGCTGACTCAGATGGCCTATGTGAGATGGACATGGGGATGAGATCTATAGGCTTCCTAGGTTTGTACCCATGCACAACTTCAAATGAACTCATACCTATTAACCTATTTACTGAACTGTTGTATGCAAACTTTGCAATAGGTAAAACTGCATCCCAAGTCCTAGTATGGTCTCCCACTAAGCAACGCAACAGGTTTCCTATGACAACTTTCGTTTGCCTATAAGTTTGGGGATGGTAAGCCGAAGAGAATTGAAGTCTCGTACCCATCATCTACCAAAGTGTCTTCCAGAAGTAACTCATGAAGCGCACATCCCTGTCAAACGCTATGGTCTTTGGCAAACCATGCAAACCAACTACCTCCCCAAATAAAATCTTAGCCACATTGGAGGCGTCCGACATTTTTGAACACGATAGAAAGTGAGCCATTTTGAAAAAAAATGGTTCACTACGTCAACGATGGAATCGTGCTTCTTGATAGTCTTGGGAAGTCCAAGCACGAAATCCATACTAGGGTCCTGCCATGGAGCATGAGGAATTGGCAAAGGCGTATATAAGCTTGTATTATGCCTTCTTTGCTTTGCCAATTGACAAGTGCTACTTTGCCCATTAAATTCGGCCACATCTCTCTTTAGGCGTGGCCAGTAAAATTTGTCCACCACAAGGGCAATAGTCTTGTCCCTCCCAAACTGACCAGCTATCCCTCCAGAATGAAGCACCCAAACTGGAAAATCCCAGAGATAAGTACGAGGGATGCAGAGTTTGTCACATTTGAATAGGAAATTATCAACAACGACAAGCTCACGATCTTTCCTCGTCAGATCACCTAATAATGATGCATACACCTCTCCAAAATCTGGACATGATGGATAGTCTTTTTTTAAATGCTCGAACCCAATGACCTCAATACTCATGGATTGGAGTAGTGTCACCCCGCGGCTAAGGGCATCGATTGGTTTATTTTCAACCACGACCTTCTGCTTTAATGCAAACGAATACTCCTAAAGAAATTGGACTCACTTGGCATGCCTTGGGTTTAATTTCGTTTAAGAGTTAAGATAGCGCAATGTCGCATGATCAGAAAATAAGATTGAATTCTTGCGGTAGAAGATAGTGATGCCAATGACGCAAAGACTGCACTACTGCATAGAACTCTTTGTCATAGGTAGAATACCACTGCTTTGCTTCATTTAATTTTTCACTTAAGTAAGCAGCGATGTGCCCCTCCTGGGTAAGAACTCCACCTATACCAATGCCTGAAGCATCACACACAACTTCGAAAACCTTAGAAAATTTAGGAAGGCACATGACGAGAGCTTCTGTCATCTTGCCCTTAATCTCCTAAAAGCTTCGGAGGCCGCCTTAGTGCATTTAAACTCCAATTTCTTTACGCAATATGTGATGGGAACCACGATGGAGCTAAACCCTCTCATGAACCGCCTATAGAAAGTGGCCAAGCTGTGAAAGCTGCGCATCTCATGAATGTTCTGCGGTTCAGGGCAACTTATTATGGCCTTGACTTTCTCGGGTTCGGTCTGCTGACATACAATCAGATGACACAACAAACCCTAAAAAGATGACTCTATTTGACATGAATGTACACTTCTTCAGGTTCGCAAATAACTTCTTTGCTCTAAGGACCTCGCAAACATGCCTTGAGTGGTGGAAATGTTGCTCCTTAGTGGTACTATAAATAAGAATGTCATCAAAGTATACCACTAAGAGCTTCCCAATGAAGGGTCTCAACACCGGGGTCATCGCCCTCATAAACGTCCTCGAAGCATTAGTCAAACCAAAAGGCATGACCAACCACTCGTAAAGCCCATCATTCGTCTTGAAGGCAGTCTTTCATTCATCTCTTGGGCGAATGCGTATCCACTCTTCAGGTCGATCTTCGAAAAGATTGTGACACCGGCCATCATATCTAACATGCCGTCAAGGCGCGGTATGGGAAACCGATACTTGATCGTGATCTAATTGATGACGCGACTGTCCACACGCATGCGCCACGTGCCATCTTTCTTAGGTATGAGAAGGGCGGACATGACACATTGACTCATACTCTCTTGGATGAAACCTTTTATGAGGAGCTCGTCCACTTGCTTCTTCAGCTTTGCATGCTCCGTAGGATTCATCTGATAGTGAGGAAGGTTTGGTAGAGTTGACCTCGGGACCAAATCTATGGCAATGCTGTATGTCCCTCATGGGTGGTAGCTCATCAAGCAAATCATCAAGGAAAACATCTCTAAACTCCTTGAAAACCGGACTTACTTCACGCGGCTACTCTATGCTAACTTAGGGTGTAACCTCTCTAATTATGAAGGCATGCATCGCCTAATCCACCTTAGTCTCTTTCTCAAACTCTCTAGCATTTATAATATGTAAAGACTTAGGTTGGGATTTTCTCAAAACTTTAGGATCGCTATTCTTAATGTCCTCCTTTTCCGGGGTGCTCTTGGGTGCAAGAGGGACCGACTCGATTTTTTTGCCCTCATGTATGAATGAACAAGTATTCGAGCGGCCGAATATTGTCACATCACGATCAAACAACCAAGGCCTACCCAAGATGATGTGGCCTACATTTATAGGTAACAGATCGTGCCAAAGCGTGTCCTTATAAGATCCAAATTTAATAGGAACTAGACATTGCTGGGAAACCGGAACAGAAGCCTTATTTACCTAAGAAACTCAATAGGGCTCATGATGAGGACTAGCTTTCAACCCTACGCGATCTAGGGTGCTAGTGGGGATCACATTTGAACAACTTCCACTATTTATGATCACTCTGCAGTTTTTCTCTCCACACTTGGCATAAGTATAGAAAATTGTACTCCTGCGCCAATCATCATTACCCTTAGCCTGTGCTAGGGCCCATCTGACAACTGCAGGTGGCATGGTCTCATATTCATGCACTTCTTCGTCATTAGCACCTCCAATGGGCTCGTGCACTTCCTCTTCATACTCGCTCTGTTATTCATCATCTGCCCCTTCAATGACAAGTGCCTTACTGCGCTCTTTTGTGGGGCAATGGTGCACAAAATGGCCATATCCTTGGCACTTGAAACATTGGGTGTGCTCATTAGTTGTAGCACTGGTACTAGCTACCTTTTTTTCCTTTGATATCTCTAAGGTTAGGTTGCGTACCAGTGAGGGCCTTGGTTTGATTAGTAATACCTGGCCTGGCTCAGTGAGGAGTAGGCCTAATATTCGCTTTAAGCCGCCTCACGAATTGGGGTTTAATGTACTACTCCAGTTCTTGCACCATCTGATAGGCATGCTCGAAGGTGCTTACATTGTGAGGAATGAGCTCATGCTGAAGCTTGGATCGGAGGCCCGTACTAAATAAAGATAAGATCACGAATGGGTCCTCGACGTTACATTGCATCATTTACTTGTTAAACTTAGCGATGTAATCAGTCACGGGCATTGTTCCCTGCCTTAGGGATTGCCATTGATCTAGAGCTTTTGGCGGTAGGAAAGTGGAGTGTATTTTCCCCTTAGGACCTCTTTCATCTCGATCCAGTATACAACTAGCTCTTCTCCATGCCTTCCCATGGTGCGCTCCATGTTAGTCTAAAACAATTTCGCTTGATCCACTAATTTCATCTTGGAGAATCCGACTCGACGTTGCTCAGACATGTCGTACCACTTGAAGAAGTGGTTCATGTCTGCTAGCCGGTCCAAAAAAACTTTGGGGTTTAAGCGACCATCAAAACTAGGAGCGTCAACCTTAACACTCTTCATCACCCTATCCTCAGGATCATAGTGATCTTGGAACTCTCTGTGGGGTGGTTGGGCACGCACCCCTCCCGGCCTACTCCCGGACCTTGGTACCTCACGTCCCCTAACAAGCTCTTCCCTATCATGCCCATTATTTCAACCAGAAACATGGGTCGGAGATTAGAATATCCACATTCAATACTAATAATAAGAAAATCAGTGAACAAATCATCATCATTTTTATTTCATCAATCTGAATTCTTATTACATCCTCACATTGCCCTCGATTCTGAAACATAGTGCACTTAACTGGTGTAATTAAAAATAATTTAATAATAATTTCAGCAGCATCTCGACTTGTATGGCGTTCGTCATAATGATAGAAGAGTTGTACGGGTTTGAAACTCTTGCTTCACATCAGTATGCATAAGGCACGTGCATAGGAGGATGAATCTGTAAAGATGCATAGCATATGGGGTGTTAGGGACTCTTGTTGCGCGGCCGAGGAAATAGTCCCTGTTACGCGGCTGCGCAGTAAAGATGCATAGCATATAAGGTATCGGGGACTCCTGTTGCGCGGTCGAGAAACAGTTCGACCGCGCAACAGATCTACCTTCTGCTCCTCGCATCTTCTTCCTTCCTCCTGTGACACACCGCGGGATACCCGAATGCTCCAACTTTCGGATATGAGAACTCTCGCTTATCTTTCGAATCTCTCTGATGCTCATTTCTTACTGATGATCCAAATGAGAGGGAAAATGGGGTATTTATAGGCCTTCACACGTGTAAGCCATCATATCCACGCAACTGAATGTTGTTGTGCAGCCGCGCAATAGGCTTCTGTGCAAGCCAAACATTTTCTACTGTTTGCAAGTTATCCCAACAATCTTCTTTGGTTGCATGATCGCACAACCCATCTCTGTTGTGTGACTGCGCAACAGAGTAATCTTGTGTGAATCTTCAATTTTGTGCTCCAACACCCACCTTCAACTTGTTCCTCAGCTTGAGAATGACGATCTTCCCCAATGTTGGGGTTAGCCTGATTGATGCAGGACAATTAACCACTTGCTCTAAAAGCTCGAACTGTTAGAGTATGACGAATTAATCCCTTTATCTCATAGCCCAGGCCCCACATCTCATGGGTTTTGGACCTCGACCGAATCCCCTTCGTGGGCCCCAAATCACATGGGCTGCCCACCCCGAGTGTGTCCCCGCATCTCACGGGCTACCCCACTTGGGCCTGGTGTAAAATGCGCATTAATCATCCCTGGTGAGGAGTCTCGAACACGATACCTCCTCCGTAAGCCGCACCCACCCCGAGTGTGCCCCTGCATCCCACAAGCGACCCCACTCGAGCCCGGCGTGAAAATGCTCCTGCATTAATCACCCCCAGTGAGGAGTCTCGAACATGAGACCTCCTGCTCTGATACCAATTTGATGCAGGACAATTAACCATTTGCTCTAAAAGCTCGAACTGTTAGAGTATGGCGAATTAATCCCTTTATCTCATAGCCCAGGCCTCACATCTCATGAGTTTTTAAGACCTCGGCTGAACCCCCTTCGTGGGCCCCAAATCACATGGGCCGCCCACCCCGAGTGTGTCCCCGCATCTCACGGGCTACCCCACTTGGGCCTGGTATGAAATGCGCATTAATCACCCCCGGTGAGGAGTCTCGAACACGATACCTCCTCCGTAAGCCGTACCCACCCCGAGTGTGCCCCTGCATCCCACAAGCGACCCCACTCGAGCCCGGTGTGAAAATGCTCCTGCATTAATCACCCCCAGTGAGGAGTCTCGAACACGAGACCTCCTGCTCTGATACCAATTTGATGCAGGACAATTAACCACTTGCTCTAAAAGCTCGAACTGTTAGAGTATGACGAATTAATTCCTTTATCTCATAGCCCAGGCCCCACATCTCATGGGTTTTGGACCTCGGCCGAATCCCCTTCGTGGGCCCCAAATCACATGGGCCGCCCACCCCAAGTGTGTCCCCGCATCTCACGGGCTACCCCACTTGGGCCTGGTGTGAAATGCGCATTAATCACCCCTGGTGAGGAGTCTCGAACACGATACCTCCTCCGTAAGCTGCACCCACCCCGAGTGTGCCCTTGCATCCCACAAGCGACCCCACTCGAGCCCGGTGTGAAAATGCTCCTGTATTACTGATGGGACGCTTCCAATTGAGCTAAGCGTTGGTTAGTTGCAGTCAGTTGGGTGGCGGTGGTCTGATTTTGATTGTTAATGTTTGTGAGCCCACGGTTGATGTTTTCAATAGCCTCAACAAGCTGTTCCATGTTCATTGTGGGAGAAAGACCAAAGCCACGACCTGCGCTAAGAACTCTACTAGACGCCACCCTAAGGACTTCTAGACAAGGACAAGGGTTATGCAATGACAAAAGATAACTTCTATACCTAGACACTACAATCTAATGCACCTATACTTTATATATGATGAATTTAGATGCTCTAACCCAATGGACAGCCCTAGGACACTTATAATGATGCAAAAACTGAGAATCCAGCAACTATGGACTTTAAAATTCACCAAATCTGAAAATTCCAGCAATATGGGAATTTTAAAATACAGCATCACAAAAAATCAGCAACTTTTCTATGCCTATATGCACTACAATAAGTTAGGAATTTCGTCAAACACCTATCCTACTTAGACCTAGGCTCTAATACCAAAATTGATGTAGGATGAATGCTTTATGAAGTTGATTTACTAGAAGAGATCAAAAGTTCAGATTCACACAAATAAATCAAGTATTCTACCAAAGAAACAGAAAATCCAGATTTAAACTATTCAGATTTGACCCAAAAATAACATCCTACAATCATGTTCACTGGAAAATAAAGAAAGAGTGGCCCCTGTGAGATATGGGAATTCCGTTCTAGCATAGATTAATCCCAATAATCAAGTAGATTCATGATTTCATGCTTAGGACACAATAGGAGCTAGGGGAATCAAGAATTGAACGATTAGGGCTAGGTTTAGAGAAACTAGGGTTAGGGTTTTGGAAAGGGACTAAATAGGGTTAGGGATTTAGGGTTGGATGAGAGAGAGAAAGAGGAAATGGGGGAAGAGGGGCTGCACGTGTCAGCCTGTACAGACACACATGCGTGTGTGCGGGTTAAGGAAGATGGTTGAGTTTTGGTGGTTTAGGTTTGAGGAAGAAAGGGAAAAAAGAAGAAAAAAAGGAAGAAAGGATAAGGATTTTAGTTTTGAATGAAGGAGGAAGAAAGAATAGGGATTTTATTTCACTATGTGTACTGCTGAAATTTGTGGTACTAGTTAATTCACATGCTGCATTGCTGGAATTTTTGAGTGTTAGTTATATCTCATGGTATATTGTTGAGTTTTAGTGCTAGTGTTTCTTTTGACCTATTGCTGAAAAACTAGCACTATTATTTCCTCGATCCCATTGCTGAATTCTCCTAACATGCATTAATTCTTCTTGCTACATTGATGAATTTTAGCACTAGGATATTTCATTAGTTACATTGTTGGATTTTTAGGATTAGCTGTCTCCTTGGTCATATATAGAGTCACATATGTTCATCTAGAGTTGTCTAGGGTCATATAGGGTTGTGTAGAGTCTTCACAATAGGTTTTCCTGTGCATGCCCATGCGATCTGGGTGTGATTTTGGTCTTCACCCCACGATGAGTCTAGAACAACTCATCGAGCTCATGCAAGCTATGAACTCCCATCGATAGCCATAGAGGTGCAAGGTTGAGAAGACAATAACCAATTGGCAGCGCAGAATAACCGCATTAATCAGTTAGAGACCTCCCTACGAGCTGACCCCAACACCGGGGAGGATGGCTAGTCCCAAGTGGGAGGCCCTGCGCATAATGATGTAGGAGGTTACGTTGGAGGACAGAGAGGAATCCAGGCCCAAGGTGGTGGCCGTGGTGGGGTGCATTATCAGGCACCCCAGAGAGAGTTCCATGACTGTTATGATCCAAATGAGCAGGTCATGAAGAATGTGAAGGTAGATGCGCCGAGTTTTGATGGTCGCTTGGATCCCAAGGCATTCTTTGATTGGTTAGTAGACATGGATCACTACTTCGAGTGGTATGAAATGTCTAATCTTCATCAAGTGAGATTCGCCAAGATGAAATTGGTGAGCCAAGCGAAGCTGTTTTGGACAAACGTCAAGCGCAAGATGGTGAGGACGGGGGAAGAACCTATGACCCTTTGGGTTGAGATGAAAGATGTTCTGAAGGAGAAGTGTCTTCCCCTCTCTTACGACAACAAGTTGTTGGATCAGTGGCAATCCCTTCGCTAGGGAACCATGTCCGTGGCTGATTATATTGCCAAGTTTGATGAGTATATGATGCGATGCAATATCCAAGATGACTCATTAGTCACCCTTTCTAGATTTAGGATGGGCCTCAGATTTGGGCTTCAACGAGAGCTTATTTCTCATGTCGTCGATACCCTTGAGCATGCCTATCAGGTGGTGCAGGAGTTAGAGCAATACGTTAAACCACAGTTCATGTTGCGATTTAACTCCTGCGAGTCCAATGTTAAGGCTAATCTCTAGGGGACCAAGCCCAACTTTGGGAGTCAGTCCCGAACCCCAACTGGTGCGCAACCTAACCCTAGGGATACTAAGGGTCAAGGTGTAGCTAGTACCAGTGCAAGAGGAGGTGGCCCCATGCAGTGTTACAACTGCCAAGGGTTTGGTCATTATGCATACTAGTGCCGCACAAAAGAGCAAACTAAAGCATTTTTCATTGATGACTCTTGTGAGGATGTGGATGACCAGAGTGAATACGAAGAAGTGTATGAGCCCGAAGGAGGTGTTAGTGATGGAGGAGTTGAAACTGTGCCACTTGTAATAGTCAGGTGCGCCTTAACTTAGGCTAAGGTTAGCGATGATTGCCATCGAAACACTATCTTCTATATTTACTCCAAGTGTGGAGAAAAGAATTGCAAGGTGGATAGTTGACAGTGGCAGCTGCACCAATGTGGTCTCAGCTAGCACCATTAACTGGTTGGGTTTGACACCCATCCCTCACCCTCAGCCCTATAAAGTGTCATGGGTTGATGCGTCTTCTATTCTGGTTTCGCAGCAGTGTGCCATTCCTATTTAGTTTACATCTTATAGAGATACACTGTTGTGTGATGTTACGCCCATGGGTGTGGGCTGCATTGTTTTGGATAGGCCTTGGTTGTACGATTGAGATGTGACACTATTTGGTCGCTCGAATACGTGTTCTTTGATGCACGAAGGCAAGAGGATAAAGTTAAATCCTCTCATGTGTAAAAGTACTTCGGAGAAGGAGGATGTTAGAAAGGGTGTTCCGAAGAAGTGAGGAAATCCCAGCCCAAGTCTCTCTACAGTATAAATGCAAAGGAGTTTGAAAAAGAGATGGTTATATTCGACGATGTATGCCCTTGTGGCTAGAGAAGTTACACCCGAGGGTAGAGTAGAGTTGCCATCTGAGGCGATTCCGATGGTAGATGAGTTTAGTGATGTTTTTCTCAATGATCTACCGGATGAGCTTCCACCCATGAGGGACATCCAGTATACCATTGATCTAGTCCCTGGGTCAACTCTACCCAACCTTCCTCGCTACCAAATGAAACCTGCGGAGCATGCTAAATTAAAGAAGCAAGTTAATGAGCTTATGAGAAAAAGGTTCATTCAGGAGAGTATGAATTCGTGCGCCATGCTTGGCTTTCTCATACCTAAGAAAGATGGCACTTGGCACATGTGTGTGGACAATCAGGCCATCAATAAAATCAAGGTCAAGTACCGGTTTTCCATACCGTGTCTTGATAATATATTAGACATGATGGCCAGTGCCACAATATTTTCGAAGATAAGACCTCAAGAGTGGGTACTACCAAATATGTAGACATTGAGGAGATGAGTGGAAGATAACCTTCAAGACGAAGGACATGCTATACAAGTGGCTAGTCATACCCTTTGGCTTGACCAAGTCCCAAGCACATTTATGAGAGTGATAACTCAGGTGTTGAGACCCTTTATGGGCAAGTTCTTGGTTGTGTAATTTGGCAACATTCTCATCTATAGTACCTCCAAGGATCATCCACCATTTGAGGCAAGTTTTTTCCTCAAGACGGAAAAGCTTTATGCCAACCTGAAGAAGTGCACATTCATGTCAGATAGCGTTATCTTCTTAGTGTTTATAGTTTCATCTGAGGGCATGAGAGCGGATCTCGAGAAGGTTAGGGCCATAGTGGAGTGGCCTGAACCGCATAATATTCACAAGGTGCGAAGCTTTCAAGGCTTAGTTACCTTCTATAGGGGGTTCATCAGAGGTTTTAGTTCCATCATGGCTCCCATCACTGATTGCATAAAGAAAGGGGAGTTTGCATGGACTAAAGCAACCTCTAGAGCATTTAAAGAGATAAATGACAAAGTTAGTAAGGTTCATGTCATGTACCTTTAGACTTTTCCAGTCTTTGAAGTTGTGTCGTGTAATGCTTCAGGTGTGGGTATAGGTGGAGTGTTTAGTCAAGAAGGGCACCCCGTTGCTTACTTTGGTCGTGACAAGGCCATTGCCCTCATAGAAGATCGATTCTTTAGTTGGCAAAGCAGAAGAGGCAAAATACATGATTGTATACACTTTTGCCAATGACACATGTGCCGTAGAAGGACATTAGCATGGACTTCGTGGTTGAGCTTCCCAAGACTATTAAGAAGCACGATTCCATCTTTGTTGTAGTGGATCATTTTCTAAAATGGTCCACTTCCTTCCATGTTGTAAGATTTTGGATACCTCCAATATTGTGAAGCTATTCTTTAGGGTGGTAGGTCGTTTGCACGGTTTGGCCAAAACCATTCTGTCTGACCAGGACATTAGGTTCATGAATTACTTTTGGAAGACACTTTGGCACATGATGGGAACAAAGCTCCAGTTTTCGTCGGCTTACCACCCTCAAACTGACGGTCAGATAGAGGTGGTTAATAGGAGTCTCGGTAATTTGTTGAGATGTCTCATGGGTGATTGCACTAGTATGTGGGATGTAGTATTACCTGTTGCAGAGTTAGCATATAATAGTTTGGTTAATGGGTCCATAGGCATTAAGTCCATTTGAAGTTGTACATGATTATAAGCCTAGAAAACCAATCGACCTCATTCCCATGTCATTATCACATAGGTCATCATACTTTGCACAATCCTTTGCACAACACATTCATGCATTATATAGTGAAATTGAACAAAAGCTTAATATGAGCAACAAACATTATAAAATTTCTGTCGACTCTTATTGTAGATTCAAATTGTATCAGGTAGGCAAGTTTGTGATGGTTCGAATTAGGCCAGAGCAGTTTCCTCATGGAACCGTTAAGAAATTTAATGCAGGGGCATTTTCACACCGGGCTCGAGTGGGGTAGCCCGTGGGATGCGCGGATACACTCGGGGTGGGTGACCCATGTGATTTGGGGCCCACGGGGGAGGTCTCGTGTTCGAGACTCCTCACTGGGGGTGATTAATGCGCATTTCATACCGGGCTCGAGTGGGGTAGCTTATGGGATGTGGGGACACACTCGGGGTGGGCGGCCCATGTGATTTGGGGCCCACGAGGGGGGTTCGGCCGAGGTCCTAACCCATGAGATGTGGGGCCCGGGCTATGAGATAAAGGGATTAATTCACCATACTCTAACAGTTCGAGCTTTTAGAGCAAGTGGTTAATTGTCCTGCATCAAATTGATATCAAAACGGGAGGTCTCGTGTTCGAGACTCCTCACCGGAGGTGATTAATGCAGGAACATTTTCACACCGGGCTCGAGTGGGATAGCCTGTGGGATGCGGGGACACACTCGGGGTGGGTGACCCATGTGATTTGGGGTCCACAGGAGAGGTCTCGTGTTTGAGACTCCTCACCGGTGTGATTAATGCACATTTTACACCGGGTTCGAGTGGGGTAGCCTATGGGAAGCGGGGACACACTCGGGGTGGGTGACACATGTGATTTGGGGCCCATGAGGGGGGTTTGGCGGAGGTCTTAACCCATGAGACGTGGGGCTTGGGCTATGAGATAAATGGATTAATTCGCCATGCTCTAATAGTTCGAGCTTTAGAGAAAGTGGTTAATTGTCCTGCACCAAATTGGTATCAGAGCGGGAGGTCTTGTGTTCGAGACTCCTCATTGGGGGCGATTAATGCAAGGGCATTTTCACACGGGGCTTGAGTGGGGTTACCTGTGGGATGTGGGGACACACTCGGGTGGGTGACCCATGTGATTTGGGGCCTACGAGGGAGGTCTCGTGTTCGAGACTCTTCACCGGGGGGTGATTAATGCGCATTTCACACTGGGCTCGAGTGAGGTAGCCTATGGGATGCGGGGACACACTCGGGGTGGGTGGCCCATGTGATTTGGGGCCCACGAGGGGGGTTCGGCCGAGGTCCTAACCTATGAGATGTGGGGCCTGGGCTATGAGATAAAAGGATTAATTCGCCATACCCTAACAGTTCGAGCTTTTAGAGCAAGTGGTTAATTGTCCTGCATCAAATATTACAGGCTTGTAGTGCGGGACCTTATAAGATACTGAAACGAATTGGTTCTAATGCATGCATTGTAGATCTTCCACCTTCCATGAGGATTCGTTCTACATTTAATGTGGAAGATCTTGTGTCTTTTATGGGGCCCCCGACTACAGCTACCAACATTTCACTTAACCATCACAGTGATCTAGACATGTCCCATGACCCATGCCCTTTACCTGACCTGTCTTCCCAGCCTTTGCCTCCCTTGCCATCCATACTTGCTAGACAAGAGAGATTGAGAGTATCTTGGATGAGCAAGTAGTTTCTACACACCAACGAGGGTTTCAAAAGTTCCTCGTGAAGTGGAAGAACAAGCCGATTTCAACAGTGCTTGGATCACAGAGATGAAGTTTCAGGGTGTCGATCCAAACTTACCTGAGCAGTATTGGAGCTTTATTCCACCAGAGGTGGATTCTTCTTAGCCGAGGAGAGTTGATGTGGACATCACATTACGGACGTCATTACGCAAATATCAGAGGAGGGTCTGAGCCCTAGTTTCCTTATGGCTAGGCGAGTACCTGTTCGAGTCTCAAGGAGGAGCCAAAGACCCCACATAGCATGTGGGTTGGGTGGAGGATGTTTTTAGACCGTTGGATCGCGAGGACTTCACGATCAAACCATTGGATGCAACTTGATCGTGGCCCTTGTGATCGTGGACGTCATTAATCTTAGTTTCTTAGGATTATAGTGATTTTTATTTCGAGGACTTGTTTGCTTTTGAGATTTTATTTATATGTTTTATTAGTTTTATGCTTTTACAGGGGGTATTTGTAATTTACAAAGTAGGTGGTTAAAAGCAAATATGTTTTTCATTAATGGTCTTTTTGTAAAAGACAAACTTTTAGACTATAAAGGCTTGGACATCCAAGCCTAGTCTTTTTTTTAGGCGATGTTCATCAAGAAGCTTGAAGTTCTCTCCTCTCTCTTGTGTTTATGAAGAATGTGGTGTGAAACTCCATTCGGTGTGAATCCAAATGAAAACTACCTTGGTGTGAAGCCTTGTTTATCCATCTCTTCTCTCTTCTCAAACTCCAAAGGTATTTTCTCTCATCTCTTCTCTCTTTTCCTCTCAAAATTTCTTCTTTATCTTTTTATCTTTTCTTCTTAAACCCAAACCATCCCAACCTATACTCGAACAAAAAGTCCAGCCGTACGAGTGAATCCATACGTTTGTATGACTGTATGAACAGTCCGTATGGATTGTTTTGTGGACTTCCCTTTTCTTACATACATATTCTTCTTTCTTCAACCAAACCCTCACCTAAAACTCTAGATTCCCCTTTCAAATAAACCTTAATTTCAGATTTCCCCAAATTTCAAACCCTAACCCTAACCCTAATTTCCCTAAACCTAGAATCATTTAGAATCCCTTTTGAACTTAGGTGGTTCCCTTTATAATAATTCTATCCTCATGTTTTGGATGGAATTTCTTAATTCCATTGGGCCTATTTCAAATTAACATTTTACTAGTTCCTTCGTATGACCATGTGGTAGCCTAGGTTTACATGTAATTGCTTATTTGATTGATTGTTTGGTTTACGATGAGGTTGCTGAAATTTCATACTTTTGTTGTTCATGTTTTAAACTGAAAAGCTGATTTCATCTATCATCCTAGGTTAGAAAACCATCATGCATCAAAAGATCATGTGGAGATCCTCCTTTCCTTATATTTCTCCGTCAATTGTCTAAGTAGGAAAATAGCTTCAGTGGTCGACCTCCCAGGCATGAACCCAAACTGATTTTTTGATACATTTGTCTCATGCCTTAGTCTTTGTTCAATCACTCTCTCCTGAAGTTTCATAGTATGGCTTATAAGTTTAATCCCATGAGAGCTAGTGTAGCATTGTATGTCTCCTTTCTTCTTATAAATAGGTACCACGTTACTTTCATTCCCTTTGCCTGATGTTTTCTTCGATCTTTCAATCTTCTTCAAAATTGTCAACCAAAATAATCCATTATCTCTCATACACTTCCAAACCTTTATTGGTATACCATATGGTACAAGGGCCTTTCTTGTTTTCATCTTTCTCAAAGCTTCTTTCACTTTGGATATCCTAATCCTATGAGAGTATCTATGGTATCCAACCTCATTTGAGTTTATGGCTCCTTCTACTGCTATGCTCGCAAAGTTTTTGTCATTTTAACAAGTTCTGAAAATAGCTTCTCCACCTTTCATTTATCTCATTTTCTTCTACTAGTACCGTTTGGTTATTGCTTATAATAGATGCAAAAGTCATTAGTGCCACAAATAAGTGTCTGGAATGATTTTCCAGTAGCCATCTAGTTCACTAGAACTAGAAAAAAGAAGAATTACTCTAGGAAATAAAGTAAAGAGCCCCTCAAAAGCTTTATCACAATCAATCAAATAGTGGCCTTCTAGGCTTATATGTAGCCCGTTCTCTACAAGCTTTGACAAACTGAAATAAACATCTACTCGCACCCTATTGGTTAATATTTCCTTTGCTAAATAAGACAAGATGAGGGAACTTGGAAGTAGCACCAATTGGCAATAAGATGAGGGGAAATACACATAGATGGTTTGGCCATGTGCAATGGAGACCAAGAATTGCACCAGAAAAAAAGTAGTGTGTTGGTTCAAGATGAAGGCCTCTAAAATGGCAAGGGAAAAGCCCAAAAGGATGTAGGTGGAGGTGGAAAAGATCTGATGACCTATGGTTTGACTGAGGATATGGTCTTCAATAGAGTGGAATAGCGGGACAAGATTGGTAAGGCTGAGGCTTTGATGATGATGATGATGAAATAAGGCGACTTCTGCTTTCTTAGAAGGTTGGATTAAGAACAGGAAACTAACCAATAAAGACTCCAAATAATAAAAGGCTCCAAATCCATTGCAACTAGTCAACCATGTTGGCTATAGGGGCTGTATTATTTGCTTACAAATCTCTAAGGCTGCTGATTGGACTTTTATGCCCCACACAAAAATTGGTTCGTGTAAACCAATTGGATCACTAGAGAGTGTTCTGATTAGTCCATTGTGTTCCATGGGTCCATCGGATGCCCCAATTTGTGTATTTATTGGTGGACTAGCATGGGGAGTCCACTCTTGGACCTTCTTTGATACGTATGATGGATGGGTGGCCTGGATGCATCACTTCCGCAGTCAATTTATATTAGAAATTCTTTACCTATCTCTTGACGTCCCTTTTGTAACTCTTCTTTTCTTATAACATTACTGTTATTTCTAAACATTCCATGAAAATTGTCTTTTTAAAGGTTTCATGTCACCTTTTCCAAACAGCATTACTGTTATCTTCTTTGCAAAAGAAGGTACAGACTGTAACTTGACATCCATGAAGGAAAGCTTGGAACCCATCACAGTATCCTTCCAACAAGGCTTGGGTCAGAAGTTCAGGCAACCATCAGGAACTGGGATTGACTTCTCGTTGTTTGATGAGTCAGAGCTGCTGAAAGAGGGAGATACAGAAGTGTATCCTCTTGCAGTTAAGGCAGAAGCATCTCCAGTCGAGGATAATGAATCAGCGGCTGGAACTCCAACGCCAGGAAATATAAATTCTCAGATCACACAAGCAGTGTTCGAGAAGAAAGAGAAGGGCGACTATCAGGTAAGGGTTGTGAAGCAGATCTTGTGGGTGAACGGTATGAGGTATGAATTGCAGGAGATTTACGGGATAGGAAATTCTGTCGACAACGACTTTGATGGGAATGACCCAGGAAAAGAATGCGTCATCTGCCTTTCAGAACCACGGGACACAACTGTCCTTCCCTGCCGACATATGGTAAATCTCTCTCTCTCTCTCTCTCTCTCTCTCTCTCTCTCTCTATATATATATATATATATATATATATATATATATATATATATATATATATCTATCTATGTGTGTGTGTGTGTGTGTGTTTCTGATAACTGCTTTCTAACTGGATCTGCAACTGATAAGCATGATACGGACTTCATCTGAGTAGTTCGATAAAAAATAATTATGGATGAATTGGAAATTATATCGATTAATTAAAAAAAATAGGGTTTTAGAGAGGGACTGTTTCTTTTTCTTTTCCAACTAAATAATGTTTTTCATATATGTTTCAATCTATGTAACTGCGACGTCGGTGTGTGTCGTGTGTTGGGCATGGACATTAGTTGTATAAAATGGGGACCCTGAAAAACTCGACGGGCTGAGATGTCATACATATGTATAATGATGTTAAAAAAATAAAAAAGTTTATTATTATATTAATTTGATTTATATCCACAAGATTTAGAAAATTGTACCTGCACAAGTAAAAATGCACTAACAATATAAGAAGTGTATAAATACTGCTAAAGTACAAGAAGAAGAGATACAACAAGGTTTTTCCTTATAAAAGCGTAACAGAAATGGAGTGTCCTTGTTACATGGGTTTGTACTTTGTTAAAAATGAGTAAGAGAGTATCGTGGCAAACACCATTGGGAGCAATTGCTGCTGGTGAACCACCCATATGATCAATACGGAACAGTGATGGTATTTGACCCTACTTAATTCCCTGCAGAGTCTACGGAAGTAGTTTCATATCAGTGTCTAATCTTGTTCAATGCTGCCAACCCCCCTACATTTTTCATTCCAAATTACGCGATCCGGATTATGAGTCATGTATGATCTGGATCGCTATTTTTAACGACCCGAAATTGTGGTTTATGATCTTATTATTGATTAGGTTGTAAGTTAAATTATATTCAAAATGTGTGTGTGTATATATATATATATATATATATATATATATATATATATATATATATATAGGGAAATGGTTCTATGAGGTCGACCTTATGGGAACTTCCCATGAGGTCAAGCTCTGTGGGCCCCACCGTGATGTGTGTCGAACATCTACCTCATCAGTCAAATGCAACATTCCATGGTGGGCCACGGGCTTAAAAATCAAGTCAATTCATGACCTGGGTGGGCGACACCACATGCAATAGTTGAGAGGAGCTACCCTCCCATTAAAACATTCATAATCATTTATTGGGCCCATCGAGATATGGTTCACAAATCCAGCCCATCCATTGTGTGTGTCCCACTTGGATGAGGGGTCATATCAACTTTTCAGCAGCATCCAAAACTCAGGTGGGCCCCACCAAGTGATTTTATATGTATTAGGCATGTCTTCACATGGTTTTAGATGGTATGGCCCACCTAAGTTCCTTATATGGGTGATTTTTGGGATATCCCATAACCTAAAGGGGACCCATCAAATGCATGGTATTGATGTTTGACACATGTCACGGTGTGTCATGTACACACACACACACACACACACACACACACACACACACACACACACACACACACTATGAGGTCGACCTCATGGGAACTTCCCATGAGGTCGAGCTGTGTAGGCCCCACCGTGATGTGGGTCGAACATCAACACCGAGTATTTTGATGGGTCCCCTTTAGGTTATGGGATATCACAAAAATCAGCCGTATATGAAACTTAGGTGGGCCATCCCATTAAAAACCATGTGAAGACATGCCTAAAACATATAAAAGCACTTGGTAGGGCCCACCTGAGTTTTGGATGCTGCTGAAACTTGGTCCGACCTCTCATCCAAGTGGGACACACAATGGATGGGCTGGATTTGTGAACCACATCTCAGTGGGCCCAATAAATGATTATGAATGTTTTAATGGGAGGGTAACCTCTCTCAACTGTTGTATGTGGTGTGGCCCATCCAAGTCATGGATTGACTTGATTTTTAAGCCTGTGGCCCGTCATAGAATGGTGCATCTAACTAATGGGGTAGATGCTTGACCACATCACGGTGGGGCCCACACAGATCGACCTCATGGGAAGTTCCCATGAGGTTGACCTCATAGTACCATTTCCCATATATATATATATATATATATATATATATATATATATATATATACACCTGCGCACCTTCTTACATGTGCACCTTTGCACCCATGTCATGGGCATAGAATCTGAACGGTCCACTTGATGCGGCACCCCTTGAAACCTCACAAGCCCAACTTTCAACCTGATAAAAAACTCTGGTGGGCCATGGCAAAAGGAAACAATTTCGTCCCTTGATTTTCATTTATCTTTTCTATGGCCCACTAGAGTTTTGTATTGGGCTGAAAGTTGGGCCCATGAGGTTTCAAGGGGTGCTGCATCACATGGACCGTTCAGATTCTGTGCCCATGACACTTGTGCAAAGGTGCACACGGGTGCTCGCATAAGGTGCGCAAGTGAGCATTCCTCTCTCTCTCTCTCTCTCTCTCTCTCTGTGTGTGTGTGTGTGTGTGTGTGTGTGTGTGTGTGTGTGTGTATTTCAATTTTGGTTATGTCAAGCATATACAGCATAATACTACCATGCAGGTTTTTACAATAATAACATTCATCACTCTCTGTATTAATTATAAAACCCACTTTAGATGTACTAATGTATTGTTTATATTTAGTGGTAAGTATTAGAGTGATCCACATGATTGCACCCCTAATGTACCACATTGCAAAAGTAGCGTTTGATTTACCTATTCCCCTACAACGTACCAGAGCGACCCATAACTTTCCCTTTTGGCATTTCATAACTGATCATTGCCATTTTCCAAATGGAAAAATGTTAGGAAATGAGATTAAACTAAAAATAAGATGTTTTCAGAGAGAAAAGAACTATTGTAGAAGTGTATATTCAGTGGGTTGAGGTAAATATTTTTTGTGTCATTGTTTCTGGAAAGTCTTTGTCCTTGGTCTTCAATCATTGGGAAACTTGAACCAAGTTGTGTGCCCAACAAGTGGTTAAAACAGAAATGGGAAAATTGTGGTTTAGTGTCTGTTTGTATATGTGGTCTGTTCTACATTCCAATCATAAACAGCACCTGACAGGATGCGAAGTTATCAGTTTCCCTGTCATGTTGTGGAAATGGCTCCCAAAAGGACAATGGTCTCTGTGTGCGTGTGAAGGTACTATGGGTTTCATTTCTGCATTTGGTAAAAAGGATAACTATCATCTTTGGGAGAGCCATTTCTGAAAAATGATGGTGGAATTGATGACATAACAATACTGTTGGATGGTGGTGTTATTGCAATCTCAAATAAGTTGACTATTGCTATCCTTTTGGAACACTCATTTCGACCTTACCAATTCATGTTAAGCTATGTTCAGAAATCCCTGGTGCCTCTTCCTACCCCCATTTGGGGGTGCCAAAACTTGACCTGATTGTGTAGTCAGTGTTTGGATCGGCCCATTTCCGATATGGCCTGGGTTTGGGTTGTGTTTTCTCAACCTTGAAATTAAATGGGTTGGGTTCAGGTTTGCTGGGCTAGACTTTGCGAGTCTAGAACATGGTCTGCCCCCTTCCCTTTTTGCTAAATGCCGACTGTATATATGTATTATATGAGACCGAGTTCCCTGTTCGAAACTTAGTTTTTTGATGTGGGATGGGACCATCCAAGTCATTGATCTGCCTCCATCATGGATGGACCGTTCCCAGAATATCCCAATTGTTCAACTTTAAACCTTCCCTTTGTTGGCATGTGATTACATGGTTGAAAAGAAATGCACGAACAATCCGTATACCGTGTATGAAAGAGCAAAGATTCAATGGAGATGGTCTTCCAATCTATGGGATTTTGTGCGATTTGTCCAACTGTGATGGGGCCCTCAGATTAATGGCTTGGATAGAGTAACCATGGGCACTGATGCAACTAGGAGCCTATAGTGCTTCGAGGGCATTGGAGAAAGAAATGCACAAACAAACCATATACCATGTATGAAAGACCAAAGATTCAATGGAGATGGTCTTCCAATCTGTGGGATTTTGTGCGATTTGTCCAACTGTGATGGGGCCCTCAGATTAATGGCTTGGATAGAGTAACCATGGGCACTGATGCAACTAGGAGCCTTATGGTGCTTTGAGAGCATTGGAGCATTTCTCTAAGTTTAGAAACCCAAAACTCGGTTGTGATGGTTGTAATTTGAATAGTAGTAAGGGTTCGATTTTAAAATTGTTAGGAGTTTTAAATATGTCGTTGATGTTTTTATATTTTCTATTCAAAATGACAGTATTCTTATTTTTTAATTAAATGGGTCATGTGGCTTAGGTTTTGGATTGACCCATTTATAGATGGGTTGAGTTGGGTTGGTATTGTGATTTTTGACCTGTTTAACGAGTTAGTTGGGTTTGGGTTGGACCTGGCATTGTTTTGACCTGAACATAACCTGACCTCAACCCACCCTGACTAATTGCCATCGATAATCTCGCTTGTGATTTGGTGTGGGGGAGAATTGGGAAACCGCAAACCTGCTTAATGCAGGTTTCGTTTTGTTTTCCACAAGACCGCAAGTGCTAAGTGTACCTTGCGTGGCCTGGAATACCAGCCGACCACAATTTGGAGGTGCATCCAAGCATTAGCTTATCCATTTTCTCCTTGTTAACATACCTGTTATTTTGCCTTGATGCAGTGCATGTGCAGCGGATGTGCAAAGGTTCTGAGGTTCCAGACGAACCGATGCCCAATATGCCGGCAACCCGTTGAGCGGCTTCTGGAGATCAAGGTCAACAACAGACCTGAGGAGTGAGAGGGTGGCGCATCGTGAGAACATGTAAAGCGTTGTTTTTTTTTTTTTTTTTTTCCCCCTTTTACTGTGGCTTCCAATAATCAGATGGGTGATATAGTATGCAGTTTTGCGGCTTTACATTGGCTTCAGTTTGATAGGCATTGCCTGGCCAGGAAGACTGTATCCTAACTTGAATGTATGTTGCAACAGGTAAGATTGAGATTGCAATTTGATTGTTTGAGCTTTTCATAACATTTGGTATGGTATGGTATGTTGGTCAAATGGATCCTGCTCTCTTGTTTGCTGGGTGGGCCACAACTTTTGCAAAAGAAGTTGATGGTTGAACAATATTGACTGATAGCCCATGCTCAACATACATGGGTGGCCCACCAGTCTAGCCTGATTTATGGGCCAGGGACAATAGATAGTGCAGGCATACCTGGCCAAGTCTGGCTAGCAAATTTTTTTTTTTTCCCTTGTTTTAAGCGGGAGTTATTGGATATACTCTGGCAGTGTGATGGTTGATATGCAGGGACTCAAGCGTTGTAATCTTTCTGGCCGTGTGTTAACTCAGATTTAATGTCCATTTTTTGGGGGCCAAAGTCATCCCAAAAGTAGAGCTGGGCACTGGACGACTTGACTCGGCAAACTTGACTCGTCCGACTTGTTTAAATTCGACTTGATCTGAATTGAGTGAGCGAGTCGATCTGAATCGAGTTGACTTCGTCCAATCTGAACTCAAACCGAGTCGAGCTTGAGTCACCCAGTAACTTGACTCGACCCAAAACCCAACTCGGTACTGACTTGACTCGATCCGAAACTCGACTCGTACATATATATTTAAAAAAACTCAGATCTAACATTTCATATCTGAGATGCCGTGTAGTTGATGGAGGCTACAATTCGGCAAGTGAATCAACGTTGAGTTGTGGATACCCGCTGCACCCCATCTGACATGGTGCCAACTTGACTCGGTACTTGTGAGCGGGTTGGACTGGTGCCAACTTGACTCGGTACTTGTGAGCGGGTTGGACTTGGTCTGTATCAGTCCAGGCTGGACTCGGACTCAGCACTAGGGCTGTACACGAGCAGAGTTTGCTCGGTAGCTCGCTCAACTCGACTCGAAAAAGCTCGATTCGACTCGGTTCGAAACTGAGTTCGAGCCGAGTCGAGCTGATTTTTTGAGCTTGGAAAAATTTCGAACTCGGTTCGAGCTTGCCCGAGCTCAACTTGACTTGGATCGAGCCCAACTCAAATCGAACTTGGATCGAACTAGTTTGGTGACTTGGTTACTTTGATATTGCAGTTGCTCATCAAGTGTTTGATGAAATGACTCAATGAAATGTGGCACTTGATGAAATGACTCAATGAAATGTGGCAGGTGGCAAGGAAGGTATGTATATGAAATGATGGAGAAGGTGAGCCTGAGAAATGATGGACGGATTGGCAGAGTGAATTTAGGTCATTTCTTTTAGGTCCCACAAAGCTTTTGGCCACAGGAACTCGTTGTATGCAAGGTAACTGGCAATTCACGTCCTCATTTCAGCCATTAAAGCTTTTCTTCCCATGGATCTGGATGGGTACAGATACCATTTTTTTTTTCTTGTTTCCCATGGATATAGATGGGTACAAATATCATTTTTTTTTTTCTTGTTTTTTATGTTGCTTACATGGTGTTTGATGAAGTACATGTAAAACCATTGCTGCTGTTTTACACAATGAGATTTTGAAGGTGTAGTTCTTGTGTTTGTGAAAATGCTCCACAGGCGAACTTGGCTCGGACTGGCTCGAGCTGCTGACCGAACCGAGCTGAGTTGGCCAGTTAAGCTTGAGGACTGAGCCGAGCTGAGTTCAAGCTGGGGTCAGCAAGTGGCCGAGCGGAGTCGAGCTGTGCCAAGCTTGACTCAGTTCGACTCGTGTACACCTGTACTCGGAACCAAGTCCGGTTGAGCTTGGGTCAGGCCTATTTCAAAACTGGATCGAGTTGGGTCAGCCCTAACTCAGTCCGGCTCGACTCGATGCCCACAAGCAATGCAAATTTTCTTCTTAGACATCTGCTAAATATGGGCCAATGAGCTAGCTAGGTAGTTTTGGTTCTGGATCTAAGTCAGGGCTTATTTACTTGCGTGTGACGTGCACAATTCTTTAATACCTGCATATCAACCATCACATTCTGATAAGAGTAGGGAAGTTTTTTATCCTTGACCTGGGGTCCTTAACCATCATATTTTTGAATCCTGTTGGGTTCTTGGCGAGGTAGCTGAACGTGGATGAAACTTCTCAGGCTTGAGGTTCTGCTTCCTTTATTAAGCATGTTTGGATGCATTATCCAATTGAATTGCAATTGGATGGAAAATAAACATTAAGTGAGCCTTGGGAATTTTTTAAGGGTGGGTGTTCAATCCCACTGTTTCCTATGGTGTGGTCTACCTGAGATTTGGATTTTCTTCAATCTTGGGCTCGTGCTCTAAAATGAGCTGGAAAAGCTGATGGACGGTGTGGATATACAATACATGCATCAAGGTGGGCCCACTTCTAGGTCCGTACCGTGTTGGGCGGACTTCCAAAGTTCCTGCACTGGGATGCTAGGTGGGGCCGAATGTGATGTTTGTGAGAAATCTACACCGTCCATCCATTTTGAGAGTTCATTTTAGGGCGTGCAACAAAAAATGAGGTGGATCCAAAACTCAAGTGGTCCACGCGAGGGGAAACAGTTGGGATTCAGTGACCACCGTTTGAAACATTTGCATGGCCACGAAATTTCATATCATGTTAAGTTTTTGGTGTTTTCACTTCATCCCAGTGGGAATGACCATGTAAACGGTTGTGATGACATATAAACATCACGGTAGATCCCAAGAAGGCTTCAACGGTAGGAAACTCTTTCTCCGGTTTTCCCTCTCGTGCTGCCCACTTTAGTTTTAGATCCACCTCGTTTTTGGTTGCTTGTCCCAAAATGAGCTCGCAAAACGGATGGACGGTGTGGATTTCTTACAAACATCACGGTGGCCCCACCGAGCATCCCAGAGCAGGAACTTCCCGCCGGAAATCAACCAGACGCTGATTAACTGGGAAAGGTTCTCGCAATAAGTTCCTGCCTAGGAATCTAAGGTGGCGCCCACCATAATGTTTGGATAAAATATACCCCGTTCATTCATTTCGAGAGATTATTTTAGTACACGCTACGAAAAATAATCGGAGTAAAAACTAGGGGAAGATATTCCTACCGTTGAAACCTTCTTGAACTCCACCTTAAAGTTTATATGACGCCTAGACCGTTTATAAGGTCTTTCTACTGGGATGAACTGAAAACACAACAAACTTAGCCTAATACAAAACTTTTGTGGCCATAGAAATGTTTCAACGGTTGTTGCTCAATCTCTGTTGTTTTTATTGAGGTGCATTCCAGAGCATTCTAAGTTTCCTAAAGATTTTCTAGGAGGGCTTAGGGCTATCAAAAGGTGTGAGAGAAAAAGAGAAAGAGATACAGGAAGCTTGTAGAATTGAGATTTTGCTCGTAGAGGTGATCTACTTCGCAGTCCACGTCTCGGCACTTCTACATCCTCGTGATCGGTGAGATCTCTCCGTTTTTCTTTTGTTCTTTTATTGTTCATCCACTCCTGCGTGAGTGAAGAAGGTTTGATCCAAGTGGTGTGTGCTTGTGATCGGTTGTAACGTTCTGCTTTATAATGGATTGTTGATCTAGACGAGGTCCCGTGGTTTTTACCTCTTTGAGGGTTTTCTACGTAAAAATCCCTAGTGTCGTGTGGTTTATGCTTTGATTGTTTTTCATTGCATTATTATTCCATAATTCTGGTTCGTTTCGGGAGGCTAGATCCTAAGGTTTTGTGCAAGGCCCCCAACAGTTTTATCTAGTGTGGTATGTGACATTTGATTCTTGGATCCGGCTCATTTTTTTGTTGGATGCCTAAAATGACCTGGCAAAAGGGATATACGGGGTGGATTTCTCACAAAAATCACGGTGCGCCCCACCTTGGTTCCTTACCCAAGAACTTCCTAATAATGCTTTCCCATGAAATAGTGTTGGGTGACGCGTGGGCTGCACCCAAGGTATTCAAAATCTGTTACGTACCAGTTGTAGTGTCAGATACTTAATAGTACCTGTCGATACCACTATGTGACATGGGTCCTAACGGTGACCCCCTGATTTTTTTAATTGTAACAATAGTTACGGAATTGTAACGGCCAACCATAATGGTTAGGGAGAAACGGTAATATATATAATCTATTCAAGTTGTGATTTTTCTCATTTTTAATAGTTTTTTTCTTCCAATTTTTTTCATAAACTATTGTATTGCAAATTCTGACCATTCTTACCTTATATTTGAGGATCAAAACAAGTTATTTCAATCGTTGATGCAGAAATCTAGTTAGCTCCTTCTGGACTTGCTTACCTGTACAAGGAACAGACAAGGAAGACCCTGGCTAGAGTGGGGACCCTTCGATGCCTAAGTCAGGAAAGGGATCTAGGTCTAGTCGAGTATTGAAGGTTTAGGGCTAAAGATAATGCGTACATTTCACCATTAGAGATGCTTTTATTTATAATTTAGGAGAGGCATTGGCGTAGGGTAAATCTTCCTATTTAGTAGGTGTATATCAGGGAGCGATTCGGATCCCAGACTAGTAGGAGGATCTTTTGAGATCCTTAGCGAAGCTCTCGGGGTTCCGAGTGTCCTGTAGATATCCTCTGAGATCTTTGGAGAAGACCTTGGTCGGATCTCTCTTGCATAAGATTTGATTACATGAGACCGATAGAGACGTGCAATGGGAGGCCAAGGTGGCCTTGGCCGACCTGACCTAGGAGTGGTACGCCACTTTGAGCCATGCCGACCTAGGTCATGTTGACCAGGGTCATGCCAATTTGGGTTGTGTCGACTGGGCCATGGGGACCTAGGTTGCGTCGACCTGGGTCACACCGACCTTGACTATGCCGACTTGTCTCTTTAGTTGAGCAGAGGGACGAGATATTCTTGACGAACTTTGGAGATCTTGGTATCGTTGGAGGTGGTGCTCTTGTGGGCATGTCCCTCGGTCACGGACTCTGAGTAGGGGGCGGGCTCTCGACAGGGCTTTTCGTGGTTGCTTGTTTGGTTGAGTGTATAAGGTTCTGATATGACTTTCTTCTACGGGTCGATCCTTCTTTCCCCATAACAGTAAGCCCCCTACTTCCAAGTCTACAGAACAGGCTTGATAAGTAGGTCGGACCTGGTCAGGACTGATTGTTGTTCCTTGAGATGTTGAGTCATCCTATCATTAATGTTGAACAAGGCTGCAGGCGCGAATATCGGGGTGTATCAGTAATAATAGTACAACACCCTCGAGGTGGCGTATCGTGGGTCGAGGTCATGTAGGCTTTCAAGGCGCCTTTTCGGCGTCGGGTGAGTGAGATAGTGACGTGAGACCTATCCTTGGTCGTGGGGTTGTGCAGCGAGTGGGAGCGCACCTCGTGTCGAGACGGGAGAGCCGAGGAGCCATTTCGGTTGCGCATTGTCATTTCGGTTGCACATTGATTGCGAGCAATAAATACTCGTACAGGTGGCTCCACTATAAAAGGGGGTACCCTAATGTCGGGCGGGGTTATTTGCCCTTTCCACTCTCACGTGCTTCTTCTTCCTTAGCGTCAAGCGGTTCCCGGTGAGCAACCTTCCGGCATCTCCTCAGGCGAGCTGCTTCCTTTGGTGAGCTTCGCTTCCGCTCTCTTACTCCCCTCCCTTTTATTTATTATTTATTTTTTTTCTAGTTTTTCGACTTGATTTGGGCCCATAGCCATGCCGAAAACTTTGGATCCGCGGGAGGGGACACTTGGTCGTGATGGTGGGCTGACAACCTTCACCCAATGTCGAACCCACCATCATCGTTGATGATGATGAGTAACAGGGACTTTCATGCGTCCCATGCATCGCGGGTGATTGAGCGGTCCTCGACAGAGCAACCGGGGGAGGCGGAGGAGGTTTTCCCAACGGAGGAGGGGCTCGTTGGATCCTTGTTGGAGGAGGAAGAAAAGGGGCCAGTCGAATCTGTTTTGACGGAGGCCGACCTGGTGCGGATAAGGTCGGGGTATCACATTCCTGACTCTGTGGTACTCCGAACTCCTTCACTGGGCGAGCTTCTTAATATGATCCTGAGGGTGAGGTGGCCATCTTTCAAGTCGCCCTTCAGTGTGGTCTTAGGCTTCCCCTTCATTGGATAGTGAGGCTGGTGCTCACGCACTTAGGGTGAGCTCCTGGGCAGCTAATCCCAAACACTTGGAGGGCATTGGTGGGGTCGTTCGTCCTCTGGTCCGAGCTTGATTAGCCCGAGTTGACCGTGGAGGAATTTCTCCACCTATAGCAGGTAAAATTTAACCCTCTTCTTGAGGACTGGTCTTATTTCTCCTCCTGGGGGGATTCAGTGAGGCCATAATTACAGACATTCTGACCTCGAATAAGACTTGAAAGAATAAATGGTTCTAGGCATCGGGGGAGTGGGAGATGCCAGGGATAGCTGGGCTACGTTCGTGGGTCCCGACTTCCTTCGCTTTGTGAGGTTGGTACATTCGGGCTTAGATCTTCCATTCCATTTTTTTTTAATTTCTATTAGTCATTGTTTTCACTCTGACTTATGTTCTTATCTAGCAATTCTTCCCAAGTATCCCACTGTGTTAAGTTCGGACGCTCTAGCTCAGATTGCCGGAGCGAGGTCAGTGGACGCTAAGTTGAGATCTTGGAGGGAGCTTCTCGCACCCGAGCTTCTGCTCAAATCATGTCTTGACTCAGTCTTGACAGGTATAGCTTCTGCTTGTTTGGGATTTAGTGTACTTTGTGGATTTATTGTTGACTCTTCTAGTTGTGTAGATATGTCAGAGGCAAGGCCTTTAAAGCGCAAGGCACCTCCTCTCTCCGAGGTCGCCTAGAAGAAGAAGAAGTCGACCTCGAAGAGCAAGAGGAAGGTTGGTCCTCCTTCCATCGTGGGCCGAGAGGTTGAAGATAGCGCGCTGGCCACGACCCCCATCGCGGATGACTTCGAGGTGGCTGAGATGGTCATGGGGTCGGCCCTTGCTGTCAAGACCTGCTCTCGGGTGGTCGCGGAGACTGGGGCTGATGCTTCTGCATCTCAAGTAGAGGGCTCACCTGATGGCCGCGGCGAAGGGGGTCTCAGGTCTTCCAAGTCGGTCCGTAAACCTATGGAGGGCCTACTGCCCTGGTTTGACCAGCATATTCCTAATGCTGAGTTTACCAGGGTAATGGAGATGCCCTCGGATGAGGTGGTGGGGTAGCTGGCGAGGGTCCTTGCCAGGGTAAGGTTTTCTCTCGAGCTTTTGTCTAATCATTTAGTTGTTTTCACCTCCTCTCTCTCTCTCTCTCTTTTTTTTATTTAACATATGCCTTTGCTTCAGTTCACTCCTCCCCTTCTGAATGCTCATCACGAGATATTGCGTGGTAAAGAGGAGTAGTATAAGGAGGCTAAGGCCTTGCTGCTGTAGAAGGGAGTTGAAGCCGAGCAACTCCGCTCGGAGAATGCGGCCCTAAAGGCGCAGGTAGAAGGGGTAGCCGCAACCGTAAAGGCTCAGGTCGAGGTAGCGAGCGCATCCCTGAAGGCTTAGGTGGAAGCGGCGTATATTGAACTGGAAGTGTCTGAGAAGCTTCTCGCGGAAGCTTTGGAGAGGGTGGCCAAGTGGAAGCTCGACCTGACTAAGCTATAGTACAAATACAGCGCGAAGATGAGAGAAGCTTAGGTGGCTATTCCCGTGGCTCAGGTGGCAGCTGTGGAGAAGTTCAAGGCCTCCAATAAATATGAGGAGGATAGGGATGCCTTATATGACCTCGAGTACGAGAAGTGCCTTGAGGATCTTAAGGGGGTGCATCTCGAGCTCGACCTCTCAGCCTTTGAGGAGGCCAGCTCCAATTCCTAGGTACCTCCAAAAGACTCACCCTCCAAGCAGCCCCTTGCAACGCCGTAACCCCTTCCTCTTTTTGTCATATTTTGCAATGTACTTCCCAACTTGTTTTAATGAAATGAAACTTTTGGTCTATTGCACTGATTGTTTTGAGTAGATTGGTAGGTCTTGTGATAGGCACGTAGGCATCTCGTGCCGAGGTCGAACCCTTAGTCGTTTTAACCTTATGAATCTATGATTCTTGATCGAGCCTTTCTGTAAGTCGAATACTTCTGTATTTTCAGAGTATTGCCTTTACCGTGAATTCAGCTGTAACACCCCGTACTTTTCAGTGCTCGAGTGTTACCACGTCACCCAACTTAATATGAACAGTAACCTAGCTTATTGAACATTCACCCTCATTTTAATATAAATCTGACTATCGAAAATAATTCCCATCCACATATCAAACTACCCATTCGATTGATTTTTAAAATAGTCGATCATAGCTTCAAAGACATCTATTTTGGGATCTCAATCACTTTGATAGACCAATTAAAGCATTCATCATTGATTGAAGGATCTAAATCCAAAGATCCACCGTTCGTCAGGTTTACAACGTCCCGTAGGACGATTCATCATTTGAAAACACAAATCGGATTATCTGATTTCATATCCAACTTCCAGATCACACCTAAACATTCGTTAGGATCCTAAGGTTTATTGATTAAATGCTAGTCAATCTAATCATTGGATTGTTTGAATGCTCAGTAAATCGTGATTTGGTAATTAGAGATTCATGTGGTGTAGCTCACTTTAATGCAAAGTAACCCTAATATTATGGTATGTAGCTAAATGACACACAATGAATAGTCTCACATCTTACATATAGGCATAATAATAATAATAAAGAAATAAATAAAAAGATAAATAAATAACAATGTATAGGTAATAATAATAGTAATAATAGTTAAATATTTAATAATATAAAATCACGAGATGGGTAGCCCTGATAACCTACAGAGTGGGACCACAACATGACAAAATATATATCCATGTAATAGTAATTAAATTAAATTAATTAAAATTAAAATTATTATTTAGATAGTGACAAGTCTTGAACATAAAGATGACCCATTAGGACCTTCTGACCGTTGATGGTCAGATTGGGATCGATTCGATCGTCGGATCGATGTATTCGACACTTAAAGACTGTGATTCGGTTAGTATGGCCCACCTAAGCATTGGATCTACCACATCTCTGGTCAAGATGGACCAGTTAAGCCCTTGAGCATTATGGACGGAGTGGATTTCACTAGAACATCGCTGTGCGCCCCACATATTCTACATGTGCACAAAGAATGTGCACTCCCGCAATGCACCCAACCAGGGATCTGGTTAAATTGGGTTTGACCCGTGCCTAGTCAAAAGAAGCAAAGGCCTCCACTTTTCTCCCGCCAGTGCTGTTTTAAACGGACAATGTCCATTTTTGATTTCATTGTGGCCCATCATCAGGACTTGTTTGGACAATCTGAATCGTCCATCAGGTGTGGCCCTTAAGTTTAGCCAAAACCCAACACTTTCGCACAGTTTCCGGCTGAACTGGGCAGGCATGCAAGCAAAGTTGTGTTTCCAACACTCTCAAAACCAACCGTTTGTGATCTATGTGGGCCACCTTGAGCCGATCCAAACCGTTCAGATTGCAAGCCTCTCAAATCCATCTAGGATGGTGGGACCCTCATAGATGCATGCACACGTGCATGTACAGAAATTCAGCCCAAAGTCACCCTCTCACGAGTATTCCATTTCCAAAAATGAAAACTATTCCTTCCCCTTCGCATGCCAGCTGTTGCGATCCATGTGAGGATCCCTCCTCCAATCAGATCCCTCTGTTTCAGATGAATCCAAACCATCCAAGTGCTGTTCATGTGAAATAGGGCTTTTCATTGGAAAACTGATGCTAAAACCGTGTTCCATTAGTGGTTTTTAGAAACCGGACACCTAAATCGCATCCTGACCATCCACTTTCCATTCAACGATCCGAAAGAGCTAGGTTTTGATATAAAGAGGAACTGGAAGGATCGAACAAGAGCGACTTCTCTCATCTTCTTACGGCAACATGAAGAAAACTCGGCCGTTTTCTCCCTCCTTCGAACCCACCAACCAAACAGCGTACGAGCTCCATTCCATCTATCCCCTAAGCTCCCTATAGTCCATCAGGGCTGTTCAGAAGAAAGAAAATGGAGAAAAACCCATCGAGCTTTGATCCGCCATTGACACCTATATCTTCTTCCTCGTCGTTCTGCAACACCGGGTCGGCGCGGTTCAAGGAAAACCTTGCTGGATGTCCAGTTATTCTTGTTGGATGTTCAATAGATGAAAATAAAAGAAAGTGGAAGGAGAAGAAAAGAAGAGAAAGAAAGAAAATAAAAGGAAGCAGAGAGTGAGGGCTTGTGCACCATGCTGCACTGGGTCGGGGCTGGTGTCCGACCTCGTGCCGATCGAGTTGACGTTGTTCGAGTTGGGTTGGGTGTGCCGATCGAATCGATGTTGTTCGAGTCGGGTTGGATGTGGCTCGGTCCAGGTTGTCCAGAGAGAGAGAGAGAGAGAGAGAGAGAGAGAGAGAGAGAGAGAGAGAGAGAGAGAGAGAGAGAAGGGAATGGGTTGAGTTCGGGAACTCGACTCAGCCATCTGAGTCGTCGACCACTGACTCACTGGTGTGAGTTGTTGGTTGGGTTTAATCCATTTCAGATTTTGGAGAAGTCTAGGGAAAGGGAGAGAGGAATGAAAGGAGAGGAAGAGAAAAGAGGCAAGGGGAAAAGAGAATCAAGAGAGAAAGAGTGAGTGTTTGGTACTCTGACTCGTTGCCGAGTCAGCTGGTTCGAGTTAGAGGCTTGTTGGAGGTTCCAGCAGGAAAGAAAGGGAGAAGAGAAGCAAAAAAAAGAGTGAGAGAAAAGAGAGAAGAAAAGAAATTGGAGAGAGAGGAGACCAAGTCAACTCAGTGGAACTAAGTTTACTCGTCTGGAACTAAGTCCAGCTGGGTCGGGTCATGCTTGGGCCTGGTCCAGGCTTGGCTGAGGTCTAGCAAGGAGAGAGGAATATGGAGAGTGCATGTGTGGCAATTTGCCACACCAACATGACTTGAGCCAGTCATGGACCGAGTTGGGTCCATTCTTGTGCAAGTCCAACTTGTTGTTAGGTCATGTAGACTCGACACGTTGAGTCTAAGTTGGGTTTAGGTCGCTAGCTAGGTAGCTAGACAAGTAAAACAAAAAGGGAGAGAGAGAGCGAGTGAGTCGACTCGCCGTCGAGTCAATATGTATAGGCATGTTGAGTCCTGTTCGAGTTCGGGTCAAGTTTGCCGAGTCTGGTTCAAGTTGTCATGGGATTTGATTACAAGGGCGCACACAGCTCCTAGCAACGTTAGTTGATGATTCGACTCGTAAGGTGATGACTTCTTCCGCTTAAGCTTTCCATTTCCAAATTAGTCTAAGTGATAGTTTCCGTTTGAATTACAATTGCTATCTTATAACTCATGATCACTTACACTAGTTATCGAATCTTAAGGAATGACTTGCATTTGAACTATAATTGATAGCTTGTAAACCATGTTCACGTGCAATAGTCATTAAATCTTACATGTTAATTTCCATCTTAATTGATAGCTTATGCCTTTGATTTATGATCTCTTGTAGTAGTTAAGAGTTTTATTATCAACACCTATCTTGCATGTTGTATCCATACACTTTCTCATGCTAATGAATCGCTTGTAAGTCACTTATGGAATTCGATTCCCTACATTTACTAGTGGGAAACTCCATTTGTGTATGTGAACCCACACTTAGGATGTAACGGGAAGGAATGTGTGGGAAATGGACCCTTCACTTGGAGGTTATTTTTGGAATGTCAACATGGGCTTACCATCCATAGGTTGTCGTGCCTACGTGGCCTTAGGAATAACCTTTTTACCGCTTGATTTAATATCACCCTACGTAACCTCTTTACCGCTTCGATTTAGCGTTTACTTCGCGTGACCTTTTTATCGCTTCAATTTGGTATTTGTCCTACAATTTGGTATTTATCCTTTGTGGCTTCGATGGTTCATTCTTATATAACTATACAGTGGTAAGTCTCATATACTGAATTATGATTGGCCACTAGTCGATGAGCTTCCATTAAACATCCTAAGGTGGAGGTCTCATGAGCCGGGGATAGTGAAATGGGACACTATGCCCGAGCTGTCGGCCTACGCTGAGTGATGAACCCCCTGTAGTGACCTTTGAGCTTTCTTAAACTGGCTGGTTGTAAATGGAATAATAATGGTTGGGTTAATCATGCATTCATAGCATACGGGCGATGACGGGTGGCTAATTCTGTATGTTGTAGCATGTGTCCTTAATCATGGTATCGTTTCACTAGCTCCCAGACCATCGACTATCAACCTAATTTCGGTGAGTTTGACACTACGCATGTACGGGATGTACTTTCGCTGGTGACCGACCACATGCATGGGTTTCGTCTAAAAGCCAACCGGATGAGCATCCCCAGTTGACGTGCACTCATGCATCCATGTATTAAATAAGACTGCATTATGTATTGTTTTATATGCCTTGCTATTTTTAAACTATGCTTTTTTAAGGCGGCGGTGTGTAATCTTGAGGAGAATTTACACTGAGTTGGTTACTCATTCATCGAATATATAACCGTACAGGTAGTGCAGGTGGCTTAAACGATATTCATATTCAGACTGATGAGGAGCAGGGTACAATTGTCAAGGATACATGGTTGTATCTGCCAAGAGAAGTTGCGCGATCTTGCGGCTCAAGTTTATATGCATTTTATTATTTTTCATGTGTTAAACTATGTATTTATTGTATTTGTTATCATAGAGACATTGGTTTGTATAAGTCATTTGGGCAGCCGCTCTTATATTTTGAATGAATATACAATTTCCTTTATGTTTGATTTGTTTCTCTTCCGCAAAACTACTAATTCTGAAAGAGAAAAGAAAAAATAAATATATATGAAATTTGACTATCTTTAAAGGTTAACACTCAGGTTTTTGGAAAATGAGTCATATACTCAGGTTTCGAAAACTCGGGGTATTACATCAGTGGCCCAAGTAATGGTAATACTTTATGGCCCGACCTCTTCTTGAAGGGTTAGCCCATCGGTAAGGGTTGTTCTTCCCCTATATTACGGGGAGCCCTTAGTAGATTTTTAGTAGATAAATTATTTATAGACGGGGAAGTAAAAAGAAAAAAATTGGCCGACTTTGGGATTTTTATTGCAATAGTTCCAATTTTTGTAGACTAAAAACAACAAAAGGTATATTTTTTGGGCTTAGACCAGGTCAGCCCTTATGCATAGTAGATCTTGAGGTGCTCACCATTTCATGGGTGTGGTAAGAATCGTCCTTCCAAATCTTCAAGTCAATATGATCCTGGTTGGCTTATGCTTGTTACCACGTCGAGTACTTCCTGGTTTGGTCCCAAGGTTCCCAAGCTGGGTTTCTTGGTGTTTTGGAAGGTTCTACAGAGAACCAGGTCTCCAGCTCGGAGCCTCCTTATCTTCACCCTAGAATTGTAGAATGGATGACTTGCTGTTGCCGGATCGCAACCTTGATCCAGGATTGTTCTCTTCTTTCTTCGATGAGGTCGAGATCCAGTGCCATACGTTCGGCATTCCGTTGTTCGTCGTAGGAGCGGGTTTGAGCAGTCGGTAGCCCGATCTCAACTGGGATAACGACCTCTGCGCTGAAGGTCGGGGAGAAAGGGGTTTCTCCTATGGCCATTCGGGCAGTGGTTCGGTATGCCTAGAGGACGTTGGGAAGCTCTTTTTCCCAGGCTTCTTTGACTTTCTCGAGTTTCGTTCGGAGGTGGTTCTTGATGATCTTGTTGACTGCTTCGACAAGTCCGTTGGCCTAAGGGTGCCTGGGTGATGAGTAAACATTCCGGATACTGAGATTTTTGCACATACCTCGGAATTGCTTGTTGTCAAATTGTTTTCCATTGTATGAAATGATAGTGTGGGGGATTCCATATCGACATATGATGTTCTTTTAGACGAAGTCCATAATTTTTTGCTCGGCATATGAAATAGTTAACTGCAACGACCGTAAATTTAGTCTGCCCTTTGACGGTTGGTAAGGGTCTAATAATGTCGATCCCCTATTGGGCGAACGGCCATGGTCCGGTCATAGGAGTCAGTTGCTTGGGAGGCTGTCGAGGTATCGTCATGAACTACTGACATTTGTCGCATTTCCGAGCATGCTGCTGCGCATTTGTTTGGATGGTCAGCCAGAAGTATCCTTGTTAGATGACCTTATCGGTGAGGGGTCGGCCGTTGGAGTGGTTGCCGCAAATACCTTCATGGACTTCTTTTAGAACATATTCTACTTCGTCAAATCGAAGGCATCTGAGATATGGGAGTGAGAATCCTTTTTTTGTATAGAGTGTTTCTGATCATGGTATAGCGGACCGCTCTTGCTCAAAACTTGCACACCTCTGGACGACTTTTGGGCAGCTTTCCCTCCTTGAGGTAATCAATTATTGGGTCCATCTAAGTCGACTCTGAGTCTATTGGGAGAATCACGCTTGGGTCGAGTTTTCTGTTGCTCGATTCAATTAAAAACTTGATCGGGATCAGTTTCGGGATGTCATCCTTGGCTGCCGAGGTTAGTTTTGCCAACCTGTCCACTTTAGAGTTCTCTGCCCTAGGGATCAAGCTGATGTTGCACTTCAGGAATTTGCTGATAAGCTCTCGGGGTCTCTCCAGATAGGCTTTCATTCTTTCTTTTTTGGCTTGGTATTCGCTAGTTATCTGGTTGATGACGAGTTGTGAGTCGTTGCGAATATCCAAATGTTGGACTTTCATGGCTGCTGTCAACCTGACCCCGGCTAACAATGCCTCATATTATACTGCATTTTTTGATACTTGAAATCCAAATCTTAAGGCATATTGTATGCATGTCTGGTCAAGAGCCTCTAGGACTATACCAGCCCCGCTGCCTTTAGAATTGGATGAACCATCAACATGCAACGTCTATGTCGGCTGATCTGGGTCAGACGTTTGATGTTTGCTCGGTTCAGACTGAATGTTTGTACCGAATTTCAGCTCAGCATTACGCAGGTCGGCATGACTCGGGTCGGTGATAGGACAGGGTCCCATCTCTTCATGACTCAGCTTGGCAGAACCTAAGTCATTCTCGGGTATGAGCTCGACGATGAAGTTGGTCACTGCTTGACCTTTGATTGTTGTCCGGGTTTAATACTTGATGTCGAACTCACTTAGTTTGATTGCTCATTTCGTAAGCCTTCCAGATACATCGGGCTTTTGGAGTACCTGATAGAGAGGTTGATTAGTTAGGACGACGATAGTATGGGCTTGTAAGTATGATCGTAAGTGACACGATGAGATGACTAAAGTTAAGGTAAACTTTTCAATGTCTATATACCTGGTTTTGGCAGGGACCAGTGCTTTGCTGACATAGTACACCGAAAGTTGTTTCCCTTCTTGCTCTCTGATGAGGGCTGAGTTAACTGTCGTTGTTAACATGGCTAGGTATAACAATAATGGTTCTCCTTGCTCGGGTTTAGAGAGCAGTGGTGGTGATCTCAGGTATTACTTGGGTTGCTGAAAGGTGATCTCGGACTCTTTCGTCTACTCTGTTCTTTGCTTTCCTTTTAATTGCTTGAAAAAAGGAAGACATTTGTCGGTTGCGCATGATATGAAGCGGTTCAAGGCGGCTATTCTTCCCGTAAGACATTGGATCTCTTTCGTCGTCCTGGGTGAGCTCATGTCGAACAGAGCTTGGATTTTCTCAGGGTTGGCCTCGATCCCTCTCTAGCTGACCAAGAATCCGAGAAATTTCCTCGAACTAATGCGAAGACGCACTTACTCGAATTCAACCTCATCTAATATTCTCGCAGGATTATGAACGTTTCTTCAAGGTTGGAGATATGGTTCGCAGCTTTAATGCTCTTGATGAGCATGTCGTCAACGTAAACCTCCATGGAGCGCCCAATCTGGCGAGCAAATATTTTATTGACGAGCCTTTTATATGTAGCCTCGACGTTCTTCAGTCCAAAAGGCATGACCTTCTAGTAGTAAAGTCCATTGTCTGTGACAAAAGTCATCTTCTGCTTGTCATATGAATGCATAGAGATTTGGTTGTAGCTTAAGTAGGCATCCATGAAGCTCAGGAATTCATGTCTGGCCATATTGTCGACGAGCTGGTCAATCTTGGGGAGAGGGAAGCTGTCCTTGGGGCAAGCTTTGTTCAGTCGGACTAAAGAATGTGATAAAGAGATTAAAGCATGACTTAGATATGCAAATAAATGTGTTGAATGAATTAGATATATTTAAAAATCGTCAGGGTATCTTTGGAGATGCTCTTTTACAGCATGTAATATCTAGGTTTCAACCGGATGAATGGTGGATGAACTTCAGAGAGAGTACGAAGGCTCTCCAAAAAATTGCAGTAAAAGTTTTGAGCTAGATAACATTTTCTTTGAGTTGCAAAAGGAACTGGACTTGTTTTGCACATATTTATTCAAAGAATATGAATAAATTGTAGACTAGGACGTTGGATCGACTTGTCTTCATACACTACAATATGAGGCTAAGAATGCGGCGACATCATACAAGCATTACAGGCGCCAGTGACATGGACTACTGTCCAATAAACTTGGAGAATATTTATGATGAGGATGACTAGCTTCTACCTTGGTTGGAAGCAAGAGAAAAACAAGTTGAAGAGGATAGTGAAGAATTGGAAGTTAATGACCCAATAATATGCACAGCGTAGCAAGAGAGTCGTGTAGCTGTGTTGGACACAGAAAGATGGGAAACTTTCATACAAAGTCCGACTCAAGTTTAATGGAAGAGTACGAGCAGTAGTAGCAACGAAATTGAGTCGGATGATCGCGATGGTGGTGGTGATGACGACCCTAATGCTAGTACCACTTCTGGTGTTGCTTAGTACACCGTATAACCGTCTACAAATCACGATGTCGATGAACATCAACAGGGTACACGAGGTCAGACTTACGAATGTACTGAGTCACGATACAGCTAGGAGGAGGAGGCTAGGTTTAGTGGTCCACCAAGAGGTCTGAAACATCAGCATGCCCATGGTCCCAGGCATTATGATGGATATTCTTACGGCTAATGGGATTAGAGTTATACGGAGACCATTCCGTCACATTCATGTTGGAGTAGTCCTCCTGATCCATGTCCATATAATTATAAATATCTATATCCAAATCCAAGTTGATCATCACAGATACATTTTCCATCTTAAAATTCTTAACAGCTTGAGTATAGGCACTAGTACGACTATTCGACAGGCACTGGTGGATATCTTTACTCGGGGTCGGAGTTATTGCTTAGTCAGGATAAGTCATCTTTTGGTTTCGTTGACCTGGTCTTTCCCTTTGACACCTGATATTATGGATATGTAGCACCTATTCCACAGTCACGACTTGATGATGACGATAATGTGGAGGTCGAGGTCGAGCAACCATAACAAAACAAATTTTCATTTTGGTGATGAGTGGTGACTCGTGAATTTTATTATGGTAACTATAAGTATATATTTTTATTAAGGTAAGTATTATTATATACCCATTAGTCCATTACTCACACATTCACCAAGCAAGCACACACTTGACACTGCTAAACTTGTACTTAAAATAACACTCCTAAAAATCAATAAAGTAATCCCTAATCAAGTTGCAGGGGAGTATATCAGACACTACTAATTTTTTATTATTATATATTCTTGACTTGATGAATAAAAGATATGAATCACAAGATAAGAAAAGCTCTGACATGTTAAAGTCTTTACAATATGATAAACATTGTAATTTGTGCAAGTCCTCACTCCTTAGGTATATTAATATAGAATAAATTATGAAAAATAATTGCAGACACCTACACATATGAGATATTTTGATATTACATTCATTATAATATATCAATCATTAATATTAGATAGTTAGATAATTAAATATATGAATTTTGTGGTTAATTCCAGGTTGTCAGGTTTATAAATTCATTGGACAACTCGATACATCTTTCTCACCAAAGAGTGGACTGTTACACTACTATAAATATGTTCAAAATTATAAATAAATGTATATTTGGAATATTTAAAAATTTTCAAATTTAATGGATATTTTTCTAGATTTTTTTGACAATTTTATTATTATTATTATTATTATTATTATTATTATTATTATTATTATTGTTACAAGGCCCGTATAGGCCGTTACGACCCCGTATCAGCCGATATGGGCCATAACTTATTGGTAGCGGTGGGGACCGTTACAACCACTGTTACCACAATGGCACAACTTGGCCACACCTAATCTACTCCCAAACATTTTAGCACTTTTGCAGAACTAACGTTTTAGTCTGGAGAGCTTTGAAACCAGTTCATGCACTCGCGCTCTTTTTTTTTTTTTTTTTCACACATGCATCTTGTGGCTATTGGTCACCCGTGATGGTGTTTCAACACACATTAATCTAAAATGTATATTTAGAATATTTAAAAATTTTCAAATTTAATGGATATTTTTCTAGATTTTTTTGACTGTTATAAGGCCCGTATAGGCTGTTACGGCCTCGTATCAGCCGATACAGGCCATAACCGTATTGGTAACGGTGGGGACCATTACGGCCACTGTTACCACAATGGCACAACTTGGCCACACCTAATCTACTCCCAAACATTTTAGCACTTTTACGGAGCTAACGTTTTAATCTGGAGAGCTTTGAAACCAGTTCATGTGCTCGTGCTCATTATTTTTTCATACGTGCATCTTGTGGCTATTGGTCACCCGTGATGGTGTTTCAACACACAATAATCTGGATTTGATTTTCCATACTCCAGGGGGGCACATGCACTCTGCAGCCTTAAGACTAAGGTGTCAACAGGCCAGGTTTGGGCCGGGCCAGCCTCTATCCAAGCTTGGCATATACTACTTAATAGAAGTCCAAATCCGGCCCGGGCTTGTAACGGACTAAACTCGTCTAACCCAAGCCCGGCCTGAAATGCTACTACAAAGCCCAGCCTGAGCCCAAGCCCATATGACTATTTGAATTCATTAACCCCCGTTTGGGAGAGACAGTGAAGAAATGATGATTGCATGTTATAGGATGCTTGGTGGGGCCGACTGTGTTGTTTGTGAGTAATCTACTCAGTGCATCCATTTTTAAGATCATGTTAGGACATGGCCCAAAATTGAGGTAGATCCAAAACACAAGTGGGCCGTAGGACAGGAAAGAAGTGTGTAGGGAAATGACTGTTGTTGAAGCCTCCCTGGGTCCATTGTGATGTTTAAATGCCATCTACCGTCATGAGGTCATTCCTATTGGGATAAACTGATAACACAAAATAATAGCCTGATCTAAAACTTCTGTGGTCCCACAAAATTTTCAATGGTAGACATTCAATCCTAATCGTTTCTTGCCTTGAGGCCTACTTGAGTTTTAGATTCTAACCCTAGAGATACTAAGGGTCAATGTGCCTTAATTAAGGGAAAATACACATAACAAGCAATATAGTGATCTTAAGCTAAATGGAAACATTCGGGATGTTACACCCCTCCCCCCAAAAAAATATGTCCTCGAAGTTTACTTAATGTGCAATGTTGAAAAGTTGAGGATATTTCTTTCTGATGTCTTCCACACTCTCCCATGTGGCTTCCTCTTCTCTGTGGAACGACTAGAGGATTTTAACTAGGGGGATGACTTTGGTACGAAGAACTTGCTCCTTCAGATCTAAAATATGTACCGTCTCTTTTACATGCGATGCATCATCTCGAATCTCGATATGCTTCCACTGGATCACATGAGAATCATCTCACTCGTACTTTTGCAACGTCCAAACATAGAAGATATTGTGCACATTCAACAATTGTGCTGGCAAACCAAGACGGTACACTACTTCCTCAATACACTGCAAAACCTCAAATGGGCCAATAAACCGTGGGGCTAGCTTTCACTTCTTACCAATTTTCAGCATAGCCTTCATTAATGATACTTTCAGAAACACATAATCTCCCACTTCGAACTCAAGATCTCGACGCCTAGCATCTGCATAACTTTTCTGTCTGCTCTGAGCGGTCTGTAAACTCTTACGAATGATTTCTATCTTCTAATAAGTAACTTGAACTATCTCGGGCCCAATCAAACTGAGCTCACCAACTTCTACCAATAGTGCGGTGCACAACAAGGGTGTTCATACAAAGCTTTGTAGGGTGCCATACCTATACTCGCTTGAAAACTATTATTATAAGCAAACTCTGCGAAATGTAGGTAATCTTCTCAACTTTCCTTAAAATCTAACACACACGTGCATAACATATCTTCTAGAATATGATTCACTCTCTGTGTTTGACCATCTGTCTGGGGAAAAGTTGTGCTATACTTAAGCGAAGTGCCTATCGCTTGCTGCATCTTCAACCGAAGCGAGGATGTAAATTGCGCATCTTGATGAAAAAATAATCGCCACTGGTACACCATGCAAACACACTACTTCCTTCACATACAACTTTGGCAAGTCCAACACTGAGGTAATGGCACATGTTAGGACGAAGTGCGTCGAGTTAGTCAGACGGTCCACTATTAACCCATATAACATCATGGTTCTTACATGTTCGGGGTAGACCGGTGATAAAAGTCCATCAAAATTTGCTCTCATTTCCAGGTAGGAATATCCTGTGAGTCTAGCAATCATCCCGACTTCTTGTGCTCGACCTTCACTTGCTGACACGTGAGACATTTCGACACATATTCTGCAATCTCATGCTTCATAATATTCTATCAGTACTGTTTCTTCATATCCTGATATATCTGCGTACTTTCTGGTGGATTGTCAGCTTAGACCTATGAGCTTTCTCCATCACTTCTCGCTTCACATCCAGGTCATTCGGCACATATAGGCTATCGCGAAAACAGATTCCTCCATCTGTCCCAACTCACAATTTAGCTTTGCCTTCTCCATCTGCCTCCTTGGCTATCATCTCCTGAAGTTCCTTATCTTGGCTTTGGGCATCAATAATCTTGCGTACTAGGGTCGGCTCCACTGAAATATTATTGAGGCATGTTTTATATTCACCAAGATTCAGCTTGATATCAAAATCCATGATAAAATTCAACATCTCCCGCTTCTTAATAATACATGGCACGATCACTTCATGGGCCTTCTTCCTACTAAGGACACCTGCCACTGCATTGGCCTTGCCTAACACAGTTCAATATGAAAATCTTTCAATGTTTCCATCCACATGTGCTAATGCATATTTAGATCCTTCTTCTAGAACAGCTCAACCTAGTGGCATGGATCCTTAATTCCTTTTCCTCAACTAAATCTTCTACATGATCAATCAATAGCTCCTCAACCGGTGATCAATCGGTTTGACCAAATATCAATTTAGCTGAAATTTACCGCCTCTGGTCAACATCATAAGAAACGGCCGCTACAGCCGACCCAACGGCCAAGAGACCAAATTATGGAGCACTAGGGCAATTCGTCGTAGGGACCGATTAGCTTTGAGGCCTGTGGGGCAACCTCATGAGCCTTCGGTTCCACCAACGATTAACTTAGTTCCTCCGGTGGTTAATCTGGCCACTCGGGGATATCAAACACCTGCTCATGTCCCTCAGATGGGTTGAGAAGATTTGATCGATCTAATCCAAGAGGTCGTGGGCCATCAGCAAGGCCAGCGCATAGATCAACCAACCTACAGAAAGTCCTATACATAATGTATAGATCGGCACTATAAATTGTCGAGTGTATAGACCTCTTGAGTTTACTTTATTCCCAGGAGAATGTGATCAATCGATCATTTCAAATCATTACTTTCTGAAGCTCACACTTAAAAAATTCTCTTACTGGTACGGCTTTTATGTCGTACATTAAAGTACCACCTAATTCTATTAACATAGCCGGAGATTGAAGAAAAATTCAATGCACAATTTTTCTGAATTGAGCTATAGGTCTCAATAGTCGATCTATCCCGTCTAAGACAATTGTCGAGAGAAAAGTCTTACAAGTAATATTGCTTGCTTCAAGAAGGCGAGGAGCAAGTGCTTAGTCACCATGTCAAGGCCAAAATTGTTAAACTGACCCAAGACAACTTAGATATTGAATTAAGAAAGAAATTTATAGGCATAGAATTCGAAGATCTATTTGTTTTGTCCACTCGAGTAACCCATTATGAAAGGCTCTTCCGAGAGAGAAAAACCAATGGAAAAATTCCTCGTTAGGGACTATTATCAAGACCCTAACTTTGAGCTGGATATGACAAAAGCTGTGGCCAGAAAGTCATTTAACTGTCAATCTCTGACCAAGAAGGAAATGGCTGCTCCTTTCGAGCCAAAATACAAGGAAAAATGTTTTTGAAGTCGATAAACAGTACTCATTTGACATTACTCATGCTAATGAGATCTTTGACCCTAGAATGCTATAGTGTCTCTGCACTTTGCTAGTGTTGCCAACAGAAATGTTAAGATGGCATTACGTATCGGTATCACATTATGTACCGCATCCTTAGGATACAGTTACATATCGGTGATCGCACGGGGTATATCGTTTGTATTTAGGTAATTTATCACACTTTTTGGAAAACATAAGGAAATACTTTTTGCAAATATTGGGAAAATGGTTGATTTTTACAATGAAACTTCATAAATTATTTGAAAAAGACCTTAATACACACTTTTAAATGATAACATTTCAAGAAAGAAGTGCACCTAATAGATTTTGTTTGTATAGGGTCTTAAGCTATGCGTTGTTTGACTAAACTAATACAATTTATTCCAATTAAATGCATTACATTTAGAGTGTATGTGATGATCATTTCATCAAACACTCCTAAATACTTTGAAATTAGTCTCAATTGACAAAATTTTCAAAAAATTAAAAATAAAAAATTAATAACTTTTTATTAAAAATTATTTTTATTTCTCAAAAACTAACGAAGACTTAACAAATCAATAGATCAACCCTCATACATGCTTGATTTCATGTTTAGAGTGCAACATTGCAAGTAATTTGGAAGAAATTGGGAAATTTTCAAAAATTTCCCAAATCGGACCACCTACAACTAAAAATTTGAAATTAGAGTGTATGCGATGATCGTTTTATCAAATACTTCAAAATTAATCTCAATTGACAACTAATTGAAAAAAAAAAAAAACATGGAGAACAAAAAAACCAATGGATATCGAAATCAAAGCTCAACTCCATGATTTTTTTTATGCAAAACATGAAGAACTAATCGATTTGTAACTATTTGACATTGATTTAACGAAATTTCAATTAAAAAAAAAAAAGGATCAGAAATTAAAAATACTCACCGGATCAAACATGTGGGATATATCGGAATTACCTGTACGTTTCATATCGCATAGGTAGGATACAAGACATATCATGAGATATATCGACTGATATCGTTGATATTTAAAACATTGATGGGTAGATAAACATTACCAGAGAAGAAAAAAGGTCCATGCTCGCCCATAGCATGCATTGGGGATACAACTGCAATTTTGAAGCATTAAAAAAAAAATAAGGAAACAAAAAACACAACTAAACAATATAGCAATATGCCCTACAACATATCATTTCATTCCCCGCCTTATTTCATTTGTGCTCACTGCATACTAAGCAAAATTAGACAACTCCGTCCTCGAAATCATAGTACAACAACATCACTTCCCTCTATCACTGCTTTCTTTTTCCTGAAATAAGTAGGATACAGGGATTTTTAGGAAAAAAAAAATATAAATAAAATCAGAGAAATCTCGCAACCCACCTTTCAAAGTGGAAGGACGGCCGCCTCAAGCTTTGGTGCCTCCACAGGTTCTTGGAGGCAAGGGTTGATGGGTAGCAGCTGGCATTGTGCATACTGCACCATCAGTTGATCCAAAATAACCAAAGCAACCATGGCTTCCACCATCGGCACAGCTGCAACACCAGCAAGCAATTGTCAACATGAATCTTCTTCCATGATGTTTAATTAGGTAAAATGTAGACCAAGAAAGCAAATGACAGATTGAATGATAGGGGGAGTTTCCCTATGAAGGAAGTTTCTGAACAGACCTCGAGGGACCACACAAGGATCATGGCGTCCTCGTGCAATGAGTTCGGTCTCATGTCGGTCTCTGGTCACTGTATGTTGTTTCCTCTGCAAGTGTCGCATAACAAGTCCGATAAGAAAAATAAAAAAAATTTAGCTGTCAGACTGACATAGTGTTCCCTTTTCAATCCATACTGAATGTACAAGTGTTCTATCAGGGATTCCAACTTACTGCAATTGTAGAAGTAGGCTTGAAAGCTATCCTCATGGTTATCATTTCACCATTTGATATTCCACCCTACAAGAATTAGAAAAAAATAAAAATAAATAAAATCATGGAAACCCAGGAAACACTTTACAGTTTGAATCTTAATGGACTAGTGAGAAAGAAAAGTAAAAAAAGAAAGGAAAAGGGAACAGAAAATACCTGTATACCACCTGAACGATTTGTTCTCGTTCGGATTTTTCCATCCTCATCAGCATAGAACTCATCGTTATGCTCACTTCCCGTCATAAAAGTACCTACACAGATTGCCTCAAGACAAATTACTTGCAACATAAAACAAATCCCGAACTGATAATAGCCAATGATCTCTTGAAGATAGCAGTTGAAATCATTGTTGGAAGTTAACGACCAAATTATAAACAGTTTGTTTCTACTTTTCTTTCACAACTAATCAGTACTCAAAGATACGTTTCTGTACCTGCAAATCCACTACCAATTTCAAATGCCTTGGTTGCTGGCAATGACATGACAGCTTTGGCAAGCTCGGCTTCAAGTTTATCAAAGGCCGGTGAACCAAGCCCCTGTAACCAAATGGGTCATCTTTATTAGACAACTACTGACTTGGGATTATTTCCAAACACGATGAAAAATGTATATATGCTTGAAAGGAGACTTTGCGAGTCAACATAGGAGAGATTGAATTGAGTTGAATTCTTACACGTGGGACATTCCTCACAATGCAAGTCACAACACCACCAACAGAGTCCCCTCTCACTCGAACAGCATCGATGGCATTAATCATCTTCTCAGCATATTCAGGATTTGGACACCTAACAATATTACTTTCTACCTGGAAGAATTTCATATAGGAAGATAATTTATAAATTGCAACAATAACACTATTAGCTGAACCTCAGCAAGAGAGAAAAATAAATAAATAAATAAATAACCATTCCGCACCTGTTCAAGTGTCACAGCCTCATTGTCGACCACTCCCTCTGGAAGTACAACTTTATGCACTTGAGATACATATGCCAAAACCTGAAAATCATCGAGAATATTAGGGCAGGGATGGATACAATGCACGACAAGGAGTCAACCAGTACCAATTCATGCATGTAATCCTGTGGATGCATCAGTAGCAAGATGTAATGCAAAAACATGTTTGACTATACAAAATAAACACAGATTAGACCAGAACATCAGAACCCTAAACGCGTAACTATAAAATTTCCTCGGGCGCGAATAGACAAGTTCAAACACAAACAACAAATCAACAATATTAAAACATGGACAAGCTGTTAAAGATGATATGCACTACACTTATATACATGCATAAGACTTCACCATGCATTGAATTGCATACTAATTTGGGATTTGGGGCAAAGATGGGTACAGCAGCTTGCGGAAACCGGACCCAGCCAAACTCATCTCAATAAAAGATAGTTGCAGTCAGAAACTTAATAAACACACCTCAGTTCCTGACACCATCTTGAGAATCTTCTTTGCAACAGCTCCAGGTATTACTCTCCCAATGGTTTCTCTGGCTGAAGATCTGCCACCCCCCTACAATTTCATTTCGAACAAGTTTTACAATGATGTTTATACATCGAATCATCTAAAGAATTTGGTTTCAATGAGCCATCATAATAGGTGGGAACATGAGGTTACCTGTACTGATCTCACACCATATTTAAAATCATACGTGGCATCGGCATGAGAAGGCCTATATGCTACGGACATTTCACTGTAATCCTGCAAAAGTTCACAGATGGGAATGATTTGAAGATGCAATACAATAGATGATGATCATGAGGGATTTTGCTTTGGAACTTGTGAAACTTGGGACCTCATATTACAGAAGCCCCCTGTTCCCAATGGATACTCACGTGACTTCTTTGATCGGTATTTGGTACAAACACATGGATTGGGGTTCCTGTAGTCATTCCTGCATTACATAATTTTGCATCAGTCAACGAATTACTCGGAGAAGAATGCCATACCACAGCATGCAAGAAAGCAACGACTGGTAGAAAAAAAAAAAAAAAGCAGCAGCAACAACCTTCAGAAACGCCTGAAAGAATCCGACATGTATCAGTCTCTTTTCTTGGGGTAGTTATTCGGCTCTGCCCTGGCCTCCTGGAGACATTAATTTTGGAGTTAAAACTTACTTGAAGGCATTCATCATCATTACCATCTTCTTCTTCTTCTTTTTTGGCCAATTGAAAAGCCCGATATTCTCGTATAGCATGATTAGGCATTCTTACTTTCATCCCAGTTATTAGAAAAGGAACAGTATTTAGGGCACCTGGAAGCCCTAAACATAGATAAAAATACTGGTTAACAAAATATATCATGAACCAGACACCATGTTAAATAGGGATTTATGAGCAATATGTGATGCAGCACTACCATTTTTCTCATTTATAAAAAAGCATAAAAGCTGAGAAAAAAATGAAGATGTCTGAATGAAATAAGGAGACACCAGCAACATATTTTGAAATATTATAAAACGAAAAGAAAATGCTGTACCGGCGCCTAGGTTTTGGTTGAATTCCAAAAAAAAAAAAAGCTTGCTTTTAAACTGTTTCCTAAAACCTGCCTATGGTTTTGAAATAAGGTAAAAAAGCCACTTATTTTGATTTTGACTAACGGCTGTCAAATAACTCCATCTATTGTATTCCAAAAAGATGATCATGCCCTCTTAAACCTTTTGTTCCTTGTGCAAGGCTCACGGAATCCACTCCAATGAGGGATTATGCCGTGGACCCCACGATGATGCGTTTGCTCGATCCACACCGTCCACCCTTCCTTGATCATGATTTCGGAATATGAGCGCAAAAATAAAAAAAATCCAAATCCCATATGGACCAACAAGAGTTAACGGTGGCAATTAAATCCTACCATTACAAAATGCTATGGCCCACTATAATATTTTTTTTACCATCCAACCCGTTGATTAGGCAATGTGGACCTAAATTAAGCGCCCATTGTAATTCTTTTTTCTTTTTCATCCAACGTGTTTGGCCCCCAAGAAGTTATCAAAGGTAGGCATTTAATCCTTTCCATATCCTATGGTGTGGTCCACTTGAGATTTGGATCTACCTCATATTTGGGTCTATGCCCTAAAATGACCTTGCAAAATGGATGGGCGGTGTGGAAGTACCACATACATCATGACGGGGCCCACAACTTTTGAAACTCCAATGGAAATGTGATGTTGGAGGAGCGCCACTTGGCTATGACCTGGAACCAGCAGAGGCAGATTTCCTACATAAGGCTTTGGTAGGAAGTTCCAAGGTAGGTTGGTTAGGTGGGGCCACCATGATGTTTGTGAGAAATCCACCTCGTTCATCTGTTTTTCGATTTCATTTAAGGATATGCAACAAAAAATGAGTTCTTGGGGGCCGCACGAGAGGAAATAGTGGGGATTGAACTGCCACCATTGAAATATTCGTATGGCCACAAAAGTTGTATCATGATCAGTTTTTTGTGTTTTCAGTTCATCCCAATGGGAATGACCTTAAAAACGGTTTGGATGGCATATAAACATCAAGATGTAGCCCGGGAAGGTTTCAACAGTAAGCATTTCATTTCTTAGTTTTCCCTCTCGTGTGGCCCACTTGAGTCTTGGATCCGGCTCATTTTTGGTTGCTTCTATTAAAATGAGCTCGCAAAATGGATGGATGGAGTGGATTACTCATAAACATCACGGTGGGCCCCACCTAGCTTCCCAGCACAGTAACTCCCTACGAAAGGCTTTTGCAAGAAACCTGCACCAGGAACCAGCGATGTGTGGTGTGGCCCTAGGAAGGTTTCGACAGTGGGTGGTGGTGTGGCCCTAGGAAGGTTTCAATGGTAGGTGATGGTGTGGCCCTAGGAAGGTTTCAACAGTCGCTGTCATTATCCCCACTTTCCTGCGGTGTGGTCCACTTTATCTGCCCCGCTTTCCTGTGGGAGAGGGGTTGCAACGTTCAGGCATTCGGGCAAGAGAGAGAGAGAGAGAGAGAGAGAGAGAGAGAGAGAGAGAGAGAGAGAGAGAGAGAGAGAGAGAGAGAATGGTTTTGCTGGGTATTTTGTTTTGAGGGTTTGCTTTAAAGGTAAAAATGTCATTTCAAAAATATAGTATGAAATACATACTGGTATTAGACTGTGTTTTTTAGGCTAACAGCAAAAACCATAGGCGAGTTTTAGGAAACAATTTAAAAGCAAGCTTTTTATTTATTTATTTAAATGTAATTCAACCAAAACCTAAGCATTTGTAAGGCATTGTCTCAAATAAAAATGATGGCTTGAATCTCACAGACAGGTGCCAAGTTGGAACATGGGCAGTAAATCACCTCTTCAATTTGGTTTGTGCAAATCACCTTAGCATCTCTCAAGTTGCATGGGCTAGACTACAGTACAGTATGAATTTACTAAACTGGGAAGTAACATCAGCAGCGCGTCCATATCCACAGTACATATGGCATACATGTACATTGATCAGTCCTTGTACCTTCCAGTCTGGCCTGATCCAGTCAGTTGATGTCCCTGTCCAGGACAACTTCAGAGATTTTGATTGGGTTTACAAATGATATTGGTTTTTTTTTTTTCCTTTCTTTCCTTGTTTCTTTCTTTCTTTCTTGCTAATGAAGCTTCAAGTTCATCCTCAGGCTTTTCTCGCATTTCACGCTGTAAAAATTCGCTGCTGAAAATTCCTCTTTGCAGGTAACATGTAATAGTTGTTCTAAGGGCATAGTGTGGGTCATGACCATGTTGGCATGTGAACAGTGTTGGTAAACATTAGCACTGGGCTCCCTTCTATCTTTCAGCCAGCTTCTTGGGCATGACCCCTCATGCACGTGGGTGCTCCGTGCTTAAGAGGTTTATCTAGCCACTGCCCCTCCATGATTGTGCTTGCTCATCCTTTGTGGCGTGGGTGGATGTAACAATTGGATCTGGGGTTTATATTGGGGGTTTATATTGGGTGGCCCACGGCCTATTTTCAAGAGCCTGGTAAAATGGGAAGGTTGATGCCTGGTGGGCAGCTAACTGTAGAAGTTTTACCATTTAAAAGGCAACCTCAAGTTTCTGGAAAAACATATGATGAGGAAAAAAATGGTGGCCTATAACTCTATAAGAGATCATTGCTAGAATGATAGTATACCGCATGAGTTTTAAGGGGGGAAAAAAAGGACCATTGGTAGACTGATAGTATACAGAATTAAGGCACAAAATGGGAAACGAAGTACATTAATAATTTATCATAAAACTTAAATTGAAGATCCAGTAAAATAGTAAATGAGTAGAAGAGAGAAGGAAATCAGTAGTCAGGGATGATAAAAATGTGTTCTGTTGAGTTACAAGAAACCCCTTAAGAATTAGTTTTGCCCCATTTTTGTTGCTATTTGCATGAGATGGAAGAAGAATAACAACAAAAGAGAAATGGATGTAATTTGTTAGAGAGGACAGAGTGCACCGGTTTAAGAAGAGGAAAGAGAGTATTGGTTTGCATGATTTGATAAAAGAACAAAAGAGAGAAGATATGAACAGATATTGCTAAAACCAAAAGTTGCCATAAGTAAAATAGACACCAATACTGATGCAGAGTTCATCTATCACTCAACCGTATAGCTGCAAGTAGCCAGGACTGTTCACAGGCCGGGCTGGGCCGGGCCAGGGAGAGGTCAGGCAGGGCCCAGCCCATTTAAGTCTAGACCCTCACCCGGCTCATGGGCCTGAAATTTAGACCAAGATTGGTCCACAGAATCAAGCATAGGTTCAGACTCAGACTGAGCCTTGAAAATGGTAAGGTTGTTAAATATAATCCCATGCCCAGTATATCTCTATTTTCAGGCCCAAAAATATTGGGCCTAAAAAATAAACCCACACCTGACCAGTTGTGAGCTTGGCCAGGGATCCTGATGGGCAAACACAGTCCATAGACCTTTAACAGCCCTGCAAGTAGTGTTCATTCTCGATGCACGTGTTCGCCACCAAGGAAGCAAACAAATGGCTCATACCTTAATCCTAGATCCAGTTGCACCAATATAATAACAGTGTGCTTGTGACAATGAATCTGACGGGTTAAAAGAAATACCTTCTATCAAGTTCTACTTGCATATCAGCTTCTGCAAGGGGAACCCGAGGAGGGCATCCATCAATAACACACCCGACACCTCCTCCATGAGATTCTCCATATGTCGTAATACGGAACAAGGTCCCAAATGAATTTCCAGTACCAGCCTGCACCTCTGGTATTTTAAGCACAGCATGTAAGATTTTAAACATTTCCAATCATGAACAGATAAGGTGGAAAATAAATAAAGTACCTATGTGTATTAGATATCAAGCATGGTACATGGCTAAGTAGAGAAAGAGCCCAACAGTAAACAGCAAGATGTAAATGGTAACCAATCCCCTCCCCATGGCTAGTAAAAGTATGAAATTCTAAGACAAGAAATTACGAAGGAAAAAAATGATAAACCACAGGGGTGTTTGGATTCACCTATAACCAAACAGGCCCTGTGTGAATGCAGTGGAGAGAAGGCATCAGATTAGGAAGCCCTCCAAACACCCATATCCATAAACAGTTGCAAGCAAAAGAAATTGTATCAACTAGTTCAAGAACTTCAGATGAAGATTAAAATGATAAACTCAATTAAAATCCGCATTCTATATAAAAGAAAAACAGAAAAGGGCTCACAAAGTATGAAATCATGCACTGGAGAAGAGTGGTAGTAAACTAATTAGTCTTCTAGGATTCAAACTAAAAAACTTAGGATCTAAATGGGAAAATGAAGAGCCACATCAGAGAAATTTCAGTTGAAACAAGACACAGTGAGAATTCAACAAACAAGGCATTAGAGATCAACTAGCTTCGAGAAAATACAGCCCCAGCAAGTTTATCAAGATGGGGAGCTTTACATAATAAATCAAAGTAAAAAAGAAAAAAAAATCCAAAGCTTATAATAACAATTTCAGACCAGAAAAGAAGCAATGAATATGATTGACACATATTAAAGCTCATGAAGCTTCTAGAAATCAAATCTATGTAAACTAATCAAGATTGGAAGTTCCAAAAATTGAAACAAAAAGATATTTTTCCCCATAGATGAAACTGTTTAGTTTAAAATCAATACAAAGGCCTGATTTCAGATTTATAAATCAAAACTGGACATCCCAATCGGTACCTAAAGCAGTTATAAACAACAACACAAAATCCATTTGGCAGCATAGATTAAACAACTAAGATGACAAGCAAGGGAAGTGCCTAGATTCTGCAGAGATCACTTGTGCAATCACATCCCATCCCACGCATGGACGCTCCACAAGTGTGCACAAGAAAAGACATAATTTCCATTTTTAGATTGTTCTTAGTTTCCTTAGTTTTTTTTTTCTTTTTGTGTGTGTGTGTGTGTGTGTGTGTGTGTGTGTGTGTGCGTGTGTGTGTGTTAGGAAATATGGTTTTGGATTTCGTATTTTAGAGATCTTTGCTAACAAGGAATTGCATTTTTACATTCTTTAGATTGTGCAAGGGATTTATCTCAAGAATGAAACCTTGTAAGCCTCTCCTTATGCAGATCATATGAAATAACAGAGATAAATGATACTTCACTCTGAGAAAAATTTCTTTGTTTCTCTGCAATAGAATGTTGGGAGAGAGTTGTTGATCTCTAGTACAAGACTAGAGGGTTGTTGAGCTTGCTCACTGTAATTGCTTATTTTCTCTACATGCGGATCTTCCCCCACTTGTGTGTGCTTTGAACATCTTGCATTTCTCTACTTGAATTTCATTGCAATTAGTTTTTTTTCTTGATCTGGTTGCATTAATCACCCAAGCAATTAAAATCACAATGCAAAACAGTTCAAAACAATAGAGACAGAGAACAGATTAAAACAGAATTCAGCAGCCTAGCTTGAAATCTCCATTGTATCCGAGTTCAATCGAATCAGGATCTAAAGCAATTCGACAAAGCCTATTGAAATCAACATCCTAATTCCAAACAAAAACCTAGAAATTTGTAGAGATCAGGGTCTCAAAACGGCAAACCAAAGAGAGATTCCACAATCCAGATCAGGAATTCAGTTGAGGATGTCTAAAAGAATATCGGAATCGATCGAAGAAGGAAAGGGATCTACCGAGCTTTCGGGGAGCAGGAGCGCGTCGGATCGAGATCTGTACGGACGGAATGGATAATCTCCTGAGATCTGAGGTTTGGAATCCCAGACCAGAGATTCCGTCGGTTCTCGTGGCTTTGAGAAAGGGTTTTGACGACAGAGACGACGCCATGGGAGTCGATCTCTCCGTTCCAAACGTCAGAAATGAGGAAGATAGGAAATGGGAAGGAGAGTTTTGGTGGAAAGGTCTATATATATAGTCTATAGACAGGTAGCTCTCCACCTACTCCTCTCTATCTTTCAGCAGCCAGTCGCTCACTCACCAACCCCTTCACGTAAATGGTACGTGGACTCGATCGTGTACGCTTTTCAAAAGTACTGACTTCGCACGTGGGAAATGGCTACTCTACGATTTGCGCACTGAGTAAACTCCGCGAGGTTCACCATGATTTATGTAATTTATCCCCTCCGTCCATCCATTCTACCACATAATTTTAGTGTTTTAGCCCAAAATTGGATTATATCCAAAGCTTAAATGGACCACACCGCAGGAAAGAGTGTGAATTTAACGTCTACCATTGAAAAACTCTTGGGGGCCACGGAAGTTTTGGATAAGCTTATATTTGTGTTTTCCCTTCATCTGTATCTGTATGATCTTATGAACAGGTTGGATGACAGGTAAACATCACTGTAGGGCTAGAAAGGTTTCAGGGGGGAAATAATTATTCCCATTGTTCCTATGGTATGATCCACTTGAGCTTTGGATTTGATTAAATTTTGAGCTCAATCTTAAAATGAACAGAAAAAACAGATGGACGGGCTGGATAAACCACACACATTCATTTAGGCCCAAGTAAGTTTAGTCGGCACCCAATAATATATGATAAGAGCATTCCGTGTAACTCAGCACGCAATCCCATTTCAACTAGGACATCTACCTAACTCCGTGGATCATGTCAACGGAAACGGATTGGCTACTCCCCCTGCCACCAGCCCCGTGGCTGGTGGTCAGTGCTCTTTGGGCCCTACTATGATGTATGTGTTTCATCCATTCCTTTCATCCATTTTTAAAGATCATTTTAGGGCTTGATACCAAAAATTAGAGGTATATAAATCTCAGGTGATCCACACCACATGAAAACAATAGTGATTGAATATCCACCATTAAAATCGTCCTAAGGCCCACTGTACTGTTTATTTGATATCCAATCTGTTGATTAGGTCATACAAGCCGAGACGAAGGGAAAAAACAACAATCAGCCTGATCCAAAGCTTTTATGGCCCCCAAAATGTTTTTAATGGTCAACTCTTATTCAACACTGTTTCCTATAATGTGGTCCACTTGAGATTGTGATATACCTCATTTTTGGTATCACACTGTAAAATGATCTGTAGAAATAGATGGACAACATGGATGAAACACAAACATCATGGTGGGGCCCACAGAGCACCGACCACCAGCCATTGGCTGGTGTCTGGGGAGTAACCAATCCGTTTCCCATGTCCACGGGCCAGGCTGCTGATGGCCAAATCTCTTGTTAAACCTGGCCCTATTTTATTTTATTCTTTTCTTTCCGGCCGAGCCTATGTATGGGGAAGCGGATTAGCCACTGACAGGTTGAGTAGCCAACTGGCTAGTAAAGAGACGTCATCAAGTTCCATGGCCCACCATGATGTATTCGTTGATGCCTATCTATCCATTTTGAGAGATCATTTGAGGGCATGAGTCAAAGATTGAGGTAGATCCAAAGCTCGAGTGAACCCGTGATGAAAAATAGTGGGAAGAGTGACACCCACGGTTTGAACCTTCCTATCGTCCACCATGATGTTTATTTGACATCTAACCTGTTCATGAGTTAGCAGGGAAAGGAAAACACAAATATCAACTTAATCAGAAACTTTTGTGGCTTGTAGAAGTTTTTAATGGCGGGATTTTAATGTAACATCCCGTACTTTTTAGTACTGGATGTACCTAACTTAAGAAAACATCCCTAACTTAAGAAAACACTCACGCTCATTCTAGTATCAATCCGACCGTTGAAAGCAATTTCCATTGACCATCCATATATTAAGTTATCCATCTGTTATTATTCAAGATGTACCTCACATTGACGTAGGAATCTATTTTCAAGATTTTCATCTATTGGATAGATCAATCCAATCATTCACCGTAGATTTAGAAATCTGAATCGCGAGATCCACCGTTCATCAAATCCATAACATTTTGTCAATCGCTCTAACACTTGATTTCCCTAATCCAACCACCAGATTTTAAATTGAATTTTTAGGTTACAATTAGACAATCATAGAAACTATTAAATCCGATTTATACCATACCTACTTCGAATTCACATTAATACAACCTTTGGTTTTAGATCAGAAGTAAATCAAAATTCCATTTAGACACCTCTAAGAGATCCTAAGACCATAAATTGGTTTCTTAGAAACAATCTAACCGTAGGTTACGTGAACTGACTGTCGATCTGAGGACATACCCATGCATTCACATCGTAGGATTCTAAGGAACCCAAATGATCATTTGTTTCAGTTTAATCAAATCATCCAACTATTGATCCTTGGGGAGAGGCCCCGTGGACACACTGACTCCAATTCAAGGCCAATTTGATCGTTGAGTTAGGAGTCTAACTATACACCCACACCGTTAACGGGCCTACAACACTCAAGTTCATAGCCTACTAATTGATCGTCCTTATCCCAACTTCTAGTAATGGAATGTACCGTTGAAACCCACTTAAAAAAGCCCTAAGACCCTTTTAACCATCAATGTTCAAAGGTAGAGTGATCTGACTATCAGATAGATGAAATGCCATAAGTGAAGACTTAAAATATGGAAGAATGACCCACCTAAGCTTTGGATCTGCCCGATCCTCGGTCTGATGGCCCAATAGTTCTATTCGGGATGAGAGGACGAAATGGATTTCACTAAACACTACTGTGGGATGAAATTACTCACATGGGTGCCAAGTTGCGAAAGTAACCACTGAAATCTATTCAAATAAGCCTGGGAATGTTCAGGAATGCTGGTGATCCGATTAAGAAATAATCCGACCATTGAAGTGCTGGTAATTGCTAGTTAGAATCATAGAATTGAATAGAATGGCCCACCTAAGGTACAGATCTGCCTCATCTTTAGTCTGAGGTCCATGAGTGAAATAGGGGACTTGATGGTTGGTGTGGATTTCACGTAACATCAGTGTGGACCCCACATTTTTCTGAGCATGCACCACAATGGGTGTGCACCCTCGATACACCAGACCCGGTCAAAACGGTTTGGCTGGGATTTCCAAAAGAAGGAAGATATCTTCTTCCTTTTTCACTACCGTGCTCAGCGCGTTTTGAATGGGCAAGCAACCGTTCATCTATTCAAATTGTGGCCCACCTCTACTACCCACTTAGATGATCCAAACCGTCCATCTGATAGAACGCCCACGGGCAAGCAACCATTCATCTATTCAAGTTGTGGTTAATTCTGGATGCTTTAGATAGCATGTGTCGTTAAACTTAGTGGAGTATCATTTCGCTAGCTCTCAGACCATCGACTATCGACCTACATACGTGATGTACGATGGCTTGGTCATTATGTTGTACGTGATGTACACACATGATGTGCTGCACTGATGACCAGTCATATGCATGGGTGATGAGCCCAAGTCCGACTAGATGAACATCCTCAGGTCGATGTTCATTCACACATCCATGCATTTAAGCAAGACTGCATTATGTATTGTTTTGGATGATTTATTCTTTAAAACTATGCTTGACTAATGCGGCGGTGTGTAATCTTGAGGGAAATTCACACTGACCTGACCAATCATTCATCAAATATATAACCGTATAGGTAGTATAGGTGGCGTAAATGATATGCATGTTCAAAGTACAAGTGCTAGGGATGCATGACTGTATTTGCCAAGAGAAGTTGCGCGATCTTGCGGCTCAAGATTATGTGCATTTCTTATTTCCCTCGTGTAAATTATGTAATTCTTGTATTTTTTATTACAGAGACATTGGTTTGTATAAGTCATTATGGGTAGCCGCTCGTATATTCTGAATGTAATGCAAATTTTCCTTTATGTTTGATTTGTCCATCATTCGCTAAACTGCTTACTCTGAAAAAAAATAAATAAATTTGAATTTGACTATCTTTAAAGGTTAACACTCGGGTTTTTGGAGAACGAGTCATATACTCGGGTTCCAAAAACTCGAGGCGTTACATTTAATCCCCCATTATTTTATGTGGTGGGGGTCCACTCGAGCTTCAGATCTAACTTAAAATGATCTATCTAAATGGATGGACGGTTTGGATACATAACATACATTATAGCAATGCCCACAGAGCTTGATGATGTCACTTGCGTAGTGAGTCTCGTTACTAAAATTTGAATCTATATCTTTTTCTAACTCCCTAGTCATTATTTGTTTTATTTATTTATTTATTTATTTTATAGAATAAAGATGCTCCTATGTTAGTCATTTTCTCTTACAGTGTTAACTTTTTGTGCAAGTCGAGATGGTCTTTTAAGAATGAGATATAAGCCCCACTAAATCAATGATTAGGGTCACCTATCAGCCGATCTAATCCGTTCACTTCAATCAAACAATTGTGAATCCATAGTAGGACCATTTTAAAAAAAAAAATGAAGTTGTATGTAGCATACAACTGCGTTACATTGTAAGTTAATTCCAAACTATTTTTTTCAGTGTGATCAATCTATGATAAGATTTGCCTTCAAACTTGGGTAAATGGCATGAAATTAAAACCCATTTCATATGGATGACTTTGATATGCTACAAGACAATCTAGTGGGCCTCACAGAAAATATGGGATGGGGTTCAATAAGTAAGTCCATTGCACATGAAGGCCATTTAGCCTTCTCTCTCTCTCTCTCTCTCTCTCTCTCTCTCTCTCTCTCTCTCTCTCTCCCTCCCTCTCCCTCTCTCTTTTTTAAAAATTTCTCACAGAAGGTGACCATTTTGGCCATTAGGACTGTTGCCACCTTCTTGACACCCACTTCGATGAGCATCTGACGTTATTCCCTCCATTCTGACAAGCTTCTGAGTATTTTTTAAAGATATTTCTAACTAGACTTTGTAACGCCCTGAAATTCGGGGGTCGAGTATGAACTCAACTCCCGAGTTCCAACGCATCACTTATGCAACATACACAATGATGGTTAAATGTTGTCTGAGTTAGCGCAATAAACATGAATGAGATTATACCAAAACAGTAATTCATACTCCAGTTCAATTGTATAAAGGCAAGCGGAAGACTGAAATTTTATATTCAAAGTATGTAAAGTAACAAAATTTTATGAACTCCAGAGTATGAGTACTAACTGAGTACCAATATACATGTATTGTTTCTAAGTCAAAAATCAAAATACAACTCTTAAGAGAAGCCCTGAAAACCCCGCGATGCAGCCGGCCTAAGCAAAGCCGTCAGAGTACTGCATAAAGGAGAAATCCTCCTGATCCTCATCGAAGTCGGGCTCCGGCTCCTGAACCGAGGCGCCATCTACACCTGCGACAGAGTCTGGGGGGTGTTGCAAACACCGTCCCGTAACGTGGGAGTGAGTAGCTAACTCAGTGGAACAATAAAGCATAGGTTAACATGTTATCAATTCAATCAAGCAGTAATGATAAAACAGTACAAATCAAACATTTCTAACTACTCTTGTTAAGTGCGAAAATGAAATGACATGATGCTGTATGCCCTTGCCAAACCACCCTCAAGCGACATCATCTTACGTTCGCGAATGCTTACTCCCTCAAGCCTCCCAGGTCCACACGAAGTCTACTGCGACCGTGCGCAGCACACTGTCCCACCATAAGCTAGCCTCCCTCTCAAACATGAAGGTAGCCAACTCAACCTGCTCTGCCTCGGAGCAATGCAGCATCCATAGCATCTTGGAGATGCGGTCTAGCCAGAACTCCGCCTCCTCGGGTCTGTGAGAACCCACAAATGAGGGAGGCCTCAAGCGCTGAAATCGCTCGAGTAAACCACGAGTACCGACATCTCCAGTAGGAGGTGCGACGGGTGTAGGCAGAGGCACATCCTCAAACCGAGCAGGAGGCTCGGAATGCTCATCAGGATGCTCAGATGTCATAGGTGGAGTCGCACTACCACCACGGGACAAGGCCTCAGCAATAGTGGTCATGAGCTGCTGGTGCTGCTGCTGCTGTATCTGCTGCTGCTGCTGCTGGTGCTGCTGCTACTGCTGCTGCATCTGCTGCTGATGCATCATCATCATCAGCTGCTCAAACCTATCAGGCGGCGGAGCAGCTTGAGAATCATGCTGCGCAGAAGATGATGGTCGATACTGCTCACGGACCGGGGGCGTATAAGGTGGCTGTCCACCGGTAGGACCAGCAGGAGGCTGATCAGATCCCAACCCACGGTCCGCAGGACCGCTACTACCAGAAGGAGTCTGGTCCATAGAGCCGGTCAGAAGAAGATGTGCCGTGCTCCGTGTGTACTACCGCGGCATGCCCTATACAACATAGGGTAGATCATTTGTGAGATAAAGCACAACACACTTCATAAAGCACTTAAGCATTCCACACATCATCAAAATAAAAGAGGCTACATGCTTTTCATTTACCCAAAATTGTCATAATACACGGAATACAGAGTTACATGAATCACGACAGAAAATCACATGATACTTAATACATCCACTACATCAAACACCTAAAACATGTTACTACCTAATACAACATCTGCATGAAAACATAAACCGCCTATCGCGGTAACCAAAGCAAACACAATATACAACAACATGGATGACTAAGCATCCGAAGCAGGCGGTGGAGGAGGAGCATTCTTGTCCTGTGCACAGCACAGAATGGCCTTCAACGTACGGGACATCTTCTTAAAACTCTTCTTCATGTAGGCTTCATTCTCTTCAAGCTTGGCTCGAACTTGACCAATCTCTTGCTGCAGGGCGGCTTGACCCTCCTCGAGACGGGCCAAACGTGCATCCAAAGCATCTCGATCCACACCCTGCTCCTGAGCCGCAGGGGGTGAACTCTCCTCGGTGTCCTGAGCCTCAGGTTCTTCTTCTTATATATCATCACCGCGCTCCTCATCACTCTCTGCTTGGAGGTCAACACTCTCCTCGCCGGCGCTATCCGACTCATCTCCAGACTCGTCGAGTCGTGCTTGCCGCTGTTGAGGGCCGATCTTCATATTCTTGAGTGTCGCCTCGCTAATGACTCGGACTGGTGCAAGGTCCTCCATGTTCAATCTGTAGCCTACATCACGAGCCATCCTGCAAATCAGACGGCCAAATGGGAGCGAAAGATCGTTCCTGGCAGAACGAACAACTTGAACTATCTGGGATAGGATGAATGTGGGCAGGCATATGTCGTCCCCATGTCCCATCTTGTACAAAAAGTCCACCATCAACCGAGTATATTCCGTACGATTACCCGACCGTGGGTACACATTATAGGTGAAAATGTGATGGAGTAAACGGAAGTCCTCGGCCATCTTTGTCGCCGCAATGCAATTTCCTCGCTTCCAAGTAACCCGACGACCACAGAGGTATCGCGTGCGACGATCCCTTTCCCGCGCACTTCTGGAGAAGTTGTCACTAGGATGCACCTGACCAAGTGGTAGCTTCGTGATCCGAGCCACCTCATCCACCGTAATCGTGCGCCTAATGCCCCTCACAGAAACAGTAAACTGAAGAGGCTTTACTGATGAGTCCACGATGTGGGCATAGAAAGCGCGAACCGTGTTCTCACATGCAGGGGACTCGCCATCAAACATAGAGTTCCATCCGATGTCCACCAGGCGATCCATCAGTGGGTGTAGCCCGAACACCCTTTCATCCACATGAGCTTCAAACACAACCTTGCAGCCTGCGAAGCGCCCATATTCAATGCCTATCGGATAAGCATTTCCGATGGGATGGTTAGGATCCAGGTCTCGCTTCGACCTAAACTCTCGAACGGTGCTAGTGCCGGCCCCAACGTCGGATCTTCTTCAGGAATGGGCTGGCCTACTTGGGCCGGCGTCATCGGCCGCGGTTTTCCTCTTTCCCATGAAAGATAGGATGGAGGAGATGGAGAAAATAGTAGCCACCACACCAAGGAGGGCCATGGAAAATTGCCAAAATGGGGGAACAAGGGGCTGATCTCTTTGATCCTCCACAAACAATAATCCAATAGGTGTGGAAGGGGCACTAGAGGTAGGAAATGAAGGAGAAACAAGAAGAAAATGGAATGGGTTAGTAGATTACCCGATTTTTGAGCTCCAAGGAGGGGTATGAGAGCTCCAACTTGAGAAAATGGGGAAAGGAGGAGGCTAGAGCTGTTGTGGAAGGTTGAGGTGTGTGGGTTATGGAAGAAAATGAAAGATTGCAAGGTTTGGAGGGATGGGTTTTGAGAAAAATCGAAAATGGGTTTGGAGGTGTTTGAAAATGGGTGAAATGAGGGAGAAGGGTGCTCCAGCCCCTTAAATCCCAACCCATTTGCAATTTGGCACGTGCCAGGGGGTCAAGGAGGTTGGGCCGACCAACCTGAGCCTTGGACCCACGCCGAAAAACCGACCGGACCGCGGTCCGCCGCCCGAGCCGCGGCCGGACTTGGCCGGAACCGCGCCGCCGCGGTGGGGCCTTGTTTGCCACGTGTCCAGGGTGCCAAATGCACCCTGGTTCGATCTGGAACCCTGGTGTATTAACGTGGGGGGCCCCCGGACTCAGTTCAGCTCCAGAACGGTTAGTTCCGAGAAATTTCTGAACTAATCTGATTTTTCCTGATTTTTAACGACTGATTTTAGGTGGATAGTGACCTGGACACGTCAATAGACGGTCTAGGAGTGATTTAGAGTACGTATGTGCGGTCAGGATCGAGTACAAACTCGATCAACGCGTCCGTTTTTAATGAATTTTGCCGAACGGCGAAATCGGGAGACCCTAAGACTGTTTCTATATTTTTGCGCACCCTCCTAAGTTGTAACGCGTCAGCGTACGTAGTGGGGACATAACTCAGGTCCGGTTTTAATCAAAATCATGCTTTGATACCAACTTGTAACACCCTGAAATTCGGGGGTCGAGTATGAACTCAACTCCCGAGTTCCAACGCATCACTTATGCAACATACACAATGATGGTTAAATGTTGTCTGAGTTAGCGCAATAAACATGAATGAGATTATACCAAAACAGTAATTCATACTCCAGTTCAATTGTATAAAGGCAAGCGGAAGACTGAAATTTTATATTCAAAGTATGTAAAGTAACAAAATTTTATGAACTCCAGAGTATGAGTACTAACTGAGTACCAATATACATGTATTGTTTCTAAGTCAAAAATCAAAATACAACTCTCAAGAGAAGCCCTGAAAACCCCGCGATGCAGCCGGCCTAAGCAAAGCCGTCAGAGTACTGCATAAAGGAGAACTCCTCCTGATCCTCATCGAAGTCGGGCTCCGGCTCCTGAACCGAGGCGCCATCTATACCTGCGACAGAGTCTGGTGGGTGTTGCAAACACCGTCCCGTAACGTGGGAGTGAGTAGCTAACTCAGTGGAACAATAAAGCATAGGTTAACATGTTATCAATTCAATCAAGCAGTAATGATAAAACAGTACAAATCAAACATTTCTAACTACTCTTGTTAAGTGCGAAAATGAAATGACATGATGCTGTATGCCCTTGCCAACCACCCTCAAGCGACATCATCTTACGTTCGCGAATGCTTACTCCCTCAGTGCGCCACATCTACAAAGCACATGCGGTGCGATGATGCTCATGATTACCAAGTTTTTATTAGTCCATTTCAGACAGCAGTATTGGGAAACTAAGGTACCTCCCTTGTATCATTCCCCAAACATGATCCATTCTAGGGTCGTCAATCCTAGTTAATCTCATACGATATTATGGTTGAGAAGCGTAGTGAAGGCATCGCAAAGGGCTCGTCACCCGTCAGCGCAGATACAGATCTCACCGTATGCGGCTCAATTGCTGGCTGTCAGCTCGAGTACAGGTCTCACCGTACTCGGCTCAATCACTAGCCGTCAGCTCGAGTACAGGTCTCACCGTACTCGGCTCAACTCATACTCTAGTTGCTGTGAAAGACTCATCGCCAATCACAGACTCTTGGAGTATACTCGAAGATACTACGGAGGACTCGTCGCCCGTTAGCACGAGCACAGGTCTCACCGTACTCAGCTCTCGCCGTAAGTATCGACAGCTCCAATACAGTGTCCCATACCACCATATTCGGCTCACGAGTTTGTTGCGCAATGGTCACTACGGGGAGGCACATGGCCCCAGCGTAGGCCGACAGCTCGACACGGTGGTGTCCCATACCACCATGCCCGGCTCATGCGTCTTAGCGGATCGAGGTACCATGGTTAGCGGGATCGCCACTGGTAAGTTTGGTACCCTAGGTTCAAGCAGTAGCGACCACACATGGTGAACACACATACACATGTCGGTTTACTTGACGAGCCTGACTAGCTCGAGCGCACCACAAGTTGAGCGATATGGAGCGCAAAAGCACTCCGTGTGGCCAACCACTATCGCCAACCGAAGTACGACTCGGGTTCGCCAGACACATCATTTGTGGCGATATGAATCTCAGCCACATCCGCAAGTCTGGTACCGAATGTTTGGACTATGGACATAGTCCCAAACTCAAACAGTTCTCATCAATAGCATGTGGAGTAAAGCATGATAAACAAGCAATACAAGCATGTTAGCAGGCATGTTATAAAGCATGAAATAAAACATGAAGTAAAGCATGTTGTAAAGCATGTAGTAAAGCACTATACACATAGGGATACAATTACATACACATCACAAGTGAGTGGTTATAGTGAACCACCGCATGGAGGGGATCCTACAGGCCTCTAAGGGAGTCGGGAATCCCATATCAGCACCTCTCTAAGGCACTAATACTTAAACATTTACACACACAAGCATTTACACAAACACTTGGAATACATTATTCCAACATACATGATGTATGTTAGCAAAATACATATTATGGCTATTCTTTCGCCAAGCGGTTATTTTATCCGCGTATACCATATTCATACAACAAATAATCATGACAATTACACTTCCAAAATTTACAAATATGCGGTATTTCTAGAATACACAATTTCAACATACATAGCGTTTACAAGCGAACATGTATTTCAGCGATTCCTTTCGCCAAACTAGTATTTTATCCATATATTATATAATCATATATTAAATAAACATGTCAAACATTTTCCCGAAAAAAATACGTATACGGTATTTCTACGTATACCTAGAGTATGTGAAATTCCATATTCTACAACGTTAATCGAAACAGGAAACGGAAAGCACTTTGTACATGTGCATTTACATGCAGATCATGAATCTATCATTATCTGACATTGAAAGCGTTGAAAACCATAACTTATACACTTAAAGTCCTCACCTTTGCCCTTGGAATCACAACGAATCAGCAAGGGTCGTTGAGCTTCCGTATACGGGAGTTTTCTAGCCTAAAGAGCGGAATCGGTTAGCCTTTACATAACCTACAACGAACCTACATCAAATCAGACCTAGGGTTAGGGTTTCTTACCTTCAAACGGAATGGATACCGCTGGAAAAACACCTGGAAAGGAGCGGTGTAGGCCGTGCGACAACCGAAAGGAGTAGGAGGAAGATCACCCACAAATTCCAAGCTCTTCTCTCTCTTTTCTCTCTCTCTAGGGTTTTTCTCCCAAATTCGTATGGCTGTGAGAGGGGCTGTTCTAAGCCCCTTTTATAGCCAAAAACATCCCAAAATAGACTAGTTCAGTTCAGGGTTACTGCTAATATAGGATATTCGTCACTTTTCCAGCTCAAAAGAGAGGTTCTGGTGGCCCTCCTTGAGCCAAACGTCAGACTTAAGCTCACCACACATGGATCTATGTGGAGTACATTTTCGACTCAATCGGATTCCCAGATCGCACGTGGCAGATCACTTTCAGTTCAACGGTCAGTGGGCCACGATCCGAAATTCCAAGTACATGTAAATGTTCCTGAAATTTTTCTTAATCCAAGGGTGTAATTTGGTCTGATTCTGACGGTCAGGTTGCTTAATACTGACGCGCAAGCGAATGGTGCCAGATCACAATTCCTGATATTTATTTTGGAATGGGAATAGTATTTTTCACACTCCCTCGCTCCGGATCGAAACGAATGGCCGTGGGACATCGGCTGGATTTGATTTTCGAGATGATTGTCAAGCCCAGTGAGGCGGTCCTAGTTCCTTAGCTTCGTGTTAATCAGACTCCCGATGTGCGATCTAGACCTAATACGAAGTTTCGTTTCATTCCCGAGAGCAGCCGGGTAATGAGAGTTGGTTCTAAACTTTAGGGTAACCTAGAGTCACTTGTTTTGCAAGTTTTGGGTCTTGCAGATCGTATTTAAAGCGATCCCAACGGATTTCATGGCTAACCGAGTTTAGTACTTAGTTAACTTTGTTAAATTTCTAAAGGATTTAATCCTAATTGATTTCTGGTCGAGGTGGTACTCGAGCCAATGTACGGAAATTCACGGGTCATTACACACTTTGACGTAAAAGTTATAACATCCAGAGGTATGTAAGACCCGTATCCTAGACCGTACCATTTCGTATGCTTTTGTGGTCCTCCCGGTCGAATTCCGGCAACCCTCGACCTGTATCCGACGTTTGCACCCGATCCTAAGCCGAGACCTGCATACCGAAGTTGGCTCGACCTGAAACTTGTATCTTAGCGACCACGCCGTCGCCGCGGTTCCAACGCCGCGACTCGTACACCGAACCGATACTCAGGGTAGGAAATGTAGGATCGCTTTCATTCCAAAGAAACGTCGCGCGTTGTGAATTTTGAGGGAATCTCTACATGTCCCATCAATCAATCAATCAATCAGTCAAGTACACTTCATACCTCAAGTACAAGCAATCCATCCCTCCTTTTTCCCAAGTTAACACTCTCTCTCCCTACCCATCCCTCTTTTTCCAACTTTCAAACTAAACCTTACCTCTCCATCTCCTTTCCTTACAACACCCATCCCATATCATCCCTTCACTCCTCTCTCTCTCTCTCTCTCTCTCTCTCTCTCTCTCTTTCTCTCTCTCATTCTCTAGCAATATCCCAAATCCCATGAGAGCTCTAACGTCCAAGCTCCTCTCTCCCAAATACTAAGTGTGGCTCACCTTCTCATCTCCCATCTCAACCTTCCAATCACCATCAACCTCCATCAAAAGTGAAAGCAAGGAGCATATAAGTCTAAGGGATCAAGGAGGAGTGCGATAGGTGGGTGATCTACCATTGATTTTTAATTTAATGGCCCAGCTGTTGTGGGACCCACATTGATGTATGCAATGTAGAGAGGGTCCTATAGTGGCGGGGTCCCTCTATCCCACCGTTTTCTCTTTCTCTTTCTCTCTCTCTCTCTTGTATGGAATGGTGTGTGTGTGGCCTATCATGAAGTAAGTATTTCATCCATGCCATCCACCGAGTGGCCCACGTGGTAGACCATTTGGAAGGGCCTGATCGAAGGAAAACACAAGTATCAGTTTGATCCGAGGCCGATGTAGGCCACACATGTGGAACCACCATGGTATATGCACTAGCTCCACACCGTTCAGGGGTCAAGGCGGCGGGGCCCACCCTCATGTTGATGTGGATTAATCCACGCCTTCTAAAGCGTCCAAACCCCTGGATGTTGGACATGTAATATATATATATATATATATGATATATGTTATAATATTTATTTATATATTAATATAATATATATTGTTTTGATATGAGGTGGGCCACACGTGTGGACCCACCACTGATGTATGTTTGTATCCATGCCATCCAGCGATCTGGACGGGTGGAGTCCACTGTAATGTATGTTTTGATCCACGCCGCCCATCTGTGTGAGCCTGGCCATGATTACGTGTATTGTACACACTGTCCAGCAGTTGGACAAGTGCTGACAGTGCTGGACAACATTTGAACAGTGCTGATTTACATGGGCAATGTTTGGGTGTGCTGATCATCATTAAAGTGCCATAAAGCCCACCTGTTGTGTATATGAGGCCCATTGACTTGACCCATTTGATTCGGCCTATTCACTCAGCCCATTTGTATTGGCCCATTTGATCGACCCAATTGACTTGGCCCATTTGATTCGGCCCATTGACTCGACCCAACTGATTTGGCCCATTTGTACCGGCTCGTTTGATTTGACCCGTTGATACTGCCCAATGTTATATATACATTGGCCCATGAGTGAGGCCCAATGTGATGCGTATATGCCCCATAAGCGAGGCCCATGATGATGTGTATTATGAAATTGCGGTGAAGATCGCTTTAGTTGAAGTAGGAATATACCAATATGTCCTAGAGAGGGGTGAATAGGACTTTTTAATAATTTTATACCGATTTAAAATCCTATCACACTAATCCTAACAACAAGCATATATTAGGATTACTCAAGAGTAACTCTACTGGCTTCCAAGTCCGGTAGATGATCCAATCACGAACTATTTGAGAGATGAACAATATGCAAACTACTTTATGATGGATATGACTGTGAGTGTGTGTGAGGTGTGATCTCAGATAATCAGATATGAAAGTATTTAAGGAAATCACATGAGCAAATGGAAGACAATAACAATCTCAAACACAGTCATTTTTATAGTGGTTCGACTACTTGTCTACTCCACTCCCGGTAACCACACTCAACCCTTGAGTGTACCGAATTTCACTAAGGAGGTTTAACATGGTTCACCCCAAACCTAAGGTTTTAAATCAGGTTTACTTTTAACCTTTACAACTTACACCTAGGCTGATTGTTTATGCTCTCACGAGTAAGGGTCAACAAAAAGCACCTACTTTTAGGCACACTGGCCAAGGATCTTCCACAAGACCCTAACTATTTATGCTCTCACGAGCAAGGGTTAACACAACGCACTCACTTTTAGGCACACTGGTCAAGGATCTTCCACAAGACCCTAACCGTTTATGCTCTCCACAGAGCAAGGGTCAACACAACGCACTCACTACGTACACTCCCACCGGAGGCCTCCTAGAGGACTTGCAAGGGGTGAGAAACACCTTAAACCCAATCCTACAAAGGAATGATCACAAAGGTCCTCTGGACTTTGATAACTTACAGATAAGCAGATGAGTCCCTTTCAACGCGTTGTCGAAGATCTCCTCCTTTGTTGATGAAGAGTCTTCTGCTTCCTTGAACCGCAACTCAGAAGATGTACCAATGCATGACGACGGGTTGGGTCAAGGGTATGATGGAATCCTACTGTCCTAAATGTTTTCCTTTAAGGAAGATAGAGCGATTCCAATCATCTATGCATTCAAGGCATCCCAGCTTAATAATTTGCCATTAAGGTAGTAGATGGAGGATCCTTGAATGCGAAAGTTCATTCCCCAATCCACTCTATTGAATATCAATGTTGAGGGTGGATTGGAGGATGAACTTCCATGAGAGAAAGGGCTTTGGGTATATGATCTAAGGTTAGACACTCAAAAGCACTCTCTTCTTTCTCTACCAGCAACAATAGACAAGTCCTCTTTATATAGGCAAAAAGATTCCAACGGATATAAAACGGTCACATTTATGACAGAGTTCGATATCATTGAGCAGGGTCGATATCATCGAGCGTATACTCTCGATTGTATCGACTGGCCGCACGATGACACAAACTCGATGTCATACGCTTTTAAAACCTTTTACCAGTTGGTCGAGGAAATCGAAACAGGTGTCGATATCATTGGATTTTGAACTCCGATAGTATCGATACGAGATTCGTTCCTCGACATTTGAAAATGAGAGAGACTTGCTATGAAAAATTTCAGGTTCAAAGGAATGATCGAGGGACCTTCAATATCATCGGAATTTGAATGTCGATGATATCGATAGCCGTGTCAATGCATCGATAAATCCAACGGACTTTCTATTAAGCTTACTGGACAGTTTATGTCCTTGTTCGATGCAATCGATACTGTATCGATATCATCGATATTTGAATATCGATTCTCTCGAGTGACCCTCGATCAAAGATAAATTATCCTAAAATATTTGCTGGATATTTGTGAGTCCAAGACCGATATCATCGAGATTTGAATTCCGATGATATCGAGGAGGACCTTGATATATCGATAATCTTATGATTTCTCTTAGTAAAAACAGGGACTCGTTTTCTCTGTTGTCGATTGTATCGAGTCGACTTCGATAGACTCGAAATTTGAACATCGATGATATCGATAGGTATATCGATATATTGATAATTTCGTCCAGATGAGTATGTGGTTGTTGGACATATTTTGTCATCATTTCGATGATATTGTTTAGTCATCGAGGACATCGACAACACTTCTTGATTTTATCAATAAGTCTATTGATAAATCGACAGAGGTAGAAAACTTAGAGATTTTTTAATTTGCAAAAAAGTTTTCTAACCCAAAAAACCCTATGATATTTTAACCAATTTTAAGGGTTTTATATATCTGGTGTTTTGGGACATGGGATGTGAGGCTTATATTTAACTATGGCTGGCAAGTTCAGGCACACATCCGGTTGAGGCAGACAGCTGATTGATCTTCCTATGGAGCTTTTCTGTCTAGTTGACTCAACACTCACGCTAATTGATAAACCAGGGCACTTTCATATTAGACCCTTATATGAGACCGTGGACCCATTATATGATTGACCCTATGAGCGTCATTCCTTGGGAGCAATGTTGGTTAAAGGTCCACATTGTTGGGCAATGATGGTTGGACGCCCACATTTGACCTTCCCTTAGGCCTGGTTAGGCCCATTCTCATCATTCTCTTGTGGGTTACCCCAAACGATTAGGCCCCATTGATATTGCTCGGTCCATCATCGGTTGTCCATCTATGGACCCCGCCTTGCGTCGAGATCGATTACCAATTCCGATTAGCGATCGAGGCCGATTGCCGATTAGCGTTCGATGCCAATTATCGTGACCGATTTTTTATTCTGATTGATGTGACCAATTTGCCGATTTCGATTGTTGATACCGATTCTGATTATTGAGGCCGATTATCGATCGGTTTCGATTGTCGTAGCCAATTGCCGATTAGCATCGAGGCCGATTATCATGACCAATTTTCGATTCCGATTATCATGATCGATTTGCCGATTCCGATTGTCGATACTGATTCTGATTATCGAGGCCGATTATCGATCGATTTCAATTATTGTGGCAGATTGTCGAGGTCCATTGTGATGTATATGCGGCCCATATTTGAGGCCCATTTTGATGAGCATTCGGCCTTAACTTGATGCATTTGAGGCTTATCTAATGTATGTGAGGCCTATGTGATGATGCCCATTGTAGTGCATTTGAAGGCTAGGCGATGAAGTTTGTTGTGTTGTATATTAGGCCCTTTTGTGAGGCCATGGGTCCACTATATGTTAGGCTCTATGCGAGTCATTCCTTGGAGGCAATGTTGGTTAAATGTCCACATTGTCGAGATCAATTGTTAATGCTAGTTATTGATACCTATTATGAGTATGTGACAGCATAACATCATGATACATGCCCATACGCATCATCTGCATGTTTGTTATGAGATGTGGTTGACCATTGCGTATGTCATTTGGCAGGCTATTATGAGACTCCCTGATAGGCGGAGATTGTCTCACATGAGCGCACGGTATGCGTAAGATTAATGCATGACTGGATTATATGACTCATGCATCTGGCATTGTGTGTTATGATTGCTGTATGCCCTAACGTCATCAGGGTCGTAGCCTCCACAGGCATATCGTAGATGGCCAGATGGGACACCGGAAATATGTTATTAGCATTGGGCTGCCATAGATGGCCCTGGGTGAAAATCCCTAAACCCTTTTGGTACCAGAGGACGCCTCAACGTTGAGATCGAGTGGATATATATGAGCACATGAGGGTCGTATACCAGTAGGCCGCGTCTCCCACTGTGTCGTGGTCGATTGGGAGGGGGTGTGACCTTACCCGTGTGAAGGAGTAAACATAGCTAGGTTGAGTTTGACTAGCTCGTGAATGAGTCTGCTATCGACGTGTCGGGTAGATATTGACCAACTACTGGCCAGGCGGATAGTGAGATCTTTTCTACTTACCCAGTTGTGCGTTTGATGGGGCGGCAAGCTGGTGTTGAGTGTACTAGACCCCGGTGATGATCCCAGAGATGAACAGTACCGATATGTGGACATATTGGACAGGAGTTGTATATTCATTCATTCACTATCCACTCGGGCTTGTGGTGCACAACTATTTGTTATGTGTGCCTTCGCAATGGTCAGGATTTCGGTTGGGGCGCGTGATTAACCTGAGATTAGGAGTTTACCACATTGAGTCTGACTATCCAAATTTAGGTATGAGACTGGTTTGGATAGAAGTCCCTTGTGATGGATCCCATTGCCTACGATACTACGTACCATCATCCCGACTTCACACTCCAGCATGGTCATTCCATTCGCACCGCATATTGCATTACATCCGCGGCATATGATATTTTGGGTTACTGTGTTTCTGCATTTATATGGTCTAGATACAACATCTGATATTTGGTTCTTTATGACTCCTCATTTGCATAGCTGATCTGTATTGCGTACTCTGATATTGTTTGACTCATGGACTTGACAGTATTTCCGCTTACTTTGATATCGTATGATTTATGATCTTACCTATATTTTCGACATTGTATGATTGTGACTTGTATTTGTGTGCTTGACACTTATCTTGCGCACACACTTTCACTACCCTCTAAGCTTTCTATAAGCTTATGCACGATAGATGCGTGCAGGAGATGATAGGTTATAGCAGCGTGGAGCTTGGAGTATGTAGCTGACTTCTGGAGTTTTGATTTTAACATATGTATTTCCCTTTTAGCATTGTAATGTTTATATTAGTGGATATGTGATGTGATGGTGATTTGGGTAAACTTATGGTTATGCCTCTTACGAGATAAATGCACATTGGAAAATCCTCCTTGTAGGGTCCCAGGACCGGAACCTGGCATACGGGCGCTGGGAGCCGAGAATAGGGCACTACGGAGGCTGTCGGCACCGGATTCGACAATCGGGATTCTTATGAATCCGATTTCCGGGTTTGGGGCGTGACAAGGTAAGTTTAAGTTAAGATAATAGTGGCTTTTATGTGAATATTTTTTTTTTTTTTTTTTTTTTTAAGATATCAATGGTGGGAGTTTGTTAAAGAGATGAGGGAGTTATGACCATTTTCGTCAAATCGACGATTCATAGTGTGAATCAATGATCCGCGATCTTTAATGAACTTTGGGCTCACTTTTAGGTAATCAAATAGTATCCAAATGAGAAGATTCTATAGTAATTTGAAAGTTTTAAGTTTATCAAATTATCTTTCCAACGAGTACAAGATCACCCAAATCAGACATGTAATGTGAGACCGGTATCATAGCCCGTACTATTCCGTTGACTCCCGCGATCATTCCTGTCGAATTCCGGCAACCTGCGACATATAATCAACTTTGCGCGCGATCTTAAGTCATATCATGTAGATTTGAGTCAGCTTAATCCGAGACTTGTATCATTGCGATCGTACTGTCGCTGCGGTTCCAACGTCGCGTCTTGCATACCGCTCCAATACCCAGACTAGGAGATGTGGGCCTGTGTTCAGTTTGAGGAAAAACATCGCGCGTTTGCAATCTCAAGAGAATCTCTACAACCCATCCCATCAATCAATCAATCAATCAATCAAAGTACACACCTATACTTTCTTTCTCCCCAAGTCAAGCAACTACCAAGTCAACTCTCAAGTCAAGTACACCATCAACTCACATACATCACTCATATCCATCACCTCTCTTACAACCACCACCTCTCTCTCTTTCTCAACACATTTTTCAAGCAAGCAAAGAGTGGACGTCCAAGCATTTTCAGGAGAGAAAGTGTGTTGTGTGGCCTACTTCCTATCCCAAAAATCCATCATCCTAGCTCTTCATCTCTCATCACCTTCCATCAAAGAGGAGCACAAGGAGATCGGCGTTCCATCAGACCAAGAAGATCGAACGGTGGGTGCTTTTATAGGCCTAGATTTCATGTTTTTATGATGGCCAAGTGAGGCCTACCGATTGATGGTATGGATCTCACTTTGGACCTTAGATGTGGTCAATGGCCCACCTTGATCCTCATGATCATTCCATGATGGGGCCATTCTCCATGGACCCCATCATGATGTTTATTTTCCTTGCATGGATAGGGTCATTTAGACCTTGCATTTCGGTAGAGAAAGGATCTCCACCGTTGATTTTGATCGGTGGGCCCATATGTAATGGGACCCACTTGACGTATGTTGTATATCATGGAAGGGAGGACCCATAGTGCTAGGGGTCCCTCCATCACTCGATCTCTCTCTTTTTCTTTCTCTTTTCTCTTGTTGATTGGCCCATGATGTATGCAATTCATCCAGGTTGTCCACCTTTGTGGGACCCACTTGATGGACGTGTTAGATCTACGCCGTCCAAGTCATGTGGGCCCTACCTTGGGGTGATGGGAAGACACAAATATCAGGTTGATCTAATCAAGTGGGCCACATCCTGGTGGGACCCACCAGCCATGGTCCCCACACGTGGGACCCACCTTGATGAAATGTATAACCATGCCGTCCGTCAGGCGTGTTCCTGAAGTGTGTACAGATAGTGATGTGTACTCACTGCAAAAAAAAAAAAAGCACTTTGATTTTAAGCTTTTTGGGTGGGCCGCTCATGCAGGCCCCACCTTGATGCATTGATCCAATCCACACCGTTCATTCCATTCCTCAACTCATTTTAGGCGTTGAGCCAAAATTTGTAGCCAAACCGATTTTCTGGCGGGCCATAACATAGAAAATAGTGGTTTTTACCATTAAAAACCACCCTGATGTTTCGATACGCCAAAATATACCGAATATTAGGCTTGTTTGGCTTGTCTTGAGCCACAGGAGCCAGTGGACGAGCTGGATTCCCCTGATGCGGGCCCCACATATGAAAAACTGCAGAAAACTATGTTTTTTTTTTTTAAAACAAAATAAAACAGTAGCTGACGCTGCTGCTGCATGTCCAGAGGACGGCGCAGCAGTGTCCTCTGCGCTGGGACGTGGAAGGCAGGGATCATGGGTCCCAGCCACTGGCCCCACCGTGATGTGTGCTGAACATCCACACCGTGTATTAGGTGGGCCCCCTTCCGGCTGTGGGCCACCTCAAAAATTAGTCGTATACGAACTCAGGTGGCCCCCACGACAGGAAACATTGTTGATTAAACTTCTACCATTTGAAACCCTTTCTGGGTCATAGAAGTTTTGGATCATTATGAAATTTGTTTTTCCTCTTCATCAGGGTCTGTGTGACCCTATCAACGTTGGATGGAAAATAAATGTTATGGCGGGTCACATGTGTGGACCCACCTTATGAAGCTGATTGGCTGGAGTGCCACACACCAGCTATATAGCTGGTGTACGTGACATCATCAAGTTATGTGGGTCCCACCTGTATCATCCACGTCGTCCATCTATGGGACCCACCATTATGCATGTGTTGCATCCAAGCCGTCCAACCATTTTGAAAGCTTGTCTTAAGGCTTGAGACTAAAAATAAGACAGGTCTATAGTTCAAGTAGACCCCACCATTTAAAATAGTGGGGATAGTGACATTCGCCGTTCAAGATTTCTAAGGGCCATAGTAGTTTCCTATTAAGCTGATATTTGTTTCCACTTCATCTATCGCTATGTTAATTTATGAATAGGTTGGATCTCAAAATACATCACAGTGGGCCACACCATCCAGTCATTGATCAGGTGGACCACATTACAGGAAATAGTGGGTTTGAATGTTCACCATTAAAACCCTTGGCTACAGGGTTTGGACCTATATGATATTTGTCTTCCCCTCTTAATCCCGGTCTTTATGACCTTATGATTAGATTGGTTGGAAAATAAACTTTATAGTGGGCCTTGTGATTTATTTAACCGTGAAAATTATTTTCTCCATTGCTATTTGTGGTATGGTCCAAATGATCCTCCAATATGATTTTTGGGGATGTATGAGGCACATCTTAATTTATTTGTGGCCGTCCATTGAGGTCCACCTTGGTACATATATGACGCCCATATGATTAGACCCATTTTGATGTAATTATGGCCCATCCGTTGAGGCCACCTTGATATATATGATACCCATGTTATGAGGCCCATTAGAGATATTTGAAGCCCATGGGTTGAGGCCCAATGGGATATACATAAGGCCCATTGCAATGTGTGATTCCACCATCGTTTGTGTAATGATGTTTATGGCAAGCCGTGCCTTGGGAGCAATGATGGTTTGACGTCCACATTATAAGAATAATATTGGTTAAATGTCCTCATTATAGGGTTTTGGTAATATACTTCTCATGTTACATTTGAAATTGTCTGGTTATATAAACCTTCCTATTAGCATAATATGAAGTAAGAATTCTTGTTTCCACCCATCTTATAAACTGTATTGATTGGTTCTTACATGTGCTAGACTCCATTAGTTTAAATAACTTGGATGGTAATTGAACCCTTTCATTCCTAAGGTGTATCGATGAATCGTGAGGAAATACTTTATTCCTTATTACTCAAACCCCAAATTCAATAACTAGATGGATATAATTTAATCTTGTATTTCCTGTGTCTTATTAGCAATTGTTTTGGCTATATGCATATTTCCATTAGTAAGGATAAGAGTTATGAAATTTCATTTCATTCTATGTTACACATTGCACAATGAAGATTGTGAGTGGAATGTTAATTTTTATAAGAAACGTAGCTAGAACTTACCGGTAATTGATCGTACTTGACATCTTACATATATGGGCCCTCATTTGGACTTAGAGAAAGTAAATGATTTATGTTGAGCTTATGCTTGGATGTTGATATCCTATTTAAGACCTCAAGCTTTGACAATGTTATGAGAGCAATGATGTTAATCCTATAGAGAGTATATGAGTATCATGGTGCATGACATCCACGCATGACATATGGTCTTTTTGGGTGACTAGTTCTCATTGGGCGTACCTTTGTGTACTTTTTCGGGTGGCTAGTTCTCCTTGGGTGTACCTTTGTGTACTTTTCCGGGTGACTAGTTCTCCTTGAGCGATCTATTTATTATGATATTTTTCGGGTGGCTAGTTCTCTATGAGCGTACCTTTGTATACTTTTTCGGGTGACTAGTTCTCCTTGGGCGTATCTTTGTGTATTTTTCTGGGTGGCTAGCTCTCCTTGGGCGACCCTTTATTTTGACAGCTGGATGTACATCCCCAGATCTGTGGCTTGAGTATACATTCATACATCCATACATTTACATTCAACTTTATATTATCCTCATCATGATTGAATATGTTTGGTTTAAACTACTTTGGAATCACATGATATGCATGAATCCTTGTGGAAAATTCTCACTAAGTTTTCACTCACTCAATCATGTGGTTGCACCAAATAGACGCAGGTTTGATGATAGGTGGAGACCCCTATGACGGGATCCCAGTGACGGCTGAGGTGGAGTTTGGTGAGGAAGTACTCTATGTGAATGTAGTTGAGCCGTTGGAGCTCAATTGATAACTTAGGATTTTACTTACTTTCATATCTTAGACTTTAAGTTTTGTTTGATTTGTAATAACAATTCCCCTGCTGAGGGATTCCATGTTGCTTTCATTTACTTGTATTAAACTTCCTTGTTGCTACTCTTGAGGTTATAGTTTACATGGTAGTTGCCTTGTTTTACATCATGAAATTTTCTAGTGATTAGATGTAAAGTTGTTTACTTCATAGTGTAATACTCGGGTTCTCATACTCGAGCGATCGTCCTCGGGTTATGAGAACCAGGGTCAGTTTCTCCCTTAGGTTTTTGGTTGTTCCTCAGTGATTTGGATTTTTGGGACAACTGATCCAAATTCGCCTAATTCACCAATTCTTTGGTTTTCTGATTCAGTTGTGTAACTTGCTTAAGAAACTCTTCCATCCTCTTTGTCATCTTAGGAGGAGTAGGGAATTTCCTCATTTCATTTGAAACTTTTGTAGGAATCTTTGTTTTCTGTATCATTCTTCCGGTTGGTTTAAATTTACCAATATTGCTTGAACCAGAAGTGGAATAGGATTGTCTAAATGCTAGACATTCAAATTTAAAATGTCCCATGTCTCCACATGCATGGTAGATAGGAGAGACTTTTGTTTGGCTGCCGGATGCCAGTGTTTTCTTAGTCATAGGAGATGCAAGTGAGGGACTGGATTTACAAGTTTCATAGCCTAATCCTTTCTTATCCCTAGAGTTTTTTCCCAATCCTAAGAGTCTTTCTAGTTTCTCATCACTTTGGGAAAACCTATGACTAAGTTTAGATGAATGTTTGAATTTTTCTACATCTAGTTTCAGTTTTCCATTTTCAATTTTCAGTTTTTCATTTTCTGATTATAGATGTTCAATCTTATTGTTCAAATCTTCAATTTTAAAGCCATCATCAGTTTCTTCCCTTTCAAGCTTGGCGTTGTCAACATAATACTCTTTCAAATCATCAGCCAAATTTGTATTTACAGCCAATGCTTCACCCAAATCTATTTGTAGTTGTTTGTTCTCATTATTGGCTTGACCAAGCTTTTTAAGGATGCTCAAACTGTGAGTGTAAAGCTGGTCATATGCATCATGAATATCATCTTTTTCTTGTTTTTCTTCTTCTTCTTTTTCTTCTTCTTCAGCCTTTTCAGTTTCCTGCTCATTTATCTCCTCATTGTTCCCTATATCTGGGATGACCGTAGTGGTGGAGGCCATGAGAATTTTCAAGGATTTCTGGTCTCCATCACTTTCAAACTCACTTGTATCTGATTTGAAGTCTTCAATGTTGTCCCACGTGGCTGCCATAGCCTTCCCTTTAGATTTCTTTATAGGACAATCAGTAGATAAATGACCATATTTTCTATAGTTGTAGAATTGTGGCTCCTTTAACCTCATTAATGGTTTGCCTATTTGGCGCTTTTGGTCAGGATATTTCTCATTCTGGTTGAATATTTTTCCACGGTTCTTGTTGAAGAATTTTTTGAACCGCTTGGCCAAAAGGGACACCTCCTCATCAACATCATTATCTTCACTATCCTCTTCAGATTCACTTTTGTTCTTTGATGTTTTGAGGACAATTTTTTTTGAATTTTGTTGGGGTTTTGAAATGTAGTTCATACGTCTGTAGGGAACCTATGAGTTCTTCCACTTTCATTTCATCAATGTTCTTATACTCTTCAATGGTGGTAACTTTAGAGGCGAAGCATTCCAGTAGGGATCTCAAGATTTTCCTACAAATTTTGGTACCAGAACCCTCTCTCCAAGTCCCCACATGGAGTTACATATATCATTCAGTTTTGTGTAAAAATCCATAAATGTTTCATGTTCTTCCATTTTTATATTCTCAAATTGGACTGTTAGGAGTTGTAGCTTTGAACGTTTCACCGTGCTTGTTCCCTCATGGATGGTTTACAACAGATCTCATGCTTGTTTCGATGTTTCACACATGCATATCCCATGCTTGTTTCGATGTTTCACACATGCATATGCATTTAAATTCCTCTTATGAAACAACATAGTAAATTGCATTCATTGCTTTCGCATCACATGTCTTCCATTGTTTATCATAATTAGTCCAAAATGCCTTCTGTTTTGGTCGAGATATGGTAGTGCCATTTTCAAGTACAATTTGTTCCATTAGTGGCTCATACCCACTCTCAACAATATCACATACATCATGGTCCAAAGATTGCAAAAATATATTCATTCTAGCTTTCCAATATGCATAATTTGAACCATCAAAATATGGCGGTTGAGAGACTAATGTTCCCTCTCCTTTGGACATACTTCCAACTTCAGTAAGGATCTCTCTCTAAGTTGTTAAACCCTTCAAGAGGAACTTGCTTTGATACCAATTGAAATTGCGGGTAAACCGCTACTAGTGAGTACAAAGTTATGTCCAAGTATCCTAGAGGGGTGTGAATAGGACTTTTCAAAAATTTAATCCCACTTAAAAAAATATATATATTAACTACTAAGCACTTTATGAGACATGTTTAACTGAAAAGCAATCACAATCAAAAGCTAGGATAGTGAAACATATGAAGGTGCATTTCATCAAGCATGTTGTGTGCAGAATTGAAGCATAACATGAATCATCACCAACAAAAGTAAAAGCATGCACCACAAACACAACGATATATAATGGTTCAGTTATGTAACTACTCCACTCGCTGCGGACCCACTCAACCCATGAGTGTACTGGATTTCACTATCCAATGGTTTTAAACCAGGTTAATGATGAACCTTTACAACGTACAAAGGTTATAAAAAATGCTTAGATAAGACAATAAGTCCTACACAAGGACAACAGATCCTACACAAGGACTTTATACGTACTCTTCCATCGGAGGCCTACGAAAGGACTTGGCGAGTTTATAGATACCAAACTCTGTATCAAAATCCTACACAAGGAAAGATTTTCAGACAAAATTGGCTCTAATACTTACCTCTAAGTGAGTGAGCCCCATTCATCACATGATGATAAGATCTTCCAATTGATGAAGAATCTTCAGCTTCCTTAAACCGCAACCCGTTGTAGATGCTCCAATTGAAGGTAACGAGGTTATTGGGTCAACGTTTAGGTGAATATAATCTAGTTAATAATTAATCTTTAAGAGTTAGAGAAGATTCTCAAGGCTAAGCATTCAAAGATCCCAACACAATGATTTGCCATTAAAGAGTGTTGCTAGATCATCAATATAGGCTGGAGTTCATAGTTCAATCCAAGCAATGAATGTTCCAATGATTGCCTTTATGCCATGGATTGAATGATGAACTCTTATGGGAAAGAGGGCTTGAGAGTAAGGGGATTTACACCTACAATAACTATTGCAAAGCTCTCTTCAATGCTCGCTCAAAAAGCCAGGAAACAACCCCAAGTGATATATAAAGTAAAATCTCAACGGTAAAAAAAGGGCAAAATTTTGTTGGGTTCGATGTCATCGAAGTTTCCTTTAATTTCATCAATCCCTGCACCAAGATTTTCAAATTGCTGCTTGACAGATTCCGTTTCAATGTCATCGAACATCTTTTGATCTCATCGAAGTTTGAATTTCGATGTCATCGAATATACTTCGATGTCATCAAGAATTAAATGATTTTCCTTTGAAAACTCTCTGAATCATTTTGTCCATATTTCAATGTCATCGAAGTTTGAATTTTGATGTCATCGATGGTATTTCGATGTCATCAAACTTTTTATGATTTTCCTTGAAAAGCTTGCTGGACATATGAGTGCCTATTTTTCTATGTCATTAAGATAGGTTCGATGTCATCGAACACTATTCGATGTCATTGAGAATTTATCCAGAATTATGACTTTTGTTGCTAGACTGGTGAGGCATTTTTACAATGTCATCAAACCTAAGTTCGATGTCATCGAACAAGGTTTGATGTCATCGACAACAACAAATTTTTTTTATATAGTGTTTCAAGTCCAACTGCTACTGAGTTATTTGTTTCCCAAGCTTGCCAAGGGGTTTTCTAAGATGCTTTTGGGTAAGTTGGACCATTTTTAAGGAGTTTTAATACATGATAGGTTTTGGTTAGGGATGTGAGGCTTGATATACCTTTAAAGTGCACTAGAGCCTCTTCAACTTGGTGAGTCTTCGATCTCGTATTCTTCATAAGAGGCTCATTGGACTCTAAGACTCAACTTTCACATTAATTGACAAATAAGGTAACTTTCAAAATGACCAATAACCCTAAGATCTGAAGTGATTTCTTCAACAAATCTCTAATATGGAGGAGAATGAGAGGCTTGGGAGGTGAAGGGGCAGCGCAGAAGAGTCAAAAACCAAAATCAAAAGTGAAAGGGACAGCCACACACGTCCATGTTTATCGATGCCATCGATACTTCAATGGCATTGAAGATCCTTCGATGGCATCGAGGGTCCATCAAAGCCAGATAGATAGCTAAGTATCATCAGTTTTTACATGCTCCGACTTTGAAAATGAGATGTACACAAATATTGATCTTTAATACTAAAACTTGTACACTCAATAAGGACACCAAAAATTAACTAACAAAACTAAAATAAATAAAGAAATTTGTACTCAAATTGTTCAATGAGGCCATAGATCCCCATATATAACATTGATTTCATTTACATCGATAATTACTTATATCGTATATACCCCAATGGACTTTTGGAGATCTCCAAAGCTATTAGCATCCAGGGGTTTCATTAACATATCGGCAAGTTGTCTTTCTGTGGGCACATAATCCAACATTAATATATCGGCAAGTTGTCTTTCCGTGGGCACATAATCCAACAATATAACATGTTCTTTAACAAGTTCTCATATAAAATAAAGTCGGATGTCTCTGTGCTTAGTTCTTGAATGTTGCACAAAATTCTTGGAAATATTTATGGCACTAGTATTATCACAAAATAGTGTTAGTGTATTTTGATCAATTTCGTAATCCGTCAACATTTGCTTCATCCACAAAAGTTGGACACAACAGCTACATGCTACTATATATTCGGCCTCGGCGGTTGATAAAAAGATGGAATTTTGCTTTTTACTATGCCAAGACACTAAGTAATTTTTGATATAAAAGAATTCATTGCTAGTCAATTTTCGATCATCCATATTTCCATCCCAATCAGCGTCTGAATACCCAACAATGGTAGTTGAAGTATCAAACGGGTGCCAGAGGGCAAAATTTGTAGTCCCAGCCATATATAAGTTTATTCTTTTCACAATGGTTATATGTGATTTTTTTGGATCGGCTTGGAACCTTAGGCAAGCACCTACGCTAAATGATATATCCGGTCGGCTTACAATGAGATAAAGTAGGCTCCAGATCATGGTGCGATACAAGTGTTGAACCACACTTTTTCTAGTCATATCTTTAGATAATTTTAGTGTGGTGCTCATGGGTGTGTGATGTGTGCAACCAGACTCAAGCCCAAATCATTTTACTAATTCTTTCGTGTACTTGGCCTGGCTAATGAAAATCCCATTTTGGAGCTGTTTCACTTGTAATCCCCAAAAAAAAAAAAAAAAAAGTTCTCCCACCATGCTCATCTCAAATTCGGATTGCAGCAAGTGAGCGAACTTATGAGCCATATCCTCACATGTGAAACCAAACACTATATTGTCCATGTAAATCGGGGCAATGAGCAAGGCATCCTCGATCTTTAAAAAAAGAGAGTTTTATTAACACTCCCTCTAAAAAATTTGTGGTCAATTAAGAATTGAGTTAAACGTTCATACCATGCACGGGGAGCTTGTTTGAGATCGTAAAATGCTTTCCTCAATCTAAATACTTGGTAAGGATGTTTAGGATTAACAAATCCCTTGGGTTATTCAACATATACTTCTTCCTCTAGTACACAATTCAGAAAGACACTCTTTACGTCCATTTGGAATAATTTAAATTTCAGAGCACAAGTTATTGACATAAGGATTCTAGTAGATTCTAGTCGCTCAATGGGGGCAAATGTTTCATCAAAATCAATGCCCTCAATTTGTGAATATCCTTGTGCAACTAGTCTTGCCTTATTCCTCACAACATTTCCAGATTCATTGGACTTGTTTTTGTATATCAATTTATTTATAATGATATTGGTGTTTTGTGGTCTTGGGACAAGTTGCCACACATCATTTCTTTCAAATTGTTGCAGCTCTTTTTGCATAATAACTATCCAATATTTATCTTGTAAAGCTTTTGTAGCATTCTTTGGTTCTATTTTAGAGGTGAAGCAAAGATGATTGTTTATGGTCTCAAGTTACCGTCGGGTTTTCACACCGGTACAATTATTTGATTGAGAGGATGATCCTTCATAATTGCAATGTTACCCAAAGGTGGAGACGCTCATTGAGAAGTAGGCCTATCATTAGATTTACCTATTATGTTCGGACCCAATTCTTCATCCACATCTACCTCAGGAAAGGTCTTGTCATGCGGCTGGTCATCAACAACTACATTGACAGATTCTTGAATTGCAAGGGTTCTAAGATTATAAACCTTATAAGCATGACTGTTTAAAGTGTATCCTAAGAAGATTCCTTTTCGCTTTTTGGGTCAAATTTTCCTGAGTTTTTCCGATTTCTAAGTATGTAATATTTGCTACCAAACACCCGGAAATACTTAACGCTAGGTGGCTTCCGTGCTACAAATCATACATTGTTTTGTTTAAGCCCGCTCTAAGGTAAACTCGGTTAATTATGTAACAATCTGTATTTACAGCTTCGACCTAAAAAGTTTTTGCTAATTCTTTATTACTTAACATGACTGAGCTCATTTCTTGAAGCACTTGATTTTTTCTTTTAGCTACTCCATTTTTTTGTGGAGTTTTGGGTGACGAGAATCCATGTCGAATCCTAGATTCATCACAAAACTTCTTGAGCCGATCATTCTTGAATTCGCCACCATGATCACTCCTGATTCGATCTATCATATACCCTTTTTTATTTTGGAGTTGCTTTATGAGTTTCTTAAAGTCTTCAAATGTATATGATTTTTCCTTAGGAAAGCGACCCAGGTGAACCTGGAGTAATCATCCACTACCACTAAAAAGTCTTTTTCCACCTTAGCTCTGAACTCTGGTGAGACCAAATAGGTCCATATGTAAAATTTCAAGAGGTTTTGAGGTGGCCAGGGTGGTTGTCTTTTTATGGGCGACCTTAATTTGTTTACCTTCTAGCAATCGCCACATACAATCTTGCTTTTATTATTTTATTATTATTATATTATTATTATTTTATATTATTATTATTATTATTCAATTTTGGAAAGTCCTCTCATCAGATTCTTTAAGCTTAGGCGAGAGAAATTTTGGTAATGAACATGGCTGAGTCTTTGGTGCCAAAGTTCGGACTCGTTATCCCTGGTCATGTGGCATCTAGTGGGTAAGAAAGTTTCTCCACTGCTTTGAATCACATGGTAGTTATCACTGATGTGAAAACCTCTCATAATCAATTTACTTATCAGATATGAGATCTCACAAACCTCTTTGGAGAATTTTACAAAATATTCTTTGCCGCAAATCTGGGATATACTCAAGAGATTAAGCACAGGAATAAAAAATCACATGCAAAAGTGATTCACGCGGGCCACACAAAGTGTACAGTTTCAAGGGTTAACATTGTCTTACACTCTCGGTTATTGTGTCCACTGGAATCATTGAATTCACTGAAATATTCACCCTAGGCCTAAAGTATGGTAACTCACATGGTGGTCTAGATGGATTTTGCAAACACGTTAAGGTGGGCCATCCCCATTTTTTTTCACAGCAAAGGATGCTGCGAGGTCCCGTGCTTTTAAACGGTCCTTATGCAGTGATTCTCAATATCAATTTGTCGAGGTATTTTCTTACATGCTCATCACGCTCTGTAGCCCACCATGAAGTACATGTTTTATTGATAAAGTCCATATATTTTATATCATTGTTTTACGGCATGATCCCTGAAAAAGAGTCTGATACAAATCTCATATGAAACATGCTGGAGGAAAGTGGTGATTCAACACCCACCGTTAAAAACTTTCTATGGCTCATTGTAATTTTTATTTGCCATCCAACCTGTTAATTACGTTACGCAGACGTGCTGATTGCATGCATCACTCGGATATGGATGAAGGGAAAACCCAAATATCAGCTTGATACAAACTTTTGTGGCCCCAAGAACTTATTAATGGTGGGCGTTCAACTAGCAGAGTTTCTTGTGTTGTGGCCCCCTTCCCACCTGGATTTACCTCATTTTTTTGGCTCATACCTAAAATAAGTTGGAAAAATGGATGGATGGCGTTGATAAAGTGCATGCATCATGATGTGGCTTATACCTTAAAATAAGTTGGAAAATGGATAGATGGCGTTGATAAAGCGCATGCATCATGATGTGGCTCATAGCACACTATCCACTATGTCACGCTGTTGGCGTAGCGTCAATATGCAATCCGCACCTTTGGTGAGTTCTGTTGCGCAGCACGCCAACAACGCAGTGAGCCTAGATCCAATCTAAGGCCTCACCCACAAACGATAGACAGGAAGAAATATAAACTAGAAATAGATCAAAGCAATCCAAAACAAACCACAAGACAAGATATATGTGGAAAAATCCCAAACTAGGGTAAAAAACCACGGATGAAAAATTTCACTATGAAGAGAAACGAAGATTACAAGGCAATATACTAACCTCTCCCTTGGAAGTACAGAGAAAATCCTTTGCCCACACCTCAGAATAATTTCCTAAAATTCACCTTAACCTAGAATAGCCCTAGGGACCCCAATTTATAGTTTTGGCAACTTCCCTTTCCGCATCCCAGTTGCGAAAGGACTTGCGACACGAAATCTGCGAAACTCCTTTCGATCCCAGGACTTGCGACAGAAATCCGCGAAACTCCTTTCGCATCCCAGTTGCGAAAGGACTTGCGACACGAATCCGTGAAACTCCTTTCGCATCCGTTGCGAAAGGACTTGCGCATGAAATCCGTGAAACTCCTTTCGCATCCCAGTTGCGAAAGGACTTGCGACACGAAATCCGCGCAACCTCGACTGGTCGTGGGCGGCCCCAGATGTGGTTCAACTTCTCAACAATCTCCCACTTGGAGACACATCTCCATAAACCTTTGTTTTCTTCATCCGGAGTGCACCACCTCCCCGTCTTCAAGCCTGAAGACCAATCAAAGCTGAACAGAGCTTCAGCTTTTCCCTTGTGACCGCCTTGGTCAGCATATCCGCAGGATTCTCACTTGTATGAATCTTCTCCAGAGCAATCGATCCATCTTCCAGTAACGAACGTATGAAGTGATATCTGATGGCAATATGCTTGGTCCTTGAATGAAAGGCTGAATTCTTAGCCAAGTGTATTGCACTCTGACTGTCACTGTACAGCTTGCTTCTTACCCAACTCTTCCATAAAACCTTGCATCCACACCATCTCCTTGCATGCTTCTGTAGCCGCAACATATTCTGCTTCTGTCGTACTGATAGATACTATCTTTTGTAACTGAGAGACCCAACTGACTGCAGCACTACCCAGAGTAAAAACATAACCCGTAGTGCTTCTTCTGCTGTCGATATCTCCTGCCAAATCTGAATCCACGTAGCCTTGTAACTTGATTTTCGATCCACCATAACACAGCCCTACGTCCTTAGTACCTACCAAGTACCTAAGGATCCACTTCACAGCTTCCCAATGTTCCTTCCCGGGGTTGTTCATGAACCTGCTAACAACTCCCACTGCTTGAGCAATGTCTGGCCTCGTGCTCACCATAGCATACATGAGACTCCCAATAGCTGACGCGTATGGGACTTTAGCCATGTAGTCCTGTTCCTCCTGCGTCTTTGCACCTTGCTCCTTAGATAGCTTGAAGTGGTTGGCTAATGGAGTGCTAACCGGCTTAGCACCTCCCATATTGAATCGATCAAGTACCTTGGCTATGTACTCTGCCTGTGACAAAACTAATTTCTTGTTTTCCCTGTCACGCTTTATCCTCATGCCTAGGATTTGTTTTGCAGCTCCTAAATCCTTCATGGCAAATTCTCTAGACAATTGTCTTTTGAGATCTGAGATGTCCTCCATGCTTGAGCCAGCCACAAGCATATCATCAACGTACAGAAGAAGGATGATGTATGACGTATCAAACTTCTTCAAGTAACAACAGTGGTCTGCATGACATCTCCTAAAACCGTTTTCCGACATGAAACTATCGAACTTCTTGTACCACTGCCTCGGGGCCTGCTTCAGGCCATATAGACTCTTCTTCAGTCTGCACACCTTGTTCTCATTACCTGGTGCCACGTATCCTGTCGGCTGATGCATATATATCTCTTCTTCAAGGTCCCCATGAAGAAAGGCTGTCTTAACATCTAGCTGTTCTAGATGTAAGTCCTCTGAAGCCACTATACTCAAGACCATGCGAATCGTAGACATTTTCACTACCGGTGAAAATATTTCAGTGAAATCGATACCTGCCTTTTGTTGAAACCCTTTCACAACCAATCTGGCCTTGTACCGTTTCGAACCATCGTGCTCCTCCTTCAGTCTGTAAACCCACTTGTTATGAAGAGCTTTCTTACCCTTGGGTAGAGTGACTAGCTCCCATGTACGATTAGACTCAAGAGAGTCCATCTCATCATCCATGGCCTGCTCCCACTTAACCCGTATATCTGACTGTAACGCCTCTTCAAAACACTCTGGCTCACCATTATCTGTCAGTAGTAGATAATGTAAGGAGGGTGAGTATCGGACCGTGGGTCTCCTCTCCCGAGTAGACCTCCTCACAACTGGTGTATGCGGCTCTGCCTCATCCTGTGGCACTGTAACACCCATGTCCGGTAACTCTTCCAACTCTACGAATTCCTTTTTCTCGGCCTTATTTTCCTGCACACTGTCCTTATGCATCACTTTTTCATTAAAGACTACGTCCTTGCTTCTGATGATTTTTCTGTTTTCTGCATCCCAAACCTGTAGCCAAAATCATGTTGCCCATAGCCTATAAACGTGCACCTCCTGGACTTCGCATCCAGCTTGTTTCTGTGCTCTGCATCAATGTGAACATATGAAGTGCAACCGAACACTCTGAGATGTGCAAGGTTCACTTCTTTCCCAGTCCACGCTTCTTCTGGTAGCCCACCATCCAATGGTGCTGAGGGACTTCTATTGATGAGATATGCGGCAGTATTCACAGCATCTGCCCAAAAGTCTTGGGCAACCCTGCATGTAACCTCATGCTCCTGGCGCGCTCAAGGATGGTCCTGTTAATGCGCTCAGCCACACCATTCTGCTGTGGTGTCCCTGGAATCGTTTTCTGATGTTTGATTCCATTTGCTGCACAATACTCCTCAAACCTCTTATCACAATACTCTCCCCCATTGTCAGATCTGAGACACTTTACTGTTTTACCTGTCTCATTTTCTACCATAACTTTCCACTTCTTAAATACATCAAATACATCAGATTTATGTTTTAAGAAGTAGACCCACAGTTTTCTACTAGCATCATCAATAAAGGTAACAAAATAACGTGAGCCACCAAGAGATAATACCTGTGCCGGTCCCCACACATCAGTGTGTACAAGCTCCAACAGATGTGTCTTTGGAGCGCGTCCCGTCTTCTTGAAGCTTACCCTCTTCTGCTTGCCATACACGCAGTCCTCGCAGAATTCCAAGTCAATAGACTTCAGCCCTGGTAGCTTCCCTTTTGACAATAGCACTTTCATCCCTTTCTCACTCATATGTCCCAGCCTCTGATGCCATAACTGCCCATTCACTCCAGTTGATGCGACTGCGAGTGAACTATACGATCCTGAAGTCACGTACAAAGTACCTTCCTTTTTGCCTCGAGATATTACCAAGGCACCTTTTGTGATCTTCCAGGAGTCACTGGTGAATGTCGTCACATAACCGGTATCAGCCAACTGTCCCACTGAGATCAGATTACGTTTCAAACTCGGTACATGTCTGACATCCTTCAATTTCAAGACCGTTCCGTCTTTCTGATTTACAAAACATCTCCCTTTCCAACAATATTGCACGGCTCATCATCACCCAGGTAGACTCTCCCAAAGTCACCTGACACATAATCACGCAGAACTTCCTTACACGAAGTAGCATGAAACGAAGCACCCGAGTCTATAACCCAAGACTCATTCCTCGCATCAAGAGACAAGATCAACGCCTCTGTGTCGCTCTCCTCAGACAGATTCACTGAATCTTTCCCACCTTGAGAGCTTCCTTCTTGTTTCTTGAGCGCCCTGCAATCACGTTTCATGTGCCCCTTCTTGCCGCAATGCCAACACCCGTCTTTGTCTTTCGGTCCCTTGGACTTATTCCTTGACTTAGAACGCCCGTGTTTATTGCCTCCTTTGTTCAGCGATCTTCCTCTTCCTTCAACGTTTAGAGCATTCCCTGAATCCCCTGAAACTCCTGATGCCTTCCTTCTAGATTCTTCGCTGAGAATTAGACCGGCCACATCATCAAATTTCAGCTTTGTCGATCCTGAAGAATTGCTCACAGCAATCACCAAACCATCCCAACTGTCTGGCAAACTGGATAAGATCAATAACGCCCTGACCTCATCCTCAAAAGCAATGCCAACGGATTCCAACTGGCTCGTGACTGTATTGAACTCGTTTAGATGTTCAGCCACGCTCCCACCATCTGACATCTTCATGTTGAATAGTTGTTTCATAAGATGAACCTTGTTGGATGCTGAGGGCTTTTCATACATGGTGGCTAGGGCTTCCATTAATTCTTTTGTCGTTTTTACCTTGGATATATTGAAGGCGACGCTCTTAGACAAAGAGAGTCGGATCGTTCCTAAAGCCTTCCTATCCAGTAAAAACCATTCATCATCTGTCAACTTTTCTGGTTTCTTCTCTTTTCCTCCTAGAGGAATATAGAGGTCCTTCTGATACAGATAATCCTCCATCTGCATCTTCCAGAAGGCAAAGTTTGAACCATCAAACTTCTCAATTCTAGTTTTCCCATCTTCTGCCATCGCTCCCAATAGAACTAAACCAATAGCTCTGATACCAGTTGTTGCGCAGCACGCCAACAACGCAGTGAGCCTAGATCCAATCTAAGGCCTCACCCACAAACGATAGACAGGAAGAAATATAAACTAGAAATAGATCAAAGCAATCCAAAACAAACCACAAGACAAGATATACGTGGAAAAACCCCAAACTAGGGTAAAAAACCACGGATGCAAAATTCCACTATGAAGAGAAACGAAGATTACAAGGCAATATACTAACCTCTCCCTTGGAAGTACAGAGAAAATCCTTTGCCCACACCTCAGAATAATTTCTTAAAATTCACCTTAACCTAGAATAGCCCTAGGGACCCCAATTTATAGTTTTGGCAACTTTCCTTTCCGCATCCCAGTTGCGAAAGGACTTGCGACACGAAATCCGCGAAACTCCTTTCGCATCCCAGCGAAAGGACTTGCGACACGAAATCCGTGAAACTCCTTTCGCATCCCAGTTGCGAAAGGACTTGCGACACAAAATCCGCGCAACCTCGACTGGTCGTGGGCGGCCCCAGATGTGGCTCCACTTCTCAACAAGTTCTTCGTCTAACCTAATCTACTCCATTCCAATTTCTGAAAGGGACCCGCCGTGTTGTTGTAAGAAATGCACCCCGTCCATCCATTTTGGGAGCTCAATTTAAGGTATTCCACAAAAATGAGGCTCAAGTCAGCCACACGAGAAGGACAATTCGGAAAACAAGTGTCCACCGTTAAAGCTTTGATGGGTATGTTTTGTCACCTCAAATGTAGCCATCCAACGCTGAAATTTCTCAAGCACGCCCGTCATGGTCCAAGGAAGCTCCCTACCAATTTTGAGTCAAACCAGACCAACTGTAACATTCTGAATTTTCGCGGCCCGAGTACATACTTGTGCCGAGAATTCCGGGTATTAATAATGTAAAAATTAAATTCTTCAAAATCACACTTTGTTTTTTATTTTTATTTAAAAGATAAATCACATCCAGTTACATTCACAAAGGTAACCATTCATGAGAATAAAATCGTATGTATTTATTATTCAATTAGAATAAAAAGCGTATAAATAATTCTTTAATTCCCTCTCAACGGAAGCTTATTACATTATCAAAGTTTGTAGTAAAAAATAAATAAAACAAATCGTGGAGTTATCCTTCTTTTTTTCTTTCGAAATAATCTTCCATAGAATGATTATCAGCCGTTTCATCAACCTGTAATTCACCTGCAATATATGTATGGTTGGAGAGAATCAATGCCCTACTTATAATGATGGTTATTTTTTAAGATTAACAATAATTCAAGAGATTCATAGAAATAATGTGGGGGTTATGATGCGTCTCGTACTCCACCATTACGAGTGGTATCAATATGCGCAACCAATATATATATATATATATATATATATATATATATATATATATATATATATATATATATATATATATATGAATGCATACCTAGTAAGGTGTGTGCGGTCCATCATACATAATGATCATCACAATGTGGAATATAATTCATAGAAAATCTGGCTCGCCCCACATTCTCACACTACGGAGATTCCCCGACATGTTCAACGTTAACGTAGATTTATGTAAACATCTCAAGTCAACACAACATCGCGATTGAGGATTTACGCGACACGATGTGTTCATGGAGTGACTATTTGCCACATCCAATCCCGAGAAGTGATGTAACATGCATACTGATTTACTTACATCGATTGTGCACCACTCACCAACCCACGGGATTATGTGCCGACCAAGAGGGCCGCTACTCAAAACACATTACGTCCATGATAATATATATGAACCACTATATATGAGACCTATAATACATCACTTGCATTAATAAAGAAAATAAGTCAACCCATGAGGGTTTTGGAATTCCAAGACACATGCCCAAGCCATAAAGGTAGGTAGCATAAGGCCAACCTAATAAAGGAGAAGAATAGCAATAAGCTAACTTAATAAAAGATAATAGTACCAAATTGGCTAACTCAACAAAAATAAGGAGAGAGGAGTAAAAGGCCAATTCAATATAGAGTGAAGCACGCGTCGCTCTCAAATTAGGAAAGAGCAAGGCTTGTATCCATCACCCTACATAAATTCATAAAAATCACCCATAATTAAAATTGTATCTTAACCATAATTCCCAAAAGGATAAATAATTGATAATGGTAAATCAATTAATTGTATGGAAAATCACAATAATATGAAAGTATGCAAAAATAAGATAAATCATATCAACTCAAATTAGTGTAAGATTAAAGGAATCCCTCACCTTAGTCTTAGATCTAAACCCTAAGTAGATCTCGATGTAGGAAAGTTTCTACATGAATCATAACATCGCTTGAACAAGAGGGAGACACCACACGTGTGGAGAATAAGGATGATGGGAGACTAGACTTTCTCTTTCTCTTTCTCTTTCTCTTTCTCTTTCTTGGATGTAGGATCATGGGCGTGTGAGAGGATAAGGGGACGCACTCTCCTTTTATAAAAGAGTGGGCGTGTGAGAGGGGGTGTGTTTCACATTCCACTTGTATTGAGTTTCTCCAATTTGACCTTTTATAGGGATCTTTCTTTAGATCTAATTCGTCCAGTGTGTCGGGGTCGTCGAATAGGGCCGGAGTATATGATTTTCTTGGTGATCTGAAATTTAGATTGACCTATCTTGAAAATTCTCCTAACGGGTGAGAAAACGAACTTGTTCTCAATTAACGGTCCACATTTAATGATCAAGACCCAATTTTGAGAGAAATGTGTAGTCAGGATAGGCAAACGGTTGAACAAAATTTGGTGGTTGATCAATGGTGGAAAAAAACTAAATCTAAATTTCACCTTTTGTACCAAAACGAAGGAACTGGCTTCAACATTCAACGGTGTAGGATCATAGATCGAGGTCTAAATTTTATAACCTCTTAATTTGAGTTGTAATGGACGGGAGGAAGTGGTTAAATCGGAAGATCTAAATTTATAAGGAGTTTTAAGCCTTCGAACGATAATTTCGCGCTTAAGGAAAAGTTTACGAAAGTGGGGTCTTTATATTTCATAGCTGGTCCATATTATAGGCAATCCAAGTTGTTCATATAAAGAAAAATATCTTACAACGACTACCCACAAGGTTTCTTCACTCGATGGACACCAAAATCAACGGTTAAGGGTCTGATTTGTCAATTGGGTCACTTTTACAATGATTTAAGGGCTGAAATTTGATATATATGGTTAATTTATGATATATAGGCATGGTATAAAATTTCACATCAAACGGATGGTGATAACCATGTGATCTAGAATTCAAGGATCTAGGTTAATGTCATTTTCATAATTATTGTTGATATAGAGTTTTGGAAAATATAAGGATTCTACATGGTTATAAGCACGTTTCTAAGTAATTCTTACAAAAAAACTTATATCTAAATCATTATGAATAAAGAATTATTCACCAAATTAATTAAAGGAATGTACATATATCAAGCAACATAATGGATGGTCAAATGACATATTAAAAATAGAAAAAATTTGATGGTTAGTATTTTGATCATGTATGTAAGTAGTTGTACGGTTGATTTTGTAAATGGGTGAACACAAGTGGGTTTTTGGAGTGATCAAGAGGTAGAACATGTATACCATTAGATTCAAGTGACTTGTTCACATGTGTAAGTTTCTCAGATTGTGGTTCTGATTGTGGGTTAAGCATATTCATATGTGGTAAACAAGATAAACGGATCAGAATCTCAATCCGATGCGTGTATGAATGGATATAAAGATTAAGTAGTTAATTTACTATGATCTGGTGGTTCAAAATCAGAGTGGATGGTTAGATATTCTTACTTAGTGGTGAGTAGTTGACTGAACAGTTGGTTATGATGGATAAATTAGAATACTTATATATATGATGGTCCTATCTTAAAATCAATGGTTGAATGGCTTGATCTATAAATGAATATTATTCCCAAAGGTCAGATTCATGTTGGAAAATAAATGTAAGGTTAGGGTAATTAGATTGGTATCGTACACATGTACATATACTAAGTTAAATTTCATGGTAACACTCGAAAACTTTCAATACTTGGGCATTGAAAAGTTCGGAGTGTTACACCAACATAAGGGCATTTTAAATCACTTCACCTCATTCAAGCTAGTTTCGGGTGAACAAGGTTTCAATGCCTCAAATTGGTCCCATATGTGCCAAAATTTCTCCCGCAAACCTAACACAATCCAAGAGATGTCCAGACAAGTTTTGAGCCAAATCAAACCAACTTAAGAGCCCTTCAGAAAACTTCACCCCACTTCACTCCACTTGAGCTTAATTTGTATGAACTTGGCTTCAGTGCTTAAAACAGTCTTCATCAACGCTAAGAATTCTCTGGCATGGTTTGCATATTTTGAGGAAGCTCCATACGAGTTTTTAACCAACACAGACAAAGATAGGGTTACATTAAACCACTTCACACCACTTCACCCCACCTAAGCCCAATTAGTGTAAAATTGGTTTCGGTTCCTCTAACAAGTTCAATCCGACCTGAAATCTCTCTGGCAAGCTCTTCATGTTCCGTTAAAGTGTGACACCTAATTCGAATCGAATCGAGCAAAGATTAGGTCACATCAGACCACTTCACACCAATTTACCCTATCAATGCCAGATTAATGTGAATTCGGTTTCGGTCTCTCCAATAGACCTAATCCCACTCAAAATCTCTCCTGAAAACTCTTTATGGTCTAATGAAGCGCAACACCAAATTCGAACCAAATCAGACAAAGGCCAAATCGGACAAAGATTAGGTAACATCACACCACTTCACACCTATTTACCCCACCCGCATTCGATTTAATGTGTACTTGGTTTCGGTCCCTCCAACAGTCCTGATTTGACCCGAAATCTCTTTGGCAAGCTCTTTATGGTCTGATGAAGTGAGATACCAAATTCGAATCGAATTAGACATATTAGGTCACCTCACACCAATTTACCCCACATGCGCTCGATTAATGTGAACTCGTTTTTTTGTCCCTCCAATAGGCATGATCTGATTTAAAATCTCTTTGGCGAGCTCTTTATAGTCCGATGAAGTGTGACACCAAATTTGAACCAAATCAGACAAGAGTAACTCACATCAGACCACTTCACACCAATTTTCCCCACTTGCGCTTGATTAATGTAAACTCAGTTTCAGTCCCTCCCATAGGCATGATCTAACCCGAAATTTCTCTAGCAAGCTCTTCATGGTCCGATGAAGTGCGACACCAAATTCGAACCGAATCAAACAAATATTATGTCACATCAGGCCACTTCACACAAATTACCCCACCTATGCTCGATTAATGTGAACTCGATTTTGGTCCCTCCAACAGGCCTGAAATCTCTTCGGCAAGCTTTTAATGGTCTGATGAAGTGCAACAACAAATTCAAACCAAATCAAATAAAGATTAGGTCACATTAGACCACTTCACACCAATTTACCCAACCCGCGCCCTATTAGTGTGAACTCGGTTTCGGTGCCTCAAATGTGCCTTATTTGGAAAGATATTCCTAAGAGGACAATGTAATGGTCGAATTAAGCTCGACAACAGATTTGACCCGAATCGGACGAAGATAAGGTAACATCAGACCACGTCACCCTATTTCATCTCATCTGAGTCGCATACAATTAAACTTAGGTGTAGTAGACATTCAACGCACACTTTTTCAATGGGCCTGGTCCGCTTGATCGTTCAATTTGTTTCATTTTTTACTCAATCCATGAACTTTTGTGCTAAAGTGGATGAATGGATTGGATGAAATACATAAATCACAATCTGCCCCTCAGAGTTTACGATTGTATGCCCATCGTACTATGTTACTGTGTACACAATCGGCTTACACCTCAAGCACAACGGATTAAGTTAATCATGATCATTTTAAAACCAATGTGACCCTTACTGTGGAGTCCATCTTAATGTATATATTCTATATCTATGCTATCAATCCATTTTTCTACATCATTTTATACCATTTCTCAGAAAATTAGGAAGATCCAACTACGAGGTGGGCCATATCATGGGAAAACAAGGATGATTAACCATTATTGGGCCACAAAAGTTTAGGAATAAGCTGATAATTGTTTTTCCCTACTTTCAGCCTTATGTGACCTTATCCACGTATTGTATTATAAGAAAAAGCTCTATAAATATTAATCTGACACTTTTTCAAAATTTTAATGGTAGAGCGCTCAATCTTCACTATTTCATATAGAATGGTCCATTTAAGATTTGGATTAGGATGATTTTTCATTTAATGTCCTACGATGACCTGTAGAAATGGAAGGACGGTGAGGATATAGAATACGCACATTAAGGTGGGTCCCACGGTTAGTGTCACACCATAATTGATGGAGCCGGTGCCTAACCAAACTCATTCTATCCTAATGACAAGCAGAACTATCCGAACTCTTACATGTGACGTTGCATTAGGCACACAATTTCTTTTCTTTAAGATCAATTCCGACCATTAAAATGTAAACATAATATTTTGAAAAAACCTAAAAATATGAGGCGGATATAATGATCATGTGGACCATACCTGCCGGGGTTGTGTTTAATGGTTTATACATAATCAAATATTCATGCTTCCAATGATTCATATACTACTCAGAATAGACTCATTTTTAGGCCAATGAACAAAAAGTACGTGAGAAAAAGGATGGACATTGTCTATCTCCAATGTTAATAAAAGTGGACCTCATTTCAATCTTCAAAAGGCAAACCCAAAAACTGATAATTCCATCGCAGCTTCCATTGACAAAAATACCCTAATCAGAATTCATGAGGGGTTGGAATGATACCCCTCTCATTGCCCCATTTGAGATATGCTTTCAAATCATTTTCCCCATTAGAGGAAAGCCTATTTAGAAGCACGGGGTAGAATTGTATGTAAACGTACATACATCAACATAAAACTGTTTGTAGGATAAGCTTAACTTACACTTAAAAGTAGTGGATCTGGCCTCCTAAATCCACCATGGTGAAGATGATCACTGTCAACTTAATCGAGACCATCCATCTCGCTGCTTCAGAGTGCGCACCCTTAGACTAATCACTGAAATCCAATCTGCGACCCGCAAATGAACCGTCAGAGTGAAATATGCCCATTTCAACCGACAAAAATGGCTATCAGAATCCATCGACACTGCAAGTTTGAAACCATGACCCATCCGTAGTGCCCACTGGATGGAGATCAAAGGCAGAACTACAGAGCAACGTGTGCTCTATAAATACCTTAGGGGAGACAAAAATCCATAGGTACCCACGTCCTCATTTCCTGTTCAAAAAACAACCTTAAAATCTAGGCCCTCCAACGGTCATAACTCCTGCCGTGATTGGTTCACATAGATAGTGGATCAGTAGAGCATCAAAATACACCCCCCGCTTGCCTTTTCCTAGGCAGATGATCAAGCAAGCACCCCCATCTCAAAGACTGCCACACATCAGTTCTCAGCTTAAAGAACTCCTTTCTTATGTATATCATGGAAGGGAAGATGCAACAACACAAACGAGAGCAAACGAGAGCTTTGGTTATTTCATTTAGGTTGCGTTTGGATGCACAAGTGAGGCAAATTGCAAACATTCAGTTTAATCAGAAAGGAAATTGACAAATGATTTTGCTTAGCATTCAAGCTGTAGTTACGTTCCTTCCAAGTCCAACTTGAAGTTTTAGCATAAATTGCCATTGAAGCCCCGTCCATGAAAATTTGGTTATTTCCATTTTTTTTTTCGAGAACAACAATTGCAATTCAATTGAATAGTGCATCCAAACATGATTAACAATGGTAGCAGAACAATCTCAAGCCTGTAAAGTTTCATGGACGGCGCTGTCAAATTCAGCTACCTCGCCAAGAACTCAATAGGGTTCTTAAAATATGATGGCAAGGCAAGGTAAAAGGCCTCAGATCCAGGAGAACAACTTCCATACCCTATCAGAATGTGATGGTTGATATGCAGCTGCTAAAGAATTGTGCCCGTCACACAACTATAATGAAACCGTCCAAATTGTGAGCCCTGAGTTGAGATCTAGAACTGAGCCAAGGGTGGGCGTGACGAGGTTGATCACCGTCTTCCTCGAACGATAAACACCGTAAATCTACAAGATTCGAGTCCCGAATCCACCGGAGAAATAAAGAAATTTTTATTCAAAGCCCCCTAAAATAAACAAGTTTGCATTCTTAAATAACCTTGAACAAATCCTAAGACATAATTAGAGAATATCTAAACAAATAAGGAAACTAAAACTGAAAAGCACGCAAATTTCCGTATTTCCTTCAATCGATCGGTCAACCCGTCAACTTAGCGCACAAACATCCAGAGACTAAAATCCATAAAATTGAATTTGTTCCAGTTGATCGACCCGACCCGTTGATCAATCGAACTGAGGAAAAAAGTGTCCAACAAGCTTTTCATCTAAATTTGAATTTCCATCAACCGATCGATCAATTGACTGAACTAGTCTGCTCGATCGACCTCGATCGATCGAACTATGCCGACTTTTGTTGATTTCCTTCTTGGACTTTTTCTGGTCAGATCTCCTCCACTTGAAGAAAAAAAAAAAAAAGAATCATCCTTGAATTATCCTCCGATTCCGGCTCATGATACTCGTACAAGTCCACCACGTTGGATGTGCTTGAGATCCCCACATTGTCAAGAAGATCAACGACATAAGCGTTGTCATTGATCTTGCGAAGTATAGGTACCGGTCCAATCTTCTTATTCTTTAGCTTGTTGCATGTCCCAGTTGGAAATATCTCCTTATACAGGTGAACCATAACGTTGTTTCCCACATTAAACACCTTCAAACGCCAATTTGTGTTAGTCCTTTCCTTTTACTTGTTGCTAGATGCTTTCAACTGGGCCTGAATATCAGTGTGTATTCTTATGATTCAGTCTGTCATATGTTCTGCAACAACGCTCACGCCAGGTAGCTTGGGCAATGGAACGAAATCAAGAGTATGTTTAGGCACTTGTTTGTACACAATTTTAAGCAGGGCCTTGCCAGTGGAATGATTATGCATATTGTTAAACGCAAATTCCACTTGAGCTAAGGCAAAATCTCATTGTTTGAGCTTTATTACCCGAGATGTATCATATAAAGTTCCCGAGTGTACAATTCACCACCTCGGTTTACCCATTTTTCTGTGGATGATATGCACTATTGAACTATAGCTTGGTGCTAAATCACCACCACAAAGTCCTCCAAAAGTGACTGAAGAACTTAGTGCCATGATCTGAGGTGATAGATTTTGGGACTCCATGTAGTCGAATAACTTCTTGGAAGAACAAATATGCAACATGTGTAACATCGTAGGTCTTCTTGCATGGTATGAAATGAGTTATCTTGGAGAATCAGTCGATTATGACAAACACTAAGTCCATTCCACGCTGGATCCATGGGAGACCTAGCACAAAGTCCATAGACAAATCCTCCCAAGGGCCGTCAAGGACAGGCAATTGAGTGTATAGGCTTGTGTTTTGTGACTGCCTCTTGGATGCCTAACATATATGGCATCGTTACACTTCTTTTCCCACATCCTGTTTCAATTATGGCCAATAATAACATTCCTATAAGAGAGTTATTGTCTTGTCTTGCCCTAGTGACCGTCAAGGCCACCTCCGTGTAGCTCTTGGATGACACAGTCTCGCAGCGAACTCTGTGAAATGCATGACTGATTTCCTTTGAAAAGAAAACCATCCTGAATATGGAGGTCACTAGACTGACCATTCTGACATCTAACCCATGCATCCTTGAAGTCGTCGTCTTTGGCATATATGTCTTTGAGGTACTTGAACCCAACAACCTCGTTGCTCATAGTGACCAACAAGGTTACACGTTGGCTAAGCACATCAATCACCTTGTTTTGTTACTCGACCTTATGATTTAGCACGAATGTGAATTCCTATATATATATAAAAAAAAGAAATCCACTTAGCATGCACATGATTAACGTTGACCTGACTATTAATAAACTTGAGGACCTGATGGTCTGTATAGAGAACAAACTCCCGCTGAATCAAGTAATGCCTCTAATGCTGCGAGGCCTAAATCATTGCGTACAATTCTATCTCATACGTCGACTATTTCTTATGGGCATCACTAAGTTTCTTGTTATAAAAGGTCATCGTTCTGCGTTTTTGACACAACACAACCTCAATGCCAACATACAAAGCATCGCACTCAACTTCAAATAATTTATCAAAGCTGGGAAGTATGAGAACCAAAGTGGTGGACAACCTCTACTTAGTTATAGCAAAGCTTCTGTCGGCCTCGTTAGTCCATTGAAAATGTCATTTCTTCTTGCAGTCGGTGATTGGTGCCACGATGGTACTGAAGTTCTTCACAAACCGATGAAAGAACATCATCAACCCGTGAAAACTTCACACCTCATGAATGTTCGTCAAAACCAGTCATTCTTTAATGACTCTCACCTTCTCGTCGTCCACATGGATACTCGTGGATGTCATGATAAGCCCAAAACAATAGGCTCTCCATAAAAAGTTGCACTTCTTCATATTGAGTTACGATTTGTTCTGAACGAGCACTTGAAGCACATGTTTGAGATTTTCCGCATGGTCTGCTTCCTCCTAATTGTATATCAAGATGTCATCAAAATAAACTACCACAAATCGACCAATGAATGGTTTTAGAATCTATTTCATTACCCTCATAAACGTACTAGGTGCATTCGAGAGCCCAAAGGGCTTAACAACCATTCATACAGACCCCCCTTAGTCTTAAATGTTGTCTTTCACTCATCACCCGACCGAATACAGATCTGATGGTAGCCACTCCTCAAATTCAGTTTAGAAAATGTTTCTGCCCCTTTAGCATGTCCAACATATCGTCCAGTTGAGGTATAAGAAATGTGTACTTTACAGTAATTTTATTTTTGGTTTGACTGTTGACGGACATGAGCCAACTCTCATCCTTCTTAGGCATCAATAGAGTTGGCATGACACATGAGCTCATGCTCTCTCGCACTAAACCCTTATGAATCAATTCATTCACATGTCCTTACAAAATATTATACTCTTTCGAACTCATTCGATAATGAGGACGAGTGGGTAAGCTAACTCCTGAAACAATATCGATATGGTGCTAAATATCTTACATGAGAGCCAACCCGTCAAGAAGTTCATCAAGCCAAATTGCCTTAAATTCTTTTAACAATGGTCTCGATTTATTGGGAAGAATCGTGGACTCTACCTCTTCACCTTTTACAATCAATTCATAGACTTGTCCCGTTTCCTTGGATTCCTCGACAAGGTCCCGTGTGGTAAGGAGAGAACGCACCTCCACTTTAGAAGTTTCGGATTACTCATCACGATCCATAGGGGTGAGTATAATTTTTCGACCATCCTTGACAAAGATATATACATTGTCTCGTCCTCTAGGAGTGACGTCATGATTTGATTGTCATGGCTGGCCGAGTAATATGTGACAAGCCTCAATGTCAACTATGTTGCAGAATACTTGGTCCCTATAACGTTTACCAACTGAAAGAGATATATTGCATTGTTTAGTTACCTTCCTCTAACTGACTTTCTTAATCCAACCAATCATATGTAGGGAGGGATGTCTTTTCATTTTCAGTTGTAACTTCTCCATCATGACCTTAGAGACGATATTCTCGCTACTCCCGTTGCCCATAATCATATCACAAACTTTTCGATTCACCGTACACCTTGTTTGAAAGATATTATGTCATTGTGGGTGTACCTCTTATTTTGGTGAATACAATAACCATCTCACTATTAGGGACTCACCCTGATCTTGCGGAACCCAATCTCCTTTATCTGGTTTATCAACCACAGCGTGATCCACTTCATCAACATTCGAGTCTTCCTCTGCATTTTCAACACTCTCATCATTAATGACAAGGTTAACCACTTGCTGCTGGGGACAAGTGTTGTATAGGTGACACGGTTGGCCATACATCGATAACAATGATCTAGCTTTGGCCGACCATAGGGGTCTGAGATCCTGCTTGGACCGGCAGTCATGCCCCTTTGGAGTCTCACTTACCCGCTTCCCGACTCTCGGTTTACGGGTGTAGGAGGTTGAGGGCACCCCCTACAACTTCTTTCCCTTTAGCCTATGGTGCTCCCTGTGAAGGACCTGCAGTGGCTAATCTATTAGCAGGGTAAGCCCATGTGTTAGATCACTAAAGTCGCACTTTTGCTCAGGTGGTCAGCTTTATCGCTTCATTCATCGTCTAAACGGGTTGCATCTGAACCCGATCCTGGATCACAACACGCAACCCGTCGTTGATTTGGGAAGACTTGTTACAATAGTCCCGACCAAATCATTCTGCACCACCAAATGGTAGAACTCCTTTACGTAATCTCTTACTGTTTGACTACCCTGCCAACAATTTTGGTATTGTTAGAACAATACCTTATTGTAGTTGCTGGGGAGGAATCGCAGGCACATTAGTTATTTCATCCACTGCCACATGCGAATTGGTGCCTTCATCAGTCTTGTCTATGCGAGGTGAAGTTGCTCCAACCAAACTGAAGCTTGTCATTCAACCTGTAAGCCACTAATTTAATATTCTTCTCTTTAGAAATTTATATATAGTCGAAGAAACGCTCGACTTCAAGCAGCCAATCGAGGAAGTCCTCGATATGGAGTTGGTTGTTGGAACTAAGAAGATCGATTTTCATCTCGAATTCTTTATCCGTCTAATCTATCCGACCGCCGCCTCGGACGAGGTGTTGGAGGATCATGTCATCGATCTCCTCGTTGTTGGATCCCACATCCTCAAGCATGATCTTGTGATTCCTCATGGGCATTGCACCGCAATGAAAATAGTTATGAATTCCAATGCATATGAGAGGTGGATTATCACCACGAACACCAAGGTGCCTTAGGGGCCTCGATCATGCAGTCGAGAGCAACCTGCAACCTTTACATGACTCGCCGATTCTCCCATTGCGCTGCCTCAAAAGCCGTCACTGTTAAAGAATAATTCCCTGGAGCATCATCCACGGTATTGTTATCTGATCCATAATTAGAAGACATCGATCCAAGGAGAAACCTCACTTCGATACCAAATTGACGCTTGGGTGGGCATGATGAGGTCGATCACCATCTTCCTCGAACGATAAGCACCTTAAATCCATAAGAGGAAAGTCCCTAATCTACGAGAAAATAAAGGAAATTTGAGGAATTTTTATTAAAAGCACCCTAAAATAAACGAGTTTGCATCCTTAAATAACCTTAAACAAACCTTAAGACGTAATTAGAGAAGACCTAAATAAATAAGGAAACTATAACTGAAAAACGTGTAAATTTATGCATTCCTTCGATCGATCGGAAGGGCGCAAAAACGTCTAGAGACTAAAATCCATAAAATCGAATTTGTTTCGATCGATCGACCTAACATGTCAATCAATTGAACTGAGCAAAAAAAAAAAAAAAAAAAAAAAAAACAAACAAACAAATGTCCAACAAGCTTTTCATCTAAATTTGAATTTCCATCAATTGATCGATCAGACCGATCAATCGATTGACTTGATTGGTCTGCTAATCGACCTTGATCGATCGCACTATACTGAATTTGTTTCAGCATTCTGCATTCCATCGATCGATTAGAAGGGCAAAAAAACGTCCATATACTAAAATCCATAAAATCGAATTTTTTTCGATTGATTGAACCGACATATTGATCGATTGACTCGACATGTCAATCGATCGAACTGAGAAAAAAAATACATATCCAGCAAGCTTTTCATCTAAATTTGAATTTTCATCGATCGATCGATCCGACCGATCAATCGATTGACTCAATTAGTCTACTCGATTGACCTCGATCGATCGAACTATGCTGAATTTGATTGATTTCCTTCTTGGACTTCTTCTAATCCATTTGTGATAGGCACATGATTGCTTCACGTCCTAGATCAAAAACAAAAATTACCTATCTAGCTGATTGGTAGACATTTAGTGGATGTCTAAAATGAAAAATAGCAAATGTTTAAGATTGCTCGTCTACATTGCTTTTGGGATGATTTTGGGTCCCAAATTTTGGACATTAAATCTGAGTTAACACACAATCAGTTTGCATGCATACAATCACTATTGTCATGTGTAATTATGCATATGTCATGGATCCACGTAGCATATGCGATCACATATGCCACATATGTGAGAATATGCTATTGCATATTCACCAATGATTGGCATTTTTTTTTTTTTTATTTTTTTGCAAAATCTTTACTTTTTGCCTCTAAAAAGGCATTTAAATCCCTCATATATTTGAGGCATTATTCATTCTAAACTCTCTCTCTCTCTCTCTCTCTCTCTCTCTCTCTCTCTCTCTCTCTCTCATATTTTATGCCTAAATCCTAATAACTCTACAATATTTTACAAGCTATAACTCTAATCTACGAGCTCTTAAAAAGAGAAGTTTACAAAGATAATTCAAAAATTAAGATTGAAGTTCTATGTCTTAAGAAGACAATCATACTACTCTCTCTCTCTCTCTCTCTCTCTCTCTCTCTCTCTCTCTCACATTCATTCTCTACATACATTTTACATTTTTCTCTCTTACATTCTATTTCTCTAATATCTCATTCTCTTTCTCTACATTCATTCTTTCTCTGTATTCATTTACTCTCTCTCTCTCTCTCTCTCTCTCTCTCTCCTCTCTCTCTCTCTAAATTCATTCATTCATTTTCTCTCAAGGTGTTCTGTGTTACGATACAGCTGTAAAGGCTCATACGTATAAGTAACGGTCGTGACTGTTACACGATAGGGGGTGAAACGAGACAACTAATTTTTTAGGACCATATCAGTTGTTACGGGGGTTGTAATGGTTGTTACAGAGCATAGCAACCATTACCCCCATAATGATCAAAAAATTATCACCTCTTTTTTTATATGTAAATCCATTTTCTCTCATATTTCACTTTCTCATTCCAAAAATTTTCCTATATCATTTTATAGTAGATTTCAACCTATAGTATTATAGCTATTCAGATTAAAATGATACATTGAAGTGATTTGGGCGAATTGAAGATCTGGGTCATTTTTAAAAAACCTTGAAAAAAGTGGTATACATGCATAATTTTTTCGATTTCTAATTTCAAATTTTGATTGTAATGTGTAAACATTAGAGATATATAACCATGTTCATAAATTCACCAGACAACACAATACAATACTCTCACCCAGGAGTACATACCATAAATATGTTTAAAACAAATATATATATATATATATATATATATATATATATATATATATATATATATATATATATATATTTGGAATATTTACATTATTCTAAATTTTCTAGATATTTTTCAGAAGCTTTTAGACAAAAATAAAAATAAAAATTAATTGTTACGGGGGTCGTAACGGTCGTTACGCCCCCACAATATCGGCCATTATGACCAATACCTATATTAGTAACTGTGGTGACTGTTATAGCCATCATTATCGATATAAAATACCTCTCTCTCTCTCTCTCTCTCTCTCTCTCTCTCTCTCTCTCTCTCTCCATTCATCTCATTCATTCTCTACATACGTTCTACATTTCTCTCACATTTATTTCTCTAATCTTTTATTCTCTCTTACATTCTTTCTCTATATTCATTCATTCACTCTCTCTCTTCATTTCATTAATTCTCTATATATATTCTACATTTCTCTCTTTCTCTTACATTCTATTTCTCTAATACTTTTTTCTCTCTCTACATTCCTCTTTTTTTTTTTTTTTTTCATTCTCTAATCTCCAGTCTACATTATCTATTACTTACATTCTCTTTTCAAGTGTGTTTTGTTTAACTCAAGTGTACAAGTCAAGCATGCAAACTAAACTTCTACAACTACAAGTGTAGGCTATAAGATACAAGTTACTGTTACAAGTAACAACTACAAGATTCAAGATTCAAGTTCAAGGTTCTACAAGTGTAGGCTTAAAGAAACAAGACTAACGACAAAAGACTCAAGAGCTCATAGGCATGGTCCATGGATTGATGTTGTAGACTACACCCCAACGATGTAGTTGAGTAAGGGGTCAGGGCAAATGACTCGCTTAAACCATATAAAAAAACCGATAGAGTAAAAAGATAAGAAAACTACGATTCAATATAACGCTTAGTAATTATACCAAGCTAGTCTTGCTTTCAACATTATTTAGTTGAAAAACTTTAAAGTTATGGTTAAGGCAATATGTCAATTTGGACCTGTGCTTAAGCCTCATTCATATTATGAAATGAGGAAAACCTGACTCAATGCCGAAGTTGATTATATATGAAGTTCCATAGCTAAATATAAAGAATCTTGAAAAAATATATGGTTGTACACTCATAGCCAACAAATTGACTGATAAATCCGATCGGAATCTAATAAACTTCCTAGTGAATTGTCCAGTTGAGACAATGTTCTTGAAGTTTGTTGTTGCATTGGGTCATCCTCTTATGGTAGATTATTTGCTTAAATTATTAGATTAATATAGTTTAAGGAAAGAGAAAACCATTGTCTAGGTAATCACAGACAACGCAACCTCATATGTAGTCGTTGATCGTTTTCTTTTGGAGAAGAAGCGTCATTTATTTTGGACTCATTGTGTGATAGTTGATCTTATACTAGAAGATATAGGTAAGTTATACTTAAAATGTGATTGCAATGGCTAGAAGAATTACGATATTTATATATGTTCACAACCCCAAGTGTAGGGTCGCGATGTAGTAATAACTCGTGAGAACGAGGTCGAATCCATAGGGACTAAACTTGTACGTATTCTTAAAAGAACTAAAAGAAGATTTAAATCTGAATTCTGGAATAAAAAAAAGTAATTGTGAATAATGTTTAAACTATCAATTAAATGTGGGAACTAGGGTACCAAGGATCCACTTGTAGCTATTAAGATGCTACCTTGCTTGATTCAATAAACACAATTGGAATTGAAGTCTTATCCTATCCAATTGGAAGATAAAGCAATTTAAATCAAATCTGAATTTTTCATTGACCTAATTCTCAATGGAGGAGAATTATGAAATTTGGAATAGATTCCATAACCCTACCATGCCTAGGAGACGATGGTGAACAATGGGATTTACCAATCTCGCTATCTCAAAATAGGAAAAGAAGATATCCAAAGCTATCACAGCATCTATTGTAATTTGAGTCACAATAAATCATTAAAAAAAAAAAAAACCCGAAAATATTTCTTTAATATCAAACTAGAAATCAATGAAGTTCAATAAGAACAAGAATTGAAGCAAAATAAACATCTTAGCACGTTACAAGCTTCACCTCTTGACCCTAATTAAGAGGTTTAGCCAACCATAAACATGATTGAAACCAAATCTCTTAAACAAAGCATGAAAAATAAACTAGGGAAGAAGAAAAACTCTTTGACGGCTGCTCCACCCCTTCGTTATGCTCATTGAGACCTTTCTAAACCCTAAAAGATGCTTTGGAGCATCCGAGGGAGTCCTATTTGTAGTTGTCGAACTCCAACTTTCACACCTAGTTAGAAAAATCTAGAAACCGCCTCATATTTACGCATTCTCTGCAGTTTGCTAAATTAAACTTCACTCTGCATAGTTTTCCAAAATATACTTCTGCATAGCTAAAATAGACTCCGAGTTTCATAAATATATTTATTTTCATGACAATTTCAGGATTCTTTTTCTTCACTTCAAATCTTTGATTCTCTTCATTCCTCACTTTGTTTTCTTAGATCTTTAGTATATATTTTCTTCATTAATGACTTCCAAATCTCCAAATATTTATTTAATATTCTTTTGAGCATAAATCTTCATTTTGGCATCAATTTCACCTTAAGTTCTCGAAATCACTTTGCACATGAAAACATGCATAATTAAATCGATTAAGCACTATCATGTTTATAAAACCAAGGTATAAATAGGGAAAAATATGCAATATTTCACACTCACCAATATACAAGTATGCCCTTCTTCTTCATCAAATGATAAAACACATTAAATGTAACTTATTACTTCCAACTGTCACCCATTTCGGTAAAACCTTCTTAACAATACTAAGTTTGCATTAAAAAAAAAATAAATAAATAAATAAATAAAAATCCAAACTTCTTATAGTATTGGTCGATTGGACTAATGGGCCTTGGTCAAAGAAGGCTGACGAGAAGCTAGTCCGACACATCATCCTTTCGCAATCCTTTTAGACATAAGTAATAAAGGTACCAAAAACGTCTAAACCCTTAATCACTATGTTGTGATTGGAAGACGAAGATGAAAAGCCACAACTGGATTACAAATATGAAGCGATGGAGATGACGAAAAATAAAATCATGGACCATTTTAACTATAATGAGTGTAATAACAAATTCATTTTAGATATTATAAATAAAAAAAAGGGACAATCAAATGTCATCATCATTATATTTGGCTACCCATATCCTTAATCTAGTTGTATTATTTGTTTCCCCGATCGGATAAAAGTAAAAACTATGCATATGGTTAGATTTCTTGACGTGATGGAAAGAAAGGTTACAGATAAAGAAAAACATGACAAGATTTTAGCTCTACGAGACTTCTATATGAATAGTGAGAATATATTCTCAAGAGATATAGTCATCAAGCATATAATAATGAAATTGCCAAATATGAACGTTAAGTATATCTAACAGTTTAAGTGACTTTTTTACAATCTAATCTATAAAGTCTAATCTATTTAAACTATTTTTTTCCAATTAACTAGTGGACCTATGGTGTGGATCCGAACAGGAAAAAGGCCATGAGGATTCTTAGACTCACTTGTTTGGCTAGCGATTGTGAGTACAACTTGAGTATGTTCAATGTGATAAGTTTGGTAATTCATTCCTTATGTTGACGCACTTTCTTTCATGGAGATTCACATACACAAAATGATTCGTCTTAAACAAAAGAAGTTCAACGACTTGGTCTTCACTCAATATAACTAGAAGCTACGGGAAAAATTCCAGGCTAGGCAAGAAAAGCTTGGTTTCTATGATGCTAGGCAAAAAAGCTTGGTTTATTATTTTTTATTTTTTATTTATAAAAAAAAAAAGAAGCATATGCAGTCATATATGTGATTGTGTGGACGTCCGTGATCACATACATATCAAACATTGCATACAATGCCTGAGTGTCTGCATATCAACTATCACACTCTGTTATATTTTTTTTTTTTTTTTTTAAATGCTAGTGGGACTTGGCCAGATATGCCTGCACCATGTAGACTCCCTGGCCCGTAAATCAGGCTAATCTGGTGGGCCACCCATGCATGTTGAACATGGGCTATCAGTCAATATTGTTCAATCATCCACTTCTTTTGCACAAATTGTGGTCCACCTAGCGACCAAGAGAGCAGGATCCATTTGACCAACACATCATACCATATGTTATGAAAAGCTCGAACAATCAAATAGCAATCTCAATCTTACCTGTTGCAAAATAAATTTAAGTTAGGCCAGTCTTCCCAGCCAGGCAATGCCTCTCGCTCTGAATCCAATGTAAAGCCACAAACCTGCATGCTATATCACCCATCTGATTGTTGGAAGTCACAGAAAAAAGAGAGAAACAACACTTTACGTGTGCCCACAACACGCTTCCCTCTCACTCCTCGAGGCTGTTTCCGACTTCGATCTCTAGGAGCCGCTCAACGGGTTACTGGCACATTTGGGCCTGGGTTTGCTAGGAGCCACTCAACGGGTTACTGGCATGTTGGACATGAGTTCGTTTGGAACCTCAGAACCTTTGCACATGCACTATACTAAGGCAAGATAACAGGTATGTGAACCAAGAGAAAATGGATAAGGGAATGTTTGGATGCACCTTCAAATTGTGGTTGGCTGGTATTACAAGCCACGAGGTAGGCTTGGGCACTTGGGGTCTCATGGAAAACAAAACAGAACCTGCATTGATCAGGCTTGCGGTTCCCCAATTCTCCCCTGCACCAAATCACAAGTGAGATTAGCAGTGGCAATTGATCAGGGTGAGTTCAGGCCATGTTAGGTTTGGGTCATAACAATGATGGGTACAACCTAAACCTGACCAATTGTTAAACAGGTCAAAAATCACAACACCAACCTAATCCATATATAAATATGTCAATCCAAACTCAACCCACATGAACCATTGAACTAAAACGTAAGAATATTATCATTTTGCATAGAAAATATAAAAACATAAACAACATATTTCGAACTCTTAATGAATATAAAACCAAATCCTTAATAATTCAAATTACAACGACCATCACGGGTTTTTTAACTTGGAGAAAATGCTCTAGTGCTCTCAAAGCACTATTAAGTTCTGCTCCTAAGTGCTCTCAAAGCACTATAAGTTATAGTGCTCCTAGTTGCATCAGTTCAGTTAGACAATCCAATCCAATCAACTGATATGTACTTTCCATCGAGTCCAAAACACATTTCCAAGGCTACCATGCAAAGATTGCAATAATCTGATGTCCAATCCATCCTTGGTTTGGCCTTCTTTTCTATGGCGATCCTTTTTCTAAGCCATAGATGGGATGTCTCCGGCTGCCTAACAAAAGTGATTCTTTAGAACCATAAGCAATCCATGATGGTCTCTAAGAAATACATGGATCAAATTGTTTATTAGACCTATTTTTGTGTAAATGATCTTGACGGTCCATTTTAAACACCATTCATTGAATAATTAATATTCATCAAATTAGTGTCATGCTTGCATGGTTGCCCATGAAATGAGCATCGGACTAGTGAACAATCTACATCAATGAATTGGATAGTCCAAGTGTCCTGATGGAGAGCTGTTTGGTTTTCCAATTTCCTATGAAATGCAAAGTAAATGAGCCATTATTATCTTTTCTAGGTGTTTATTTAAACAGGAATTATGGCTTGTAAACTGAGAGTCAAATACACTTGTAAATGAAGTAGGTAAAGTAAATTGTAATCATTACATTTTCCCACTATAAAACTACCATTTTTCAGTGATTCATGGGTGAAACAAACAATATAGCAAAATCATCATTGCGGTTAAATGTAAGTGATGTCACCGTACAATTACGGGAGCAAATAATCATTACCCATTTACAGTCATTTACATTTGTAATTTGAAAACCAAACAAGCCCTACCCTCCCCATCAATGGTTCAACAAATGGGCTGCTCCTACGAACCATAGAGCCATAAAGCTTAGGGGACTTGCCAACAAAGGGATCCTCCAATTGGAGTGATTTTTGCCCCCAAGCTTGCCCCTATTGTATGAATGAAATTCAAATCAACGATCGATTGTCCCATGTGCCATTTGAGAGCTTAGGGGACCATCCCGTGTGCCATTTGAGAGCTCAGGGGACGTTGCTAACCTCCCCACCTTCTTGGGCAGCTTTATTCATCACAGTCCTTAACGATAATGAAACCAAACTCAAGTACTTAAAGAAGATCACATAAAGTAAAGCAAAGTTCAACAAGCTAAAAGGAAGAGCAAGTCAGCAAACTTCCAGAGACAACATAACAAGCACACAACAAACCAATGTAAAACATAGTCCTTAAACGATAAGGAAGCCAAAGTCTGGCAAACTTCAACAGGATCACCTGAAGTGAAACCAGATTTATTGAACACACAAAGCAAGAATAATGTTTAGCAAACTTCCCGAGTAAGCTTGCTCACACTACCATTGATGGACAAACACGCCGCTGCTTCTGAGAGCTTTAAAGAGGCTTGAGCAATCCCCACCAGTTGCAACTTGACCATCGGTGCTGTTTGTGCAGCGAAGAAAAAGCTCATCAACAAGGCATATAGCTCCACTCTCGAATAATTCGTGTAGAAGTTTCAGTCCCACTCCTCCAGCATCCATTTTCAGAACCACGAAAGTACCTTTTGCCACAGTTCCTTTAAACCAGCCAAGAAAATCAAACCCTTCAGGTGCACCATTCGGTGATGGACCCAACTGTGGGACAGTATCAAGATCAGCCGTAACCCAATTTTCTGACAGACCAGGATAATAAACAAAGGTAACGCCAGTCTTTCCAACATAGGAGGAGAGATGGGATGAATTGTGATCTACGGCATAAATGTCAAAGGCTCGAGATTGTGCAGGATAGAAGGGCAGGAACCAATTTGCAATGCTGGAATTAGCAAACTCCCCCACCCCGACATCGATATAGATTAACTGGTTTCGATTGGAGATGTTCAGAAATTTTGGCAGATAGGAAAACCTCTCATTGGTCCCCATCAGTTTCTCCCTCACAAGAGGCTCCAGATGTTTGATAAAAGGCTTATTGTTTGTAATAGAAGGGCAATCATTGGGAAGGCGGTAATGATCAAACGAACAAAAATCACTGCATCTTTTCTTGAAGACCACCAATGCAAAGGAATTGAAGCCACGCACGTGGACGACATCAGATCTTTTCAGGAATAACGAAATCGGTGTCGCAGTAAGAATCAAGCTACCAGGGCTAGAACTAGCAACACCCACGAGCATCGCACCAACGCCACCTGGTTTCAAGACCCGCTCAATCTCAAGCACAGGGAGAGCAGGGATCAGAGCCGTATCAAGTTCCCTAGAGAAGACAAAGTCAAAAGAATTATCCCCAAATGGAAGATTGGAGGCAAACCTTTTCCTCCCTATGAAGGAAAATGGGTGTCGTTTGACCACGGAAACGTCAGAGATTCCCATTCCTCGCAACACAGAAACAGCAGCTGCTGATCCTTCCCCTATGGAGAGAGCTTTCGCACAGGGTCCCAACAGTTTCATATCCAGAAGCTCTCCAAACACGTCAGATGTGACATTCACCATTTCATCACATGACATTTGCGAATCCAGAAGAGGAACAACATGGAAGGGAAGATGTTTGAGAAACCGACCCTGAAAGAGGTCCATATTGGAAGTGCAGTTGCTAGCATTCGCTGCAAAGAGCTCAGCCATATCTACATTTGAAACAAATTTCAGGAAAGGAAGCATTGCCACTGCTGTTACGATCATCAAAATACGAAGCAGGATGCGTCTAGCTAAGAACCCATGAAGCATATTAAATGTAGAAACCTTAAAAGCCATGTTCTTTTTCAATCAATCTACTTCGACGCAACTTGCAGTTTTCTGAATTGTTTTTTTTTTTTTTTTCCAGCAGAGAACTCAAATCTTTCAGATGGAGGAAAATCCAACCCGAGGAAAGATCCAAAATTCCCCTTCAAAAGTTCACGTAAGTTCAGAGATTGGGATATCTTTCTGTAGCTGAATAAGTCGATTCTTTCACAATGCCGCTCGAACCCTAACTAAATTCAGAAATCTCAATTTTCTTCTTCAGCCGAAACATTGAATTTTTCACAACTTTTCATCGAACGCTCAAATATATTTCTCAAATTGAGGATACTTCCCATCAGAAACATCGAATCTTTTACAAATTCTGCTTGAATCTCTAATATCCGAAATTGGGTTTTTGGGATATTTAGAAGGGGAAAGGGCGGGAGAAATCAACCGGATAAAGCCATGATATCTTTCTTTATCTCCGAAAACCGTACATTTGCAGCGGGGCGATGCGAGGATCGACGATTTGGAAATTTCCGCGTCCCGAAAGGAAAAGGGTTGGATCTTTCGAAAAGGAGGGGGTTAAAAACCCAAATCAAAGAGGAATTTCACAAGAAATGGGAGAGAGGAGGAGATTAGCGAGTACAGAACCTGGAAGAGGTGTGATTTCCACCCACGAGGAGAGATCCCTGAGATTTCTGAAAACCGAACATAAGCCTCTCTCGAGCCATCCTCCGCATCGGCTCGAACTGCGGCCGAGCCCCCATCTTCCAACGGTCGGATCGCATCTGCCTTTCTCTTTCTCTCTTTACCTTTCTACATTTCCCGCGGAGGAGGAGAAGAAGGAAACCCTAGAAAGATTAAATTAGGGTTAGGGTTTTCGGAGGAAGGAGAAGGGCTGGATAGAGCGAGCAAGAGCGAGAGCGAGAGCGAGAGTGAGAGAGAGGCGAACTGCAAATCGCCTGCGGCAGATTCGACGTGTAAATAGCTGCACTCCTTCCTCATACGATAGTCCGCGGCATTTTGAAAAAAATGGAAGTGACTCTTTAACCGTACACGTGGCATTGTTGTATGGCATCAGACGTCAAAATCAGCAAAATGTGGATGTAGCATAACCGAAAATTTTCACTTGGAAAATGATGTTAACCATCTGATTTTCATCTTTGAATTTGGATCAATCAGTATTTTACTTTTAACCGTCCACTGATAGATATTAATTAGAAGGTTAGGACTTGTTGATCAATATGATTTTAGAGATACCATCAATCCACTAAGGGACCCACAATTTTCATGATATGGATTTCTCTACATCAGTTCGGATCGTGAGGGGACTGTGTCGCCAACATTTTCAAATCGTGCTGAACTAAAATACGAGTCTAGCGGACGCGTATTTCCTGCACTGGTATGCTTGGTGGGGTCACCGTATTATTTTTGAGAAATCTAAACCGTTCATCCGTTTTGAGAGATTACTTTAAGGCATGCAACTGAAAATTAGGTGGATATAAAACTCAAGTGGGTCACACGAAAAGAAACAGTGGATTCAATGATCACCATTGAAATATTTTAATGGCCATAAAAGTTTTATATAAGATTAAACTGTTGCGTTTTCACTTCGTCCCATCAGTAATGACCTTATAAACGGTTAGGATGACATATAAACATCTGGAGCCTAATTTTTATTCTTGTGTAATACACTTGAGTTATGGATTAGCCGGTTTTTTTTTTTTTTCCCTTTTTTTCACATGTCAAAATGAGCTTGCAGCGGAGGGATTGCTCACAAAAATGACGGTGGCTCCACCTAACATCCAAGCCTAGCCATCAAGAAGGGACACGGATTAGCTACTGAAAGGTTGAGCAGCGAAACTCGCTACTGAAGTGACGTCATCAATTTCCGTGGACCTCATTATAATGTATGTTTTGTATCTATACCGTTCATCCATTTGGAGAGATTATATCAGGACATTATCTAAAGAATGAGTCAGATCAAAGCTCAATTGGACCCCACCACAAAAAACAAGTGGGAAGAGTGACGCCCACCATTAAAAAGTTTTAAAGGCTACAAAAGGTTTCGATTAAGCTGATTTATGTGTTTTCCCTTCTTTTATGTGTGCGGTGATCTCAAATAAACATCACATGGACCTTCCTAAGGTTTCAATTGTCGGAGTCACTCTCCCTACTGTTTTCTACCGTGGGGTCCACTTGACCTTAGGATCTGCCTCATTCTTTGAATCATGCCCTAAAATGATCTCTCCATATGCAGGGACGGTGTGAATACAACACAGGCGTCATGGTGGAGCCCACGGATCTTGGTGACGGCACTTCATAACGAGTCTCCCTACTTAATATTTTGTTTTTTTTTGTTAGTACACCCCACTGACTGTCAGTTCGCACTTTACTGTTAGCCGCCCCTACTTAAGGGTCGATACTTGCAATCTTTCACTCAATCTACCACTTAGCTATGAATCAGGGTGTTCTCCCTGTTCAACCGGACGCGGATTGCGTCCTACCCCCGCCCGGACAGTAATCCGTCCGGGCAGGGCTCTGTGGGGCCCACCATTATGTAAGTGTTTTATCCACGCCATTGAACGATTTTTTCAGATAAATTTAATATGTAAACCAAAAAATGAGGCAAGTCCAAGCTTAAGTGGACCACAACAAAGGAACTTGCACTGATATGACACTCACCGTTAAAACCTTTCTAAGGACCTACGTGATGTTTTTTTTAACCATAAAACCTATTCATAAGGTCGTGTAGACGTGGATGAAGTGAAAACACAAATATCAGCTTGATCCCAAACTTCTTTGGCTCCCAAGAAGCTTTTAATGGTGGGAGTTCAATCCCCATTTTGTGGTCCACTCAAGCCTTGGACCTGCTCATTTTTTGGTTGACATTCTAAATTTATCTGACAAAAACGTTCAACGGCGTGGATAAAATACTTACGTGACGGTGGGCCCCACAGAGCCCTGCCCGGACGGATTACCGTCCGGGCGGGGTAGGACGCAATCCGCGTCCTGTTCAACCTGACAGTAGCTAATCCGCGTCCATCAAGAAGATGCCGATGCAAGGAGTGGACACGTGTCATGCCAGTAAAGCCGCGTCCAGAAAGAAGATGCCGATGGAAATGAGTGGACACGTGTCATGCCGGTAAAGCATGAAGTGAATATATCACATACATTATGGTGGCCCACAGAACTTAGTAACGTCCGGTGTGTGGCACACCACGCAATCCGCTTCCATCCAATTGGACGCTCTCTCTTCGAACGCGTGGCGAGAGCCTGGGTGGGAACGGTTGCCATGCAAGGGATGACACTTGCAACTTCGCAAGTGCCCGTTCACATACAAGCGCACCTAAGGTGCTTGTGTTTGCACGTGTTGAATATCGGGTCCGTCCATCAGGTGGGACAGTTGGGGGATGTATTCTAGGATAAAACTCGGCTAGTCTAAGTCATTGGATGGTTCATGCGTGAACTTTTAGAATAACGATGAGTATGGATTCTTTCATTAATGTCTGTGCTGCCGAGGAATGTAACGGCCTGATATTTGTTCTAGCGCACACTTATATGGGGCACACCTGATGAAGGGTCTGGATCTAAACTACGTATTCTGTATGGTATATAAGGGTGCTTGTGTTGTTTGCTACATGTGGGCGCTGGGAAGCAGCAGTCATCTCCCGCGTGGCATACTGATTTAATTAGGGGCGTTATTTGATACTCTGGCTTCGCGTGATGCTTGATACGCACGCACTTAGAAATTGCACGCGACATATTTTGACTTGAATTGAATTAGAACCACTGTCTCTAATTTGCAAACCGAAATTTGAATTGATTGAACAAATACCTCCTCTGATTCGTAGACACTTGTTTGTTAAAGTGGGAACATTGGATTTTTCAATTTTAACCGTCCAATACATGTACACCAATCTAATAATCCTATAATAACAATAATAAAAACCATAGTCGTTGGTTCATAATACATCTAAACATGTAGCCATAATTTGGACCGTTTAACTTGAATGGTTACATTCGACTTATGCAATTTGTAAGTAATGAATAAGCGCATGCGTATCATCCGTCGCAGCCTACCAAAACTACCAAAGTTTTCCTCAAGTGCGTACTCTGTCGGTGGCATGTACCGAAGCCGACTGCGTCCTACACCGGCTGGACGATAATTCGTCCAGGCAGGCTCTGTGGGCCCACCGTGATGTATGAGTTTTATCCACGCCGTACATACTTTTTAACATGGTACATGAACTAAAAAATTATGGCAGATCCAAGGCTTAAGCAGGCATGATAATGACAACCACCGTTGAAACAGCGATAATGACAACCACCGTTGAAACTTTCCTAACGACCACCGTGATGCTTATTTGCCATCTAACCTGTTCATAAGATCATCCAGACCTGGATGAGTGGAAATCACAAATATCAGCTTGATACATAACTTTTGAAGATTTTTAGATGTTTTAATGGTGGTCGTTCAATCCCCACTGTGTGGTCCACTTGAGCATTGGATCGGCCTCAATTTTGGCTTATTAATCTTTAATGATCAGAAAAAATGGATGAATGGCGTAGATGAAATCCTAATAAGATCATGTAGCCTTACAAACCTCGCATTGAAGTCTACTGCCAGATGGAAAGGAGCATCTTACTTTACCTTATTTTAAGAAATGTCGCATCCACAGCAGGGCTCCACATGGAGTAAGGATTGATGGCTGTAGCCGTCCAACTACATTCCGATTCTTCCAGCGATTTCTTATCACCTTCTATGGGAAGCGGATTACGTCATGCACCCGCCCGGACAATAATCGGAAACGGATTGGCTACTCCCCCTGCCATCAGCACCGTCGCTGATGGTCGGTGCTCTGTAAGCCCCACCATGATGTATGTGTTTCATCCATTCCGTTAATTCATCTTTAAAGATAATTTTAGAGTTTTAAACCAAAAATGAGAGGGGTATAAATCTCAGGTGGACCACACCACAGGAAAACAATATTGATTGGATATCCACCATTAAAATCCTCCTAAGGCATGCTGTACTGTTTATTTGACATCCAATCTGTTGATTAGGTCATATAGGCCCAGATGAAGGGAAAAAACAAATATCAGCTAGATCCAAAACTTTCATGGCCCCCCAAAAGGTTTTTAATGGTCTACGCTCATTCAACACTGTTTCCTGTAATGTGGTCCAGTTGAGATTTGGATGTAACTCATTTTTGGTATCGTACCATAAAATGATCTAGAAAACTAGATGGACGGCATGGATGAAACACCTACATCATGGTGGGCCCACATAGCACCGACCACCAGCCATTGGCTGGTGGCAGGGGAGTAGCCAATCCGTTTCCACAATAATCCGTCCAGGCAGGCTCTGTGGGCCACCGTGATGTATAGGTTTTATCCACGCCGTCCATCCATTTTTCCGAATCATTTTATCTAATGCTTAGGTGGACCATAAAGTTACGATTCAACGCCCGAACCACAAAAGTTTTGTATAACCTGATATTTGTTCTGTATGACTTAATGAAGGGGTTGGATGGCAAATCAACGTCACGTGACTCGTAGGAAGGTTTCAACGGTGTGTGTCATTATCACCGCTGCTTCCTATGGTGTGGTCCACTTGAACATTGGATCAGTCTCATTTCTTAGATTATTCAATAAAATGATCTGAAAAAAAATGAACGAACGGTGTGGATAAAACCAACATATCAAAGTGGGTGTCACAAATCCATACCTGGATAGATTATCATCCAGGCGGAGGCAGGACGCGATCCGCTGCCATTTCTACGAAGGTTAGGATCGTTGAGCATTAATAATGTGGAGTACCTACCACCTAGCATTTTAAAAATACATAAAATAATGACAATAACGTGAATGCCTGGTAATTTTTTCAACCACAATTAAGGTGTATTTACTTTTAAAAAATATTGTCGAGTAATTTCGAATTATACTGAAGCGGATTGGCTACGCGGATTGGCTACTGATGCCAACAAGTTCAGTGGATTTGATCATGAGGTATGTATTATTTCCAAACAGTCCATCCACTTGACGATCTCATCTTAAGGCTTGAGATGAAAAATAAGATAGATATAACTTTGCAGTGGAAGATTGAACGTATACCATTGAAACCCATTTTGGGGTCACAGAAGTTTTGGATCAATATGAAATTTGTTTCTACTCTTCATATAGGTCTTTGTGACCTTATGAATAGATTGGATGGAAAATAAACGTTATGGTAAGCTTATGAATTGCTTAACTGTGAAATCATTATCTCCGCTACTACTTGTGTTGTGGTCAAGATGATCTTTGGATATAATTCATTTTTTGGATAATACTCTAAAATGATTTCTAAAAATAGATGAACTATATAAATATAATAAATACATCACTATGAGGCTATGTAACTTACAACTCAGAGCTCGAGGAGGGTCAGTGCTCGTCCTCACACGGCACATACCTATAGCTATATAGATGATGTGTGGTACACTAGCCAATCCACTTCCGAATTATAGATTGCACGTGGATATCCTCGGACCTACTAACAAGACATCACCTCGGTGAGATATTCAAATCGGCAGGAGTATGCATATATTATAATTGCAAGTACATTTCATTTTAATTTCAGTGGATGATTATACTTTTATTGTAATATAAATTTTGCTTACTATTTTCGCTGGTTGTGATAGGGTAAATGAGCAAAGTCGGGTCATTACTCCTGCCTTGGTAGTAGATTCACAGGAGTTCCAACACCAGGTTGGTTTTACCCACTGCGGAGAAAAACCGTTATGGCGTAAGTGGGTGGGTGTGTGTGGGGTGAGAGTTAAAAAAAGAAAATAAATAAATAAATAACTCTTTTATTTGAAACATAAGTTATCTCTTGGTAAACATAATTCGACCGTTTAAAAATTTGCATGTCCAACCACACTTTGCATGAGATTTTTATATCATGTGCTTATATTGTTATGGGTAAACTTGACTAGCAAAAGAGAAGATGTCAACTCAGACATATCTCCGGGACACGAGATCAACCAGCGTCGGTCATGATCAATGAGCTCCTCAATGGCCAAAGAAGATCTCCTTCACCGAAGAGAGGTCGGTCACCTACGTATGAAGGCAGGTCGATAGGTCGGCAAGTCGGTCATCTACCTAATGATAAGGGGAGTCTCAAAGCTCATCCGAGTATACAGGTTAGCCAAGACCACCTTGAACTCTGGAGCTCGACCCACACAACATATTTTATCTAAATTCTACTAAGGAAATGAGCTTTGTCTCATTACCCTAACAAGAAGTATGAGGGCAAGTCGGCAGGTCAACAATCTACACGGCACAGAGAGAAGGGTTAGGGCTGGTTAGAGAGTCCATGTCAGCATACTACCCCCTAGTCAGATCAGCCTCGGCCTCCTACTGCACACCGCCCCCGTTTCCTACTAATTAGGTCTTATCCAAAAGACTAACCCGAGATCTCCACTAAAGATATTGAGGATAGCACGGCGCACTTGAAATACAGATCTCCCCAGATCTTTACCTAGGATCTTGGGAGATCATCTCGACATATTTAGGACTCGATTCCCTCTACAGTATGTCCCTATTAAATAAGAAGATCTCCTCTACGTCACTACATCTCCTCAATTATAAATAGGAGCAACTCTAATTGTGAAAGGCACGCAGAATCTCTCACCTAAAACCCCTTGATACTACCAGACCCAGATTTCTATCCTGACTTTGGCATCGGAGGGTTCCTTGCTCTAGTCAGGGTCTCTTTTGTCTTCTTCCTGTGCAGGTACTCGAAGGTCTAAAAAGTGTGGACAAGATTTTTGCATCAATAGTTTGACATCGTCTGTGAGGACGACATCAAAGTCGTTCCTTCTACCAGAAAACCAAAATGGCGAAAGGAAAGAAGAAAACTCCAGTTGTCATTGTTGCAGCTATCCCAGCTCTTCCTAAATCATCAGGCAAGCAGGGTGTCCAACCCTACCAGCAGCGAGCTGACTCTACTCCTGCAACGCCCGCTCCTTGATCCCGCACCCGGGGCAGTCGATTAGTCTCTTTGGAGAACCGAGTCGAAGCCCTTAATAAAAACATGGATCGACTCATGCAACTCTTAGAGAGCAGAATTCACCCCTCAGTTGCGACTCATAATAGGGTACCACCACTGCACCACCTCAAGCACTAGTCAACTCACAGAGAAATAAGCAATCTCATGAGCTGCCAGCCCAGGCTCTTTCCCATACTTCGGGAGTAGCCACGGTTGCAGACTCTGACTTGCGCCCTGTGCTAGAGAGGAAGAGTTGTGGAAAAGCACTCGAAGCAGTGGCCGAGAATAAGAGCCCTTGGGAGGCAAAGCTCAGGAAAATTCAAGGGCAGATTAGCGACATCAAACAAGTCTACCATGCTCAAATGCTGGCCTCAGTAGAGTCCATGTTAAGAGAAACTAAACCACCATTCACCGACAACATTATGGTATCTCCGCTTCTACCCAAGTTCTGAATGCCTCAGATGACCCCCTACTCTAAAACTGTCGATCCAGCCGAGCACCTCGAGTCCTTCAACGTTTGGATGGAGCTTCATGGCGCCTTGGGCCCCGTAATATGCCGAGCATTCTCCCTGACCTTATCAGGAGCTGCTCAACAGTGGTTCAGGCAGCTGAAGCCGAGGTTTATCAGTTCTTTCTCGCAACTCAATAAAGCCTTCCTCACACAGTTCATCGGTGGTAGAGACAAAAGAAAGCCATTAGCTCATCTTCTCACGATCAAACAAAGGGAGGACGAGTTGTTAAGAGACTATCTCATCTTTTTCAACGCCGAAGCGGTTCAGGTCGACGATTATTCCTACCAGATATCTATGACCGCCATGGTAGCCACCCTCAGACAAGAAAAGTTCCCCTTCTCTTTTGGTAAGAACCCCCCGACTACCCTCGTCGACCTACTTAACCGAACTAAAAAATATTCCAATGCCGAGGAGCTCTTTAGTTCACGAAGTACTACTCGAAGAGAAAATAACTCGACTGAGGATAGGAAGTGAAGGGAAAAGGGGGAGCATTCTGTCATTAACGCTTAAAAAAGGAAAAAAAGAGGACGACCAAGACCAAGACCATCATACAAACCGACATCTAGAAAGTTGCTTCCATCGGTACACTCCCTTGAACACTAAACCAGAGTAAATACTGAAAGAATGTTACGCTCCCTTGAACATAAAGCCGAAGTAGGTACTGAAAGAAGTCGAGCTGAACTAATTAACCAAGCTTGATAATAAGGCTCATTGGCCAACTCCGACCTCGACATCAAATACTGAGGGACGTATCGACTAGAAGACATGGGGGGCTCTTACCTCGCCCATGGAATGTTGACTACTTGAAGATCTACTACTCCTGAGGACTCAAGAAGTCCTTTGACCAGGAGTGCATCAACTGACCGACCTACTTGACAAGGGTGACCTCCCTTTCTAAAAGGGAAAAAGGTGCTTGCGACACTACCGCCGTGCTTTCTACTGTTCGATAATTTCAACAATAAAAGAACTTCCCCAGGTCAGGGAAAGAGAACTTTCAAATTTCGACTATCCGATCTGAAAAATCGACTACGAGGACTTCCCTTAGTGCAAGGGAAAAAAGTCTTCTACAATGAATTCTACTATGAAAGAGCTTCCCCAGATCGGTAAGAAAATCTCTTTTTCTATAATCCGAGCTACACGAACTACTGAGGACTTTCCTTAGTGTAAGGAACAAACAGTCATCACTTGTCGACCAACCCTTAAAGAAGCGGTCGGACCACTAATTGGTAACGTCACTCGGATCGCATGATCGATAGTGAGGATCTCTTAGTACAAGGAAAATAATCCTTCTAAGTAAACTGCTCAGCCCCTCATGAAGGGGTCATTGCATTTAACCCATTTGTTCGACAAGAGCAGAGTTTCCCTAATAAAAGGAAGAGCTCAAGAGCTCACCCCAATGCTCCTACTCGGCTAAAATGCACGACCTCACGAAAACCAACTTACTTCCCAAGCCCGCTCCGCGAGCTCGAAAGTAAGGGGGCTTACTGGTAAAAATGGACTGGCTAAAGAGAAGAGGTCAGATCGAACATCTCTATGGGACATGAAGTCGGCCAGAGCCAGTCATAAGCATTGAGCTCCTCAATGGCAAAGGAAGATCTCCCCCGCCAAAGAGAGGTCAGTCACCTACTACGTATGAAGGCAGGTCGGCTAGTCGGTAGGTCGGCTATCTACCCAATGATAAGGGGAGGCTCCAAGCTCATCTGAGTATCCAGGTCGGCCAAGACCACCTCAAACTCTTAAGCTCGTCCCCCCACAACATATTTCATCTGAATTCTACTAAGGAAAGGAGCTCGGCCTCACTGTCCTAACACGAAGTATGAGGACAGGTCGGCATGACAGCAATCTATACGACACAAAGAGAATGGTCAAGGCTTGCCAAAGAGTCCGGGTCGGCATATTACCCCCCTATTCAGGTCGGCCTTGGCCTCCTACTGCGTGCCACTCACGATTCCTACTAATCAGGTCTTATCCGAAAGTCCAACCCGAGATCTTCGCCAAAGATCTTAAGAACAACACTGACATGCTCGGAATACGGATCTCCCCAGATATTCACCGAGGATCTTGAGAGATCATCCCGACATATTTGAGACTCGATTCCCTCTACAGTACATCCCTACTAAATAGGGAGATCTTCTCTACGTCATTGTCTCTCCTCAGCTATAAATAGGAGCATATCTAATGGTGAAAGGTACGCAGAATCTCTCACCCAAAACCCCTCGTTACTACCAGACCCAGATTTCTACCCTGACTTTGGCATTGGAGGGTCCCCTACTCTAGCCAAAGTCTCATTTGTCTTCTTCCTGTGCTGGTACTTGAAGGTCTAAAAAGGGCGAACAAGAATTTTTGCATTAACGTATACTATAAAGATTATATAGTTGGAAGTGTTCATATTTGTGATCATGCTCGGTCCCACTTCGATAAATAAAGTGACGATTGTCATGGTCTCATATTGAAAATCTCAATGAATTGAATTATTCAGAATACTACTCATGATCCATTATATATATTTGGTAAAACTTTCGGGTTATAAAATATGTACTAGATATACATAATTCATTAAATATTTAACAATACCACAAGTGACCCAAATGAAAAAATATTAGTGTGACTGCATAGTGGGTCATACATGGCATCAATAAACGAACATTGGATTTGACGATTTAGATCACTCGAATGGCCATCAGGTGGGGCCCACAAAGGTGTGATGCATACAATTTATATGCCCTAAGAGTATTGTTCCACCTTTAAAAAAAGAGGTGTATACAACTATGATTCCTCTTTTTTGAATGAGAGAGGTGTGGAGACAACAAAAATCGGCAGAGAATCCGTCGATGGGTAGGATTCTACCGTGGATGACTCTATAAAAGAAGTCTTAGTCCTCGACTCTTCTCTCACAATAGAAATCTTTAATCACATTATCATGGGAGAGGAAGAGAAGGAAGATCGGTTTCATTGTACATCGTAAGAGGATGAGGCAATCGGCAATCAATGACACCATTGTGACAATGAGGAGGCATAAATAAATATGAACCGAGAGTTTGTCTTCTCCAGCAAGCTCCAACTCTAACTTAAATGGAAAAATCTATTATGTTTTATTTAAAATCCCTTTTTCTGATTGACGCATAATGATTCCAACATTAGTATTAGAAAATGGTTCAGAAATTAAGGTCAATAGCTTCTGATTCCTCATATTTCAATAAAAATAATAGTAGTATAAATTCTAGATACTTCTTCAAAAAGAAAGTTAGTTGAATTCCTAGTAAAATACCCTTCTCACCTTATATTGAAAACTAAACCAAATGATTGGGGTCAAGCTTGGCTGAGCTTGGAAACATTAAAAATTTGAATAAGATTGGCCTAGAGAATTCAAAATCCAGGGCAAAGCCAATCCTAGCTCAACCCATTGATATCCCTACTTGCAGATGGGGCCACCTTGGTGTATGCATGGCATCAAAACCCTTCGAAAGTTTGCCCAAGTAAGAATTTGGGATGCCCGAAAAAATTAGACCAATCCAACCAACAATCATGTTGACCACTATGTTAATTGATAGATTTTTGGGTGGATGTCCATTATTTTCTATTATTGGCCCACTTGATATTTTATAAGCCTCATTTTTTAAATCCCATCATCATGGCAGGGATTACTTGATATTTGTAGACACCCCATTGAAAGCAAGACTAAACCATTCTTCAAGCTTCGGCTAGACTTCGATAAAACCATCCCTGGGTGCCTCAAGAGTTGTTGAAAATCCAAATTGATTTGATGGATAGTGTCATGCCTCAAAATTCGGATATAGAGTGTGCAGCCTCAGACCTGAGTTATGGCACATGACTCGTACACCAAGTATATTAAAATCATTTCTCCATACAAATTTCCATATTCTCAGTTTAACTTTTACTCTAAGTCCACAATCTCAATATTCAACAAAACATCTTTCATTCAATCATTCCAATCATACATCTACATAACCACCAAGAATTTATAATCATTCAGTCCACACACACACATGCACACACACAACACACACACATATACAAAAGCTAAGCATTGTACTACAGCCCACTCATCTAGGGCTTTATGAAACCATTGACTAAAATACTATAAAATATTTAAGATTTCTCAACTATCCAACTAAAATTTGTCTTTAAAAAAACTAATCATAATTCAACTAGATATGTTACTAATTTAACACATTCAGCTCGTCTTTATCAAGATAGGGCCATTGCCCATGTGAATCGTCCACTTGTTCACCTTCCTGCGCTAAAACTTGAGCAATTATTTTATCATCCACTAAATTTATATGATTTTTTTATAAATACACCGCCAGTTGGCCAGACCCAGTGAGTGAACTCATCATGGTTCATGCATTTCATAAATAAAATAGGAATGCATGAATGTCATGGGATGCGTGAATGCATCAAGTGGGTTGATTAGTCCACTTGCTTGAGTTGGATTCCATCAATCCACGTCTTCTCTTTTAGAGTAAGTGAAAAGGAAAGCTTAAGATGTGCTTTGGGGGGGGGGGGGGGGGGGGTGAATAGAACAATGCCAAATAATTGAACTAAGTACTGAATATGTAAATAAAGCAAAGATTTCAATTGCTTAAGTATTGAAACATTGATTCCAAATAATTCGTAAGACAACCTTCACCTAAAGTTTTAGGCAAGACAACCTTATTTCACGAATATCTTTAAAATTAAAACCTCAAACTTACAAGAGTAAATTAAAATATTACAACATTCACCACTAAATCTGAAATTAAATACAATCATTCACCACAAATAAAATAAAGGCATTCACCACATAACACAAAGGATTATAGTGGTTCGGTGCTTTAAAAACAGCCACACCTACTCCACTCCCAAAATTACTTCCTTCGTAATTTTGGCTTTCACTATGAAAAGGTTTTCCCAGGTTCACCTTAACAACCTTATACAATTCTTATGATTTTCACGGGCTATCACAATCAAACTGTAACGCCCCATGTTTTCAGGACCTGAGTATATAACCCGTTTCCCAAAAACCTGAGTGTTAGCTTATAAAATCCGGTGTAAATTTGAACCATTTATCATTAATCAGAGTTAACAGCAATGAAGCTAGGATAAACCATGCATTGTATAAAAACATTCTGATCATTTCAAAATTCCAAATGTAGCGCCCATACAGGGCTTATATAATCTCAAATAACAAAGTTCATATAAGTAAAAAAAAAAACAGGAATGGATCAACTAGTGATGGAGCTCAATATGGCCACAGGGACTCCGCCTAGCTCCTCAACTAACCAGTCTGCTCCAGCAACTCAGTGAACAACATCAACTCGCTTTATACCTGCATCAGCTGTTACGTTTGATAGCGTCAATGGCTATCGCAGTGAGGAGCACCCTCTAAGATTACGCACTCGTCATTCATAATCCAATGTAGATTACAAGTCATGAAATTATATACACTAAACAAGGCATTTCATAGTTATACTCATGTTAAGAAAGTCAATCCAATAAGTAGAATTTCATCATAAGCGAAATATAATGGCAGTCGCAATACAAGGAGATATGTCCATATAATTAAACAATCAAACATACGATTTTCTATTACACCCGAAATCGCATTGTACGTGAACTCCGCAAGATGGCTAGGAAATCGACAAAGCGAACTTCAGCTCCACCCGGAAATCATGGTACAAGTAGAATTCGCAAGGCGAATAGAAAATCCCCCGTTTAAACCCCCCCACTTCACCCGGGAATCATGTCGTACGTGAACTCCGCAAGATGGCTAGAAAATCACATAAGCGAACTTCAACCCCACCTGAAAATCGTGGTACGAATGAACACCGCGGATGAAGAGACAAACAACATACAATCCCTAGACCACCCAAAAATCATATCGTACATGAACTCCGCAAGATGGCTAGAAAAATCGCATAAGCGAACTTCAACTCCACCCGAAAATCACGGTACGACTGAACTCCGCAAGATGGCTAGGAGACAACAGGGTATGCGAACATACTCAACAAACCACAAAAAGGGCATCAATGGACCATCAAAGTCATGAGGGCAATCATACAATCCAAGCCACATAGGCGACGTACGGTTCAAGCCACATAGGCAAATGTGCGATCTAAGCCGTGTAAAACAAATGTGGGCCGTAGGATCATAAGTCCAAGGTAAGTTCCGTTCAATAATAAGGGTAGCATGTTATCATCAAACCATTCATACATGTTATAATTTTAAAAGAAACATTTATCATCCAACATACGAATTAACTATACAACAAGTTAGCATATTCAATAGTAAAGTAAATGGCTTAATTAAGGGAATCATGCCATCGTCTATATCTAGATTGATGAAATCAAGTGGGAAGCTCAAAGGGTGAGTCCTCACCTTAGATGAATGTCTTCATCAATTCAGATTTCTGTTGTTAACTAACGGCCCAATACATACGATTGATTACCTAGAATTGTTTCCAACCCAAGAGTTGTATCAGTTAGTGTTTTCAAGACTACCAATATGTAAGTTGGCAAGTAAGCTGATAAAGGCCCGCCTACAAGTGACTTTGGGCTAGACCTGGCCCAACAATCAAGGCCTAAGTTGGACCTGACCTTAGCCCGATCTGGCAACCTAGTTGTAGTCCAAACTGGGGCCAGCTGTGGCCCAATGTTGCTGCCATAAATGGCCCAGATCCTTGGCCTAGCATGGCAGCCCGCCTATGGTGTTTTCACTCCACTCATGGCCCATCTGAAGGCGTTTTGAGCCCAGGTGGAAAATCCTGGTGTGGTTCACATAGATGGATGACGTGAATATGGAATACATCAGAGGTGGGACCCGCCTGAAATTTAGATTTGTTCATTCCCGTTGCAATGCCATAAAATGATCTGTAAATGGCTGGAGGGTATGGATACAACCCCCACCTCAAGGTGGGCCGCCAGTTGGACGGACAAGATACAATACTTGCATGGTGGGCCCCACTGTTTGTGGGCCACCCAGGTAATGGGCCAGGTCGTGGGCCTCTCACGAACAGCCAGAGACCTGAGAAGGTTTCAACGGTGGATGTTATTTCCCCACTGTCCAGCAGCATTTGACCTGCTACTGGACGGTGTGGATATGTACATCATCAAGGTGGGCCCCACGTGCATAGCACAGATGACATGGATATCAACACATACATTAAAGGGAGCCCACAGAACTTGTTGTTCATGACGCCAATACAGCAGCCACTAGCTGCGGTGTGTGACCTGCTGGCTGATCGCCCAGATGGACGATTGAGAGATAACGCACCTCATGATCGGGACCCACTGTTGACGTAGATGGGCGGCTGAGGCATGGTGCAACGCATGCGCAACTACTCTCCCTCCCTGCCTCTGTTTCTTCTTCTATTTCTCTCCTTCTTCTTCTTTTTTTTTTCTTTCTTTTTTTTTCTTCTCTGTTTTCTTCCTTTCTTTTCTTTTCTGTTTTGTTTTTATTCTTCCTTTCTTTCTTTCCTGCTGGATCTCCAACGAGCTCCAGCCCGGAAATCAGGTGGTGGCAATGGCAGCAGCGGCGATGCTCTCGAGGAAGAAGCTTCGGCTTCAATGGCAGTCTCCCAACGGAGGTTATTTCCTTCGAACTGTTAATGCAGGGGCATCTAGTTCCTCCACACAATGCTTCTAGAAGAGGAAAAACGAAGCTCTAGTGGCGTTTTCGCGGTGGGTTCGAGCTTTGAAAGGGGCGGCCGAGTTTTCGTTGGAGGGTAGTGAGCAAGCAGATAAAACAATATGTTGTCCGATCCTCACTCATTTAGAGTTGCCCTAGACTCTCTCAGATCCGTTGGATCGAGATCGAATGGCCCGGATTCATTCCGTGGCAGAGAGGCAGATGAAAAACCGCATGTGCAACCAAAACCGGTGTCGGTTTTCTGCTAAGAGCCCTAATTCGTGTAAATGGGAACGGACGGTTGAGATTTCCTGCACCGGATGGTCGGGATTTAAGGAGAAAATCCTCACACGGATTGCCAGCGTGGAGGAAAGACAGATTTTCCATTTTTAGAAAAGATGAAAACACAACCAGCCCTCTTGTGCTGGCATTTGTGGTCACGTGTGTGAGAGACAGTGGGGAAAATTGGGCAGGGTTTGCACGGTTTTAGGTCCTCTACAACATGGACGGTTTGGATCTTCTACGTGTCTGCTGATGGTGGGCCACAACGGTTACAAATGGACGGGTATCCGTCCGTTCAAAAGCGTCTGGGTGCGGTAAAGAGAGAGAAGGGATTTCCTTCTTTCGAAAATATCGGTCAGAGGTGATTTGAGTGGGTTTTTCAACCCAGTGTGCAGTGAGTGCACGCACTCTTCATGCTCATGCGTTAAAGTCAGGCCCCACAAGGACTATCCTGATCAATCCACCCCGTCCACCCTATTTGGTGGACCTTGCCACGGCCTTTTACAAAAGGTGGGGCAAATCCAACGTCCAGGTGGGCCATATCACTTTATTACGACCATTAAGTGCCAACCGCATCGATTCGTTGGCGATCCATGGTCCACTCCCGTGATCAAGACCCTTCGCCTAACTAGTGACCCATTCAAGGCCACTGCTTATTTTTTTTAAATTGATATCATGTTACATAGATGAGCCACATGACTCGTCCAAGTGCGGGTGGTGTTCACCACTTAAAACCGCTTAAAACCATCGCTCTTGCATACTATCCTACTTACGTTAAATTATTTTAATTACGTTGGTTCCCTTGTGACGATTTCTCAAAGAATCCACTCCGTCTGTCCAGTTTGTTACATCATTTTAGGACACGGCGTCAAAATTGAAATAATTTCATTAATCAAGTGGCCCACAAGATTCAACTGAGTTTCAAAGACATTCACCGTTAAAAACTTATTTGGAATTCTCGTCTGTACAGTGTCATGCAAATGCTATCCTCTTATTTACAACTTTACCCTTTATTTTGTCAAAACTTTCGCCGTCCGTAACTCACTACTCCACCGTCCAAATGTGATGAGATTTGACAGGCGGCCTTTATTTTTCGCGCTCTTTTCGTTGCCCAAATTTAAGCCTTGATTTCTCGAGGATGACTAAGATGCTCTTTTAACGGGTAATATATTTTAAAATTCTAAAATAATATTTGTACACCTCCGATTGACAAGTTACCGGGCAGTTTGGACCAAAATCCTAAGATCTTCATGATGATCGGTTTTCCATGATGTTTTTATGGCCCGTTTGGCGGATCCAAACATGACAGATGGTCAGATGACTTGTTAAAAATAAGGGGGCTTTATGGTTAACACTCTGGCAATGTATGTCAGTGGATGTATAGTCAGTTTCGTAAATGGATGGTCATAAGGTATGTTTCTGGAGTGATTAGGGGTATGACATGTAAATTGTTAGATTCGAGTGACTGTTCACATGTGTGGGTTTCTCATATTGTAATTCTAACGGTGGGTTAAACATATTCATATGGTGTGAGCAAGATGAACAGATCAGAATCTTGATCTGATAAGTGTACGGACGGATGTAGAGATCAAGTAGCTAATTTAATGTGATCTAAGGGTTGAAATTTGATGTGTACAGTTAATTTATGATAATTAGGCCTAGTATAAAATTTCACATGAAATGGATCATGAGAACTATGTGATCTATAATTCAGGGGTCTATGTAATGGCATTTTCGTAATTATTGTTGATCTAAGAGTTTTGTGAAATCTAATGGTTCTACATGGTTCTATGCTCATTTCTAAGCAATTATTACAAAAGGACTTACATCTAAATCATTATGGATAAAGAGTTATTCACTAGTTTAGTCAAGGGAATGTACATATATCAAACCAAATGATCGACAGTCGGATAACTTGATTTATGGATGAAGATCATTCTTAATTAGTCAGATTCGCGTTGGAGGATGGATGTAGGGTTTGGTTAGCTAGATTGGTACCGTACATGTATACATAATAGGCCAAATTCATGGTAACACTCGAGGACCGAAACGTACGGGGTGTTACACAAACCTACACTGAGATTTTCAGGCTATCTCAGACAAAACCTACACTGAGATTTTAATAGGTTATCTCAGAAAAACCAAAAAGAGTTTAGAAGGTATACTTATCTTCATCGTAGAAGACGTATCAGAAGCTTGTAGTAGTAGAACCTCTTTCTTGAATGTAGATTGTTCCTTGTTCAGTCAGATAGAAAGGGTCTAGGATTCTATTGATTTTAATTAAATTAAACCCAATAAGCTACTTGAATCAATTCTCCTAAATCTCAAAAGAAGAGTATGGTTTACTCACTTTAGAATCAAACTTGAAAGTCCTAAGATTAAGGGAATTGAAAGAAAAAGCTATAAATTAAATTATAAATACCGTTCAATAGCTTGTTAATAACTTGAGCTTCTCTCTCTAATGCAGAACGATTTTGATAATTAACTTGAGTAATTCGGAATGAGAGAGGAACTCAATTTATAGGTAAAGAAGTTGAATCTTCGGTTAGCCCAAGATAGTCTTCGACTAGCCCGAGCAGACCGAATTCAGTTCAACGGACTTCGGATCGTGCAGGATAAGATTTATTCAAATTTCGGCTGGCCCGAGGTCAACTTCGGTTGGCCGAACACCCTAGTTCGGCGGGCCAAATTTGTCCTTCGACTGACCGAATTCGCCCGAATTCTAAAAGGTGATGTTGCTGGACTTTGACCCGAACTTTCTCAGGCTAGCCGAATTTGCAACAAAAATTAGTTGTTGCTTTGGGCGTGAACTTGGGTTGGCCGAGAAAACTTAGGCTAGCCTAACTAAAAGTTGAGCTAGCCGAATTCCAAGTAAAATAAGCATAAAAATCTAAAATAACACAGTTTTGAAAGCACCTAGTCTTAAGGTCTTTCTAGGATTTTATAACACCTGAGATATATCAAATATCTGATCTTCTTTGACTTGAACTAAGTCTCAGAATTCATCTTGACTTTAAGCTTGATCTTTTTTTAAACATTAGTCGATCTTTAGCTTAATCTTCTCTTGAGTATGGACTGGTCGTGGGCTTAATCTTCTCTTGATCTTGAGCTTAAGCTTCTTTTGATTATGGATCAGTCTTGAAGATCTATTGTCAAGTTGTTTTGGCTTTACAAAATTTGACAACTAAAGTGTGCTTATCATTTTAGCACTTACAGTAAGCTTCAACATATTGTGGGCATCCAGGAATAGTCTCCTAGATCACCTGGTACCGTAAGTACCTATAGGTCACATGAAATTTAATGAAGTGGATTCCGATATGCTACCTTGAGATCAACTGGTTTACAAATACCTAATTACACATCTCAATTAGTTTACTAATTGTATCTACCTAAATTATTTGATCAGTTCACTTATGGTTAATCAATATCTTAACTCAGGACAGCCCACATGGAGAATTCAATCTTTAGATTTTGAATTCTCTTATATCTTACCCATAATATATATAGTAAGTCATCTTTTCATGTGGGGTCCACTTGAATAACCAAAACGCTCTGACCATCCCATTATCTCTAAATGATCAAGGGTTATCACTAAATTACCTCCCAAAATCAAAATATCAAATTTCTAAACAAATAGAAGATTTAAGCGTATTATCGATCAGCTGACCCAATCGGTCGATATTTCCTTCGACCGTTTGAGCTTCGATCGAATCCTACTTTGATCGGTTGAATTAAATTCAAATTTTAACAAAATTCACTGGACGTTTTTTGTCCATTTCGACCGGTCGAAACTACTTCTTCGATCGGTTGAAATACCCTTTGATTGGTCAAAATGCCTTATCGACCATTCGAACACATTCTGCTTTTTGAAATTAAGTTGTTAGATTATCTTGGCTATTTTCGACCGGTTAAAATGATCAATCGACCGATTGAACCAACTCTACTGGAAGTTTCTAAACGTTCCAAAATTTGTAACTTTTAAAGTTTCCTTATTTTTCTTAATTATTCTTGTTTTAAATGGTCCATGGAGGATCCTTACTCTTGTTCAGGTGGTAGACTCTCAGAAGTTTCAACACCTGGTCAAGGTTCGAGTATCCATAAGTGGTGAAATCCCACTACAGTGTGAGTGTGTGGGGGGGTGATTGTGCGTGTGTAAAAAAAAAAAATGATCCATTGATCATATGGGATAGATTTAAGCCATCTATTGACATCACAAAGTCCCCAATTTGGGAATAGGTCAATAGATTACTTAGATAATGTCCATTCATACTTTTAAACTCTAATTCAAGAGTAATAGGTGTGATTCTACCATTTCATCTTTAAACCATCAAACGGTTAGATCCTTTCATACTTTCTAGATAGAAAGTTAGATCTATCCCAAATTAAGCATAAATGGTGGGGATCAGATCCAATTTGTTCGATCACCATCTTAGAATTTAATGTATAAAATGATTCCTATTGTTATATTTGATTGACCTAACCATCATAAGATCTGATTAATATATAAATTGTTTAGATTAGATCTAACACCACTGATTGTCCACACACAACTTATTATACAATTTCATGTCTATGATTAGAACAAATTAATATGGCCATCCACTGATTAGATCGATCTAAAAATTAGGGCTTTGATATCTTTCAGCCCTTAGGATCAAATGATCCATTCAAATCCATCCTAACACCGTCGGATGTAAAAAATTTAACCCATTCTTAAAATAACATTGCCCATGTATGAAATTCTAAATAATTTCTTTCTTAAGATTTCTCAGCTATTAACTTGTTTCTGTTCTTAACTTTAAAATACAAGTTTGAACTATTAATTGAAATTTTAAGTGCATGCAAATTTAGGGTCGTTACATTGAAAGCAAGACTAAACCATTCTTCAAGATTCGCCTAAACTTCGATAAAACTATCCCTGGGTGCCTTAAGAGTTGTTGAAAATCCAATCTTATCGGATGGGTTGGACCCACGACGTGTCGTAAAAATAATCAACGGACCTAATTGGCATATTCAAAACCAAACAAATCAAATCCCATCCAATAATCTAGACTCTCCAGAAACCCTAACTGTACATCTCTTTAATAAAACAATCTCTGGCTAATACAAGAAACTCAAATTTTGAGTAGGACAAGATGAAAGAACTCCTAACACCGTCTGAAGACATCCAGTGGGTTTGATCGACCGATCCTAGATAAAGATAACCAAAGCCTAGATGAATCGCCTGACCCTTTGGCACACTAGGTAACCCCTATACATGGCGGAACACACGCATAAAAGGATAAAATAAGACCTCGACTTGTGGCAAGCTGACAATCTATGTGGCCCCCAATCATTCCATCTAAGCTTTATATCAGCTAAATCATTGATGGTAGTGGAACGTCATCGTTGGCCACTCAAACTCGACAATTGAGGTTTATAACTGGACAACAACTTAAGAGTAGGAGATTGAGGAGCCGAGGGAAAGCAACAGTCTGAGGTTTTGGAGTACCCTGAAGGTCTTTAACATGTTGAGGCGCTGCCTCACTCAAGAAGCCATATAGGGAGGAAGTAGTCTATCGATGAAGCAACAAATACTTAGAGTAGAGTTACAATCGAGGACATCTGGCTACCCCTTTTATGCAAAAAGGGTATTTGATCTCCCATTTTCTTACTCACATCTCAACCAAGCTCAAATCACATTCCACTCCACACATTCCTAGTTGTAACATCTTGGATTTTTGTTGTTTTAAATTTTCAAAAATCCTTGAATTTTTTTTTTATATAATTAACTTATGTTGTCACTTACTGACTATTAACACTCGATGTTAGCCTATACGTGGGTGGTACTAGTGAAGAACCACACAAACCCAATTAATCAACCGTAGGAAGCTAACAAATCTGCCCGATCACGTAAACCTCAAATCTAGCATCGTGATTTATTCATCTAGGGCTCGAATTTAGCTGACCTACCACTCACTAATCAAGACAACCACAACTAAATAAAGATCTACTAAAAGTCGAGACAATTAGGGATCAAATCTTAATTAACAATCCAAATCAATCCAGTTACTCCTTTAGCCTAAGAACCAACAGTTTAGGGTTATTAGGATCGAATAGTCACTTCTGCTAATTACAAATAGGCCACACTATAAACTTAGCTAATCCACACCCTAATCATCGTGCACAAGAAATCTCATTATCTAATTTATTCAAGAAATGCTTCAATTATCTAAAGGAGCTCTAGACTGCTCGTCAGTGGACCACTAAATTTGAGACTATAGAAAGACATTCATCTTAGTGGGATTGACTCCATCATGGGACATCGAGCCGAGATCGTGCCTCGAATTGCTCAACTTGGACTGCAAGCCAAGTGCATGAGATGTGTGAATGCCTTAGGAGAAAACTTAAAATTTAAGTGAAACTAACACTTTGCTCTTTCGCTAAGTTGTAACTTTTGGACCGTCGATTCATGGCCAAAGTCGGGGTATTGACTAAAGACATTTCCCCACACATATCCGTATAACCACGACCCCGATTAATCATCGGTGACCGTCGATTTAAGTTAGGGCCATCCTGGTTAATCGGTATGCTCGATCATTAGATGGTTGTGTTCAAATATAGATCGCCTATTGAGACACTTATCCTATATCTTGAATTGAGTCTTACACCTCCTAACGGGTCCCATTGGTTGGAAACAACCCCATCCAGGGTTAGTATAATGAATAAAGGGTCATTGGGGCCATTTGTACAACATCCAGCACTATAAAACCCATTTTACTTCACACCCTCTCTCCTCATACGATTTTGCCTTTGCCAAAGGAGAGAAAAAGAGAAAGAGAAAGAGAAAGAAGAAGAGAAGAAGAGTGAGAGTAGGAGTGGGGAGGTTTTGGTGCTTCCTTTCATCTGTCTCCTCCGACCAAGGCCCTAGCCTCAATCATTTTCCTCTGCCGAATCCACCCCACTCGCGATTGGGAGGTAAGAAATAGATTCTACTATCTAATCTAGTATTTTGGGTTAGATTTTCTAGTCCTTACAATTATTTGTATGATTGTTTAGGCTTTGGTGGATTTTCCCTATAACTCTAATCCTATGAGCACTTTGAGTTGGGCAAATCATTGCAAAGGTACAGACCATTATCTCTAGGTTATCGTTTATCGACCCTTGAGGGTCTTAGTTAATGATTTTGTTGTTTGTAGATAGGTTGGTGTATAATAACATGTTCACACTTTAATTTGATTGCAACATGTGTTATTACTTGGTTATGGATGCTCATATGTTTGATAAAATGCCCAAGTGAATGAATGTATTATTTTGTTGATGCTCGCATGTTTGACGGAATGCCTAGGTAAATGTTTGGTTTTATTAATGCTCACATGTTCAATGAAATGCCTAAGTGATGGTGTTATGTTATTGATGCTCATATGTTCGATGAAATGCTTAGGTGATTGTGTTGCTAAATTTAAATTTCATAAGAAATCTTGTTGTGATTACTTGATGAATTGTTAGTCCTTAGTGATGTTTAGAATTGCTTAGGATATTGGGTCAGTTGGTAAATCACTCAAACCAAGGGGTGGCCCAAGTTAGGTTGGCCACCCTAGGCTTGTTCGATCGACCCAGGTTGAACACGGACGACCGATAGATCTGGACTACACGAGATACTTGCACCCAATGTCGGTTGCGCCCGGGTTCTCCTAGGTCAATCAAATTAGTTCACTAGCCGACTAATCCTGTATATTCATAATGTATGACACGACTAAATTGAATCTAAGATACTTTGTTCCCAGTGGATAAGTCCATTCATAACTGTTAGTACGATATGATCCCATTAAGACTCATGAGCCGGGCATGGTAGTATAAGATACCGTGTCCGAGCCGTCGGCCTGTGCTGGGGTGACGAACCTCCCCCCCCGGTCGTGACTAGTGAGCACTGATGAAGGTGAGATATTTTTGTTCGAACGGTCTAATTTAAATTACCTAGCCGATGGTTCCGTGCCAGAGTACCGTTTGAATTACCCGAGCGTGAATGGAATTGGGTAACAAGCCCTTTCCTTTTATGGTGACTTAGTATTATGTGACATGCTCGCACCTCGGAACTGAGTGATCATACTCGATGTTTGGGTGACGACTCATACTGAGTTGATCCTCATACATTTAGGTATCATGTCGTACCTTTGGAATCATTGATTTGTGAGATAAATGGGTGAAACCTAAATTTGGATCAAGGGACACTGGTAAGGAGCCACTACGTGCCACAACGAGCCACGTGATCCGGATAAGGACTAGTAATATGACGTCGGTATCCTACCTTCGCCAATATGCTGGATGAATGGAACTGAATAATTACTCGGTTAACATACGTATCAATCACATTGCATTAGATAAGATATGGAGACTTGGCATTGGAGTCGCGTGATGAGGGAGTGTTGCCATTTACGAAATAGGTATTGAAGTCGCTTGTGAGGGAGTGTTGGATTGTGAGGTGCATGCATCATTTCATAATCTCATTCATACATTTAACAAGAGTATTTAGGAGATGCTTGATGTCTTATTTATCATTAACTGCACTGATTGAGTCGATAACATGCGTAACTTAGAACTAATGGAACCACTGAGTTAGCTACTCACTCCCACCTGGGACGGTGTTTTAAAACACCAACCAAGTAATATTATTAATGCAAGTACTAACGAGGCCTCCAGTGGATAAGCTTGGATCAGCTTACACTTTCGTCGTGATGCCTTGGGAGCGTCGAACAAAGCTGGAAGTCCTTTCGTTTACTTAATTTTGTGCATGTATATGCTAAAGTCGTGCTTTATGTGTAAGTTTTATTGTATGTTCATTGTAGCTTGCATAATCCCCATTTTGGGCGATCACCAGTAGTGGAATTGTATTTTGCACTATTAGCCCTATATTTATGGATTTTTGTTATCTCCGCATCGCTTTGGTTTTGTTAAGTTAAATTGCGCAACTCTGATTATCTATGTGTGAAACGAATTTGAATCTGAATGAGGATACATGTGCGTTTTCATTTGGTTAACACCCAGGAACTCGGGACCGGAGTCTATGTACTCGGGTGCCAATTTTCGGGGTGTTACACTAGTATATCTACAACATCAGCTCGCACCTTTCTATTTGCTTTTCTTTGCATGTTCTATTACTTTATTTGCCTACCTGGGGTGTTGAATTCTATGAAGTAAGGCTATGATTACATTCCACTTTACTTACTGCATTTTCATTTCATTTTGCTTATTTTGCCTAATCAAAGTCATTTAACTCTACGAAGTAAAGGCTAGATAATTCATTAGTTTTGCATGCCCAACCTCTCATAGGTTACATATAGCACGACTAAATAATGTTGAATCCCTCAAAATATCATAAAATACCATAGAGTAGAGACCGCACGTTGTGTGAGCAAAAAATGGTGCCCAACCCCTTCCCCTTTTGTCACTTAAAGCCCTACTCAAAATTTATGGTCACAGACCAATTGCGTGAGTCACTTGAGTTGAGGGATCTCACAATTTCTCAAACCACAAGAGATTCTACGGTTCCTAGCTATCCATAGATTCTAAGTTTTATCATGCTAGTGAAGACTGCAAAACTCAACATGCCCTTTTTATGCATGAGTCACACTTCCATCTATGTAGCACAAACAAAGAGATAAAAGAACTCAACTACTGGGTGCATGCGCTCCCATGTTGCAACGTTCATAATATCCAGGTTAGATTGCATAGAAACAATATGGTGAGACCCACTGCAGAAAATAATGGACAACTATTCAAAACCCTTCCATTCACATGGTGGTCCCATGATTGGATTATATTGATTTCTATTGGGTTTTAATTTCACAGTGGGGTGACCCTTCTAAACATGTTTGATGTAATGAAAACATTAAAAGCGGATTGCTTGCATACCCCGTCACAAGGGATACCTTTGGTGGTAGGTGTTGTGGGGCCCACTATGATGAATGTGTTTTATCCACAAAGTCCACCTATTTTGCTAGCTAATTTTAGGGCATAAGCCCAAAAATGAAGCAGATAAGAAACTCAAGTGGATCATACCATAGGAAATAGTGGTGATTGAATGCCCACCATTAAAAAGTTCTTAAGGGCTACAAAAGTTTTGGATCAAGCTGATATTTGTGTTTTCCCTTCATCCATGTCTGTATGATCTTATCAATAGGTTAGATGGCAAATAAACATCATGGTGGGCCCTAGGAAGGTTTCAATGGTGGGTGTCATTATCCCCACCGTTTCCTATGGTGTGGTTCACTAGAGCTTTGTATCTCCTTCATTTTTGGGCTAATGCCCTTAAATAAGGTGCCAAAATGGATGGACAACGTGAATATAAAACACATACATCTCGATGGGCCCCAAACTGGTTGCCACAAGGGATACCCCTAGTGATAGGATCTTTAGGGAATCCACTTTATAAAAACATCACGGTGGGCTGCATGTCCAAGGGTTATAAGATAAGGCCTCATTGATAAAACTTATTTCAAGTACTTATCACTGAATTTTGGTATTTTCAATGATTTTTCTTTATTCAGGGCATTTGGTAAATCCACATAATTAATAACTTAATTTTAATTTCTACTGAATTTTTTTTTCCAGCTCTCCAATTTTAAATTTTCGCTTAACGCAGAATGCGGTAAATGATTTTTCTCTCCATCAATAATTTAAAATGACAACAATGTCATTCGTCTTCTCAAAATATGACAACACTTTTTGGGTTACCTTATGATGTTTGATCACATATATAAATTGTTAACCTTGAAGTATCCATCTCTTTGAAACGAGTGGTCACTCACACCGAATAGAGATCAAAGCATTGAGATCTTCAACATTGAAATTGATATGTTGCTGCAAATCTGGACCACATGTCTAGTAATAACAATTTAACATTATGGCCCTTTTTTGAGGTGTTTCTAAATTCTTTTTGTAAAGTGGACCGTACATCTTGTAGTACTCATTGATATCTTTGGAACAAGTGGTTGTATTTCTCAAAAGGAGATCGTATCGTTGAGATATTGTATATTAAAGTTAGTGTGTTGTCGCACATTCAAGCCACAATATGGTAATAATGATTAGAGTTTATGGTCAAATTTTGAGGTTTTTATAGGATCCTATAGTGAAGTGGATTGCAATTTAATACTCATTGATATCTTTAAAATAAGTGGTTGTACGTGTAATGCCCCAAATTTTCGCAGCCCCAGTTTATACTCGTGCTCGAGAATTCTGAGTGTTAACAATGTAAGAATTGAATACTTCAAAATCGCACCTTGTTTTTCTTAGATCACATCCACTTACATTCACGAAGGTACCCAATCACAAGAATAAAATCAACCATATTATAAATCTTATTTCATTTTAAATATAAAATTTCAACTAATCATTTAATGCTCACTTAGGTGTGAGCATATTACAAATATCCAAATTCATAGCATGAAATGTAAATAAAGCTAAACTAAAATGAAAGCATCGACAACATAATCCCGTCACTCGTAGTCATTCATAGAGAGATCATGCATCACCTATATCTTCAACCCGTGTATCCCCTACATCATCTATATGGTTGGAGAGGGTCAATGCCCGACTCGTAGTGATGGTTATCCTTCAAGATTAACACAATTTAATTAATTCCTCAAAATAAGAAAATCTAAAGGTTCCAATACTTTCCATACTCCACCACTACAAAGGGTATTGGTATGCGCAACCAACCTACATGAATGCATGCCTAACATAGTGTGTGCGGCTCATCATACATATAACCACCACATTGTGGAATACAATTCATAAAAATCTGACTTGCTCTGCATCCCATAACCATAGATATTTGTCAGAATGTCCAACACTACTGATGATTTACGTGAACACTTCGAAACGGTACAACACATGGATCAGATGAATTATACAACACGATCTGTTCATGAAATGACTATTTGCGACATCCAATCTCGGAAGGTGACGTAACCTGCATTGCGGATTACTTACATCAATTTGTGTACCACTACCCAGAGTGCATTACAACCACGATAAATACATAGAAGTCACTAGTTGTGAGTCCTTCAACACATCACTTGTATTAATATGGAAATAAGTCAAATAATGAGAGTTTTGGAATTCCAAGACATGAGTCTAGGCCATAAAATAAGGGAAGTAGCATAAGGCTAACCTAATAAAGGAGAAAAAGTAGCAATAAGCTAACTCAATAAAAGAAAAGAGTTACAATAAGCTAACTTAACGAAAGAGAAGAGTAACGATAGGCTAACTCAACAAAATAAGATAGGGGAGCAAAAGGCAACTCAATATACAATGGTATACGCGTTGCTCTCAAAATCGGCGAAGGGCAAGGCCTGTATTCATTACTCCACATGAATTCATAAAATTCAAGTATGATTAAATCATATCTTAACCATAATTCTCACAAGATAAATAATTCATAACGGTCTATTAATCAATTGCATGAAAAATTATAGTAAAATAAAGTATACAAAAATAAGACAAATCATGTATAAATCAACTCAAATTAGTGTAAGCTTAAATGAATCCCTCACATTATCCTTAGATGAAAACCCTAGGTAGATCTCGATGTAGAAAGATTTTACATGAACCACAACATCGATCGAACAAGAGGGAGACAACACACGTGTGAAGGAAGAGAAGGAATGAGCTTCTATGCTTAGACATCTCTCTCTCTCTCTCTCTCTCTCTCTCTCTCTCTCTCTCTCTCTCTTCCTTGGACATTAGGAAGGTGGTTTTATGAGTGGAGAAGGGGCGTATGCCCCCTTTTGTAAGGGAGTGGGTGTGAGAGGGTGTGTCACATCCCGCTTGAATTGGGTTTCTTAATTTTTTTTATACAATTTTTTGTATCGGGGTTGTGGAATAGAGTTAGAGTACCTAATTTTCCTGGTGATCTGAAATTTATAATGACCTATCTTGAAAATTCTCGTAGCGGGTGCAAAAATGGACTTGATCTCATTCAACAGTCTACGCTTAATGATCAGGGCCCAATTTTGAAAAAAAATATGTAGTCAGGATAGACAAATGATTGGGCAAATTTTGGTGGTTGATCGATGATGGAAAGGCCTAAATATGAAATTTCACTAATTGTGCCAAAAGAAAGGAATTGGCTTTAGGTCGGTCAACACTCAATGGTGTAGGATCATAGATCGGAGTCTAAATTTTGTATGATCTTATATTTGTATGAGGCCAAAGTGTGGTCCAAATTTGATTTACGATTGACGGTGTGAAGTGGGTTAATCAGAAGGTCCATATTTACAAAAAGTTGGTAAGCCTAAAATGGTTAACTTCGTGCCTAAGGAAAAGTCAACCAAGGTGGGGTTCTTATATTCCACACTTGGCCCATATGAAGGTAAAGATCCTACTCCGACTACCTACGAGCTTTTCTCACTCGATGGACACCAAAATCAATGGTTAAGGAGTTAATTTATTAATTGGGCCACTTTTACAATGATCTAAGGGCTAAAATTTGACATGTATGATTAATTTATACTACGTAGGCATTGTATAAATTTTGCATCAAATAGATCATGAGAAATATGTGATCCAAAATTCAACGATCTAGGTTATTGACATTTTTGTAATTATTGCTGATATGCGAGTTTTGAAAAATCTAATGATTTTATATGGTTATAAGAACATTTCTAAGCATTTCTTACTAAATAATTTATATCTAAATCATTACAGATAAAGAGTTATTCACCAAATAAGTTAAAATTATCATTAATTAAAGCGATATACATATATCAAATAACATGATGGATGGTCAAATGACATGTCAAAAATAGAAAAACTTGATGGTTAGTACTTTGACCATGTATATAGGTGGATGTAGGGTCAGTTTTGTAAACAGAGGAACATAAAGTGGATTTTTGGAGTGATCAAGAGGTAGAACATATATATCGTTAAATTCAAGTGACTTGTTCACATATATAAGTTCCTCATATTGTAGTTTTGATTGTGGGTTAAGCATATTCATAGGTGGTGAACAATATGAATGGATCATCATATCGATTCGATACGTTTATGAGCAGATGTAGATTGGGTGGTCCAAACTTAAAGTGGATGGTCATTTATCTTTACCTAGCCGTGAATATTTGACTGAACGTTTACTTATAATGGAAAAGTGAGAATACTTGGATATATGATGATCCTGTATTAAAAATCAATGATCGAATGACTTGATCTATATATGAAGATTATTCCCAACAGTCAGATTTAGGTTAGAGAATAGATGTAAAGTTAGGATAGGCTAAATTGGTGACATACACATTTATATGCTAAATTAAATTTCATGGCAACAGTTTAAAACTTTCAATACTCGAGTATTGAAAAGTTTGTGGTATTATAACACGTCCTAAACAGAGATCGAAGTGCTGAGATCTTATACGTCAAAGTTGGTGTGTCGCTGCACATTGGGCCACATGTGCCATAATAACAATTTGACTTATTGGGGGGCCGTTGCACAAAACCTTAGGATCTAGCCTCCCAAAACACCAGAATTATGGGATAATAAAGCAATGAAATAAATTAAAGCAAAAACCACATGATACAAGAGATTTTTACATGGAAAACCCTCAAAGAGGTAAAAACCACTGGACCTCGTCCAGATCAAAAATTCACTATGAAGTAGAACATTACAACCGATTATAAGCACACACCGCTTGGATCAAACCTTCTTCACTCACGCAGGAGTGAATAAAAAATAAGAGAATAAAGAAAAACAGAGAGATCTCACCGATTACGAGGATGTAGAAGCGCTGAGATGTCGAGTGCACAGTAGATCACCTCTACGAGCAGAACCTCCCTTCCACAAGCTTCTTCTCTCTCACACCTTTGATAGCCCTAAACCCTTTAGCAAACCCTTGCAAAGCTTTAGGAAACTCTCTCGCATTCCTTAGAACAGTCCCAGGGACCCCTATTTATAGTTTAGGAAACTCATTTCCGCACCTCTATGAAAACCACCTCAAATTTACGCAGTCCGTACAAAATCCGAACTGAATCTGCGTAACATCGACCAATCAAGTATGGTCCTCGATCAGTCGAGTGGCCTACTCAACCGGTCGAGCACCTCCCTCGACTGGTCAAGCACTACAAAGTTCCAAAACTAATTGGTCGTTGGACTTTGAGTCGAGTGCCACTCAACTAGTCGAGCACCGCCGAAAAACATCCATTTTTTCAACGGGTTGCACTACTTCTCCTCTGAACTGAGGAGGAAAACTCCATCAAATCTCCCCCTTTCCTACTCAGGAGAAATTCACCTTCTTCAAGCCTGCCAGGTTTCTACAAACCTCAAACTTTCCTTTGAGCAATGCCTTGGTCATCATGTCTGACCCGTTATCGTCTGTGTGGACCTTCTCAAGCTGTAACACTTTCTGTTCCAAAGTATCTCTGATCCAGTGATACTGAATCTCTATGTGCTTTGACTTGGAGTATTGACTTGGATTCTTACTTAAGTGTATAGCACTTTGACTATCGAATAGATCACTTGCTGCTCCTGCTTCAGGCTAAGTTCCTGTAGGAACCTCTTCATCCAAAGCATCTCTTTACATGTATAACACCCCATACTTTCGGTACTTGGGTATTCCCGTGTGACCTAACTCAGTATAAATACAAACCTAGCTTGAACAAACATTCACGTGCATTCCAGTTTAAATCTAACTGTTAAAAGTAATCCCAATCCACATATCATACCGTTCATCCATCGATTTCCAAGATGGATCACCATGCACTAAAGAGACCCATTTTTGGATTCAAATTTCATCGGTGGACGAATCTAGCCGACCATTACAACCCTGGATCATGAAGTCTACCATTCACCGGGCGATCCATCATTTAAAAACACAGATTAGAACATCTAGTTTCATACACGACTCTCAAATCACACCTAAACGTTCCTTGGGATCCCTAGGGTTATCGATGGCTAAGTTAGAGTCAATCCAACCGCTGAATTGTTGGAATGGTCGGGGAACCAAGAATTTATATCCAAGCATTCATGTGATGTGGCCCATGTGACAGTTAAAGTAAGTTGAGGGTTAGGTAAATGAATCATAACAGTTGATCTACCGTGAGGACGATTCTGCCTAGAAGTAGGCCCTACAAATTAACTCAAGATAATAATGATAATATTAATATTAATAACAATAATGATTGAAGGTGTTATAATATAGACATTCAAATGGTAAATTCAGGGAATATATGGTCCTAACCATCCGAACAATGACCAAGACCATTGAAGTTCAGATTCACAATGATTTGACCGTCAGATCAATGAAAACCCCTAATTTAGAGGCAAAGTCTGCATGTATGGCCCACCCGGCATTGTACCCACCTGAGTTTCAGTTAAAACCCATACTTGGGCCCACCAAGCCAATTGGGCGGAGTGGATTCGCCACAAACATTGTAGTGGGCACTATATGAGGTGCGTGTGCACCCTGTACCATCGTGCACGAAGTGCACTGGACCGCGCCTCGGGTCAGTGGGCGCTAACCCGCAGAATTTCGCTGGTCAAGTGGGCGCTAACCCGCAGAATTTCATAAAACAAAGGGAATTCCTCCTACCATTTCAAAGTTTTAAAACTGGGAAGCTTCAAGCCCCAAAGTGGACCACCCTGGCCACTTTCCGGACGATCCAAACCATCCATTTCACTCACAGGGGTCCCCTGATCAAAACCATATAGGGGTTTTGACCCCTGCATAGGAACGAGAAAGATCAGCCCCAACCGTCCATTTCCTTCATGAGGGGCAGAGATTCAATGAGAGAGACCATTAGGCGGCTTGTTAGGCAAGCCAACACCCCATGAACCAGAGGCTTTCAACCTTTCTCCTTACCAGCTGAGAAGGTCTTCTCATGACCCAAAAATGGGAAGAAATGGAGTAAAGAAGGAAAAAGGAGATTTTCCCTTTATAGGTGGAAGAAGCTGTCACAACTGTGACCATTCCTGGGGCTACATGGCACCATCCCAGCCCTCCCAGGTGGGAGGAACGACAAGAGATAAGCAACTCTCTCATCTCATGGGATAGAGAGGAGAAATCGGAAGATTCTCATGAGATGGAACCAAACATCGCCTGGGGTCTGAAAAGTGGACCCCACATCACTTATGGGACCCATCCAGACCAATCAAATGGTCTGGATTGCCCTGAGAACCCTTAGATATAAATCCACCATTGTTGGGTGGGTCATCTTCCTAAAAACCCACCCAACCACAAACTCGAGATGGGCCCCACTAGGCCTAGAAATTGTACTTTAAGGTAGCCCTGGATGCCACCAATGCATCCCCAAACGTGGACGGACCCCGTGCGCGGCTAGCATCCGATCCCAACCGTGTGTATGGAGAGCTTCTCTCAACCGTTGGATACACCTCTCCTAGCCTATAAAAGGGAGGTTCATCTCTCCCAGATTTGCACAGAAAGAAAAGGAAAAATGAGGGAGAGAAAGAAGGGAAAGGAAGAGAGAGAAGAGAGAAAGAAAAGAGAGACAGAGAGAGAGAGAGAGAGAGTGGAGGCGTGAGCAACCTCCCAGATTCGGCCAGGTAATGGTTCGGCCCTTACCTTTTTCCTTCTATTTTCTTTTTTTAGATATCAAACATGTTGGAGGCCGTATTTGGGCTAGGAAGCTGGCCATAGGTGAGCTTGGGCAGAGCAAAAAAAAATAAAATAAAAAAACAGACTCCGTTAGGCTCTGTCATAAACCGAGAATGGGCCTTCATTAGGCCTAAATTTGGGCTGTAGGCAGTCCCTTACTTAGGACTTGCAACAGACTAAAACGAGCTGTAAACGGAACCATAACAGACCCTTGGATGGGCGTTCAACCTCAGTTAAAAACACTGCTAAAGATCAGCTTGCAGTCGTGCCAACCCAGGCCATTTTTGGGCCGAAACTGACCCCAATAGGAAATATGTAGATAACAGGGAATGCTATCCGATATCAGCTGACTGTCGGTGGGATATAGTTAGAAACACAGCCTTGGAAATGACTGGAAAGTCAGTCTAAATACAGCTAATTTTTAGCTTAAAAACCGTCAGAATACCACCTGCAACCTGCTGAATTTTCGGTCTGAAAACAAATCTCGAATGCAGCTAATTTTCAGCTTGAAAACGGTCAGAAATGCCACCTGAAAACCCACCCTATATGCAGCTAAAAGCCGCACCCTGCTGCAACCAGGTGAGCCGCACCCAGCAGGCAGCGTGTGGGCCCCATGTTATACCTCAGTGGGCCACAACGTCTCAAGCTGGTGGGCTGCACCATTGAATCACAGTGGGGCACACCAAGATGCTTGTATCCAGACCGTCCATTCTACCAGCCCTGGACCACCATGATTTACATATTTTATCCTGGCCGTCCATCAATGAACGTCTAGTGTTGGACGCTTGGTACTTGTATGTATGTATGTATATATAATATATATATATATATATATATAATATATATATATATATATATATATATATATATATATATATAATAACATATAAGGTAGTATATATACATATAATACTGTATATGTGAGTGATGAGCCCCACATGGGACCCACCTGTTGTGGTTAGCTAGAATACCCTCCACTTCACAGGTCATATGATAATAATAAGAATAAAAAGGGGGTCATGTGTGGGCCCCACGTACCATGTTGTACCCAGCAAGTGGGACCCACCCTAGTGTATGTATTATACGTCCACTCCGCCATTCGCTAATCCAAACCGTCCAACGGTCTGGACGTGAATACCATCCACCATGGTATATGAGTCCTATCTACACCATCCATCCAGCCAGGACGTAAACCCCACCTTGATGTATGTGATTCATCCAAACCATCCATCCATAAGGCTGAGGGGAAAAATAAGACGGATCCAGTTATCTAGTGGGCCACACTGCCATAAACAATGGAGATGAGCATCCACTTTTGAAATCCTTTGGGGCACCAAAGGTCTAGAACAATATGATATTTGCTCATCCTCTTAAAACAGGTCCCGGTGACCATGTAAGCAGATTGGATGGAAAGTAAACACCATGGTAAGTCCTGTGGGGTTCCAACAGTGGAAATCATGATCACCACTGCTATTTGTGATATAGCCCTGATGACCCTTCTCAAATTCATTTTTGGGGTAATACTCTAAAATGATCTCTTAAAATAAAATAAATAGCATAGATGGTGCGGCTCATCCATGAGGCCCACCTTGATGTAATTGTGGCCAAACTCAGGCCCCCTTTTTCATGGGCCCTCATAAGCCCTTTAACACACAATCTCAACTGACTTAAAACCTTAGGATTATGCGGCTAATGTAAGCTATGAACTCTAGGGACTACTTGCACTATTCTTGGGCCATAAGATATTCAGGAACGTTGAATCGGAGTAAAATACCGCGACCCTCTAGGTGATGATTCTTTCCCTTGAGCTTTCCATTTTCTCATTAGCTTAAGTTATAGTTATATTTTAATTTATAAATGATATCTCCATTCTATAACCACATGTGTTAATTGAGTTGCTACATCATATGCTTAATGTTTATCCTGTATATTTAATTCATGTTATTGGATTACTTGTGGATTGCTTCTGGGATTTAAACTGGTACATTAGTGGAAAACCCTACTTATAAATGTACACCCATACTTGGGATGTAACTCGATTGATGCTGATTGCAATGGACCTTCAATCTAGTGGTTATTGAGTGGTGGTCTAGATGGATCATTGATGTGGGCCTACCATCCAGGGTTGTTGTCTAGGTGGTTTTCAAGGATGGTCTTTTATCGCATGGTTTTGATACTCGCCCTATGTGGCTTATTTTTATATTTGCCTTATGTGACTTGTTTTGATATCGCCCCTATATGGTTTTGATGTTTTATACCGTGCAACCATGCGATGGTAAGCCCCATATACTGTAATATGATTGGCTACTAATCGACAGGGTTCTGTTAAACATCCTAAGATGGTAGTCTCACGAGCTGGGGATGGTGGTATGGGACCTATGCCCTAGCTGTCGGCCTATGCTGGTGACGAGCTCCTGTAGTGACCTTGAGCTTATTTAAATTGGCTGATTGTAACTGGACTAATAATGGTTTGGCTAATCATGCATTCATGGCATATTGGCGATGACGTGTGACTAATTCTGGATGATGTAGCACGTTCCTTAAACTTATTGGGGTATCGTTTTGCTAGCTCCCAGACCACCAACTATCGATCTATTGTTCTGACTGGATGATTTTCCCAGGTCAATGATTGCATGGGTGACGAGCCCAATTTTCCCACGGATGAGCATCCCCGGGGCGATGTGCATTCACGCATCCATGCATTTAAAAAGACTGCATCATGTGTTATTTTGATTGCCTTGTTGTTTTATAACTATATTTACCTAATGCGGAGGTGCGTAATCTTGAGGGGAATTCACATTGAGTTGGCCACTCACCCATCAAATATATAACC
>JAJHSJ010000005.1:41109872-41206284 GCA_021015155.1 Magnolia officinalis | reverse complement strand
CCAGATGATGTATATGATCAGACTTGATGAAGAGCTGTGCAGGTGCCATGGATGCATGACCGTATTGCTAAGAGGAGCTGTGCGATCTTGCAGCTCTCATTTATATGTTTTATATATTTTAAATTTCTCATGTATGTAATCTTGTAGTTGATAGTGTAGAGACATTGATTTGTATAAGTCATTATGGGCGACCACTTATATATTCTAAATGAAATTGAAAATTTTCCTTTATGCTGATTTGTCCATTCTACGCTCATCTGCTTACTCTGATAAATGAAAAAAGAAAAAAAAAATACACTCGAATTTGACCATCCTTTAAGGTTAACACTCGGGTTTTTAGGAAACGAGTCATATACTCGGGTCCTGAGAACACGGGGCGTTACAAGCCAACTATAAGCTGATTGATATTCTTGTTAGCGAGAACATATCGAAGATCTATGTTCTAGCATAATTCAATTCTGTTAGCATTCACATCTAGTTCTATTTATTCCCATCCTAGATACTAATCATCTTCTATATTTTCTCATTGCATAGGTTCTATGGATTTTTTTTTCTTCAAAAGATTTGTGATTGTGGCTACTATCTTGCCTAAGGAATGCCTTACTTTGGTTGCTTAGGAATGGAGTATGGCTTTACTATCTAGATGACCAAAACAGGGCTGCATTTGTACGAAGGACCTGAGGGATGATGCATATCCTTGGGTAAGTGGATCATATAATTTGTCTTCCTAATATGCCATTCTATGCAAGGATACCAATGGATGTATAAGTTGTGCATCAGGTGAGGCCAATGCATGGATGAACTAGGCTTTCAAGTCAAGTTATAAGTTTTTGAATTATGCTTAGCTCAAGATAGGCCCAAGAAACATATTTGTATTTAGCCTAAGCCATCTTTAAAGACAACCTCCATACTAGAAGGGCCTTATTGCCTTTTGAATTTGGCCTCCATACTGTTAATGTCTTTCATATAGTGGCAATTGTTAGGCAAACACCATGTCTTTTCAAAATTCTTAAGGATGGAAATTTGTGCAATTGTTATGGAAATTTATGCAGCAAATTTAATTAATTTAGGTAATGGTCCTCTTCAATTTTGCCTAATGGTGGGCATTCCCTTCGATTTTGGCAACACTCCTCTTCAAACTAGACTGATTGATCATGTACTTTCATGATATTTTGGAGCAACCAAATGATCCCTTAATGTTGGTTTTATTTTAAATTTTCTCTACATGGAAAAATTATGACAGTTGTCTATCAATTTTGAGGGTTTTATGGACCACTAACATCTGCATTGTTGGTTTGATATGTAGGTGATTTTGATTTGAAATATTCTGTTTTTTTTTTTTTTTTCCTTTCATAATCGGAGGCACTTTTCTTCCTTTGTTGACTACGTGAGGAATGATATGTAGTTCATTGATTGCTTGGAATTTCTTATTGCTAGACACTGCTTGGCAATAACGGGAAGAAAGTTTACACATGCTGAATTTACACTTGAATGCTGGGAATTGTGATCAGATTGCTAGATTTTTTTATTTTTATTTGGAAAGAAGATGATCTTGTTAAGGCCAAAGGCCAAAAAAAAAAAACAAAACAAAGAAAACAAAATACTGAAAAACAAACACAAATATTTGCTAGAATATTGATCATAGAAATTGAATAAACTTGTTGGAATTTCAGTTTAATTGCTAAAATTTCACCATTACTTGCTACTTTGTGTGATTAAATACTCCGATTGTCCATTTCATCATGAATGCTTACTTAAGTTGCCTTATTCTGGATCAATTGTCTTTCCTTACTTAAGTTGCCTTATTCTGGATCATCTCCAAATCCTTTGCTCCTTTCCAACCCTTAGAATCTGCATTTTCCAAGATTCCTATAAGCATTATAAATTCCTCAATTTTTCTATTAAAAGAAACAAATGAAATTTATTTATATTAGAAGTTGCTAACTTATGGATGGATGTTTGTTTGCTTGTTTTCATTTACACATCAATATCAAGCATAAAGACCAAAAAGACAATAGTATCTTATTATTAATCTCACATCCTGCTAGCCTTTTTCTGGTCATATGCCTTCAATTACGTGAATTTTATAATTTTGATGAAATGTCTGGATGTTGTATGTCTTACTACATGCGAGGAGATTATTTTAGGAGAGAAACAACCATTGAACACGAAACAACAACTGAGAGTCGGGAAACAACTACAATATTTCTTTCTTTCTTTCTATTTTTTTTTTTTTTGGCCTTTTTCCATCTAGAGCTGATTCAAACAATCTACTTCGTTTACTTCTTTCTTTTGCATTATATGGGAATCGTGGTGTCTTTGGAGTTTATTAGGTGGGATAATTGAACTATACTCTATTTTCAGGTTTACCCATCCTGTTTGGTGGGCATTGAAAGGGACTACTTAGCCTTAAGCAAGCAGTATCCAAAATTATCAATATCCCTGGAATTCACCAAGGTATGACTTTTCTTATTTCAGTTGCTGCTTGCAAGTAACGACTATCTTACTTGTCTTGAATCTAGGCTGAAGTGTGTACTCAATATGTATTGTAATGGATCTTCTCAAATTTCCTTAGATTGTTCTGCACTGGCCAAAGGGAAACCTGAATCTGTCATTACACACTCCTGTCAGGTATCTTCTCTTTTTAAATTGCCCTGTTACAATGCAATGTAGTTTTTCATCTGCCTTCTTTTTATTGGCTGTGTAGTTACTTCTGTTTATGTGTTGGGGGAGAGTTCGGAAATGGTGCATGAGGCTAATTTCCAACTTTAATTTTCGGTAAGGTAGTTGAAAATGGACCCCTTGGTTACTCAAGAATGCACATGTGTAGTTATCATTGTGGTTACAGTTATTCATTATGTGACAGGTTTTCAAGTGAGATGAATGAGTTTCAAAACAAAACAATCTGCAGTTTTGAGAAGCGATTCCCAATGTCATTTTATGTGTAAATGCATATTTCAAATTCAAGCATCTGGTACGTCTCTTGTCAAGAATGCACATGATTAGAGTGGCCTGGCTATTTGGACGGGCCGTATTTATGAATCGCTGCTCGAAATTGATGGAGCAGACCAAGATGTGTGTCGGAGCTATCCGGAAGAGCGGGGGTCCCTGGAAGGTGGGAACCGCTGTTATGACTATGATGAAGCTGTCCATTTCCTATGGACGACAATGGAGGGACCTGACCATTTGGACAGGCCGTGTTTATGTATTTGCTCGAAATTAATGGAGCAGACCCAGATGTGCGTCGGAGCTATCCGGATGAACGGGGTCCCTAGAAGGTGGGAATCGTTGTTTATGACCATGATGAAGCTGTCCATTTCCTATGGACAGCATTGGAAGGGCCTAGCCATTTGGACAAGCCATGTTTATATTTGTATTTGCAGGGACCACACCCTTAACCTAAACCCAAACCCATTCTCAAATCCAAAAACCTATAACATAAACCTAAACCTATAACCTATAACCTAAATCAAAACCTATAACCTAAACCCAAACCCATTCTCAAATCCTATAACTTATAACCTAAATCTAAACCTAAACCAAAACCAAAACCTATAACCTAAACCCGAACCCATTCTCAAATCCCAAAACCTATAACCAAAATCAAAACCAAAACCTATATCCTAAACCTGAACCCATTCTCAAATCCTATAACCTATAACCTAAGCCAAAACCAAAACCAAAACCTATAACCTAAACCCGAACCCATTCTCAAATCCCAAAACCTATAACCTAAACCAAAACCAAAACCTATAACCTAAACCCGAACCCATTCTTAAATCCCAAAACCTATAACCTAAACCAAAACCTTAACCTAAACCTATAACCTATAACCTATAACCCAAACCTATAACCAAAGCCAAAACCAAAACCTATAACCTAAACCTAAACCTTAACCTAAACCTATAACTTATAACCTAAATCAAAACCAAAACCAAAACCTATAACATATAACCTAAATCAAAACCTATAACCTAAACCAAAACCAAAACCTATATCCTAAACCCGAACCCATTATCAAATCTAAAAACCTATAACCTAAACTCAATTCCCTAAAGCTAAACTTACACCTAATCTTAATCTCAACTCCCTAACCTAAACCTAAACCTGAACTTGAAAACCCAAACTTAAACCCAATCCCGAACCTGAACTCGATTTCCTAAACCTAAACATAACCCATTCTTAAATCCAAAAACCTATAACCTAAGCCTAAACCAAAATCAAAACCTATAATCTAAACCCAAACCCATTCTCAAATCCTAAAACCTATAACCTAAACCAAAATCAAAACCTATAACCTAAACCCGAACCCAATATCAAATCCCAAAACCTATAACCTAAACCGAAGCCAAAACCTATAACCTAAACCCAAACCCATTCTCAAATCCCAAAACCCAAACCTAAACCTAAAACCTAAACCTAAACCTATAACCTAAACTCAAATCCCTAAACCTAAACCTAAACCTAAACCTAATCCTATAACTCAAACTCAAATCCTTAAACCTTAACCTATAACCTAACCTAAACCTATACTTATAACCTAAAATTATTCTCAAATCCCAAAACCTATAACCTAAACCTAACCTTTCCCTAAACCTATAACCTAAACTCAATTCCCTAAACCTAAACCTAGACCTAAACTTAAACCTATAACTTAAACCTTAACCTATAACCTAACCTAAACCTATACTTATAACCTAAAACTATTCCCAAATCCCAAAACCTATAACCTAAACCTAACCTTTCCCTAAACCAATAACTTAAACTCAATTCCCTAAAGCTAAACCTACACCTAATCCTAATCTCAACTCCTTAACCTAAACCTAAACTTGAAAACCCAAACTTAAACCCAATCCCGAACCTAAACCCGATTCCCTAAACCTAAACCATAACCCATTCTCAAATCCAAAAACCTATAACCTAAACCTAAACCAAAAACAAAACCTATAACCTAAACCCGAACCCACTCTCAAATCCCAAAACCTATAACCTAAACCAAAACCAAAACCTATAACCTAAACCCGAACCCATTCTCAAATCCCAAAACCTATAACATAAACTAAAACCAAAACCTATAACCTAAACCCGAACCCATTCTCAAATCTCAAAATCTATCACCTAAACCGAAGCCTTAACCTAAACCTATAACCTGTAATCAAAACCAAAACCTATAACCTAAACCCGAACCCATTCTCAAATCCCAAAACCTATAACTTAAACCTAAACCTAAACCTTAACCTAATCCTATAACCTAAACTCAAATCCCTAAACCTTAACCTATAACCTAACTTAAACCTATACTTATAACCTAAAACTATTCCCAAATCCCAAAACCTATAACCTAAACTCAATTCCCTAAACCCTAAACCCTAAACCTAAACCATAACCCATTCTCAAATCCCAAAACCTATAACCAAAACCAAAACCAAAACCTATATCCTAAACCCGAACCCATTCTCAAATCCTATAACCTATAACCTAAACCAAAACCAAAACCAAAACCTATAATCTAAACCCGAACCCATTCTCGAATCCCAAAACCTATAACCTAAACCAAAACCAAAACTTATAACATAAACCCGAACCCATTCTCAAATCTCAAAACCTATCACCTAAACCGAAACCTTAACCTAAACCTATAACCTATAACCTAAACCAAAACTTATAACCTAAACTAAAACCAAAACCTATAACCTTAACCTAAATCTATAACTAATAACCTAAATCAAAACCAAAACCTAAACCTATAACTTATAACCTAAATCAAAACCTATAACCTAAACCAAAACCAAAACCTATATCCTAAACCTAAACCCATTATCAAATCCAAAAACCTATAACCTAAACCAAAACCAAAACCAAAACCTATAACTTAAACCCGAACCCATTCTCAAATCCAAAAACCTATAACCTAAACCTATAACCTATAACCTAAACCAAAACCTATAACCTAAATCAAAACCAAAACCTATAACCTAAACCCGAACCCATTCTCAAATCCCAAAACCTATAACCTAAACCTAAACCTAAACCTAAACCTAAACCTTAACCTAATCCTATAACTTAAACTCAAATCCCTAAACCTTAACCTATAACCTAACCTAAACCTATACTTATAACCTAAAACTATTCCCAACTCCCAAAACCTATAACCTAAACCTATAACCTAAACTCAATTCCCTAAACCTAACCTAAACCCTAAACCCTAAACCCTAAACCTAAACCATAACCCATTCTCAAATCCAAAAACCTATAACCTAAACCTAAACCAAAACCAAAACCTATAACCTAAACCCGAACCCATTCTCAAATCTCAAAACCTATAACCTAAACCAAAACCAAAACCTATAACCTAAACCCGAACCCATTCTCAAATCTCAAAACCTATAACCTAAGCCAAAACCATAACCTATAACCTAAACCCGAACTGTTGAGGGTCAAATATTGCATATTAGACCCCATTTATTACCTGAATTTACGAGCATGATACTGTTTAAAGCCCGGTTTTAATCGTGCTTGTGATGCAGGGTGTATTTGCAAGTGTGGACTACAAAAAGGTGCTAAAAGTGTGTATTTGATGCTCTGAAATCACCACAGCAAGGGACGGACTCCAGAGGACCAAAATTGATGGATTTGCACGCCAGAGATCAGAGGAAATCAAGCCGTTCACATTTAACAGGCCCGAAAACCAACCAGAATGCAAGATCACAGGGTTCCCACCATTTGACAGACTCAAAACTTCATGCATGACCTGAGGACCATGAATTAACTGTACACGTCAATTTTCAACCATTGAACACCTGTGGAAGTGGGCCAACAGTCAAATCAGCCCACTAATCATCAATTTGGGGCCCACCTGATATTTGCAACTGCCTCAACTTTGGTATTGATGGCTAAAATTACATGAGAAAGAGTATGGATGGTGTAGATTTCTTGTAAACATCACGGTGGGCTGTATGTACAGCGTGTGTACACCAACCATCACTCGCACTGGAGCCGCACCAGAGCCGCGTAACGCGGTCAGCGCTGCTGACCGCGCCTCTTTAAAAACGGCAACTGCAGTTTTCGAATTTTTGTAAAAAAATCGGACGCTCACTGATTTTCGTGGAAGTTGTGGACCCCACCCGTCACCTGTACGGCCGATCCAAGCCGTCCACCGTGTAGAGGGCTTCGTGAGCTTCAAAACCATGCTGATATTCTGCTCCCATGCATACACACGTGTGCGGTACAGAGGCCACAAATGGACTGCTCTGCAATGTTCAAAACTGATCTTTTCGTGATTTCTTCTCTGGGCCGCGTCAAGGGACATTCAAAACCACCCATTCTTGACTGAAATTTCGTTCTGAATGCAATGGATGGGGTGGATTTCCCAGAAAATACTTCTATGGGGCCCACCGATCACGACAACGAAATGGTGCGAAAGGTTTTGTACAATTAGGAAATCCAGTTTTTCAGGCGGTTGTGGGCCACCATCTTTGATCATATGATAGATCTGAACCGTCCATCATGTAGAGGACCCAAGAAAGTCCTAAGGGAGGGTGTTGTTTTGGAATTTGAGCGAGAAAAGTGTCCTGTTTTGAGGCCCCGAACTTGGCTGCGAAAAGACTTTCGCTGCGCGTGCGACAGCTTTCCAAATCCGATTTTCTCCACTCCAGCAGCTATAAAAAGGGTTTTGGACGTGGGGAGCGCATCATCAAAGGCCTTGGATGAAGAATCTCATGTGAGAGAGAGAAAGACAGGGAGAGAAGAAAGAGTTTTGTTGTTTTTCTTTGGTTATGCTTTTCTTCTCAAATTTCTGATGAGATCTATCCCATCCATGTGTGGCTAAACCTCTTAGCTAGGGCTAAGAGGTGAAGCTTGTGGCGTGATGGGACCGATTCTATGGTGTTGATTTATGGTTATGAACTGACGTTTGGTTTTAGTTTGATTAATTGAAATAATTATAGTTTTTAATGATTTGTTGTAACTTAAATTACAATAGATATGCGATGGCTTTGAGTATTTCATTCTTCTTCATATTTTAATTGTGAAATCAGGAAACCCTGTTGTTCACCATTGCCCCTTGGACATGGTTGGATGATGGAATTCTTCCTAACATTCACACATCTTCTGATTGGTTATGGATTGGTTTAAGTTATGTTGATTACCTTGTCTCATGGGCATGGATTTGTGATGGAATCATATCTAATTCTTATACCTTTCGTCTATTTGAAGACTAGATCAAAAGGAAGTTCACATTGATTTTCAAGATATATCTTCCAACTGGATGAAGATGGGACTCGAAGTCCAGTTGAGTTCATGAATCGACCATAGATCTCCCTGATCTCTACAAGTGGATCCTCTGAATCCCTAGTTTCCCTTTCTCTGAATTCTTAAGTTTAGATTAATAATTCACCATTATTCCTCAAATCACAATTGGTTTAGATTTTGTCTTAGCCTAGTTCTAGATCTGGTTAGTTTCAGATAACGTACAGGTTTCAGTCCCTGTGGATTCGACCTCGGTCTTACCGAGTTTATTACTACATCACAACCCTGCACTTGGGGAGTGAACAAGTTTTTGGCGCCGTTGTCGGGGATTGACGGTTACGTTTTTCTAAGATTAACTAGTTTTAGGATTAGTTTAAGATTAGGATTTTCTAATTTTAGAATTTTTTTTTTCTGCTTTTAGAAACTAATCTGTTTTCCTGTTTTGTAGGATTTTGACATAAACTTCTAATTTGGTAACCCTTTCTAATTTCTCTACTTTTCTACTTTTAGAATTAGGATTTTAGTTTTAGAAACTTTCTTATTCTAAGTTTCATTTTTAGAAACTAACTTTCTATTTTTTTTAAAAAAAATATATATTTCTAGACTTTCATTTATTTTAGAAATTTTTTTCCTTTTTAGAAACTAACATTACTTTCTATCTTAGGTTTAGTTTTTTTTTTTTAGAACTTTCTAACTTTAGGTTTAGAACTTTCCTAATTATTTTTTAGAATTTTTTTATTTTATTTTTAGGAACTAGTTTATTTTTAGAACTTCCTCTTTTGTTTTTAGAAACTAGGTTAGTTATTTCCCTTTTTAGAGACTCTTTCTAATTTTAGAAACTAACTCATCTTTCTTTTATTTTATTTTTAGAAACTTTCCTTTTTAGGAATTAGTTTATTTTTAGAAATTTTTTAATTTTTAGGTTTAGATTTTCTATTTTAGAAACTTTCAAATTTTAGGGAACTTTACTTTTTAGAAACTAACTTAGCTTCTAGGTTTAGGGAACTTTCCTTTTTAGAAACTAATTTTCTATTTTGTAGGAACTTTCTAACTTTAGACTTTCTATTTTAGAAGCTAATCTCTTTTGGTCTCTTTTTGCAGGATCTTAATATAGGAACTTCTCAATTGGTACCTTCCTTCTAACTTCTCCTCCTCTTACTTTCCATACTGTTGTAGGATCTTTTCTTATATTTTTCTTAGGATTAGATTCAGAGTGAGGGTTTCACCATATATATGCACGAGTGGGAACGTCAATATGCTGAGATAGCTTTTGAGCATGCGAAACAGTGCGAAGGGATGTATGATAATGATGATAGACATCCACCTATGTCTCAAAATTTTTCTGAAATAATCATCGAGAACCGACCTGAGCATAACACTCCATCAGTTAAGAAGTCCTTACGCGATCATATACGGGAGAACAACTCCACCCCACGGACAGTACGTGAGTGTTGGGGTTATCATAACTATGGGAGTGAGAATCATTATCAACCATCTGAGAAAAAGAAAACAATGCGTGATTATATTATGAGTGATAATAAGTATTACCAACCATCAGATTCTCCCACATATGACCCGTATGACTATAAACAGTGGAAACATCAATGTCGGGAAGCTGAACCAGCTATATATCATAGTGATAATTCTCTTGGGTCCTCTACTTTTGAAACCCAATCAGAAACAATCCAAGAGGATTCACTTCAGAAGCTCATGAAAGCACAAGAACAATTCAATCAACTTGTCATCCAATCATGCGAATTGCTCAAATCCTCAATTCCAATCATTCAGTCACATCTTATGGAGAAGGAAGAGGCTAGGTTATCCCAGTCTCACCTCAATCTAGAAACACAATGTGAAGAAGGTTATCATAATTTGCTTGTGGCAGAAACTGAAATTATGAATGAGGAATTGGATTCCATTAATGAGCAGATGGTTCGATTTCCCGATGAGTCGATCTCGATGAATGTCCAAAGGAATGATCAAGAGACGTGGGTGTCTTTCAAATATAATGATAGTGACACACTTCACTCACATGACACACATGATTACACTGATGAGGTAGAGGTTAGTTTATTCGAACCTCAACCCAATCTAGGAATAGAATGTGAGGAATGTGATCCCATCCCAAGTGCACACTGCACGGAAATGGACGATGATGAGTACTGGGATTCAATCTCAAGTGTGGCCCCTACCAATGATCAATAGGTTCAGGAAGTTGTCAACTATAAGGATCAACTCCACCTGTCTGACATGACTAATTTGAATGTGGAGAATGAACCATTTTCAACTAACCCTTCCAACCCTTGTGATGCATGTTTGGACCACTACCCTGAATTGAATGATGATATGATTCGGGTGATGGACGAGCCACTTGATATGACTCTGGAATTTGAAACTACCCAGTTAAGGCCACAACCTGAGCTACACACTTTAGACGATTCAATGCCTCCACTAAGAAGCTTCAATGACCAGAGTCTTCACATCAATTCTTCACCTATTGATTGTCCATCTGTCTGTGAAGGGCAAGAGCAAGCGAGCATGCATCCATCTACTTCAAAAGATGATGGAATCCTTGGGCTCATCATCACAGATTTCGATGCACGAGACGAGTCACTCCTAGCTGATTTTCCCACATCTTTGAACTCATGCTTGGCACACCTTTTAGATTCCAACGACCTCATGATACAAGAAAAGGTGGATTCCTTGCATGACACTACCTCGGTGGTTTTCACGGACCAAGCGCACCCTTACTCTGAAGCCCCTTCTTCCCCAGACCCTGAATGTTTACCACTAAAGGAAGAGGAGCTAAAAATTGAACCGAAGTCTGGAACTTCGGAATGCATTAAGACTACATTACTTCCTGAAAATTTGTCTGAATTTTATCTACCTGTAGTCTCTGATTCACCATGGGATACTAACTTTGAAACTTTTTCTGACACAGGTGAATCATATATACTTTGGATACCTCAGGCGAATCAACGACAAATTTTTACAGAGGTACATAAGTTTCTCTGGCCATTCATGCTCCAGGGCATCAAAGCTTATTGCGAAAAGGGCTTTTGGATGATCCTGTTGAGAAACCTACTAAGAAATTTATCACGATACTGGTCAGAAGAAGAACCTTGCGGCATGACAGCGTAGCTTTTTCTCTGCTTTCATAGGACTAGGGTATTTGGCTTTATGCCGTTCTAGGATAGTCGGATTTATGCCATTAGCTTAGTTTGCTTTATACATTGTTTTAGGACAGTTTTCTTTTGTTGGTTTCTCTCTTGTGTTGACCCACTCTCATGTTGAGATCTTTATGGAAGTCTTTCTCGATTCATTTTCCAGGTACTATCTTCCCATCACTTCTCATTTACTTTCATTGTCCTATGTGCACTGCATACTTATATCTTTTACATTGAGGACAATGTAGATTTTTGGTTGGGGGTGGGAGATTAGGTTTCCTAATAAGTGTTTTCTTGGTCTTGAGCAAAAATTGGGAAATTTTTTAATTTTTTTTGGAATGTCTAAGGAATTCGAAGTGATTTTGATGGCCATGTAGGGCACTTAGAATTTCAAGATAAGTGATGTTGGTAATTTCTGACTCTTGGATTCAGTTGTCTGTTAGATTTCACAGTTAAGTTCGAGTTATTAATCCATTATTAGAAGTTGTAAACATTGATTGAGTCATGATTTCACATAACACATCTCGTTTGCACATTAAAGGTTCAACTCGATATTAAAGGATTAACTTGGTGGCCACTAAGCTTGAAAGGAACCAACCTGAGAAATTGAAAGGATTGGGCGAATGGTCTTCACCATAGGTTTGCTCCCTGAAGGTATAGATTTAATTCCCCATAGATGATATGTGAAAATGGATGGGTGTACAATCTTTACCATAGGTTTGCTCCCTATAGGCGAGTATGTGATTCCCCTTCTCGGCGTTACTTCTAATGAAAAAATCAAAAGCTAAAAGAATGAAAGAATGATCCGTGATGAAAGTTTTAATTTAGGTTTTGGTTGTCATGATTTCTCTTGTTAGTTATCAATGTTATCATGAAATTGATGATTGAATCACTTAATGTCGATATGCCGAGATCACAATATACACACATGGAACTCAATGTTTAGAATTTGTCTGATTAATGGATTAATGCCTCGAACTTGACTATGAAGTTTACCATGCACTTGAGTTCAGAAGAAAGTAATGCCCAACATTCACGACTCTTATACCTCTCGCATCTCAACAATTTTTCACAAGTCACTCAGGTTTACAGGAAGTTTCTAACATTTTAGAAATTATTTTTCGCATACTTTGCTCGGGACTAGCAAAATGCTGGTTGAGGGTCAAATATTGCATATTAGACCCCATTTATTACCTGAATTTACGAGCATGATACAGTTTAAAGCCCAGTTTTAATCGTGTTTGTGATGCAGGGTGTATTTGCAAGTGTGGACTACAAAAAGGTGCTAAAAGTGTGTATTTGATGCTCTGAAATCACCACAGCAAGGGACGGACTCCAGAGGACCAAAATTGATGGATTTGCATGCCAGAGATCAGAGGAAATCAAGCCGTTCGCATTTAACAGGCCCGAAAACCAACCAGAATGCAAGATCATAGGGTTCCCACCATCTGACAGACTCAAAACTTCATACATGACTTGAGGACCATGAATTAACCGTACACGTCAATTTTCAACCATTGAACACCTGTGGAAGTGGGCCAACAGTCAAATCAGCCCACTAATCATCAATTTGGGGCCCACCTGATATCTGGAACTGCCTCAACTTTGGTATTGATGGCTAAAATTACATGAGAAAGAGTATGGATGGTGTAGATTTCTCGTAAACATCACGGTGGGCTGTATGTACAGCGTGTGTACACCAACCATCACTTGCACTGGAGCCGCACCAGAGCCGCGTAACGCGGTCAGCGCTGTTGATCGTGCCTCTTTAAAAATGGCAACTGCCGTTTCCGAATTTTTGTAAAAAAATCGGACGCTGGCTGATTTTCGTGGAAGTTGTGGACCCCACCCGTCACCTGTACGGCCGATCCAAGCCGTTCACCGTATAGAGGGCTTCGTGAGCTTCAAAACCATGCTGATATTCTGCTCCCATGCATACACATGTGTGCGGTACAGAGGCCACAAATGGACTGCTCTGCAATGTTCAAAACTGATCTTTTCGTGATTTCTTCTCTGGGCCGCGTCAAGGGACATTCAAAACCACCCATTCTTGACTGAAATTTCGTTCTGAATGCAATGGACGGGGTGGATTTCCCAGAAAATACTTCTATGGGGCCCACCGATCACGACAACGAAATGGTGCGAAAGGTTTTGTACAATTAGGAAATCCGATTTTTCAGGCGGTTGTGGGTCACCATCTTTGATCATATGATAGATCTGAACCGTCCATCATGTAGAGGACCCAAGAAAGTCCTAAGAGACGGTGTTGTTTTGGAATTTGAGCGAGAAAAGTGCCGTGTTTCGAGGCCCCGAACTTGGCTGCGAAAAGACTTTCGCTGCGCGTGCGACAGCTTTCCAAATCCGATTTTCTCCACTCCAGCAGCTATAAAAAGGGTTTTGGACGTGGGGAGCACATCATCAAAGGCCTTGGATGAAGAATCTCATGTGAGAGAGAGAAAGACAGGGAGAGAAGAAAGAGTTTTGTTGTTTTTCTTTGGTTATGCTTTTCTTCTCAAATTTCTGATGAGATCTATCCCATCCATGTGTGGCTAAACCTCTTAGCTAGGGCTAAGAGGTGAAGCTTGTGGCGTGATGGGACCGATTCTATGGTGTTGATTTATGGTTATGAACTGACGTTTGGTTTTAGTTTGATTAATTGAAATAATCATAGTTTTTAATGATTTGTTGTGACTTAAATTACAATAGATATGCGATGGCTTTGAGTATTTCATTCTTCTTCATATTTTGATTGTGAAATCAGGAAACCCTGTTGTTCACCATTGCCCCTTGGACATGGTTGGATGATGGAATTCTTCCTAACATTCACATATCTTCTGATTGGTTATGGATTGGTTTAAGTTTTGTTGATTACCTTGTCTCATGGGCATGGATTTGTGATGGAATCATATCTAATTCTTATACCTTTCGTCTATTTGAAAACTAGATCAAAAGGAAGTTCACATTGATTTTCAGGATATATCTTCCAACTGGATGAAGATGGGACTCGAAGTCCAGTTGAGTTCATGAATCGACCATAGATCTCCCTGATCTCTATAAGTGGATCCTTTGAATCCCTAGTTTCCCTTTCTTTGAATTCTTAAGTTTAGATTAATAATTCACCATTATTCGTTAAATCACAATTGGTTTAGATTTTGTCTTAGCCTAGTTCTAGATCTGGTTAGTTTCAGATAACGTACAGGTTTCAGTCCCTGTGGATTCGACCTCGGTCTTACCGAGTTTATTACTACATCACAACCCTGCACTTGGGGAGTGAACATGAACCCATTCTCAAATCCCAAAACCTATAACCTAAACCGAAACCTTAACCAAAACCTATAACCTATAACCTAAACCAAAACCTATAACCTAAACCCGAACCTATTCTCAAATCCCAAAACCTATAACCTAAACCTAAACGTAAACCTAAACCTATAATCTATAACCTAAATCAAAACCAAAACCTAAACCTATGTCACACCCCAAACTTGGAAAGCAGGCTCACAAAATTTTCAATCGCCGAGTTCGGCGCCGACAGCCTCCGTAGTGCCCCATTCTCAGATCCTGGTAGTCGCATGCCAGATTCCGATTCTAGGATCCTACAAGGAGGATTTTCAATATGATTTTATTTTATTTTTGTAATGAAGCATAACCACAAGCATAACCAAGTCACAAAACAACAACATCACATATCCACTATATCAAAAACTTTAAGTATAATGCGGAAAGGAAAATACAAGTGATAAAAAAGAACTCCAAAATGATCAGATGCGCGCTCCTGCCTCAGCGCTGCTGCTGTCCAATGCTACCTGCACGCAACGGTCGTACATAAGCTTACAAAAGCTTAGAGGGTGGTGTAAGTGTGTGCGGAAGGCGAGTGCCAAGTATACAATATCGGAGTGCGAAAATATACGGTAAGTCCATGAATACTATCAGCTGTACCAAAGCCATGCGATGCGAGGCCTATGTAACCAAATGTCATATGCGAGATACAATACAAGCATGTCAGTACTCATCAAGTACACATATCAGTACAGTTCCTCTCTAGATATCACCGGGGTCTAATACACCTCACACTGACTGCCTCCTCCCTAGTTGTACAGTCAAGTAAGTGGAAGAGACCACACTATCCGCCTGACCAGTAGTCTGCCAATACCTACCCGGCTCGTCGATAGCGGACACATTTGCGAGCTGGTCAAACTCAGCCTAGCTTATAGTCCCCTCAATCGGGCGGATAAGGCCACACCCCCTTCCAACCGACCACGACATAGTGGGAGACGCGGCCTACTGGTATTCGGTACTCAGGCGCTCGTGTATCCACTCGGTCTAGACGTTGGAGCATCACCTGGTACCAAAAAGGTTCTGGGACTTTCACCCATGGACATCCTAAGTGCCCACAGTGCTAGAACAAGGTATTTCCGGCATCCGATAAGACCGGCCACGATGTGCCTGTGGAGGTCACAGCCCTGATGTCGCTAAGGCGTATAATGATACAGTCACACATATGCGAGATGCATGAGTCACACCGTACAATCATGCAGCAATCCTGCGCGTACAGGGCGATAATGTGGGGCACTCCGTCTCATAAGGAGTCCCGTAAGTGGTCTGCCCAATGGCTTATGATATGATCAGTCACTACTCATATTAAGCATACATATGATGCGTATGGGCATGAATCATGGAGTTATACTAGGCATGTTATAAGTAATGAACTTCTCTTACGATGGAGGTGGGCCTAGACGGTCTACACACAACTAGCATAATCCTATCAATGGGCCCTAAGGAGAGATACAATGCGGACATTTAACCAACATTGTACTTACAATGTGGGCGTCAAACCATAATTGCTCCTAAGGCATGACCCGCCATAAATATTATTACACGAACCATGGAGGAATCACACATTGCAATAGACCTTAGGTACATCCCATTGGGCCTTAAATACATCAAATAGGCCATATCACATGGGCCTTATGTATATCAAATGGGCCACACCAATTGGGCCTTACTAATGCGCCTTAAGTGCATTGCAATGGGCTATAACCCATGGGCCTTGATTACCTCACAATGGGCCTCAACCCATGGGCCCTAATGCATCATAATGGGTCTTAACCTGCGGGCCTTAGAATACAGCAAAAGGGCCTAATCTCATGGGCCTTATATATGCACAATGGCCACACTTACATCGATATGGGCCTCCTCATATGGGCCTTATGAATGCCAAGGTGGGCCTAAAAAAATGGCTGCCAATACATACATACATATCTATGAATCATGTCAAAGGATCAACCGATCCTCACTTCAAATAACAGTGGTGGGACCCACTTGAACCACAGATCTGACTCATTCTTTAGCTCATACAATAAAATGAGTTTTTAAAATGGATGGACGGGTTGGATGCAACACATGCATCATGGTAGGGCCCACTGAGATATGGTTGCCAATCCAGCCCATCCATAACGTGTGTCCCACTTGCATGAGGGTTCAGCCCAAGTTTCAGGCGCATGCAAAATTTCAGGTGGGACCCACCGTCCACAGTAGTGGACGGTGTAGTAAAACACATACATTAACATGGGCTCCACCGTCCGCCTAGATGGTGGGCATAAAACACATACATTGCTGTGGGTCCCATGTGGGGCCCACCATAACGTTTACTTTCCATCCAACCTGTTAATAAGGTTGCACGGACCTAGAATGTAGAGGAAAAACAAATTTCATTTTGATCCAAAGCTTCTGCGGACCTAAAATGGGTTTCAATGGTAGAGTTCAATCACCGCTGTTTCTTGTGGTGTGGGCCACCTGAGATCTGGATCAAGCTGATTTTTGGAGGGGACCCACCTCATGGATGGTGTGGATACAATATATACATCATGGTGGGGCCCACACGACCAGCCGTGGGACCCCCTGGCGTCCACCCACCCGTCCGCAGGCAGCAAATCTAGCTAATTAGGGAATTTTGAATAAGGTATTTATAAGGAATTTTCAATCTAGCTAATCTTGAATAAGGAATTTTCAAGATTAGCTAATCTTGAATAAGGACTTTTGAATAAGGAATTTTCAACCTAGCTAATCTTGAATAAGGAATTTTCAATCTAGCTAATCTTGAATAAGGAATTTTCAACCTAGCTAATCTTGAATAAGCAATTTTGAATAAGGAATTTTCAATCTAGCTAATCTTGAATAAGGAATTTTGAATAAGGAATTTTCAATCTTGAATAAGGAATTTTCAATCTAGCTAATCTTGAATAAGGAATTTTGAATAATCTATCTTGGAATCAAGGGATATTAGAAGATGTAAATGAACTCAGTATTGTTAATACAATGATTGTTCTGTATGTTCTCTCTTTGTTATGTTCTAATAAGATAATTCCTCCAATTAAATGCATTTGTTTCTTATCGAAACAAAATGGCGAATTGTTGGGGATTAATTTATCTTATTTAATGTTAACATGAGGGTATTATAGAATTTTCATTGTAGTTTGGCATCTTTCGACGCCAAAATGGCGACTCTCAGTGGCAACATCCTCCCCTTCATCTCTAAGATAGATTATGTAATTCTTTAAATACTAACTATAATTTAATTCTATGTTTTATATGTGAAGAGATCAAACTGCAAATTACGACCAATGACAATTTCTGCAAAGAAGGTGAACTTTTATTTCACTGTGACCGGATTCATGGTGGAATATGTGTCGAACTAGCCTCCGAAACATAGGGCTCAGCTTCCTGCAAGCAAAAACAACTCAACCCAAGTAATAGCTGGAGTTATATCTGCTTCGCCTCAACCACCGGAAGGTGACAAGGACTAGACTATTGTGATGTCTCGCGGGACGAGAGCTCGGAATATAAGAAGCCCTAGAATGAATCCGCCTTCACCAAGAATTAGAGGACCAATAACACGTAACGCTGTCAAGTGGAACCCCGAACTTGCCCCTCTTACGATATATGCTAAGCGAATAACTCCACAGTTAACGTCGCGCGACTTCCCAGCTTTGGTTGCCCCAAGAGTCAGATGAATAAAAGAGAAAAAAGGTAAGACATTACTAGTAGGCTCACCGACGTTTGTATCACCTCAATCAATTAATGGCAACAGGAGTGCAGAGAAGTCAAATGATACTCCATCTTCCCCTCTCTTCGTAAGTCCTATTTCGTCGACATATTCTCGCCCCACTCCAACTACAGCTTCGTCGAAGAGCAGAGAAGCCAAAGTACATATGGCCGGAACGAACTAGGAAAATATGCCAACTATGGAGACCGTATAAATGAAATGGCGGAAGCACATAGAACACTAATGGAAGAGTGCAGAAATCTCAGAGAAGCCTTGGTGACTCTCGCACACAATGTAGCCCAGATAGCGACTCCCCCGATGATGGGCACAATGAATGGGCAAGAGAACTAACCCAAAGGCTTTCAACCACCGGGGGTAGGATCACTTGGGTCAGTCCCAGCAGCGAGAACTGTGACACAAGAGGAGGTGAGACAAGTTGTTGAGGAAGCTGTCAGAGTAGAAAGGGAGCGTGAGAATATTGGCCGTTTCAGATATCGAACGCCGTACCCAAGAGAGGTAGAAGACATCCCGCTCCCAGCCAATTTCAAGCATCCATATTTTCAGAAGTTTAATGAAGAAGGGTCACCAGAGGAACATTTAATGCACTTTATTACTAATATGGGGAATTTCTCTGCGATACCGCAGTATTGCTTCAACTATTTGGATCATCTCTGACAAGCAAAGCATTCCGATGGTATTCCAGTCTGGCCCCGGGATAGATACACACTTGGGAGAAAATGCAGGACACCTTCATGTCAAACTTCTTCTCTTCAGAACATGATGTCACTATTACGGAATTGGCTTCTATACGGCAGAGAGAAGGGGAACTGGCAGAGAAGTTTATAGATAGATGGAAGACATTGGGAGCCTCGTGTAGACAGCTGCCAGAAGAATAGGAACAGGTCAAGATGTGTCTGAACTCCATGGAAACGGAAATCGCATTCAGATTCACTTATGCTGATATCAGGACTTTCTGTGACCTAGCCACTAAGGCTCATACTTTAGAGCTGATGACTCGGAAGATGTAAGCGTTTCACTATGAGACAACCAGGAGGGGACCCAGCAGGATGGCCGCAAATACCGTAGATAGTGAAAAGAGAAGTCAAGATGCAAGAGATTCGGGAGGAAAAAGGTCTGAACGGTAAGAAGAATTGAATCGACCGAGAAAAAGATATAGTGGAAAAAGGCCCAGAGTGCTCAATTCTCATAAAGGGTTTACGTTCGATAGGAAAGATGTTGTCCCTATGATGAACCAATTGCTAAAAGCCAATATGATGGAACTACCAGTACCCAAGTGCCCTGAAGACATGACAAGATCGAGAGAGAGAGAGAGAGAGAGAGATTTTTGCCACTATCATCGCCTGGTGGGACATCCAATGGAAATTTGTTATACGTTAAAATGTATAATACAAACGGATGATAGATAGGGGTGAAATAGTGATCGAAAAATAAAAAGAAAGGGATGCAACGACAATAGTGAATATGCTGACAATCCGGGGGAAGGCCTAAGAAAAGAAAGAGAAAGAAGATTATACGGCAACAAGAAAGGTAGCAGTGATTACACTACGATCGGGAAAGAAGATAGTAAGCCCTACGAAGGAGAAAATAGGAATTATAAGAAGGGAAATTGTCGAAGGACAGAACGATAGTGATAAGAGAGAAGAAAAGAACGAGACAACAAAAGTGACCTGCGATGTGGTAAGTCATTTGAAGGGCATACCGACTCGATTAAGCATCTACGATGCGCTTAAGTTGTCAGAAGAATTTCGGTAGAGCTTGGTTCAAGTGTTGTCCAATCATAATGTCAAAGAAACCCTGCTGGCAGAGATGAAAGGTGAAGAATATAAAGAGCAAGAAGACTGCCTGCCAGTAGTTTCCTTCTCTGATGATGATTTAGTCTGTGACACAGGGCATAATAAGCCGCTAATGATAGAGGGCCATATCCATGGCAAAAAGGTTAAACGGATTATGCTTGATAATGGGTCTGTAGTAAATCTCTTACCACTCTCAATGTTGAGTAAACTGGGTTATCGTCGTTCCAATCTACGCCCTAGTGGAATGATGATACAGGGCTTCAACCAAGACGGGCAACGTGCACTCCGTAAAATTACAGTGACGTTAGAGATAGGAGAGCTAACTACTGATGTCGTGTGCCACATTATAAAGGCAGTGACGACATACAATCTTCTCCTAGGAAGGCCTTGGATACATCCGTATGGCATCGTACCCTCTACTTTGCATCAATGCTTCAAATACTGTAAAAATAGGATACAGTATAAAGTAATGGCCGATGGGAAGCCTTATACTGAAGCTGAAGCCTTCTTTGCAAACGCTAGTTATTAGAAGGGGTTCGCTAAAGAAGAAAGAAAGAATGATGAAAATAAAGTCCTGAAGGTCATTCAAGTAAAGATGATGAAAGAAGAAACAAAAAAGGCAGAATCATCTAAAGCTACAAAAACAAAGAAGAAATTCTATTTTGTAGCGAAGCATCTGAGACAACCAAGGCAGCCGCTGTTAATTCTATTATCGCCTGAACATTTGAAAATTTTACAGTCCAATTATACAGTGCCATTACCGTATGCTGAAAGAAATAAGCCATTTTCGGCTGTTCCAGGAAGGTTTCAGGTCAGGGCCAGAGCAAAATACCTGGAACCAATAGAATTTTACGCTGCAGCAAAAGTAAAGATAGGGGAAGAGGCCAAGAATAATGTGTATTGCGGCAAGCTGACGCTGCAAGATCTTAAAAAAATATAGCCCGACAAGCAAGAAAATCATGAAAAACATGGTTTCGATTACGAAGAACCCACCGGCCTAAATCATGGGAAAGGAATTTAGATTCCTATTGGGGTTGGTCAGGAAATGCAAAGAAATTTTCAAGGATTTAGGGCAAAATCATCGGTGAACATGATCACAGCTGGGCAGTTATCAGAAGAAGATCTCAAAATAGTCGAGCATCCCGAGATGGCCCTAAAGCAAATGGAAGACGGGGGGCAGCCAACGATAGACAGTTTACTAGAAGTGAACCTAAGTACATAAGAAGAGTCGAGGAACACATTCATCAGCACCGGTCTTTCTAAGCAGGAGTCCAAGAAATACGTTGAACTTCTCAAAGAAAATAGAGACATCTTCGCTTGGACATATGCAGAGATGTCTGGTCTAGAGCCATCAGTAGCAATGCACCGGTTGAACATTTCTAAGGAGAGAAGGCCGGTTAAATAGGCGCAAAGGCGATTTCACCCAAACTTGGTTCCCTTGATAGAAGAAGAAGTAAACAAGTTGATAAAAGTTGGGTTTATCAGGGAGGTCAAGTATCCCAAGTGGATATCGAACATTGTCCCGGTAAAGAAGAAAAATGGATAAGTTAGAGTGTACGTTGACTTCAAGGATCTAAATGAAGCCTGTCCGAAAGATGATTTTCCTCTCCCAATAACCGAATTGTTGATTGACAGTACAACTCCGTATGCTATCTTGTCCTTCATGGATGGCTATGCAGGTTATAATCAAATTAGAATGACATCTGAAGATGAAGAAGCAACAGCATTTAGAACTTCGCTGGGGATTTACTGTTATAAAGTTATGCCATTTGGTCTCAAAAATTTTGTCAGAGGGCAATGCAGAATATCTTCCAAGACATGATGCACAAACATGTTGAGTGTTATGTTAATGATTTGGTGGTCAGGTCAGGTAATCATCAGGAACATCGCGAACATTTGGCATCGGTCTTCCATCGACTCAGGAAGAAGCAGCTAAAAATGAATCTAGCTAAATGTACATTTGGGGTATCATCAGGAAAATTCCTCGGTTTTGTTATTAGGCACAGGGGCATTGAGATCGATCCAAGGAAAGTTAAATCCATTCAAAATATGCCACCTCTGAAGACATTGAAAGAGTTGAAAAGTTTACAAGAAAAGCTGGCATACATTCATCCTTTCATTTCAAATCTAGCAGGGAGATGTCAGCCGTTTTCTCATTTAATGAAGAAAGGTACAGAGTTTGTATGGGACAAAGCCTGTCAGAATGCGTTCGATTCAATAAAGGAATTGCTGAAATAGCCACCGATATTGACAGCCCCAATAAAAGGAAAGTTGTTTATTTTGTACATATCTGCAGCCGAAAATTCTTAAGGAGCTTTGCTGGCACAGGTGAATGAATCTAGGAAAGAGACCGCTCTTTATTATTTGAACAGAACTCTAATGGGCGTAAAATGCAATTATTCCCCGATCGAAAAGGAATGTTTGGCGTTAATATTTGCAATGCAGAAGTTGAGACATTATTGTCTCTCCCATAACATAACTTTGATCTCAAGAGCATATCCGATAAAGTTTTTTATGGCAAGACCGATGCTATCTAGGAGACTGGCCAAATGGATGCTATTACTTTCAGAATATACTATTACGTATGAGCCGACAAAAGCGGTAAAGGGGCAAGCAGTGGCAGATTTCCTGGAAGCACGCCCCGTAGCAGAGTGCGAAACCATTAGTGATGATTTTTTCGATGAACAGGTTATGTTGGCCGAGTCGCAAAGCCCATGGTAAATGTATTTTAACGGTGCTTCTCGAGCATCAGGGGCAGGGGTAGGGGCAGGGGCCGGGGTGATATTCATTACTCCTCAAGGTGACTTGTTACCTTACCCTTTCACATTGGGTGCCGCGTGTGCCAACAATGAAGCCGGATATAAAGCTCTCATCATCGGAATGGAAATTGCTCAAGAAATGAATATAAAAATGCTGCATATCCTCGGGGATTCTAAATTGATCATAAATCAATTGACGACTGAAATCGAGATAAGGAAGCAAGAGCTCTTGTCATACTGCTGAAAAGCACAACATTTATTGGAGCAATTCTGTCATGTCGAAATCAAGCATGTACTGTGGTCTGAAAATGTAAAAGCAGATGCTTTGGCCAGCCTGGCAGCGGGTCTGTCCTGCCCAAATAGAAGTCCTCTCCAGGTGACTATAGAAGAAAGAAGATTTTTACCCTCTTCAGAGGTCATGAATGAAATTGTTGAGACGTTTCCTATATAGTGTTTGGAGGTGATGACAGATGATTGGCGTCAGCCTTTCATAGATTACCACAAATATGATATCTTGCCAGAAGACCTAGCGCAGAGACACCAAATCAAGCAAAGGTCGAGCAGATTAATCAAATGTAGTGAAGTGTTGTATAGAAAATCTTACAATGGGATGATACTACGTTGCCTAGATGAACAAGAAGTAAGCCAGATGTTAGGAGAAGTGCACTCTGGAGAATGTGGGGCACATCAAGCTGGCCGAAATTTATTTCATCAGATACATCGAATGGGGTATTATTGGCCTACCATGTTCAAAGATGCGATAGATTATACGAAACGGTGTCACGAATGTCAGATTCACGGAGATGTTATATACATTCCCTAAAAGACTTGCATCAGTTAGTCACCTCATGGCCTTTCTCTGCCTGGGGACTTGACATTATTGGTCGTATAAATCTGCCTTTGTCTAAAGGAAAATAGTATATTTTGGCAGCGATAAATTACTTCTCCAAATGGACAAAAGTGATTGCACCGCGCTGTGTCAAGGAGAAAGATGTGGTCAATTTCATCCGACACGCAATAATATACCGCCATGGTATCCCGAAGAAAATTGTCACAGATAATGGCACTCCTTTCAAAAGCAGAAGCATGAAAAAGTTATGTCAGAAATTCAGCATTCATCATTCGTTTTTAACACCTTACTATCCATCGGCCAATGGATTAGCAGAGGCATTTAATAAAATGATAGTCAAGATACTGAAGTAAACAGTGATAGGAAACAAGCGTGATTGGGACAAAAGGTTGCAAGAAGCATTGTGGGCATATAAAACTACCCACCGGACAACAACAAGAGGAACACCGTATTCACTAGTTTATGGTGTAGAAGCGGTCATCTCGATCGAAATACAAGTTACGTTACTCAAAGTGGCAGTACATCAGTCAATTACAGATGATGAAAATGCAAAAATAAGGTTGGAAGAACTAGATTTGCTTGATGAGAAACGCTTGGCAGCTCATCAGCGGTTGCAGTCATATCAGGCAAGGACAACGACCGCCTTTAATAAATGAGTCAAGTATCGCTCTTTCAAAAAAGAAGATATGGTGATGATGCTAAAAAGACCGATAGTGGTCACCCACAGAATAGGGGGCAAATTCGAACCCAAATGGGACGGGCCGTACATAATAAAAGAAGTATACTCCAATGGAGCGTACAGAGTCGTAGACCAAGATGGACAAGGTATCAGTATACCGGTCAATGCTCGCTTTATCAAAAGATATCATCCCTGAAGATACTACTGATTTTGATCCAGAATATTATCAGAATAATGCTTCCGTATCAAAAGGGGGCAAGAATAAGCAAGGTCATGGCCATGTATTGTCAGATGAATGAATAAAGAAGAAATTTGCGAGCGCATCAAGACTACGTATCAACGAGTGTTACAAAAGGAAAGTGACCATCGTTATCATCATCAAGCGAGCTCTACAGAATTCTATTGAAATTAGTATCGTGATCAAGCTAATATATTTTGAACAACACATATAAATATTATTGAAGATATTAGCAGAAGTGGTGATGTATCAATCTCAATCAGAGATATCTATCATTCTCGTGATAACAATGGCCACCTACCATTATCTTTTAAGGCGGCCTAGCCAAGCCCTAAAAACGGCCACCTATGCATAAGGCCTAGCATTTTTGCCATTCGGGCAGCAGTGAGAAGACAGTGGCCCTTAAAAGCCCGTGAAGGCCATCATATGCATACCCATGTGGGCTGCGGATGAAGCTAGCAACTGAAAGTCCTAAAAGGGCCAAAATTCTTCAACGGCTAGTCACGCGTAATACCTATGCCGTCTATATAGCCTTCTAATAGAGTCACGGGGAACGGATGAAAATGCCCTCCCGTGAATGGGTCCGACCTTGCAGGCAAAGAAAATGAGGGCTACGGTGTGAGCTCTTTGGCCTTGTCCATAGATAGGCCAACCATGTGTAAGACCCCCCAAATCTTTGGCTTGATTTTAGTAGTAACTCATGAGGAAGGGTCTAAACCTACTCATTGATGGATTGGTGGCCCTAGATTTGGTACCCCAAAGGTCTCCTTGTGTGCCCCGCGAACTCTAGAGAGTTATTGCGGCCAACCCTGTGCGTAAATCCAACCGAGTTCATGGCCCTGGTAGCTTCACTGGGCCCCTGTGATGGATCGTGGTTTGTGAACTCACTAGGTTGTGAGAAGTTTAGTGGACTCTTAAGAGTTACAGAGACTATCACGTGAGACCCGACTCCACTACTCAAGAGTCTAAAAAACTACATGGCTCCACTACTCATGAAGATAAACTGTGTGTGATTATCTGACTAAACTAAAACTTAGCACCGCCAACTAAGACAAAAATCACGTAGGAAATCCCTTACTAACAAGTCATAAGAGATACTTTTAAAAAATGAGGTATAACACATTAATCAGAACATCGCAGAGATATATAAGAGAACCATTATTAAGAGCATCATAAAATACTTGTATAACTTGTAATTTCAAGAGTACTTGTAATAACAAAAGAAAATATGTCAAAGTCTTATATCTCATAGTTCTCTTGTTATGCCTAATGCTGCTAAGTATTGTTGCAAATTTTCTTGAAGATTAACTTGAGCAGCTGCGTGTTCCAGTCTGGCAATTAAAATAATTCTGGTAGGATCCAGGATATCAGTTAGCTTTTCTTCCAAGGAGGCAATTAATTCTTCATTCTTAGCCAATTCAGATCTTTCAGCGTCCATGGAATGAAGGCTACATTGTATCTTTTCTTGTACTCTTTTAATGTTGAGATCTTCTTCTAAATCCTGCTTCTCCAGCTGAGCGATTTCTTGCTTCAAAAGGACAATGTGACTCTGGATAGTCACCTTATTATCAGTAAAAGTTTTTAGTTACTCTTGCAAAGATAGTTGTTCTTGGTCGTGATGAGAAATGATGGAAGCAATCTGAAAAACCTTCTCCCTAGAGTATGCAAGTTGCTTCCTATACTCCAAAATCTCAGGCGGGACAATCGCAGTTTCAGCTGATGTCAGAGCAATTATTGAATTATGGAATCTTAGGAGAGCATCGCATATGGAAGAAACGTTGACTTTCTCCATCCGTGCAGCACTGTCTAGAACATTTAAAGCAATAGCCAGATCTGACCATTGATCAGGATCTTTAAACATCTCCACAATAGCTAATATAGAATTCCTAATCAATGCCAATTTATACGCAGAAATCTTCTTAAGAGATAGCACATTTGATGAAGTCCCAATAGAACGAGAACTTGTCATGCCACTTTGAGGTAAGTTCCCTATTAAGAAATAAAAGATATACAGTTATAGCAAAACTATAAGTGCAGATGATATGGAAAGTGTAAATGAAGAAAAGGGTATACCTTCTGCTGGTACCGGAACAGTGGGAGGCTGATCTCTCTAGTAAGAAGGGGATCAGGTCCCGCCATCTTAGCAAAAGATGGAGTCTTAGCTTTAGTACTCGAATCAATGGTGGTGGGAGTTGGTAGATCAGTCGATTCTATAGGAAAAGCAATTTCACATGCCACTACCCGTGGGGGCAAAGAGAATCTCGATGAAGCCGCTGGTACGACAGGAGGTAAATCTATGGGGGAAATACTATCTACCTCAGTATTGACAACATGATCACCTAAAATAAAAATACGTAAGATAGGGAAGGAGAAAAGAATAAAAGCAAATGAAAAAAAAATAGCAAGATTTTCTTACATGGTGAATAACCATATTCCCCATAGTTTAGGCGTTCATCTTCTTCTACCCCCACTATGGGTGAAATCTTTGCAGGAACGACCTCAGAGGTCGGAAGGATATGTTCTTCATTAGCAGGAACATTTCTGCAATGATGTCTTCTTCACCGCTAATATTAACTTCCCCCTCCTCATAGTCACCATCTTAATCCTCTCTTTCCGCCTCATATTCAGCAGAAACAGTATTTCCAAATGAGGAAGTTGAACCTTCACTCTTCGAATCTCCTTTGATGACTTCTTCAATAACAACTTGTTTCCCTTTAGAAAGAAGAGAGCGGCTACTCTCCGATTGAGGATCTGCACTAACTAAAGCCAGAGAGGCAGAAGCAATGGTCCCTTCTTGAGGAGAAGCTTGGGCACGCATTTGGGATCTTGTCATTGGTGAAGAAGGACTAAGGTAAACAATCCTAGGGGTAGGAGAAGAGGTCTACTGATTCTGAAGATGGGTAGAGGAGGTTGGCTGGTCTTGAAGATTGGCAATGTTCTCTGGCAAAGGGGAAGCAGCCTCTATGATTTTCTCCTTTTCGAAGCGGTCTTGGGGAACTTTTTCAAACTCATGATTAACACCATAAGCTATCCACCCTTCTAGGGTGTTGTCAGGCTTCTTCTCACAAATAGGTTCATCTACAGATATTTTGACATAAAAATGACCAGCAAAAGGAGCATGACTAGTCTCCGTTATGAAACATACTCCCTCCTCAATTGTGTGACCCCTAAGCCTTGGTGGTGGAAGCCAAATGGGCTTAGCTACTAGCAGACCTTTCCTTACCAGATAAGACCGGTGAACCTACCATCTCATATGATTATATGAAGCCCGAGGAATACGATCGCAACCCGGGATAACGAAAGAAGAATTAGCTCGGCCTAGCAATTGTTTCCATAACATCGCCCAATTAAATGGACCAGTACCATAACTCTGCATCCTTCGGGTCACTAGTCCGCAATATTCAAGAACTGCCTGATCAAAGCCGAATTGACGAGCAAAACAACTGGGATAGTACGGTTCTCTCCAGAATTTTATTCCCACCCTCAATGGGAGACTTCACGATCTAATCGACAAAAAGAATGCCCGTTCTCCCTGAGTAAGTGACTCTGTGTCCGACTTGTCTATGTTTGTTGTGTAGCAAGGCAGATAGAAATGAAAATAATTAATCTTGGTATCAGAAGAGATAGCATCTTTTGCCCAGTCGTAGGACCTCTTCGTCATGGCTCTCTTTTAAAAGAACCAAGGGGAATCTAAAAAGGATGAACATAAGCTTTATTTGGAACTTTGAAGGTCCAAGGGAAATAAACACCGAGCCAGCTGATGAAGTAGTGTCATGGCATGTAAGTAGAAGCAGAGCCGACAGAGGAACTTTTTATGTGAGAATCGATTTCTCCGAAACCTCTATAAATTGAACATAGAACAGGGGGATCAAGAGAGTATTTGACCCCTTCGGCCATAACATCGACTACTACAAATAGCGAGGGGCGGATGCATCTGCTGACTTAGAGCTGGGAAAAACCACTATGCTTAGCCAGTAAGCGATAAATGTTGCGAGCTCCCCATAAACAGAATATTCGGCACACTCTTTTATGTTCTTATGAAGGCCTTCTAGCTCTCACGAGTGATTACCATTGAACCTGGAAGAAAAAGAGAGGTAGGTAAAACCAAGATTAATATGTATCAAGACACAATAAAAATGCTAATTCTAAAAAAAGAAAGGTTACCGAAGAGCCCTGCTGAAATGGGCTAGCCATTGCATAGGATAGATCTTGTGTATATTTGAAAACTTAGACATCTCCTTGAAGAGTTCAGTGGTCGTTTCCGAGATAGAGGCGATGCTGTCAGGCGAAGAACAAAGGCTAATTCATTGTTCGTAGGAACAAATTCATTGTAGAATTTGCTGGTTATCGGCAGACCAGTAATCCTATGAATATCCCAGAGCATAATGCTCATTTCGCCTTTAGGAAGATGGAAAGAATTGGTGGAAGGACACCAGTAATTGAGAAAGGCCTTCAGAATGGAAGACTCCTTATAGAAATGATATGATGTTGCTTCAATTGTGGTGTAGATACCTATCTTGGATAAAATCCCCACATGCTTCGCAAGAACTACCGTGGCCCATTCAGAATAATAATTGCGGGGAGTCAAGAGGCCCCTTGTTTTGAATTCTTCAGGACTCCAGATGAGGCGACGTTCGCTGAAATGTTGTTGGAGTGTCTCGTAAAAACAAGTTAGATATAGGCTGTGGGGATCGTAAGATGGGGTGAGGAAGATCATGGAATGAATATCACCGATTTGCTACCTCGGTTTCGTGGGCTACAGAATGCCTTCTAGTAATCTTGGTTCTCTGAATGACCAAGACTCTGTATAAACTAGCCTTTCTCCGTCCAGATGATCACTAGGCTCGCAGTTCAAAATGGAATGATGACGATGAAGGCTGACTGGAATCACCATGATACCTTGCTTATAAGGTGTAACACCCCGAACTTTTCAATACTTAGGTATTGAAAGTCCTCGAGTGTTACCATGAAGTTTAACTTGATACGTACATGTGTATACACCAACCTAGCTATCCTGACCTTGCATTTATTCCCTGACACGAATATATCCATTGGGAATGATCTCTATTTATAGATCAAGCCATCTAACCCTTGAATTTCAAAACAAGGCCATCCGTCACGTGATTTGACGTAAGTACTTTCCCTTGAACGAAATGACGAATAAACTCCCTATCCATAATGATTTAGATATATGTTCTTTTGTAAGAATTTCTTAGAAATGTACCTATAACCACGTGGAGCCATTAGATTTCTCAAAACTCACAGATCAATAATAATTACAAAAATGTCATCGACCTATACCCCAAATTACTCCGAAAACCCACTGTGTGTTCATCCATTCACAAAATTGACCATACATCCACCCAGATACATGGTTAGAGTGCTAATCATAAAGTTTCCTTATTTTTAACAAGTCACCTGACCATCCATCAGGTTTAGATCTGCCAAATGGGCCATCCAAATATCAGGATGAATCGGTCATTATGAAGATCTTCGGGTTTAAGTCTAAACTACCGAGTAGCTCATCAATGAAATAGGTACAAATGTTATTTTGAATTTCAAAATTAGTTAGCCTTCGAAAAAATATATTGGTCATTCTTGATAGATCGGGGCCCAAACTGGGGTGACTGAAAGAGCATGAAAAACAACGAATGGCCGAAAAATTACAACGCATTCGGACGGTGTATTAAGATGTTATGCGTGGTGGAACTAATATAAATATAAACGGTAGATTTGTAAATAAGGGGATGCCATATGCATGGCAATTCAACAGACGTGATACGGAATGAAGCTTTTATGGTAGAATTCACTCACACGTTCTCGCAAAGTGTGGCCCACCCATAGCTTGAATATACTTCAAACTTGGGCCCATGTGTCCACATAGGGATCTAAAGTCAACGAATGGAGCAGATTTTCCGAAAGATCATCACAAGTGGACACCACCTATTTTGAACAACAATGTAGAAAACAAACTCATCGGCATGTTGCAACAGGGGACGCAAAAATTGGAAGTGACAGTGGATATCATCCCACGCTGATTACTGATATGGCCCATCTAAGCATCAGATTTACCCTATCTCTGGGTTTATGGCACTATTCTAAACAAGATAGACGGAGTGAATCTCTTCAAGCATTACTGTGGGCCCCACAACCACTATGGGTGCACACCAAGTTGGGTACACTTGTAGTGTACCAGACCCCAACTTGGGTCAAAATGGGTGCTGACCCGACGCTTACCGAACAGAGGGATTCCCTCTCTTTCACGTTTCCCACCTGTTTGGCGTTTAAATAGACTGACTCCGTTTTCATGATGTGTGGCCCATCATCACCACCTATTTGGATGATCCAAACTGTCCATCCTGTAAAACACAAGATTCTGACCAAAACCATGGAACTTTGACACATCAATACCCGCGTGTATATGCATAGTGATGAATGTAAACTGTTGATGTGGGAGGATTGTTTCCGAAAACGGAAACCGTGTAATTGCCAGGCTGGCGATCCTTGGGAGAATGCTCCCAGCAATCTCAGCCCTTCAATGTATTATGTCTCAGCCGTTCAAAGTAACTCCCTAAGGATTAGGGTTTTCTTCACAAAGAAGAGCACGTGGGAGAGGATTTCCGCCCACAGGAAGACCGAAACAGCTGCCGGTTTGAGATTACGGGCTGTATTTTAGGCGATTGCAAAACGGTGCCATCCAGGCCGTTCATCCTCCATCCAACGATCCGGAGAGGCTAGGTCTTAATATAAAGAGGAGAATGAAGGTTGAGCAAACAGTAACCTACCACCTCTTATAGCAGCTCGAGAGGAAACTGACCGTTCCCTTCTCCATTTGAACCCACCTCCCAATCTTCCTCCAAGCTTTGAAAAGACTTATTTACAAGCTTCCTAGGGTCCCCACGAATGGTCTGAAGAAGGCGGATTAGAGGAAGAAGCTCTTGTTTGACATTCTCCATTAACAGTGGGTCTCCTTCCTCGTCAAGAAGTTGTCATCGCTGATGCTGTGTGGCCGATAGATTTCCATCTGGTGGGTGTTCTTGCTGACTAGGGAAGCAGGGGAAAAGAGAGGGAAGACAGAGATAGAGGGAATACAAAGTAGAAGAAGAGGAAGAAAGTGAGGGAGAGAATGGTTACTGTCTTGTTGCCGGCTTCATGCGGCACTGAGTCGACTCAGTTCGACCGAGGCTGAGTCAAGTCGGTTTGATGGCCTTGGCTGGATACTTCCAGCAGTAACAAAAGAAAGAAAAAAAAAAGAAGAAGAAGAAGGTAGGATAGAGAAAGAGAGAGAGCAGATTCAGACTCAACTCGCTACCAGTCCGAGTTTGCCGACTCGGTTTTCTTCCTTGACCTGAGACGAGTCGCTGGGCCGAGTCATGTGAGCTGGGGCTGCTGACCATGTGAGTTGGGTGTCAGTCTGGTCCAGTCCAGACGTTGCTGGATTTTTCAGCATATGGAAAATAGAGAGAAAGAAGAAGGAAGGAGAGAGGAAGGGGGAGTGGGTGTTATCCATTACACCAACTCAGCCCTATCGAGTCACCGGGCCCAAGCATGGGCTGCTGCTAAGTCCAAATCGAGTTGGGCCTGCACCAGGTCAGCTGGATGTGTTGGCAAAATGAGAAAGATAGAAGAAGGGAGAAGGCAAGGAGGGAGCTATGAGCCTTGACTAGCCGAGTCAACTCGACTCGAACCGAGTCAACATAGGTGAGAATTTTCATCTCCTTTCACCAATAAGATTTGTCATTAGTTACTTTGTTATTAATAATATCATTATTATTTCTATCTGTGGTAACGACTAATGTTATTATAATGCTATTGACTAGGAATTTTAACTAATATTACAATGTATTAATTAGTGTCATTGCTACTATTATCATCCATTATAACTCTAGTATTAATTATCATCATCATTGGTGTTACGATAATTATTATAATTATTAAATATGGTTAACCATTAGTAAGTTAATTTTACTAGCCTTAGTTATTATATATACTTGATATTAACAATTATCATTATCAATGTCATTCTTATTTTGTCGTTGGTAGGCTATTGATTATAAGAGTAGTGTTGTTAGTATTAGTAGACAATTATTATTTATTTTTATATTATTCTCATATTATTATAAATTAAATTATATGGGTTAGATTTCAAACTATAAACCAAGGTCTAAGATTAGATTAATGGATAATACCCTAAACTTAGGTAACCCAAACCCTATGTTAAGACCTTAAACATGTATAGCGTATAAAGCTTGGATCTAACCGTATAACTTTACAATTTATGGTAGGGTTTGATTATAAGGAAGCATGTGCTTCCTAGTGATGACGTAGACGGTTCAAAACATAAGGTGATGATTCTTCCCCTTGAGCTTTTTATTTTCCCATTAGCTTAAGTTATAGTTTTTATTAAAAATTTATAATTGATATATCCATCCTATAACTATATATGTTAACTGTTGGAATTGAATTGATATGTTACATGCTTAATGTTTATCCTGCATATTTATTTCATGCCTGTGGACTATTTGTGAATTGCTTATGGAATTTGAACTAGTACATTAGTGGAAAACCCCCAATTATAAATGTAGACCCATACTTGGGATGTAACTCGATCGACAGGTTTCCATTAAACATCCTAAGTTGGTAGCCTCATGGGCTGGGGATGGTGGTCATGGGACACTATGCTCGAGCCGTTGGCCTACGCTTGGCCGTAAGCTCCCTGTATTGACCGTGAGCTTATTTAAATTGGCCGGTTGCAATTAGATTAATAACAAGTTGGCTAATCATGCATGCATAGCACAGGCCAGCATCTATTACTATCGTACGTGATGTACGTATTGTTCCGACTGGATGATGTGTCCCACGTTCAATGATTGCATGGATGATGTACGTATTATTCCGACTGGATTATGTGTCCCGGGTTTAATGATTGCATGGGTGATGTACGTATTGTTCCGACTGGATGATATGTCCCGGGTTTAATGACGAGCTCACTATCCGCACGGATGAGCATCCCTGGGGCGAAGATTGCATTTCATACATCCATGCACTTAATAAGACTGCATCTACAGTGTTTTGGATTTATCTGTATGTTTTTATACTATTTCTTACCTAATGCGGCGGTGTGTAATCTTGAGAAAAATTCACACTGAGTTGGCCACTCATCCATCAAATATATAACCGTACAGGTAGCAAGTGGCTCCAACGACAGTCATGTTCATATTGATGAGGAGCAGGCTATGGTTGATGAGGGTGCATGATTATATTTGCTAAGGGGTACTACAGGATTTCACAACTCAAGATGTTGCAATTTACTTTGTTTCACATGAAATGTTATTTCATTTTCTATTTGTAAGAATGGAGACATTGGTTTGTATAAGTCATTATGGGCACTCCCTTGTATACTCTAAATGTAATTGAAATTTTTCCTTATGTATAATTGTTCATTCTACACTCATCTGCTTACTCTGATAGTTTTTTAAAAAAAACATATACTTGAATTCGACCATCCTTTAAGGTTAACACTCGGGTTTTTAGGAAACGGGTCATGTACTCGGGTCCTAAAAAGTCGGGGCGTTACATAAGGGTTGTCAAATTTTATGACACCCTCAATCGCGGGAACCGACTCCAGGAGTTTTGTAGCTTCTTCCGGTTGTGCTCTTTAATTTTCTCATGGAATTCTTAAGCCTTGTTTCGGCTAGTTTTCTTCGGTCAGGAAGGGGGTGAAGTGTCTTCCCTAGTGGGAGGTTTCTAGCTGATGGTCTGATGATGCGCTGTTGATTTCAGCCATTACTCCCAGTCATAATCACGACCATGTTTGGGAGGTCTTTCGAGATTGCCCATAGCGATGGCTCTGTGGATGGGGGATGGAAGCGTGTTGATGCGTTCAGTGAAGTCGAAAGTAGGGAGCACCGGCTCCTTGATGTAGGTGGGGTGCTATCGTGAAGGCTGGGCTAGAGATGACGGAGATTCTGTGGCTTGGGAAGATGGAGGGTTTGGTAATTCTTAATGTGAAGGATGAGTAGTAGGAGGATCGACGGCAATGAAAGTTCTTTTGTGTAGGCCATGATGAGAAAAGTCAAGTCCTGAAAGAATTAGGTTGAGAAAAAGTTAGTATAGGAAAATAGGCCAAGTTAAAGAAAAAACTAAGTCTACAAAATGACTAAGGATCGGTTGCACGGGTCGCGCAACCGAAGTCCGTTGCGCAAGTGCACGCAATGCACTTTTACCTTGCGTGAACGAGATATTCGTTATACGGGTCGCGCAATTAGGTTTTGTTGCGCGGGGGGAAAGTTGGCGGGACAGAGCTCCGCTGCAAGAAATGAGAAGTGGGAAAATGAAATGAGCGTTGCTATTTATAGAGGGTGGGTCCGAGTACGGAACTCAGGTGCCCGTTGCGCAAGTCATGCAACCACTTTTGTGGTTTAGAAATTGGAATGAATTGATCCTAATTCTTTGATTCAAAAGAACAAAGAAAGGATCAAGGGGGCATCTATTGGAGCATAAAAATAATGAAGAAAGATTGAAAGGGTAGAAGATCAAAAGGGAGTTGGAGGAATGAGGAAGAAAGAAGAAAATCAAGTATCATGTTCAGTTGTTGCGCGGGTCACGCAACTAGTAATTGGTTGCGCGGGCCGTGCAATCAACTTCCCCCATTACGCGGGTCGTGCAACCAAGATCAGAAACAGGTTGTTATGGACAGTTAGATCTGGTTCAAGGTGGGTCCCATGGCTCAAAGATCGAGGGTTCACACACGTGAAGGCCTATAAATACCCCACTCCCCCTCTCATTTGAGAGAGAAAATTTCGGAAGAAGAGAAGAGCTCTGGATGAAGACTGAATGTGAGAGGGAGAGCAGTTATTGGTTGCACGGGCCACGCAACCAAGCTATTGTATGGTCAGTAATGAAAGGGGCCAAAATGCTGCCGAAATCACCCAGCTCGATCTTCGTCGCTCCAAGCTGTCCTTTTGCATAAGGGACAAGCTCAAAAAGGGGAAAGATCGAATGATCAAACCAGCACAACATTTCTCCTAAGGAGATGACCGAAGCACAAGTCGAAATGCTGCCAAATTTGAGATTCGACATTCGAACTTTGTCAACTTATGTATTTCAAATCATCTATCTTAGAATTAAGGGATATTAGAGGATGTAAATGAACTCAGTATTGTTAATACAATGAATGTTCTGTATATTCTCTCTTTGTTGTGTTCTAATAAGATAATTCCCCAAATCAAATGTATTTGTTTCTTGTCGAAACACTCCACGAAAGAATTAATTAAATTAACATCATGGGCATCGTCATCATGCTCTAATTGTTTGCCCGTATTGAAAAATATATTCAACTCCAATTTCATATTTCCAAAAGACAAGTTCATGACTCCATTCCTGTAATTAATGATTGCATTTGATGTGGCAAGGAATGGGTGACCAAGAATGACTAGAATTTGAGTGCTCATGTCCATGATGAGTTGAGTATCCAGGATGATAAAATCTACAGGGTAGTAGAATTTGTCAACCTAGACCAACACATCCTCAATTATCCCTCTCGATACAAAAACTGAGCGATTAACCAGTTGTAATGTGGTTTGGGTGGGTTTCAATTCACTCAACCCTAGTTGTTCGTAGACCGAGTAAGGAATTAGATTTACGCTCGCTCCTAAATAAAGAAGTGCATGCTCAATGCGGTAATTCCCAATTACACAAGCAAAGGTTGGGCTACCGAGATCTTTGTATTTCTGTGGCACATCTTACTTTAGGATGGCACTCGCTTTTTCAGTTAAAAATATTTTCTTTTAAATATTTTGTCATCTTTTGGTCATACATAAGTCTTTCAAAAATTTTGAATATGAAGGTATTTGTTTAACCACATCCAGTAAAGGAATATTGACCTTCACTTGTTTTAACACCTCTAGAATGTCCTAAGAGTTAGAGAGATATTTTGGTGCAATCAACCGTTGGGAGAATGGTGCAATCGGCTTGCTATGGAGTTCCAATTCTAACTCTTGTGAAGTGTTGCGAGGTCTATCAGTTTCATCTACTTCTGGGTCCTTAGACTTTGCAGCCCTTACCAGAATAGATCTATCAATCATCTTCTCACTCCTAAGAGTGGTGATAGACATAGCTTGCTTCATTTGATTTGAAGAGCTTAGATCACTTTTTTCGTATTGCGGTTTAGGATTAAGGAAAGGTTGGGCTGGAAGAATCCATTTTTTCCAAATTGAATTTTTTGTCTCACGCCCTTGTATGGCCTTTGAAAAGTCTTGAAGGGTTTGCAATATACTCTGAGTAATATACTCTTGGTTTTGAATATGTTTCCAGACCAGATCCTCTTGAGGTTTCCCTTGATTCAAGAATTAGTTAGGGATTCCTTGAGGAATAGCAGTTTGTCCATTCCTCCAATTAAAGTTCAGATGATTTCTCCAACTAGGATTGTATGTGTTAGAGATGGATCCATTGAAAGGTCTTTGGTAGCTGTTTACGACATTCGATTACTCATTCAGTGCCTCTTGAAATGCAGGTATCGTTGGCCAATTTTCAGTTGTATGTATGTTGCAAGCATAGATACCGCAAACAACTTCCTTAGCCTTATCCTTCTTAAGTTTCATGGCCTCAACCTTCCTTGCGAGACTGGCCACTTTAGCATTTATATCATCATCCTCTTTCAGAAAGTATATCCCACCTCTCTCCCTTGCTTGAGTAGGCTTAAATGTGGTGTTAGGTTTTGGGGTGATGTCCCATGATTGTGAGGTTTCAGCGAGTTTGTCAAATTAATCCCACACCTCATTGACATTCTTGTTCATGAATTCCCCATTGCACATCGTCTCAATGAATTGGCGCATGAAAGATGTCAGTCCATTGTGGAAGAAATCTGTTATGCGCCACATTTCAAAACCGTGTTGTGGGCATGAACTGACGAGATCCTTGAATTGCTCCCAAAATTGGAAGAATGTTTCATCTTCCTTTTGGGCGAAGTTCTTGATCGACTTCCTGATGGTGTTTGTCTTATGGTATGGAAAGAATTTTTTTATGAACTCCTTCATCATGTAATTCTATGTGCCAATATATCGCGGATGTAGTGAGTGCAACCATGTATTAGCTTTCTCTTTCGAGGAGAAAGGAAAGAGTTTCATCCTGACCGTGTCCTCAGACACGTTAGGAAAGCATAAAGTGGCTATAACCTCGTCAAACTCTTGCAAGTGTAGGTATGGACTTTCAGATTCAAGTCCAAGGAAGTTTGGAAGGATTTGGATCACTCCAAGCTCGATGTCCATATTTCCTGTGTTTCCTGGAAAAACCATACAAGAAGGGGTTCTCACCCCTGTCGGTTGTAAGTAATCTCGTAAAGTACGACGTGGGGGTGCATGGTGCACCTCATTCTCAACTTAAACTTCTGCAACTCAAGGTTGTGGCTGATTCACAAGTTGATTTGTAACCATAACCTCAATTAACTCTAAGGATCTCGAGTGGTGTCTAATCCTGTGATGGATAGATAACCCATCAACCAATCCTCCTTCACTCAACAGACGTCGAGTGTTGTCACGGACCCACTTGGGCATGAAACACTCTTAGCCCTCAATTTCAGAATCTAACTTAAACATTAAAAAAAAAAAAAATAAATTTAGAAATAGAAAGAGATATAATTAAAAAGAAGTTACCAAATTAGAAGGTTCTATGTTAGGATCCCGCAAAAGAAAAAGGAAACTGAATTAGTTTCTAAAAAGAAATAAGAAAGTTTCTAGTAACTAAAAATGAAAAAGGAAAGTTTCTAAAAACATAAAATATAAAGTTTCTAAAAATAAATTAGGAAAGTTTCTATCCTAGAATTACAAAGTAGATCTAAAAATAGAAAAGGAAAGTTTTTAAACTTAAAAATAGAAAGCAAAGTTAGTTTCTAAAATAACTCAGAAAAAACCGTAACCTAAAAATAGAAAATAGAAAAACCTTAATCTTAAACTAACTCCAAAACTAGTCAATCTCAGAACACGTAACCGTTAGTCCCCGGCAACGGCGCCAAAAACTTATTCACAACCCTAAGTGTAGGGTCGTGATGTAGTAATAATCTCGGTGAGACTGAGGTCGAATCCACAAGGACTAATCTCGTGTATATTTTGAATTTGACTAGAACTAGAACTAGATGGAGAACTAAAACTAAATCTGAATAATTAAAAGAGTAATTGTGATTAAAGTGATTAAAACTAACAAATTCAAAGGTGGTAACTAGGGTTTCTAAGGATCCACTTGTAGAGATCAGGGAGCCCTCTTACTTGATTCAATCACACGATTAGAATTGGAGTCTTATCCTATCCAATTGGAAGATATACAATTAAGAACAATCTAAACTTTCCTTGACCTAATTCTAATGGAGGAGAATTGTGATAATTGGAAGAGATTCCAGCACCAAACCATGCCCATGAGACGATGGCTAACAACAGGATTTACCAATCCCACAATCTCAAAATCAGGAAAAGAAGATACTCAAAGCTATTGTAGATCTACTGTAATTTGAGTCACAATAAACCATTAAGAACTGAAAGTATTCATTTAAAATCAAACTAGAATCAAAGAAGGTTCAACATAAACATGAATCAAAGTAAAAGAAACATTCCATCACGCTACAAGCTTTACCTCTTAGCCCTAGCTAAGAGGTTTAGCCAACCATCGACATGATTGAATTAAAATCTCTTAAGAAATGCATAAAAACAACTAAGGAAGAAAAACTCTTGGCGACGACTTATCCACCCTTTCGCTTCATTCCTCAAACCCTAGAAGATGCCTAGGAACATCCGAGGGACTCCTATTTATAGTTATGCAACTCCAACTTTCGCACCGAGTTGGAAAAATCCAGAAACCGCCTCAAATTTATGCAGTCCGCGCAACATCTGCGTAACCCTTGACTAGTCGAAGACCGCCTTTGACTAGTCGAGGGTCACCTTCAACTGATCGAGGATCGCGTTAAATTAAAAGTTTATGTTACTGGAGTTTGAGTTGAGGAATCTTTGACTAGTCGAGTAGGAGCCTTAGACCAATTGAAGGAGTGCTTAGACTAGTCAAAGCAGGCAGATTTTTAGGGTTCCTTTTCTTCACTTCAAGTCTTCAATTCTCTTCATTCCTCACTTGGTTTTCTTAGATCTTTGGCATGTGAATTCTTCATTTTTGGTCTTCTAAGATCCAACCTTTGCTTTGGTGATTCTTGAGCATTAAATCCATGCTTTTAGCATCCTTTTCAATCTAAGTTCCTAAATTCACCTTGCAACACAAACATGAGTAAAATAGGGCATTAAGCAATATCATGTTCATAAAACTAAGATATAAATGGGGTCTAATATACAATATTTGACCCTCAACACTTTACTTTCAAACATCGGATGGGAAGGCATTTTTGGTTGGGGTGGAACGGCTTACTGTTTCATAGCGTAAGCGATGTACGCATTGATTTGTGATGTGTCTCTCGAAGACCTTTCATTTACGATTAAATTCGTAGAAGACACATTCATTGTAAATTGTTATACCATCCTAGCATTTACTAATATTGTCGTTGCAGATGATGTGATTCCAATTGATAATCTAACTGACGAAATGACGCATACTGAACAACAAACGATTACTTAGAAGCTATGTCATTTCAATGCTAAATAGAAATCCGGTAATGCTCTACATGTCAACCAGATGCTCCCCAAATATCGAGTCTTGCATCGAATCTTTACGTCTAATGTCTATCCTAGGTCTAGGAATAAGTCAGAACTTACTCCCTTTATGACTCGTGTCCTCCATTTGGTTGCGTCTGGTATATAAGTTTATCTTCCTTCTCTCATATGCTACCTCATTATTTAGTTTTGTCCTCATCCTAGTCATGGTTCTATTTTCCTATGTCTGAGGCACCGGAGTCGAAATTACCATTTAACAACACTAATTTGAATAAGATGAATCCAGAATTTCTTCCTGGTCAACGTGATGAAGAAGAAGAGGAAGAAGCACCCGCACTTGAAGGCACTTCGATGGACAACATATTTGCTGAGCTCGATGAGTCGGATGATCCAGAAGATCTAGACTATCAACCTTCTCATGTCGATGATCGGCTTAAATCATTGGAGGAGAAGGTTGGAGCTCTACGGGTCTCACAGGACAATGTGGTTCAAACTTAGAAATCATCTATGAAGTAAATGAAAAAGTACTTCCACCGTATCACCAAGAGTTTGCATCAGCTTGATCCTTATATGCCTGATCCTTCATCATCTGAATCTGACTGAGTTCATTTCATTTTTTATGAGGCTGTATAACTTTAATTTTACTTGGTTTGCTTGATGACTTCTTTACACTCTCCTTGGATGATTATTTCTTTATCTTGACAGTTACATATGCTACTGTCCTTACTCTATTCATGTGTTTTATTTCTTCTATGGTGTTTCTGTGGTTATTCCTGAATATCTCATTTCCTTGATATTTCACCTCTTTCTTCCCTTGTCAACTTGTGACAAAAAGGGGGAGAGGATTGAAAAATGGGCATCATGTGTTTTGAAATGTTTTAAATATATGATATATGCATGTGAATGATAGGAGAATGAATATGCTTAGAGAATGCTTTGGAATGGAATGTATGGAATGTTGTATGTCATAATACAGGGAAAGTACAAGTTAAAGGGGAGTAGTAAAAGTTTTGCAATCTTCAACAACTCGTCTACAACATGAGTACATGGATACAGGGCTTCATTCGGATTTTTGTAATACTAAGTGTTTTGTCACGAAATTGACAAAGGAAGATATTGTAAGTGCTATAATGTTTAAAGCATATTTTATACCTTGTTTATCAAATTCCGTCTTATCAAAACATCTTAGCAAATGATCTTTAAGATTGGTTCAAGATTAAGGTTCAAGCCTACCTCAAGTTAAAGATCAAGCTCAAGCTCCAATTGAAGAACAAGCTCGATCTACTTAAGTTCTAGTAGAAGATCAAGCTCCTAAGAGATGTTCAAGTCTCTAATATACTTCAAAGCAATAAAGTTCGATCTATACAGGTATTATAAACCCTAGAAAAACCTTAGGTTTAGGTGCTTTCAAAATATATTTTAAACTGGTTTTTTATACTTATATTTGGTTGAGTTTCGACCAGCCTAAGTTGTGGCTCCACCTGTCTAGGAATTTCTCGACTAGTCCTAGTTCAAGCCGAAGTGAAATAGAAATTATGTTGGATCTTCGACTAGTCGAGTGGATTCCTCGACCAGTCGAAGGACCCTCTTCGACCAGTCGAGTGTTCCTCGGCTTGAAGTCCAGGGGCCAATTCAGTTCAGATTTTAGCTCCTTCGACCAATCGAAGATCTGTTAGATCTTATCCCGCTCAAAATTAAAAATTCGTTGGAACTGAATCCGGTGCTTAGACGAGTCGAAGCAACAACTTCTTTGCCTATAAATTGAGATTCTTTCTCAATCCAAAAATACAATTCAAGTCTACCAAAATCCTTCTACAAGAGAGAGAAGAACCTCAGTTATTGTCAAGCTATCAAGCGGTATTTATAAATCATTTTATAGATTTTTTGTTTAATTTTTTAATCTCTAACTCTATCATTTTGATTCTAAAATAATAAAAAAAAAAAAGAGGGAATACTCCTCTTTTTGAGATTTAAAGGAATTAATACAAGTAGCCATTGTTTTAAATCTAATTAAAATCAATAGAACCCTGGACCTTTTCTATCAGACTGAACATTGAACATTCGTCATTCAAGAAAAGTGGTTCTACGACTACAGTGAAGATAAGTATACATTTACATTTTGTATTTGGTTTTTCTGAGATAGCCAAAAAATCTCAGAGTTGGTTTTTCTAAGATAAGCCAGAAAATCTCAGTGAGGGGTTTCTTTGTTTGTGATAGCCCGATAAAATTACAACTGTATCAGGTTTTAAGGTGACCCTGTGAAAACCTTATTCATAGCGAAAGCCGAGAATACGTGGTTAGTAATCTTGGGAGTGGAGTAGGTGTGGTTGTTTGAGAACAGTTGTTGACACACTGAACCACTATAATTCTTGGTGTTGTGGTGAATATTTTTATTATTTTGTGGTGAATGGTTGTAATTTCTTTTATGCTAAGGTGGTGAATGTTTATAATAGATAGTTTTATATACTCTTACTTAGTTTGGAATGTTGATTCTTATCACATTCGTGAAATAAGGTTGTCCTGCCTAAACTTGTTTGGGTGAAGGTTGTCCTACGAATCAATTTGAATCAACATTTCAATACTAGTGCAATTGAGATTTCTAATTTATTTACTTATTCAGTATTTTATTCGATTATTTGGCATAATCCTATTTATACCCCCACCCCCCGCTCTCCCTTTAGGACTTCTTAAGCTCGTCTTTTCAGAATCGATTAAGCGCATCTATGCTTATAAAACCAATGTATAACAAGGGGGAATATACAATATTTCACACTCAACACTTTGCAAATTTTGTTGATGAGATTCTCGAGATAAATGTGGTAGGGAATTAGCTTCTCGTCCTTCATCTTCCAGTCACCATTCGTTTAATTGATGATGAGTTGAGAGTTACTGAAGACCCTTATCTATTTTAACCCTAAAATGATTTCTTCTTTTAAGCTTGTTATACATGCCTCGTACTCAGCTACGTTGTTCGTGCATCCGAAGGCTAGCCTTCTTGAAATAGGGATGGGGATGTCATATGGAAAGTAGAGGATTGCCCCTACTCTGCTTCCTTTGGCGTTAGATGCACCGTCGAAGTATAAGGTCCATTCATCTGCCTCTAGTCCTTCTTTTCCCTCAAGGAATAGGATGATCTCATCAAGGAAGAAGGTCTTTAATGGCTGGTAGTCGGGGAGAGAGTGTGTTGCAAGATGGTTGGCCCACGCTTGCCCTTTTATTGCTTTCTGAGTGGCATAGGTGATGTTGAACTCGAAAAGCAACAATTGTCATTTTTCGATTCTTCTAGTTAGAGTTGGTTTCTCAAACATGTACTTCAATGGATCCATTCGTGTGAGCAAGAGGATTGAAAAAGTAATCATGTATTAGTGTAGGCGTTAAGTGGCCCATACGACGGCGAGGCATGTCTTTTCGATCAGCGAGTACCGGGACTCATAATCGGTGAATCGACAACTGAGATAGTAGATCGGTCACTCCTTTCTTCTTGTGGCATCATGTTGGCCAAGGACACACTTGATGACCTTTGCAGATACTGAGATATAGAGTCGAAAGGGTTGTCCGGACACCGGCGGGACTAGAACCGATGGGTCTAGCAGATACTTCTTAATTATGTTGAAGGCCTTTTAATAATCTTCATTCCATTCCTTTGGCATGTTCTTGTGGAGCAACTTAAATATGGGCTCACATATGGGCATAATCTAGGTAATGCCCAAGAAACCCCAAATTTTTTTCTCATTTTTTGGAGATAGTATCTCAAGAATTGCTTTTGTCTTTGATTCCATGACTCGGATGTCTCCTTGCTGATAATGAAACCAAGCAACTTGCCCTTAGTTACCCGAAAGACACACTTTTGCGGATTGAGGTGGAGCTTCATCTTTTTCAATTAGTCAAAGAGTTTTTTGAGGGATTTGAAGTACCCATCGATGCTTAGGGACTTGACGATCATATCATTCCACATATACTTCCAGCTCTTTGTTCATTACATTATGGAATAGTGTCGTCATGGCTCACTGGTATGTTGGATCCTTACTCTTGCTCGGGTAGTTAGATTCGCAGGAGTTTCAACACCCGGTCTAGGGTTCGAGTATCCATAGGTGGTGAAATTCCACCAGCATGAGTATGTGGGTTATGTGTGCGTGTGTAAAAAAAATGGCTCATTGATATGTTGATCTGGCATTTTTTAACCTAAATGACATGATTCGATAGTAAAAGGTTCCCCACAGCGTACTGAGGGATGTCTTTTCACGGCCTTTCGTGACCATTTTGATATGGTTATAGCTAGAGAAACCGTCGATGAAAGAGAAGATTTTGTATCATACTGTGTTGTTATGAGACCCGACCCGAGTCCGCATGTGTGCATGTGCATGTGTGAGTATGCATCTCGTTCATCTTGGTCTCGTGGTCCTACCAGTCAAATTTCGGTGACCCACGACCATCGGGTAGTGTTTGCGTCATCCTTGAGTTCGGTCATGTAAACTTGACTCAGATTGCCCCGAGACCTATGTCATTGCGACCGCATCGTCGCCGTGATTCCAACGCCGCGTCTCGTGCATAAATCCGATGTGTCCATCAAAAGTTGTGGCCCGCACCATTTTTGGACCCATGTTATGGGGCCCACTTTACCCATGTGCACGTCTCCCAAGAGTGGGTCCCACCTAACTCCCTTATCTATACAACCAACCTACCCTACCCTAGCACCAATCATACCCACCCCTAGCGTAGGTAGTAGGCTACCTTCTCTAGAAACCCATCATTAGCCTTGGGTTCTCCCCCCCATGTACTATGATTACAACTCTCTTCCTTGGCCAAGAAAACAAATGATTTCTTTGTTATACCCCTCTCTCGCCCTTCTCTGTCCTTCTCATTCTCTCATTTCTCTCCACCTTTCCTCATTTCCATTAACTCTTCCTCCTACCTTCCCCTCAATCCTACCCTCAAACCTCCATCTACACCATTAAAACATCTCCCTTGAAGCATAGAAGCTAGCACTTCGAGTTGGAGCTTGTCCATTGGAGGTGGGTGCTCTTAAATTCTCATTCATCTTCTTTAGGAACTTGTGGGTGTTCCTTAGATGGAAATTTCTGATTTTTTTTTATTTCATGGATGTTCTTTCCATTCCTTTCATTTTGAAGCTTGTGGGGCCCATCAAATGATGGTGGTGGCCGCCATGTCTTCATGGATGTGGCTTATAGCCCATCCTTTCTGCATGCATGGTCCATGCAAGGAGCTCCTTCCCTTGTGGCTGGATTCTTTTATTTTTCTTGTTTATGTCTCTGAAATCAAGATGTGTGTAGCCCACCTATCAGCCTGGGACCAACCAGACCGTCCAAAGAGGGAGAACGTCCTTGACAGTCCACTTTTGGACGTTGGGGCCCTACATGTACCCAAAAAGGATACATGCAAATGGTAATTATTGATGGAAATGGTCTGGATGTTTGTGGGGCCCACTAGGGTGGTCCATACCACAATTTTCATGGATTAATTTCCTCTTTTTATAGTGATTATAATTATTTTAATTCAGTATTATGTTGCTGTCCAAAAGCTATCTGGACAGATTTTTGAGCTGTCTTGAGCTCAGTTTTGGGGGTGATTGGTGAGGTATTTGGTCCCATTTGATAATGCCTCTTGAAGGTGGGAGCCCCAACTAGATGTCCCCCAAATTTCACCCTCATCCATCCTTGTTTGATCACCCAAAAGGGTGGGCCAAGAAGGTTGGACGGTCCAGATTTTTCTGGACTGTCCAGCCATTCTGCTGCTGTAGAAACATAAATATCAGCTTGTTTTTGAAGTAGTGGGCCACCTTTGTGGACCCCACCTTGTTGTATACTTGTGTAGGGATGTTGGTCCTACATTTTCTTAAAATTTGGCAGACCTGGTGTAACGACTCGAAAATTTCCGTGCAAAGACCCGAGTACTACCTCGACTAGAAATCACTTAGGATTAAATCCTTTAGAAATTTGACAAAGTTAACTACGTGCTAAACTAGATTATCCATGAAATTCATTTGAATCGCTTTAAATACGATCTGCAAGACCCAAAAATTGCAGAATCATTGACGCTAGGTTACCCTAAAGTCTAGGATCAAACTCATTACCCGACTGCTCTCGAGAACACATTGAAACTCCGTATCAGGTCTAGACCGCACATCAGGAGTCCAAATACTACGAAGTTAAGGACTTAGGACCGCCTCGCTGGGCTTGACAACCATCTTGAAAATCAAATCCAGACAGTGTCCCACGGCTGTTCGCTCGAGTCCGGAGCGAGAGTGTGAAACACTTGTTTTCTTTATAAAATAAATATCTTGAATAGTGATCTGGCACGTGTCGCTTGCGGACATTTTGTAAGCAACCTGACCGTTAGAATCTGACCCAAATACACCCTCGGATCAAGAAAAATTTCATAAACATTTACATGTACTTGAAATTTTGGATCGAGACTCGCTGACCGTTGAACTGAAACTGGTCCGCCACGCGTGATCTGGGAATCTGACTGAAACGAAAACTTAACTTTACCTGGATCTAAGGTCTGTGAGCTTAAGTCCGACTTTTGGCTCAAGGAGACCCGCCAGAAATCCTCCGTTGAGCTGAAACAATGCTGTTTTGGTTATAACCTAAGTATACCTTGACCTTAAGTCTATTTCAGAGAGTTTTTAGGCTATATAAAGACCTTAGAACATCCTCTCTCACAGCCATACGAATTTGAGAAAAACCCTAAGTAAGAAGAGAGAAAAAGAGAGAGAAAGCTAGAGAGTTGTGGGAGAATCTCCCTGCTACTGTTTCCTACCACTACAGTAGCTGCACCACCTAGTTCTTGTCGCTTTCCCGGTGATACCGACTTCGTTTTGAGGTAAGAAACCCTAACCCTAAATCTGATTTGGGGTGTGTTGGTTGTAGGTTATGAAATAGCTAACCTATTCCATTCTTTAGGCTACAAAACTGCCGAATACGGAAGCCTAACAAACCTAGCTGATTCGTTGCGATTCTACGGTGTAAGGTGAGGACTTTAGGTGTATAGGTTACGGTTTTCAACGCTTTCAATGTCAGATAATGATAGATTCATGATCTGCATGCAATTGCACATATACAAAGTGTTGTTCGTTTTCCATTTCGATTAAAGATGTAGAATATGAAATTTTACATATTCTAGGTATTCGTAGAAATACAGTATACGTATAAATTTTGGAAATGTGTTTGCCATGATTATTTGTTGTATAAATATATAGTATATGGATAAAATACTTATTTGGAGAAAAGATTCGCCCTAATACATGTTTGCTAATATACACTATGTATGTAGAAATAGTGTATTTTAGAAAGTACAGTACATGTACATATTTTGAGATGTGTTTGCCATGACTATTTGTGTAGGAACATGTTATATATGTGAAAAATACTTGCTTGGCGAAAGGATTCGCCCTAATACATGTTTGTTACAATACACTATGTATGTTGAAATAGTGTATGCTAAGTGTTTGTGAAAATGCTTGTGAGAGTAAGTGCTTGGATAATGGTGCCTTAGATAGGTGTTGAGATGGGATTCTCAACTACCTTAGAGACATGTATGATTTCCTCCATGTGGTTGTTTACTTTAACCACTTATGAAATACATGTGTTTTGTATTCCTATTTATATAGTGCTTTACAATATGCTTTATAACATGCTTTGTAAAATGTTTTATAACATGCTTTATGACATACTTGAATTGCTTTGTTTATTATGCTTTACACCACATGCTATGAGTAAGGATTGATTGAGTTTGAGACTATGTCTATAGTCCAGACAATCGGTACCAGACTTGAGATCGTGGTTGAGATTCATGTCGCCACGAGAGATGTGTTTGACGAACCCGAGTCGTACTTCAGTTGGCGACAGTGGTTAGGCCACATGAAGTGCTTATGCACTTCATGTCGTTCAGTTGATTGTGCACTTGAGCTAGTCAGGCTCGTCAATTAACCCGATATGTCTAATGTATGTTCACCATGTTTGGTTGCTACTGCTTGAACCTAGGGTACCAAACTTACCAGTGGAATCCCATTAATCATGGTACCTCGATCCACTAAGACTCATGAGCCGGGCATGGTGGTATGGGACACCGTGGTCGAGATATCGGCCTACGCTGGTGCCACGTTCCTCCCCGTAGTGACTAGTGAGCAACCAGACTCGTGAGCCAATTATGGTGGTATGAGACACTATATTCGAGCTATCGGCCTACACTGGTGTAGCTTGGCTGTGGTCCTCAGTCGGGTTGCATCCGAGTCCCATTCTTAATAAGTGGGCTGGTCGGGCTTCGAAATAGACTGTCAGTTAGTAGGACATTAGTGGAGTGACCTCGAGCATACTCTGAATCTGCGGTGAGGCAATGAGCTTTCCCGTAGTAACAGAGTATAAACTAGGCCTGTATTGATAAGGTGATGGGGGAGTGGTGTAACGATTCCGTGTAACAGCCCTGTCAGCCCTTGCAGCGACCTAGAAACACACCATCGTATGAGATTGTCTAGGACTGACGACCCTAGAATGGATCATGTTTGGGAATGATACGAGGGAGGTACCTTAGTTTCCCAATCCTGTTGTTTGAAATGGACTAATAACAACTCGGTAATCATGCTCATCATGCATTGCATATGCCTGGAAGATGTGGAGCACTGAGGAAAGCAAGCATGCTACGAACGTAAGATGGTGTCGCATGAGGGAGTATGTTGGTGAGGGCATCCATCATAACTGGATGCATACTTGCATTAATAAGAGTAGTTAGGAGTGTTTGATTATACTGCTTTATCATTACTGCTTGACTGAGTCGATAACATGTTAACCTATGCTTTATTGTTCCACTGAGTTAGCTACTCACTCCCACGTTACGGGACGGTGTTGTACACACCAACCAGACTCTGTCTCAGGTTTAGATGAGCTGGCGACTCAGGAGGCTGAGCCGGACTACGGTGAGGACCAGGACGAGTTCTCATTCATGCAGTATTCTGGCGGCTTCGACTAGACTGCCGGATCGACAGGATTTGATGGGATTACATCCTTAGATGTATTTTGACTTTTTTGAACATAAACAGATATATGTATATGGTGACTCAGATGGGTTCATACTCTGGAGAATGAAATTATTTTCGTATCTTTTACATACATGTATATACAGTTTTAGTCTTTCGCTTGCCTTTATACAATTGATCTAGAGTATGAATTACTGTTTTGGTATAATCTCACTCATGTTTATTGCTCTAACACAGACAACATTTAATCATCATTATCTATGTTGCATAAGTGATGCGCTGGAACTCGGGAGTTGAGTTCATACTCGACCCCCGAATTTCAGGGCGTTACACCAGGGCCCACTCTAATGGGTGCACAAATCAGGGGCAGCAGCATTGTTTCAGCAGCAGAATTTTTTTTGAAATACCTTGTTGTCCATAAATTTTAGGAGTTAAAAAAAATACTTTTACAATCCCAAAAATTCTAAAATTTTGCAGAGAGGTGTCCCACCCATGGTAGGGCCTACTAAAAAATTTTAGAGCGAATGGACCCCACTTGGGCATCCAAAAGGGTGGGCCAATATAGTGTGACTGCCAGAAATTTCTGTTATGCAGTCCAGCAGCATAGTTCCATAAAAATAAATTTTAAAAAAATATTTTCTCAGAAGGTGGGCCATATTTCTGGGTCCCACCTTCTTGTGGGCTTGATGATGGACCTTGGGTCCAAATTTTAAGAATTTTGGAGGCCCAGAACCCACCCATTTGATGGCCCAAATTCAGGACAGTTATATTCCAGCAATATTTCACCCTGGACAGATTGTATTCTTTAAATTAATTAAAATACTTTTTTGGGGCTGTGTTCTACCCATGGTAGGATCTATCTACCAAATTTTAGGTCTAATGTACCCTGTGTACACCGTGGTAAGGCCCAGACTGACCCACCACGTTGGGACATCCAGGTCAGTCAGATTTTCTGGACAGACCGTTTTATTTAAATTAATTAAAATATTTTCAGGTGTTCAAAAATTTTGAAATTTTGTAGAGTTGTGAAACACCTATGGTAGGACCACCCTGAAAATTTTCAGGGTCATCGGGTTCCTGTACCGATCGTGGTGTAGCCTGCAATTTGGATCAATTTTGGGTCAAATATCCAGGCCCGTAGGACAACCCACAATGAGATGCCCCAACCATGGGCTGCTGGGCCTGCATTCTAACGACATGACCCACTTGAAGTAAGTGTTATATATCCCCCTTCTTATCTGGTGGGACCCACTGTGATATGTGTGGGTCACCTTGGGTCAGTAACCCATTTAAATTAAATAATTTTTTGGACTCCAGTAGGCCCAGGAAGTGGGTGGGCTGGAATTCCAGCAAGGGGGCCAAATTTGTGCATAGTTGATCTTTTGGAGCCGTGGCGGCCCACCAGATTTAAGGGAGTATTGTACACACTCTTTGCCCTCCTTCCTTAGACATTTTGGGCTTAATTAGTACCCCTTGAGGACCACCTTTGTGGTGGTTTGTGGGCTAGCCTTAACTAGAATTTTTGATAGCTTTATAGGCCCAATGGGCTGGAAACCTATCCCTTGAGCCCAAGATTGTACAAGGGCTGACCTTATTGATTCATGGGCCCAATGGACTGTCTACAAGCTGATCATGTGCATTTATTAGCCTTGATGCCCTCACAAAATGCTTAATTGTGGGCTGACTTGCAAGGCCCACATAAATGTATATTGTGGAGTGCCTTGCTAAATCTTTGGGCTGGTGTGGCAAGGCCCACACTGTCAGTATAGGCCTTGACCATGTGCATTCCTGGGCTTACGGGCTGCCTTCAAGTCCACCATAATATATGAATTGGATGGCTTTTGTTTGGGCCATTTCTTTTGGGCCCATTATGTGATATATTATATGCATGTTTGTGTTAGCAAGTAGGCCTCGTAGACTCAGTTCTTTTGGGTAGGCCCATTGATCTTGGGCCTATACTCTCCTATCTATTGTGATGGGCTTAGGGACAATAATACACAAGGGGTTGGGCCCTTGGCTGCCCACTAAACTGACCCTGTACTTAGGCCGAAAGTGAGGCCCAACTCACTTGTGTTAAATGTGAAACTTGCCCATGTAAATGAATTACTGGGCTGCCCATGAAGCCCACCATAATATATGGATTTATGACCTTTATGGTTGAGCCCAAACCTTGCTTAAGGGCCCACCATTCTACCTAAGTATTGGGCTTAATGTATAGCCCATTAGGCCGTGGATTGCTTAGGCTTTGGGCCTTATTTCATGCTGAGTAGTGGTGAGCTACCTCTTGGGAACTAGTTGCGGTTAGATGTCCTCCTTGGTGGTCCTAAGGTATGCCCATGGGTTCTTCTATGGATGGTTAAAGGCCCACCATTGACCCTAGGCCATTTGTTTAAGGCTCAATGTGTATATATGTGGAACCTACCTTAACACATGTTTGGTCCAAGCAATCCAAGCCTTGGATCGCCCGATCATGGAGGCACTCTCTGCCTTGGGTTGCTGTTGGATTCATAATCCAGTAGCAGGCCCACTTGATCTTTTCTTGATGTATACACACCCTCCATCTTGTGGGGGGGGCCTGTGAATATTGTTGGCCTTCATGAGATCATTCCCACTTATTTGACTAATTTCTAGGCTTTAGCAGGCCCAAGAAGCTGAGTGGGCCGAATGTTTATCAAGGGGCCTCAAATGTACATTGTTATGGTTGAAACTTTATTGGACATGGGATCCACCATATTGAAAACTTGTGTACGTGTTGCATGCTTGTGTTTTCTTATAATCTTTGGGTTTAATCAGTGCATTCTTTTGGGTCACCTTTAGTGACCACACGAGGACCTCATCTTAGATCAGATTTTTGGGGCATCCCATGGGCCCAGATTGTGTTGGGACGTCCCAGCTTGGTCCAACCATATATTGAGCTAACTTCTACCGTTTTGATGGACTTGTGGGCTAAGATAAGGATAGTATTGGGCCCTTGGTTGCCCACATAAATTGCTAGTTATTGGCCTGATGTAGTTGGGCCCATTTCATCATCCAAACTTAAACTTATTTTTGGGCTGTATATTACGTACGCAGGCTGCCCACCATGTCCAACTTAATGCATGGATTCTATGGCCATTGGGAATTGAGCCTTGGGCCTTAATTTTCCTCTTGGGGACCATGTTGTTAAAAGTGGTATTATATCTTTTTATGGCCTATTATGAGGAATATATGTATGTGGTTACCTTTATTTTTATCTTAAATGTAGGCCTTGAGCCTTTTATCCATATAGTTCACGATTGATATGCCTTTTTAGGGAATGGTGGTTAAATGTCCCCATTATGAACCCCTCTAAGCCCGGTTGTATTTAATAGTGATTGGATACTCATCTTAGACTCTTGCTAGGCTCATTTCTACATTACTTAGACCTATAGCTTGTATACTCAGTCTTGTGGGCTACCCCAGGTAAATGGACCCCCACTAGAAGTTAAATTCCTTAAGGATGTTGTCTAAGTACCTAGTCTTGGTTCCTTCTTAGATAGAAGGAATGTAATATACATTGTATATCGCCATATAGTGTGATTAAATTCATCCTCTTGACCCAAGTACATCATTGTATGCTTGGTTAACACTGTGTGTGTGTGGTCATATTGTGTCATTGGGCATTGCATGTTACCTTCTCCGAGGTACGTAGTATTCCCTCTTGAGCACATTGGATGCTTGGAATTGATGCATAGTTGATTGTGTGATTCATGCATCTGGCATTGTATAACATATGAACAATTATCGCCCTTGCTCCATCAGGGCGGTAGCCTCCACAGTTACATCATGGATGGCCATGTTTAAACACCGAAAATGTTACTTGAGCATACCGGGTGCATAGGATGCCCATGGGTGAAATTCTTAAAACTTCCATGGTACCAAGAATCTGCTCCAACGCCGTGACCGAGTGGAATATATGAGCGCACGAGGGCCTTATACTATTAGGTTGCCACTCCCACTGTCGTGTAGTTGGTTGGATAGGGGTGTGGCCTTACTCACCTGATGTAAGGGGGCATTGCTAGGCTGAGTCTGACTAGCTCATGAATGGGTCCGCTACGTTCAGGCCTTGTTAGTGATTAGTTGTCCGCAGGCAGGGTAGTGAGGTCTCTTACGCTCGTTTGACTGTATGGGGTCTGTAGAGCAGCAGTCATCCAGCAGTGTAATGGCCACGGTGATTTCCTTATGATGGAAATGTACTTGATATGTGGATTGAATATGAGCACTAACATTACTTTGCATTGCATTTGCATCGGTTGTGTAAGCCTCGTAATGCATTACAGTACTCATCGCATTACAGTACTCATTGGATTACAGTACTCATTGTATTACAGTACTCATCGCATTACAGTACTCATTGCATTACAATACTCATCGCATTACAGTACTCATTGCATTACAGTACTCATTGCATTATATAGCCTTGGTATGACTTCCTGCATTATCGTACTGCCTTGGTATAGTTTCTTGCATTCATGATAGCCTTGGTAAGGCTAGTTGTCACGCCCCAAACTCGGGGACCGGGCTCACAAAATTTCCGATCGCCGAATCCGGAGCCGACAGCCTCCATAGAACCCCATTCTCGGCTCCCGGCGCCCATTCGCCAGGTTCCGATCCTGGGATGCTACGAGGAGGATTTCTAATATCAGTTTGAATCGTAATAAGCATAACCAAAGGCATAACCCACAAACAACAACCATAAACTCCATCACATTTCCACTATGATCAAAAACTTTACAAGTACAATGAGCATGAAGGGAAATACAATGAGAATGGACAAAAAGCTCCAAAAGATCTGCTCTGCGATCCTGCCTCAGCGCTGCTGCGTCCTCGCGTCACCTGCACGCAACGGTCGTGCATAAGCTTATAGAAAGCTTAGAGGGTGGTGAAAGTGTGTGCGCGAGGTAGTAATGCAGTATGCAGTATCAGAGTAATGCGGAACATGCTGGTGAATCCATGAATACTACTAGCGTACCAAGGCTATGCAATGCAAGGCATGAAAGATGTCGGCCATACCAAGGCCATGCGATGCGAAATGCAACTCAAGCATACAAATCCTCATCTAAGTCCACATATCAGTATAGTTCAAAATCTGGAATATCACCGGGGTCTAGTACACTCTAAACCAGATTGCCGCCCCATCGCGCGCAATAAGGTAAGTGGAAGAGACCTCACTACCCGCCTGCCAATATCGGGCTCGGCTCGTCGATAGCGGACCCATTCCTCGAGCTGGTCAGACTCAGCCTAGCATTGCCCCCTCCTCCCGGGCGGGTAAGGCCGCACCCCCTTCCAACCGACCACGACACAGTGGAAAGCGCAGCCTCCTGGTAATCGGCCATCGGCGCTCATGCACCCACTCGGTCTAGACGTTGGAGCAACCTCTTGGTACCATAAGGGTTTAGGGACTTTCACCCAGGGATATCTATAGCACCCCATGTAGAACAAGATTTTCGGTATCCAATCCTGCCAACCACGATACGCCTGTGGAGGCTATGGCCCTGATGTCGCCAGGGCGTACAGTAACCACATCACACAATGCGAATGCATGAAACACACTATCCAATCATGCAGCAATCTTACGCGTCTCGTGCGCTCATGTGGGGCAACACCGCCTAACCGAGAGCCCCTAAACAACCTGCTCGAAGGCACATGCTATGATCAGTCACTTCTCATGCCAAGCATACATATGATGCGTATGATCATGAATCATGGAACTATACTACGCATGTTATAAAGTAATGAGCTACTCTTGCAACACAAATGGGCCTAGACATGGACGGCCTACACACAACCAGTACGGGCCTATCGATGGTCCTAGGGAGAGTCATAATGCGGACATTTAACCAACACTATACGTGCGATGTGGACGTCAAACCAACATCGCTCCCAAGGCATTATCTATCGTAAACATCATTACATAAACCATGTAGGGATCACACATTGCAATGGACCTTAGATACATCCCATTGGGCCTTAAATACATTGAATGGGCCGTGTCACATGGGCCTTATATTCATCAAGAGGGCCACATCAATGGGCCGGACCAATGGGCCTTAAGTGCATTGCAATGGGTCATAACCCATGGCATTTATAGTGCATCAAATGGGCCTAACCTCATGGGTCATATGTGTATCAGATGGGCCACACCAATTGGGCCCCATACGTACATCGATTGGGTCTTAACCCATAGGCCCTAACACATCTCAATGGGCCTTAACCCATGGGCCTTTAAGTATATCAGGTGGGCCTCAATGGATGGTCCACAATCAACAGAGGTGGGCCTAATCATATGGGCCTCTATAAATACAAGGGTGGGCCTCACTCAGACATCAAAGTGGGCCCACAGAAGGTTAGATCTGCCCCATTCTTAACTCACGCCAAAAAATGATATTTCAAAATGGATAGTCAAATTGGACGCCACATGTACATCAAGGTGGAGCTCTCATGCGGGCCTACCAAAAATGTATATTTATATACGTATTTATACCCAATAGAATATAGATATATAGTATATATATAATATATGTGAAATATAACATATATATATACACTCACACACACAGCACACACACAACGCACACACACGCACGCACACACGCACGCACACACACCTCACATGCACACACGCACGCACACACCGCACACCCACCGTCCACTGGACGGTGGGAAAACACAAACATTACAGGGGCTCCACCGTCCAGCGGACGGTGGAGTACAACACATACATCACCGTGGGCTCCCACGTGGGGCCCACCGAAATGTTTACATGTCATCCAACCCGTTCATAAGGTCACAAGGACCTGGACGAAGGGGAAAAAACAAATATCAGGTTGATCCAAAACGTCAATGGCCTCACAAAAATTTCAATGGTAGGATTCAATTTACACTGTTTCTTGTGGTGTGGGCCACCTGAGTCTTAGATGCACCTGAAATTTGGAGGGGACCCACATCAGGGGGTGGCCCACCTTATGGACGGAGTGGATAAAATAAAATATCATAGTGGGGCCCACGGCAGGAGCCGTGGGTGACCCAGTCCGTCCGCCCAAATCGCCAGCGCAGGCGCTGCCTGTGCCCTCCCTGACACGGCAGAGGCTCTGCCTCATTTCTTCTCTTTCTTCTTTTTTTTTTTTTTGTTTTCTTGCTGGAAAAGGCATGTGGGACCCACTGACTGAAGATCCAGCCCGCCCATTGCGTTCACGGGCTCGAGGTGCACCAAACAAGTCCAAAGTTTGAAATTTTTCGATGAGTGGTTAAGGCATGGTGGGTCCTAGAAGTTTTGAACGGTAAAGGATACCGTTTCCTACGGTACGGCCCGCTGGAGTATCGGATCCACGCCATTTTTCGGCTCAACGCTTAAATCGAGCCAAAGAATGAGATGGACGGAGTGGATTTGAAACAACCAACAAGATCGAGTCTCTACACATGACTCCCTCAAAACCCCAAAAAAAAACAAAAAAATGTAGCTGTGAGTACTCCTCACTGTCGTTTCACACAGTGAACACGTCCAGCGTCCAGGGACGCTGGACGGACGGTGTTCACGAAAATTTCCAAGGTGGGTCCCACACAATCGTGGCCCACTTCATCTTGATCTTTGTGTCTCCTTTCATCCGGGTGGCCCACGATTTGGATGGCCCAAACCAAAATATGAAAATGTAAGGTGGCCCACCATTTGGATGGTATGGATGAGATACATACATCAAGTGGGCCCAAATCATCATACACAAAGGAAAATGGAGAGAGTGAGGGAAAGATCGGTGAGGATGGAGGGACCCCGCCACTATGGGCCCCTCATTCAAAAGTACATCAAGGTGGATCCCACATTATGGGCCCTTAATCGACAAAAATGAAGGAAAACTAACGATCTACAATCACCCACCGCTTCCTTCTTGCACCAAAGGCTTCCTTAGCTCCTTAGCTTTGATTCCAATGGGGGAGATGAGGTTTGGATGGTGGAGATGGGAGATGAGAGGGTGGGAAAGGTGGACCACACTTGTTGCTTGGGAGAGGTGGGAGAAGCTTTGGACGTGTGAAATTTTCTCTCTTGCTTAGGAATGAAGTTTGAAAAAAATGAAGGAGAGAGAGGGTTGTAAAGAGAGAGAGATGGGTGATGTTTGATGGAGTGATGGATGTGGTGGTGATGGGTGTGTAAGAGACTTTTTTGACTTTGGAGGCATTTTGTGTAAGAAAGGTATGGGCTTGTAAGAACTTTTTGACTTTTGTGGTTGCTTGGAAATGGGTGAAAAGTGATGTGTACTTGACATGATGGGATTGATTGATGGGTGATTGATGTGACATCTCGTTGAGATTCTCTTGGGTTTCGCAACGCGCGGCGTTTTCCTCGCACCGAACGCTGGCCTACATCTCCTAGCCAGAGTATCGCCTCGGCGCGCGAGTCGCGGCATCGGAACCGCGGCGACGGTGCGGTCGCAATGGTACAAGTCTCGGGTTGAGTCGACTCGGGTTGACAGCGTGTGAATCAGGGTCGCGCGCAACGCCGGTTAAGGGTCGAAGGTTGCCGAAATTCGACCGGAAAGACCGCGGAAACCTACGGAACGGTACGGTTTAAGATGCGGGTCTTACAGCTCTCCCCTCCTAATAAAAATTTCGTCCTCGAAATTTACACAATCATCGCAACTAGGCATAACTCGCGAGGAATAAGAAACATAACATCACTATATAAAACCAGAGATAATATACAAAATACATCACATGATCAATCATCAAATAGATGGGGATAACGCTCTCGAATCTCGGCCTCGCGCTCCCACGAAGCCTCCTCAACAGAATGGTGACCCCACTGAACCTTCACCAACGGAATGACCTTGGTCCGGAGGACCTGCTCCTTCCGATCCAGGATACGAACCGGCTGCTCAATGTAAGAAGCGTCCTCACGAACCTCTAACGGCTGCCAATCGATAACAGGAACGATGTCTGACCCACACTTCCTCAACATAGAGACATGGAAAACATTGTGGACGCCAGACAACTGAGATGGCAAGGCAAGCCGATAGGCCACGGCGCCAACGCGCCTAGTGATCTCAAAAGGTCCTATAAATCTCGGGGCAAGCTTGCCCTTCGCTCCAAAACGAACTACGCCCTTCATGGGCGAGACCTTGAGATACACATGGTCCCCTACATCAAACTCCAAGGGACGACGCCGACGATCAGCAAAACTCTTCTGCCGGCTCTGAGCCGTGCGCATCCTCTGCCTGATGATATCGATAGCCTCTGACGTCTCCTGCACAAGCTCGGGACCTAGGAGACGGCGCTCTCCAACCTCGGTCCAACAACTCGGTGATCTGCATGGTCTGCCATATAGTGCCTCAAAAGGAGCCATGCCGATGGTCGCCTGATAGCTGTTATTGTATGCGAACTCAGCCAATCGCAGATGCTCATCCCAGCTACCCCCGAAATCAATCGCGCAGGCCCGAAGCATATCCTCAAGGATCTGATTGACCCTTTCGGTCTGGCCATCGGTCTGCGGATGGTATGCGGTGCTGAGCTGCAAATCAGTCCCCATCGCTCTCTGGAAGCTCCCCCAAAACTGAGACGTGAACCTCGAATCTCGGTCAGAAACGATCGAGACTGGAACGCCATGCAGTCTCACAATCTCCTCGAGGAATAACCTCGCAAGCCGGTCCATAGACAAAGTCGCACGCATCGCGAGAAAATGTGCCGACTTCGTCAGACGATCCACAACAACCCAAATGGCGTCATGACCGCGCTGAGTCCTCGGCAAGCCCATAATGAAATCTGTCGACACGTGCTCCCACTTCCACATCGGGATACTCAACGGCTGCAATAGACCAGGGGGTCTCTGATGATCGGCCTTGACACGCTGGCACGTGTCACACTCGGCCACAAAACTAGCGATCTGGCGCTTCATCCCTGCCCAAAAGTACTGTCGCCTCATGTCACGGTACATCTTCGTCGAACCAGGATGGATAGAAAACCGCGATCGATGCGCCTCGGTCATAAGATCTCTACGTAACTCAGGAATATCCGGGACGCACAATCGGCCTCTGAAGCGAAGTCCACCATCTGTACCAATCTGCCAATCTACCTGACTCTCGGATGCAGCCTCTGCCATATAACTCTGCAACGACTCATCAGCCTGCTGAGCCTCGATCACCCTTGCGACGAGAGAGGGTTGAATCGACAGGCTCGATAACTGCACGATAGAAGACTGCAGGCCGAACTCAAAATCATACTCTGCCACATCCTCAAGCATCCGCCACTCCTGAATCATCATATGCGCCACCAAGCCTCGTGGCTGACGGCTGAGGGCATCCGCCACCACGTTCGCCTTGCCAGGGTGGTACTGAAGATCGAAGTCATAGTCCTTCAGGAGCTCCATCCAGCGCCTCTGCCTCATGTTCAACTCGGACTGCGAGAAGAGGTACTTCAAGCTCTTGTGGTCGGAGAAGAGCTCGAACCTGACCCCATAGAGATAGTGCCTCCACACCTTCAGTGCGAAGACAACTGCAGCCAGCTCCAAATCATGCGTGGGGTAGTTCAGCTCATGGATCTTGAGCTGGCGAGACGCGAAGGCCACTGGTCTCCCGTGCTGCATCAAGACAGCACCCAAACCAATATGCGAGGCATCAGTAAATACAATAAATCGTCACTCCCAGAGGGAAGAGTGAGGACAGGAGCGGACGTCAGACGGTCCTTCAACTCCATAAATGCTCGCTCGCAGGCGTCGCTCCAAATAAACTCTGCGCCCTTCCGAGTCAACCTGGTCAGCGGGGCTGCAATACGGGAGAAGCCCTCAATGAAACGCCGGTAATAACCCGCCAAACCAAGGAAACTGCGGATCTCGGACGCGGTCGTGGGCTGGCACCACTGACGCACTGCCTCAACCTTCGAGGGGTCCACTGTGACGCCCTCCCTCGTCACCACGTGACCGAGGAACTTCACCTCTTCCTGCCAGAACTCGCACTTCTCCAGCTTCGCATACAGCTGGTGTGCGCGGAGGGTCTGCAACGTAACCTCCAGATGCTGCTCATGCTCCTCACGGGTCCTCGAATAGATCAGAATGTCATCGATGAAGACTACAACAAACTGATCGAGATAAGGGCGGAAGACCTCGTTCATCAACTGCATGAAGACCGCGGGTGCATTGGTCAGTCCGAAGGACATGACCTGGAACTCAAAATGACCATAGCGCGTCCTGAATGCCGTCTTCGGAATGTCCTCCTCTCGGACCCGAATCTGATGATAACCGGAACGCAAATCAATCTTCGAAAAGAACTGTGCACCCTGCAGCTGATCAAACAAATCATCAATCCTCGGGAGCGGGTACTTGTTCTTGATCGTGACCTTGTTGAGCTCGCGGTAGTCTACGCAGAGCCTCAACGATCCATCTTTCTTCTTCACGAAGAGTACCGGCGCTCCCCACGGCGAACTGCTCGGACGGATAAACCCCAACTCACGCAACTCGTCCAACTGCTTCTGCAGTTCCCGCAACTCCAACGGTGCCATACGATATGGGGCCTTCGAAATAGGCGCGGTACCGGGCACGAGATCAATCTGAAACTCGGTGAGTCGGCGAGGCGGTAATCCCGGAATCTCCTGGAACACGTCGGGAAAATCACAAACAATCGGCAGCTGATCAATACAAGCGGCAGCAGGCTCCTCAACGACGCAAGACATCAAGCAAGATAACGGCTCTCCTCGGGGCTCTGCAACGAACTGGAACTGCGGTAAGCCTGGTATACAGAATGTGACGGTCCTCGCGGAGCAGTCCAAGATAGCGTGGTACTCGGCTAGCCAATCCATGCCCAAAATAATGTCGAAATCCGACATCGGCAGCACGTACAAGTCGGCGGGCAAGAAGATCTCTCCTACTAACACGGGGCAAGACGAACAGAAGAGGCCTAATACTGTAGTCTTCCCCAAGGGCGTCGATACGGTCAACCCCTCTCGAGCAGACTCTGTCGGCAATCCAGTCGAACGACAGAATCCCTCGGACATAAATGAGTGCGAAGCACCAGAGTCAAATAAGACTCGAGCAATGCATGCAGAGACTAGAAGTATACCCTCAACAACTCCTCCAGATGACTGAGGATCCTGCTGGGCCGCGTAGAATCTAGCCTGAGCTGTCTGGGGAGGTGTCTGTCCCCTCTGAACGTACTGCTGCTGCTGCTGCTGTCGCTGAGGTGGTCGAAACTGCTGCCTCTGCTGCTGTGGCCTCGGAGGCTGGTGCTGCTGCTGCTGAGGTGGTCTCTGTGGTGGAGGCTGCTGTCGCTGCTGCTGTGCGGGTCTCTGCTGCTGTGGTGGAGGCTGCTGCGGACCTCTCGGCTGCTGCTGCTACTGTGGGGGCCGCTGCTGCTGCTGCTGCTGGGGACGGGGACACTCCCACATACGGTGTCCCGTCGCACCGCACCCAAAACAAGAGCCGGTGAACTGCCTCGGAGGTGGTGCTGGAGGTGCTGCTGGTGCTCGGAAGGCTGGGGGACCTGTGCGCCTCTGCTGCTGTGGTCGATGCTGCTGTGGGTCACCGGAAGGAGTGGGCCTCTTCCGGTCTCTCCTCTGACCGCGATCGGACTGAGAGCCGGCCCACTCAGCCTCATAAATCTGGGCCTTCCGTACCACTCCCTCGAACGTCGGAAGCTCATGACCGATGACACGGCCTCGAAGACCGTAACGCAAGCCGTCCTCGAAGCGGCGGGCTCTCCGCTCCTCGTCATCCACCAAATACGGCGCAAATCTGGACAGTGCTACGAAACGGGCCGCATACTGGGCCACTGTCATATCGCCCTGCACCAAAGCCTCGAACTCCAATGCCCGCTGTCGTCGAATGTGATCGGGAAAGTACTGTCGGTCAAACCGATCCACAAAATCCTCCCAGGTCCATACAAAATCGGTGCCGGCTGCTCGTGAGACTGACGTCCACCAGTGCTCAGCCTCACCATGGAGAAGAAATACGGCTAGTCGGACTCGCCGCTCGGTCGTACATCCCATCGTCTCAAATATCTTCTCCACATCAGCGCGCCATCTCTCAGCTGCCGTCGGGTCTGGCTCGCCCTGGAAACGCGGGGGATCAAGTCGTCGAAACTCCCGAAGAAGTGCACTCGCACGGTCCTGCTCGGCCTGCTCCGGTGAGACAACAGGGTGCCTGCCCTGTCCCTGAAGTGCAGCCGTCACAGCCTGTAACATCTGCTGCAACTGGGAGGCACTCACGGATACGGTCGGGTCCGCACCGGTCTCTGGTGGAGGAGTAGCATACTCCGGATGGGCAGTAGGAATCTCTGGTAAAGGATCTGCATCCATATACTGGTCAGTAGGAATCTCCGGTGGTGGAGCAGGGGTCGTCGGTGGTAATGCAGGAGTCTCAGGTGGTGGTGCGGGAGTCGATCGGGTCACTCTCTGGCGCGCCATGTCCTACAGGAATATCGAAGGCGCCTATCAACTTGGAAACTCTCGAAGGTACGAACGTTAAGGGTCGGTAATAAAGATTGCTAAGCTATCCGGACTTGGAACTTAATCATCCTAAACTCATAGCAGATATGAAATGTTGTTCTTGGTTATTCCCGAGTTATGCTCTGATACCAACTTCTGTCACGCCCCAAACTCGGGGACCGGGCTCATAAAATTTCCGATCGCCGAATCCGGCGCCGACAGCCTCCGTAGAACCCCATTCTCGGCTCCCGGCGCCCATTCGCCAGGTTCCGATCCTGGGATGCTACGAGGAGGATTTCTAATATCAGTTTGAATCGTAATAAGCATAACCAAAGGCATAACCCACAAACAACAACCAAAAACTCCATCACATTTCCACTATGATCAAAAACTTTACAAGTACAATGAGCATGAAGGGAAATACAATGAGAATGGACAAAAAGCTCCAAAAGATCTGCTCTGCGCTCCTGCCTCAGCGCTGCTGCGTCCTCGCGTCACCTGCACGCAACGGTCGTGCATAAGCTTATAGAAAGCTTAGAGGGTGGTGAAAGTGTGTGCGCGAGGTAGTAATGCAGTATGCAGTATCAGAGTAATGCGGAACATGCTGGTGAATCCATGAATACTACTAGCCGTACCAAGGCTATGCAATGCAAGGCATGAAAGATGTCGGCCATACCAAGGCCATGCGATGCGAAATGCAACTCAAGCATACAAATCCTCATCTAAGTCCACATATCAGTATAGTTCAAAATCTGGAATATCACCGGGGTCTAGTACACTCTAAACCAGATTGCCGCCCCATCGCGCGCAATAAGGTAAGTGGAAGAGACCTCACTACCCGCCTGCCAATATCGGGCTCGGCTCGTCGATAGCGGACCCATTCCTCGAGCTGGTCAGACTCAGCCTAGCATTGCCCCCTCCTCCCGGGCGGGTAAGGCCGCACCCCCTTCCAACCGACCACGACACAGTGGAAAGCGCAGCCTCCTGGTAATCGGCCATCGGCGCTCATGCACCCACTCGGTCTAGACGTTGGAGCAACCTCTTGGTACCATAAGGGTTTAGGGACTTTCACCCAGGGATATCTATAGCACCCCATGTAGAACAAGATTTCCGGTATCCAATCCTGCCAACCACGATACGCCTGTGGAGGCTATGGCCCTGATGTCGCTAGGGCGTACAGTAACCACATCACACAATGCGAATGCATGAAACACACTATCCAATCATGCAGCAATCTTGCGCGTCTCGTGCGCTCATGTGGGGCAACACCGCCTAACCGGGAGCCCCTAAACAACCTGCTCGAAGGCACATGCTATGATCAGTCACTTCTCATGCCAAGCATACATATGATGCGTATGATCATGAATCATGGAACTATACTACACATGTTATAAAGTAATGAGCTACTCTTGCAACACAAATGGGCCTAGACATGGACGGCCTACACACAACCAGTACGGGCCTATGATGGCCCTAGGGAGAGTCATAATGCGGACATTTAACCAACACTATACGTGCGATGTGGACGTCAAACCAACATCGCTCCCAAGGCATTATCTATCGTAAACATCATTACATAAACCATGTAGGGATCACACATTGCAATGGACCTTAGATACATCCCATTGGGCCTTAAATACATTGAATGGGCCGTGTCACATGGGCCTTATATTCATCAAGAGGGCCACATCAATGGGCCGGACCAATGGGCCTTAAGTGCATTGCAATGGGTCATAACCCATGGCATTTATAGTGCATCAAATGGGCCTAACCTCATGGGTCATATGTGTATCAGATGGGCCACACCAATTGGGCCCCATACGTACATCGATTGGGTCTTAACCCATAGGCCCTAACACATCTCAATGGGCCTTAACCCATGGGCCTTTAAGTATATCAGGTGGGCCTCAATGGATGGTCCACAATCAACAGAGGTGGGCCTAATCATATGGGCCTCTATAAATACAAGGGTGGGCCTCACTCAGACATCAAAGTGGGCCCACAGAAGGTTAGATCTGCCCCATTCTTAACTCACGCCAAAAAAATGATATTTCAAAATGGATAGTCAAATCGGACGCCACATGTACATCAAGGTGGAGCTCTCATGCGGGCCTACCAAAAATGTATATTTATATACGTATTTATACCCAATAGAATATAGATATATAGTATATATATAATATATGTGAAATATAACATATATATATATATATATACACTCACACACATAGCACACACACAACGCACACACACGCACGCACACACGCACGCACACACACCTCACATGCACACACGCACGCACACACCGCACACCCACCGTCCACTGGACGGTGGGAAAACACAAACATTACAGGGGCTCCACCGTCCAGCGGACGGTGGAGTACAACACATACATCACCGTGGGCTCCCACGTGGGGCCCACCGAAATGTTTACATGTCATCCAACCCGTTCATAAGGTCACAAGGACCTGGACGAAGGGGAAAAACAAATATCAGGTTGATCCAAAACGTCAATGGCCTCACAAAAATTTTCAATGGTAGGATTCAATTTACACTGTTTCTTGTGGTGTGGGCCACCTGAGTCTTAGATGCACCTGAAATTTGGAGGGGACCCACATCAGGGGGTGGCCCACCTTATGGACGGAGTGGATAAAATAAATACATCATAGTGGGGCCCACGGCAGGAGCCGTGGGTGACCCAGTCCGTCCGCCCAAATCGCCAGCGCAGGCGCTGCCTGCGCCCTCCCTGACACGGCAGAGGCTCTGCCTCATTTCTTCTCTTCTTCTTTTTTTTTTTTTTGTTTTCTTGCTGGAAAAGGCATGTGGGACCCACTGACTGAAGATCCAGCCCGCCCATTGCGTTCACGGGCTCGAGGTGCACCAAACAAGTCCAAAGTTTGAAATTTTTCGATGAGTGGTTAAGGCATGGTGGGTCCTAAAGTTTTGAACGGTAAAGGATACCGTTTCCTACGGTACGGCCCGCTGGAGTATCGGATCCACGCCATTTTTCGGCTCAACGCTTAAATCGAGCCAAAGAATGAGATGGACGGAGTGGATTTGAAACAACCAACAAGATCGAGTCTCTACACATGACTCCCTCAAAACCCCAAAAAAAAACAAAAAAATGTAGCTGTGAGTACTCCTCACTGTCGTTTCACACAGTGAACACGTCCAGCGTCCAGGGACGCTGGACGGACGGTGTTCACGAAAATTTCCAAGGTGGGTCCCACACAATCGTGGCCCACTTCATCTTGATCTTTGTGTCTCCTTTCATCCGGGTGGCCCACGATTTGGATGGCCCAAACCAAAAATATGAAAATGTAAGGTGGCCCACCATTTGGATGGTATGGATGAGATACATACATCAAGTGGGCCCAAATCATCATACACAAAGGAAAATGGAGAGAGTGAGGGAAAGATCGGTGAGGATGGAGGGACCCCGCCACTATGGGCCCCTCATTCAAAAGTACATCAAGGTGGATCCCACATTATGGGCCCTTAATCGACAAAAATGAAGGAAAACTAACGATCTACAATCACCCACCGCTTCCTTCTTGCACCAAAGGCTTCCTTAGCTCCTTAGCTTTGATTCCAATGGGGGAGATGAGGTTTGGATGGTGGAGATGGGAGATGAGAGGGTGGGAAAGGTGGACCACACTTGTTGCTTGGGAGAGGTGGGAGAAGCTTTGGACGTGTGAAATTTTCTCTCTTGCTTAGGAATGAAGTTTGAAAAAAATGAAGGAGAGAGAGGGTTGTAAAGAGAGAGAGATGGGTGATGTTTGATGGAGTGATGGATGTGGTGGTGATGGGTGTGTAAGAGACTTTTTTGACTTTGGAGGCATTTTGTGTAAGAAAGGTATGGGCTTGTAAGAACTTTTTGACTTTTGTGGTTGCTTGGAAATGGGTGAAAAGTGATGTGTACTTGACATGATGGGATTGATTGATGGGTGATTGATGTGACATCTCGTTGAGATTCTCTTGGGTTTCGCAACGCGAGGCGTTTTCCTCGCACCGAACGCTGGCCTACATCTCCTAGCTAGAGTATCGCCTCGGCGCGCGAGTCGCGGCATCGGAACCGCGGCGACGGTGCGGTCGCAATGGTACAAGTCTCGGGTTGAGTCGACTCGGGTTGACAGCGTGTGAATCAGGGTCGCGCGCAACGCCGGTTAAGGGTCGAAGGTTGCCGAAATTCGACCGGAAAGACCGCGGAAACCTACGGAACGGTACGGTTTAAGATGCGGGTCTTACACTAGTTGTATTGGTATTGATCATGACTCCCTTCAGCATTCTTTATCTTCTTCTGAACACCATTGTCATACACTTTCACCACCCTCTAAGCTTTCTATAAGCTTATGCACGATTGATACGTGCAGGAGATCCTAGGCAGGCGTCGCAGTGGCAGAGTTTGGATTAGAACTGAGCTTGAGGACCCAGTGTTGCAGACTTCCTTTCTTTCTTTTATTATCTTATGTATATCATTTTGGACCTTATGTAAGCTTGTAAAAGTTTAAATTCTTAGTGAATTTTGTGATGTGTATCCTTTGTTACTTCCAGATGTACTTGTTGTGATCTTGGGTATGCTAATACGGGTAATGATTATACTATTATGAAAATCCTTCTTGTATGATCCCATGATCGGAACCTGCCTCAAGAGCCGAGAATGAGGTACTACGGAGGTTGTTGCGGCCAGAACCGGCCATCGGGTTCCTTGTGAGTCCGGTTACCGAGTCTGGGGCGTGACAGAAGTTGGTATCACAGCATAGCAAGTAATTTTGGAATAACTTAGGATAGTATCACATATCTACTGCGAGCTTAGGACAAGTAGTGTCCCGAGTGCATTTTCCTCGTTCCGTTTGAGCCTTCAAGGATTCTAATTCCTAAATGTCCATCACCTTTGTTCTTTCTGTAAACTATGTCGTCTAGTCAAGGTGCCCATGATTGTGACGCCCTTGGCCGTGATGCCCATGGACATGGTTCTCATTCCACTCCAATGATCCAAGTGACTTTTACTCCACCACCTGAGATTCTTATTTCCCATATGGAGCCTACCGTACCTATTCCTGAGGATTCCGTCGTACTCGTGCCTCTGCCAGAGGCCAGTGCTACCCCTGCTTATCTGACGATTCCTGTAGGAGCTGAGCATCTCTAGCAGTTGATGCAGGTCATCACTGATGTTCTTCAGACCCATCAGCCAGTTCCTGAGATGCCCGGACAGGCGGAACAGGAGCGTGCGAGTCCACTTTTACGAGATTCGACTCTGTAGCATGCTCCGTTGGCGGTATTTTTACTTCAGGGCGAGGCCGAGTGGACCAGTTTGCAGAGGGATCGTGATCAGAGGAGAGGCCGGAAGAGGTAGGCCCCCTCTAGTGGCTCTTGGTAGCATCAACAGCGGCAGAGGTGCGTAGCCTATCGAGCCGCCAGAGCATCAGCATCACATGCAGTAGCTTCTTCATCATCATTAGCACCACCGGTGCTTCATCTTCCAGCCCCTTTTCTGAAGTTTACTTCGGTTGTGGGCAGACGGGACACCGTAGGCACGAGTGTCCCCATCAGAAGGATGGACCTTCGTAGCGACTGCAGTAGCAGTAGAGACCACATATGCAGAGTAGACAGACACCTCCCCAACCACCTCAGGCTTGATTTTGCGTGACTCATCAGGACCCTTAGTTATTAGGGGAGTTGTTATGGGTATCTCCTTGTCTCCATAAGTAAGTCTTGTATTTTTGTGCATCGCACCCTTTTTGTATCCAAGGGCTTTTGTTCACTCAGATTGCTATTAAAGTCTATCGTAAGGGATTGTCAGTATCGACATTTTTGGAAAGATCGCTGAGTTAGGCCGATGATATTATCGTGTTCCATTTTGGTTGATGAGATGCTCTTGCCCGCTGAATAGTTTTGTATTGCCGATGTCGAGCTTATTTTGTTGTCAAGGCAGTACTTCTGGTTGGGGATGGTAGGCCAAATTGCTAATTTTATGGCTGAGTGTGACGCTTGTCAGCGTGTCAAGGCCGATCATCTGAGGCCTCCTAGTCCCTTGTAGTCGTTGAGTGTTTCAGAGTGGAAGTGGGAGCACGTATTGATGGATTTCATCGCAGGTTTGCTGAGATTAGGGAGCATTATCCCTATCTGTTCAATGATTGATTGCTTGTATTGCCTTATCTTGTGATTGATGATTGTAATATATATATACATATATATATATAATATTATGCATTTTGTTATCTCGATTTTGTCAATTTCGAGGATGAAATTTCTTTGTTAGTGGGGAGGATTGTGAGACCCGACCCGAGTCCGCATGTGTGCATGTGCGTGTGTGAGTATGCATCTCGTTCATCTTGGTCTCGCGGTCCTACCAGTAAAATTTCAGTGACCCGCGATCATCGGGTAGTGTTTGCATTATCCTTGAGTTCGGTCATGTAAACCCGACTCGGATTGACCCAAGACCTATGTCATTGTGACCGCATCGTCGCCGCGGTTCCAATGCCGCGTCTCGTGCGTAAATCTGACGTGTCCATCAAAAGTTATGGCCTGCACCATTTTTGGACCCATGTTATGGGGCCCACTTTACCCATGTGCACGTCTCCCAAGAGTGGATCTCACCTAACTCCTTTATCTATACAACCTACCTATCCTACCCTAGCACCAATCATACCCACCCCTAGCGTAGGTAGTAGGCTACCTTCTCTAGAAACCCATCATTAGCCTTGGGTTCTCCCCCCCATGTACTATGATTACAACTCTCTTCCTTAGCCAAGAAAACAAATGATTTCTTTGCTATACCCCTCTCTCGCCCTTCTCTGTCCTTCTCATTCTCTCATTTCTCTCCACCTTTCCTCATTTCCATTAACTCTTCCTCCTACCTTCCCCTCAATCCTACCCTCAAACCTCCATCTACACCATTAAAACATCTCCCTTGAAGCATAGAAGCTAGCACTTCGAGTTGGAGCTTGTCCATTGGAGGTGGGTGCTCTTAAATTCTCATTCATCTTCTTTAGGAACTTGTGGGTGTTCCTTAGATGGAAATTTCTGATTTTTTTGATTTCATGGATGTTCTTTCCATTCCTTTCATTTTGAAGCTTGTGGGGCCCATCAAATGATGGTGGTGGCCCCCGTGTCTTCATGGATGTGGTTCATAGCCCATCCTTTGTGCATGCATGGTCCATGCAAGGAGCTCCTTCCCTTGTGGCTGGATTCTTTTATTTTTCTTGTTTATGTCTCTGAAATCAAGATGTGTGTGGCCCACCTATCAGCCTGGGACCAACCAGACCGTCCAAAGAGGGAGAACGTCCTTGACAGTCCACTCTTGGACGTTGGGGCCCTAAATGTACCCAAAAAGGATACATGCAAATGGTAATTATTGATGGAAATGGTCTGAATGTTTGTGGGGCCCACTGGGGTGGTCCATACCACAATTTTCATGGATTGATTTCCTCTTTTTATAGTGATTATAATTATTTTAATTCAGTATTATGTTGCTGTCTAAAAGCTATCTGGACAGATTTTTGAGCTGTCTTGAGCTCAGTTTTGGGGATGATTGGTGAGGTGTTTGGTCCCATTTGATATATGCCTCTTGAAGGTGGGAACCCCAACTAGATGTCCCCCAAATTTTACCCTCATCCATCCTTGTTTGATCACCCAAAAGGGTGGGCCAAGAAGGTTGGACGGTCCAAATTTTTCTGGACTGTCCAGCCATTCTGCTGCTGTAGAAACATAAATATCAGCTTGTTTTTGAAGTAGTGGGCCACCTTTGTGGACCCCACCTTGTTGTATACTTGTGTAGGGATGTTAGTCCTACATTTTCTTAAAATTTGGCAGACCTGGGCCCACTCTAATGGGGTGCACAAATCAGGGGCAGCAACATTGTTTCAGCAGCAGAATTGTTTTTGAAATACCTTGCTGTCCATAAATTTTAGGAGTTAAAAAAAATACTTTTAATATCCCAAAAATTTTAAAATTTTGTAGAGAGGAGTCCTACCCATGGTAGGACCCTACCTGCAAAATTTTAGAGTCAATGGACCCCACTTAGGCATCCAAAAGGGTGGGCCAATATAGTGGGCTGCCGGAAATTTCTGCTATGCAGTCCAGCAGCATAGTTCCATAAAAATAAATTTTAAAAAAATATATTTCCTCAGAAGGTGGGCCATATTTCCAGGTCCCACCGTATTTTGGACTTGATGAGGGACCTTGGTTCCAAATTTTAGGAATTTTGGAGGCCCAGAACCCACCCATTTGATGGCCCAAATTCAGGACAATTATATTCTAGCAATATTTCACCCTGGACAGATTGTATTCTTTAAATTAATTAAAATACTTCTGCGTATCATAAAATCTTGAAATTTTTTGGGGGTGTGTTCCACCCATGGTAGGATCTACCTACAAAATTTCAGGTCTAATGGACCCCTGTGCACACTGTGGTAAGGCCTGGACTGACCCACCACGTTGGGATGTCCAGGTCAGTCCGATTTTCTGGACAGACCGTTTTATTTAAATTAATTAAAATATTTCTGAGTGTCCAAAATTCTAAAATTTTGTGAAGTTGTGAACCACCTATGGAAGGACCACCCTGCAAATTTTCAGGGTCATCGGGTTCCTGTTCCGATCGTGGTGTAGCCCGTAATTTGGATCAGTTTTGGGTCAAATATCCAGGCCCGTAGGACAACCCACCATGGGATGCCCCTACCTTGGGCTGCTAGGCATGCATTCTAACGACATGGCCCACTTGAAGTAAGTGTTGTATATCCCCTTCTTATCTGGTGGGACCCACTGTGATATGTGTGGGTCACCATGGGTCAGTAACCCATTTTAATTAAATAAATTTCTGGACTCCAGCAGGCCCAGGAAGTGGGTGGGCTGGAATTCCAGAAAAGGGCCCAAATTTGTGCATACTTGATCTTTTGGAGTTGTGGCGGCCCTCCAGATTTAAAGGAGTGTTGTACACACTCTTTGCCCTCCTTCCTTAGACATTTTGGTCTTAATTAGTACCCCTTGATGCCCACTTTTGTGGTGGTTTGTGGGCTAGCCTTAACCAGAATTTTTGATAGCTTTATAGGCCCAATGGGATAGAAACCTATCCCTTGAGCCCAAGATTGTGCAAGGGCTGACCTTATTGATTCATGGGCCCAATGGGCCATTTACAAGCTGATCATGTGCATTTATTAGCCTTGATGCCCTCATAAAATGCTTAATTGTGGGCTGACTTGCAAGGCCCACATAAATGTATATTGTGGAGGGCCTTGCTAAGTCTTTGGGCTGGTGTGGCAAGGCCCACACTGTCAGTATAGGCGTTGCCCATGTGTATTCTTGGGCTTATGGGCTTCCTTCAAGTCCACCATAATATATGAATTGGATGGCTTTTGTTTAGGTCATTTCTTTTAGGCTCATTATGTGATATATTATATGCATGTTTGTGTTAGCAAGTAGGCCTTGTGGACTTAGTTCTTTTGGATAGGCTCATTGATCTTGGGCCTATACTCTCCTATCTATTGTGATGGGCTTAGGGGCAATAATACACAAGGGGTTGGGCCCTTGGCTGCCCACTAAACTGACCCTGTACTTAGGCCGAAAGTGAGGCCCAACTCACTTGTGTTAAATGTGAAACTTGCCCATGTAAATGAATTACTGGGCTGCCCATGAAGCCCACCATAATATATGGATTTATGACCTTTATGGTTGAGCCCAAACCTTGCTTAAGGGCCCACCATGCTACCTAAGTATTGGGCTTAGTGAATGGCCCACTAGGTCGTGGATTGCTTAGGCTTTGGGCCTTATTTCATGCTGAGTAGTGGCGAGCTACCTCTTGGGAACTAGTTGAGGTTGGATGTCCTCCTGGGTGGTCCTAAGGTATGCCCATGGGTTCTTCTATGGATGGTTAAAGGCCCACCATTGACCCTAGGCCATTTGTTTAAGGCTCAATGTGTATATATGTGAAACCTACCTTAACACATGTTTGGTCCAAGCAATCCAAGCCTTGGATCGCCCGATCATGGAGGCACTCTCTGCCTTAGGTTGCTGCTGGATTCACAATCCAGTAGCAGACCCACTTGATCTTTTCTTGATGTATACACACCCTCCATCTTCTGGGGTGCCCTGTGAATATTGTTGACCTTCATGAGATCATTCCCACTTATTTAACTAATTTCTGGGCTTTAGTAGGCCCAAGAAGCTGAGTGGACCGAACGTTTATCAAGGGGCCTCAAATGTACATTATTATGGCTGAAACTTTATTTGACATGGGATCCACCATATTGAGAACTTGTGTACGTGTTGCATGCTTGTGTTTTCTTATAATCTTTGGGTTTAATCAGTGCATTCTTTTGGGTTACCTTTAGTGACCACACGAGGACCCCATCTTAGATCAGATTTTTGGGGCATCCCATGTGCCCAGATTGTGTTGGGACGTCCGAGCTTGGCCCAACCATATATTGAGCTAACTTCCACTGTTTTGATGGACTTGTGGGGTAAGATAAGGATAGTATTGGGCCCTTGGTTGCCCACTTAAATTGCTAGTTATTGGCCTGATGTAGTTGGGCCCATTTCATCATCCAAACTTAAACTTATTTTTGGACTGTATATTATGTACGCAGGCTGCCCACCAAGTCCAACTTAATGCATGGATTCTATGGCCATTGGGAATTGAGCTTTGGGCCTTAATTTTCCTCTTGGAGCCCGTGTTGTTAAAAGTGGTATTATATCTTTTTATGGCCTATTATGAGGAATATATGTATGTGGTTACCTTTATTTTTATCTTAAATGTAGGCCTTGAGCCTTTTATCCATATAGTTCACAGTTGATATGCCTTTTTGGGGAATGGTGGTTAAATGTCCCCATTATGGACCCCTCTAGGCCCGGTTGTATTTAAGAGTGATTGGATACTCATCTTAGACTCTTGCTAGGCTCATTTCTACATTACTTAGACCCATAACTTGTATACTCAGTCTTGTGGGCTACCCCAGGTAAATGGGCCCCCACTAGAAGTTAAATTCCTTAAGGATGTTGTCTAAGTACCTAGTCTTGGTTCCTTCTTGGATAAGAGGAATGTAATATACATTGTATATCACCATATAGTGTGATTAAATTCATCATCTTGACCCAGGTACATCATTGTATGATTGGTTAACACTGTGTGTGTGTGTGGTCATATTGTGTCATTGGGCATTGCATGTTACCTTCTCTAAGATATGTAGTATTCCCTCTTGAGCACGTTGGATGCTTGAAATTGATGCATAGTTGATTGTGTGATTCATGCATCTGGCATTGCATAGCATATGGACAATTATCGCCCTTGCTCCATCAAGGCTGTAGCCTCCACAGTTATATCGTGGATGGCCATGTTTGGACACCAGATATGTTACTTGAGCATACCGGGTGCATAGGATGCCCATGGGTGAAATTCTCAAAACTTCCATAGTACCAAGGATCTGCTCCAATGCCGTGACCGAGTGGAATATATGAGCGCACGAGGGCCTTATACCGTTAGGCTGCAACTCCCACTGTCGTGTAGTCGGTTGGAAAAGGGTGTGGCCTTACTCGCCTGATGTAAGGGGGCATTGTTAGGCTGAGTCTGACTAGCTCGTGAATGGGTCCACTACCTTCAGGCCTTGCTGGTGATTGGCTGTCCGCAAGCAGGGTAGTGAGGTCTCTTACGCTCGTTTGACTGTGCGGGGTCTGTAGAGCGGCAGTCATCCAGCAGTATAATGGCCACGGTGATTTCCTTATGATGGAAATGTACTTGATATGTGGATTGAATATGAGCACTGACATTACTTCGCATTGCATTTACATCGGCTGTGTAAGCCTCATAATGCATTACAGTACATCGCATTACAGTACTCAGTGCATTACAGTACTCATCGCATTACAGTACTCATTGCATTACAGTACTCATTGCATTATATAGCCTTGGTATGACTTCCTGCATTATCGTACTGCCTTGGTACAGTTTCTTGCATTCATGATAGCCTTGGTAAGGCTAGTGGTATTAGTATTGATCATGACTGCCGTCAGCATTCTCTATCTTCTTCTGAGCACCATTGTCACACACTTTGACCACCCTCTAAGCTTTCTATAAGCTTATGCACGATTGATGTGTGCAGGAGATCTTAGGCAGGCGTCGCAGTGGCAGAGTTTGGATTAGAGCTGAGCTTGAGGACCCAGTGTTGCAGACTTCCTTTCTTTCTTTTATTATCTTATGTATGTCCTTTTGGACCTTATGTAAGCTTGTAAAAGTTCAAATTCTTAGTGAATTCTGTGATGTGTATCCTTTGTTACTTCCAGATGTACTTGTTGTGATTTTGGGTATGCTAATATTGGTAATGATTATACTGTTATGAAAATCCTCCTTGTATGATTCCATGATCGGAACCTGCCTCAGGAGTCGAGAATGGGGTACTTCGGAGGCTGTTGCGGCCAGAACCGGCCATCGGGTTCCTTGTGAGTCCGGTTACCGAGTCTGGGGCGTGACAGTTGTTGATCAGGGTATCGATGTGGGGTTGTGGGAAGTCATCCTTTGGACTAACTTTATTAAGGTCGCGGAAGTCGATGCACATCAAGACCTTGCCATCTTTCTTGGGGACAGAAACAATGTTGGCTAGCCATTCTGGATAGTTGGATACTATCAGGAAACCGATTGTATTGCTTGATTACTTCCTCCCATATTTTCAGAATCCATTCTGGTCGCATTCTCATTAACTTCTGTTTAATCGGATTGATTTCAGGCTTCATGGGTAGACGATGTACTACCAGATCTTAATTGTGTCCAGGCATATTTTCGTACAAGAAGGTAAAATGTAGTAACTGCAGTTTTAAAAACTCGATCATCCTCTTCTTGTCGCTAAGAGACAAAGATTTTCCAATGCGTACTTCCTAAGGATTCGCAAAAGTTCTGAGATTGACAACCTCGAAATCGCCAGGTGCAACTTTGGCTTTTCAATAAAACTTATCGAGGAGATCCTCAAGTTCGGGAGTCGGGTCATTAATTCCCTCATCCTTGACCTCTTCCAAACCTATGAGTTCGAAGTCTAGTTCTATGTCAACGTCATAGATGTCGAATTCGGGTTTATGAAATTCTTCATATGAGTCCAGCACTTTATTGCATGTGGTTTTTGAAAGGTTTTCTGATTTTTTAGTATTTTATTTTTTTAATGTTTTTGGTTTTTGAAGGTTTTCTATTATTTTTGGGTTTTGTGGATTTTCTATTATTTTTGGGTTGTGGGGATTTTCTATTATTTTTTGGTTTTAAGGATTTTCTTTTTTTTTTTTTTAGTTTTGAGAAATTTCTATTATTTTAGGGTTTTAAGGGTTTTCTATTGTTTTTAGTTTTTGAGTGTTTTTAGGATTATTTTTTTTTGTGTGTTTTAAATTTATCGAAAACTAAGAAAGTAGGCATTTTAAAGTAGTGTCTGAAAGATGAGCTACAGATGTCCTAAAGGGAGGTGAATAGGACAATACCTATTTTAAATATAAATTATGGAAAATAATATTCTCATCGCACAAAGTATTGAAACCTTGATTCCAATTAATTCATAGGACAACCTTCACCTATTAATTTAGGCAGGACAACCTTATTTCACGGTGTCCTTAGAATCAATCTTTCAAAACAGTTAAAGACAGAGAATCAAATAAATCAATCACCACAAATGCACAAGGAGTTATAGTGGTTTAGTGTTTAACACACACCTTCATTCCCAAAATTACTACCCTCATAATTTTGGTTTTCCATTATATCAAGGTTTTCACAGGCTCGCCTTAATAACTTTTATAGTTCTTGTGATTTTCACGGGCTTACCATAATAAAACACCCTTTGTAATTTTCACGGGCTTACCACAAATCAACCAACTTTGTGATTTTCACAGGCTTACCATTTATCAACCCAAATGAGATTTCTAGGCTATCTGAACAAACACAAATAAAATAAAATAATAACAATATTTATCTTCTGAAGACAGAGCATCGCTTTGAAGATGAAGTCGAGGCTTTGATCACCGATCTTCTTTCTTAAGTGTCGATGAAGCAGTATATGCTCAATTAGAAAGAATATATGGATCTAATGTTTCTCAAAGAATATAAACCTTAACTACTGTAAATTCAATTATTTATTTCTCAAGTAGAGTATAGATTACTCTCTAATTGCATTTAATATCAACTTGAGAAAGGGAATTGAATAACCTAAATAACAATAAGAATTACCACATGAATAGTTTTGGCAAGACGTGAGTTTTTCTCTGACTTAAGGAAGGTTTATCACCAATTTTCATTGTAGAAATGAATGAGAGGGTCCCTATTTATAGCCAAATGATTTGGAAATTCGTTCAGCCTAAAAATAGGTTTAGCTGACTGGATTCTAACGATTCTATTTCAATGGCTATCGGATTATGCGAGATAAGATTTATATATAAAAAAAAAATGGCTAGCTGAATCCCTTTTAAATCTGAAAGTTTCATTGCTGGAAACTTGACCTGAGACATCTTCGGGCTGGCCCAATCCCAAGTTCGGTTGGCCGAACCCAAAGTTGGGTTGGTCGAACTTGCAATGTATTTTTCTTTAAATATGGAAACTTGGCCTAATCCGAAGCTTGGTTAGCCGAATTTAGTTAAAGTGGCCGAACTTCAGTGAACTTAACCTATAAATTATATATTTTAAACATTTTAAGGCCATGTTTCAAAAAAAAACCTAACCTATGGTTTTTTCTAAGGTCATTCAACTTGGTGGTTGGCATACACATTGATCTTTAACTTCAACTTAAAATTATGCGAGTCTTCTAGTCTTGCGATGTTGAGCCGATCTTCATGAGGTGTCGTAGAGGACTGAAGTGTACTTGAGATCTAACCAACATTTTGTCTTCAAAATTTGACAACTACATGTGTGCCTCAAATACGAGCACTTACAATCTCCCCCTTTGTCAATTTCATGACAAAATACATATACATACATACACATCATACAAAATTAAACATACACATTACATGAACTCAACCATCAGTATGAAGCTTTGGATCAAATCATTTGTACATCACATGTTACTCCCCCTGAGAAATATACTCAAGTTGTTTTCCATATACACAAGATATACCCATGCCTAAGATGAAGAAAATTTGTAATTTTACAAACATCTAAGCATCGCATCATCGTATGCATCATTACATATGTATATGAGATGAGCACCTTTTTGTCACAAGTTGACAAAGGAAGACATGATTAAAGGAAGCAATATGATATGGGCAGATGAATGAAGCATAAAGAGAATCAACTGTATTAGCATATAAGCACCATAAAAATAAGTCAAGTGTAGCAAATAGTGTAGCAAATAGTGTAGCACCAAAACATCTAAACTTAAAGTTATTACAACCCAAGATAAAAATATCATTCAGACTCAGAGGAAGAAGAAGCAGGCATTGTGACGCCCCATCACTGTGTGGTCACATGTGGACAGGTACACATGGGCGGGAGCACATGTGGGAGAGCCCCAAGGTCGCTAGTAGGCTATTGTGTGGCTGACATGCTACTGTGCACACAGTGAAGGTGGAACTTTGTCCCGGATCGGAAGCGTCGTCCGAAGTTATGGTGGCTATAAGTTAGGTTCCTTCCTTAACAGGCATAATGTGTTCTGCCTGGAACAAGTGAACCTGTGTCCAGTGACAAATAAAACCACCATTGCTTACTCTGATTATAGTTGGTTGGACAACTCCTACTGAGAAGATTTTACAATGGAGTGGGACGACTTACTAGTCCATTGTGCAAGGCATGTTTGCATCTCTTTTTGAGGTTTCTAAAGATGAATTATTTTTCAAATAGGAGTTCAAGAAAACCATATTGAGCAATGTGATTAAGATTAATCGAACACTGTATAATGATACTTCTTATTCTAAAATCCTAAACAATTTCAGAGTCATCATCTGGTGCACGTAAGGTTTGCACATCACGTCAACTAGATCAGGATGAGAAACATGCTAGTACTTTGCGTACGGTGCGTTTAATTCTAGGTTCCATGCTTCGAATAACAAGAAATTATATATATATATATATATATATATATAGAGAGAGAGAGAGAGAGCAAGTGGATCAAATTTTGATGAAAAACCCACAAATTTGGGTTTGTAGATTCTAGAAAATTAACAAAATCAAGATTCTAATGCAACTAGGAACTTAAATATAGAAAAGAAACGCTCAAAATCCACTTACAAGGAAGTTTAAAGGATGGGTTGGCCGAATGGAGCTCCTGCGGACCAAAGAAGAAGTGAAAATGGGTAAATTAGAATATTTTTTCCCCCTTTTAACCAATTCCACGCATGATTTGGCTAGCCCGAGTATGTGCTCAGCTGGCCAAATAACTCGGTCAGCTCCAGACTGGTCAAAAAAAAAAAAAAAAATTATTTTTAAAATTTTTCATTATTATATTTTTTTTCTCATTTTTCTTTCACATATTTTTTCTTCAATCAAATAATAATGAATTAATACATAAAGAAAAATAAAAATAAATAAGATTATCATCATTAAATAACACATAATGCAATATCATGCTTTAAATTAGAAAATTTAATACTGTCAAGCAGCTTAGCGAGGATATATGCAAGCTGCTTCTCAGTTTGAATGTATTCCAGCATGATAGTCTTTTCTTCAACTAATTCTCATATGTAATGATATCTTATGTCAATGTGTTTAGTACGAGAATGTTAAATATGATTATTTTGATATATTTATCACACTTACGTTATTGTAATATAAATTCATTGTATTTTGAAGAATCCCGTAATCACCTAACATATGTTTCATCCACATAAGACGAGTGAAAGCATTCCCTGCAGCGATATATTCTACTTCTGCAGTGGATAATGATATAAAATTTGTTTCTTACTCATCTATGATACAAGACAATTTCTAATATATAAACATCCACTACTTATAGATTTTCTATCATCAACATTCCATACCCGGTTCTCATCAATGTATCCTTCTATTTGAACAGACGTATCATGTGGATACCATAAACCTAAATTAGCAGTACTTGCAACATATCTGATTATCCGTTTGATAGCGGATAGATGTGATTCCTTAAGGTCAAATAGATATCTAGCACAAATGACGACACTAAAAGAAATATTAGGTCTACTGGTAGTCAAATAAAGTAAACTACCAATCATCCTACGATATAAACGAGGATCAACACTTTTACCTGATTCATCTTTAGTTAATTTGAGTGTTGTACTCATAGGAGTATTGAAATGTCTACATTTTTCAAAACCAAACCTTTTTACTAAATTTAGTGCATATTTGGTCTAGGAGATGAAACTTTGAAGAAAGATCAATGCAAGTAGATCTATAGATAATATCATCAACTTAAATTTGAAATCATTAAATCTTTTGACAAATAGAGTTTTGTCAACACTACCCATCTGAAAGTTATGACTAAGTAAAAATTTAGTCAATTTTTTATACATGCTCTAGGGGCTTGTTCTAAACCATATAGTGCCTTTTTAAGATGGTATATATAATCCAAAAGTTTAGGATCTTCAAAACCCTTTGGTCATTCAACGTACACTTTCTCATTTAGGTCACCGTTTAGAAAACCGCTTTTAACATCTATTTGATATATTTTAAATTTTTTATAACAAGCAATGGAAATACATATCCTGATAGACTTATGGTGAGCAACTGGCGTAAAGGTTTCATCGTAGTCAATACCTTCTATTTGAATATAACCTTGCACAACCGGTCGTGCCTTGTTTCTTATAATGTTTCTAAGTTCATCATGTTTATTTTTCAAAAACCATTTGGTTCCAATTACATGTTTATCAGATGGTTTGGGAAAAAGATATCATACATCATTTCTTAGAAATTGGTTCAGTTCATCTTACATAGACATGATCCAACTTTCATCAGTTAATACCTCATTTACATTAGCCAATTCTATCTGGGAAGTGAAGCAAACATGATTGCAAACATTTTCTAGTTGTCTTCTGGTTTGAACACCAATATGAGTGTTACCATGTATTTAATCAATCGGATGGTCTTTTACCAACCTTAACTCAGTAATATATGGTTTAGAAGATGGTTCAAATTGATTAACCAAAATAATATCGTTATCACCATCATCTTGATCATGTCTGGGAATGATCATCAATTACAACATTTATTGATTCTTGAATCACCGTAGTTCTTTTATTTAAAACACGATATGCTCGACTGTTTAAAGTATATCCTAGAAAAATTCCCTCATCGCTTTTTACATCGAACTTATGCAAATTTTCTCGATCATGTAAAATATAACATTTATTTCCAAAAGTACGAAAATATTTAACAGTATGCTTTTTCTCAAACCATAACTCATAAGTTGTTTTATTTTTTTCCGCTCTTACATAGACACGGTTAATTATATAACATACAGTATTCACAACTTCAGCCCATAAATATTTAGGCAACTTTATACTATTTCTTATAATACTCTATTTTTCCTTTCAACAATACCATTTTGCTGAGGTATTTTTAAAGCAAAATATTCATGTAATATGCCATGATCATTGAGTATTTCTCAAAATTGTTATTTTCAAACTCAGTTCCATGATCACTTCTTATTCTAATTACTGACAATTCCTTTTCAGTCTAGATGCGTTTTATAATCTTTTAGACTTCATCAAGAGCATCCGACTTTTCTCTTAAGAAGGCTACTCATGTGTATCTAGTGTAGTCATCAACTACAACTAAGAAGTATTTCTTTCCACCTCTACTCTTCGTTCTAGTTGGTCCGACTAATTCCATGTGGAGAAGTTTAAGAGGTCTTATAGTGGCTAAGGAGTTCACTTTTTTGTGACTACTAATTTGCTTGCCTACTTGCAAGCATCACATACTTTGTTTTCTTTCCTTTTAGCTTAGGTAAGCTACGCAAGTGATCTCTTTTTCTCAATTTATATAGATCTCTATAGTTTACATGTCCAAGACGTTGGTGCCATAATTCAGTTTCATCTATTTAGACCATGTAACAGGAATGATTTGTTAAGCAAGATTCATCAATGATATAGCAATTTTCAGACGTTTTGCAACCATTTAATATCACATGTCCTTTATTATTCATTATCTCACATCCATGATCAAAAAATTTCACATTATGATTGTTGTCATAGATTTGAGATATGTTCAAGAGATTATGTTTCAAACCTTTAACATATAATACATTTTCAAAGATAGGTAAATTAGGAATTGTACATTACCTTTACCGATGATCTTGCAGTTGCTACCATCTCCGAATGTAACAGATCTGTTATCGATCTTGTTGGTATTTGAAAGTATAGCTTTATCACTTGTCATATGTCTAGAATATTCACTATCCAGGTACCATCTTAAGTGGCTACTTGTTTTGAAAGCTATGTGGATAACAAGACACTTGACCTTTGGAACCCATTTCATTATAGTTCTAGGCTTATGAGGGTCTCTTACCTTTCAATGTGTTGAGAATTAGGATTTCTCCTACTTCTGTTTACTCTTCTTTACTAAAGTTGGATTTTAATAACTCTTTGAGAAAATCCACTATTTTATTAGCAAGAGGAGGATTTCTATTATCACTCTTTTGATATTTGCGATTGTTGGCGAATGTTTTTACATTAGAGGCTTGAAACAGTTTTTATTTTTGAAGTTATTTTTTTTACAGTTTAATTCATTTAGAATTTCTGCTTTAGAGTTCGAGGATTCTCCTTTTATAAAGGTATGAGCATAATTTTTAGATTTCACATCGTTATTTTTTATATAGCCAAGTCCATATTTGTCACTACTTCTACGAGAAGAAGTTAGTAATTTTTTAAGTTTTTTGGTATCCTTCGGTATATTTCCAAGTATCCTTTGAACTCGGAAGTGAATAAACTTCAACTTTTAATTTCTCATTTTTAGATTTAAGATTTTGCAATTCAAAAATTTTGAGACTTAAATCTAATTTTGATTTTTCAAAACAATCAGAAAAATAAGATTTTTCCAAAATAGTATTTTCAAGTTCTAATTGTAATTCGGCGAATTTTTCTTTTTCAACTTTTAATTTAGCCACAATCTTACAACTTTCTCTGAAGAAGTGATTTTGACTATAGTCATATGTAACACCCTAAAAATCGGGGGTCGAGTAGCAACTCAACACCCGAGTTCCAAAACATCACTTATGCAACATAAATGCTTATGACTGAATGTTGTCTGTGTTAGCGCATTAATCATGAGTGGGATTATACCAAAACAGTAATTCATACTCCAGATCAAGTTATAAAATGCAAGCGGAAGACTGAAAGATGTATATAAATGTATCTAAAGCCAGAAACGGTCACAATCGGTCTCCAAAGTATGAATACCTTACTGAGTCACCATATACATGTATTAATTTCAAAATCAAAATGCCAAAAAAAGTAGTACAACTATAATGGTAAACCCTGTAGCCCCGTCATCTGAATAACCTAAGCGAAGCCTCTAGAGAACTGCATGTAGGAGAACTCATCCCGATCATCGTAGTAGTAGGCTCAGCCTCCTGCGTCTCGTCAACACCTACATCTAAGACAGGGTCTGGTTGGTGTGTACAACACCATCCCGTAACGTGGGAATGAGTAGCTAACTCAGTGGAACAATAAAGCATAGGTTAACATGTTATCAATTCAATCAAGTAGTAATGATAAAGTAATTCAGTCAAACAATCCTAATTACTCTTCTTAATGCAAGGATGATATGTAGTCATGATGCATGCCCTCGCCAAACCATCCTCGTGCGACACCATCTTACGTCCACGGCATGCGTTCATCCCTCAGTGCTTCACAACGCCAAACACATGCAGTGTTATGTTATGAACGTGATTACCGAGTTGTTATTAGTCCTTTTCATACAGCAGTATTGGGAAACTAAGGTACCTCCCTTATATCATTCCCAAACAATGATCCATTCTAGGGTCGTCAGTCCTAGATAATCTCATACGAGGATGCGGTTCTAGGTCGCTGTAAAGGCTGTCAGGGCTGTTGCACGCACTCGTTGCACCGCTCCCCCATCACCTTATCAATACAGGCCGAGTTTAACTTCGTTTACTACGGGAAGGCTCGTCGCCTCACTGCAGATTTAGAGTATGCTCGAGGTCACTACAAAGGGCTGTCAGGGCTGTTACACACACTCGTTGCACTGCTCCCCCATGACCTTATCAGTGTAGGCCGACAACTCAAATATAGTGTCCCATAACACCATATTCGGCTCACGAGTCTGGGCTGCTCACTGGTCACTACGGAGAGGCTCGTGGACCCAGCGTAGGCCGACAGCTCGACCACGGTGTCCCATACTACCATGCCTGACTCATGAGTCTTAGTGGATCGAGGTACCAAGGTTAAACGGGATTTCAATGGTGAGTTTAGTACCTTAGGTTCAAACAGAGGCATCCATACATGGTGAGCACACATTAGACAGATCGGGTTACTTGACGAGCTTGACTAGCACGAGCACACAACCAGCTGAACGACATGAAGTGCATAAGCACTTCGCGTAGCCTAACCACTGCCGCCAACCGAAGTACGACTCGGGTTCGTCAAACACATCCTACGTGGCGAATGAATCTCAGCCACGAATACAATCTCGTTACCGATTGCCTGGACTAAATCATAGTCATAATCACATTCAATCCATAACCAGAAAGCATGTATAGTAGTCAAAGCATAATTAACAAGTAATTCAAGCATGTTAACAAGCATGTTATAAAGCACAATGTAAACAGGAAATACAACACATACATTTCATAAGTGAGTGATTAAATTAAACAACTTGCATGGAGGAAATCATACACATCTCTAAGGTATTTGAGAATCCTATCTCAATACCTACTTAAAGTACTATCTCCTAAGTACTTACTCATACAAGCATTTTCACAAACACTTAGACTACACTTATTTAACATACATAACGTATATTAGCCAAAACATGTATTAGGCGAATCCTTTTACCGAGAAAGTGTTGCACACATATGTAGCATATACACATAGTAATTAATCATGGCAAACACACTTTCATATATTGTACATATACGGTATTTTTATAAATATACCGAATACATTAAACACCATAATTTGAATATGTAACTGAATCGCAAAACGAATAGCGTATTTTGCATGTGAAATAACATCCAGATCATGAATCTATCATTATCTGACATTGAAAGCATTAAAAACTATAACCTAAGCATCTAAAGTCTGCACCTTACGCCGTAGAAGCGTAACGAACGTGATAGAATTGCTAAGTCTTCGTCCACGATAGTATAACGACCTAAATCACGAGTTATGTTAGTTATTTCGCTACTTGTATCAATTGAAACCCTAAAACAGGTTAGAGTTAGGTTTTTCTTACCTAAGAACGAAGTCGGAATCGCCGGGATAGCGATTGAAAAGTGATGGTTAAGCATGTAGATCGACAGGGTAGAATAGTAGGACGATTTTCCCACTTCTCTCACCCTTTCTCTCTCTTTTCTCTCTTCTCTCTCTTAGGGTTTTCTCAAATTCATATGGGATGAGAGAGTGAGGGTTTAAGGTCCTTATATAGGCTAAAACTCACCAAATTAGACCCAGGGCCAAGGTATACTTAGGTTATAGCCAAAATAGGTCTGTTCCGTCTCAATGGAACACTTTTGGAGCCCCCCCTCCCCCTTGAGCCAAAGGTCGGACTTAAGCTCACTGACCTTGGATCTAGGTCGAGTTAAGTTTTCGTTCCAGTCAGGTTCCCAGATCACAAGTGGCGGACCAGTTTCAATTCAACGATCACTGAAACTCGATCGGGGTTACAAGTACACAGACATGTGTATGAAATTTCTCCTGATCCGAGGATGTATTTGGGTCAGATTCTGATGGTCTGATTGCTTATATCAGGCCCGCAAGCGACAAGTCTCAGATTACTTAAATTAGATTTAATTTCTAAAGAAACTTACGTTTTCTCACACTCTTCACTTCGGGCTCAAGCGAATAGTCTTGGGACACTATCTGGATTTGATCTCCGAGGTGGTTATCAAGCCCAGCAAGGCGGTCCTAAACGCTTAATCTCGTGATTATCGGACTTTCGACGTGCGGTCCAGATCTGATACGAAATTTCAATGTGCTCCCGAGAGCAACTCGGTAATGAGATTGATCTCAGATTTTACGGTAACCTAGCGTCAATGATTCTACAAGTTTTGGGTCTTGCAGATCGTATTTAAAGCAATTCAAGCGGATTTCGTGGCTAATTTAGTTTAGCTATTAGTTAACTTTGCCTAATTTCTAAAGGATTTGATCCTGAGTGGGTTCTGCCTGAGGTGGTACTCGGGTCTTTGTATGGGATTTTCCGAGTCGTTACAATCTACCCCCCTTAAAGAAAAATTTTGTTCTCGAAATTAGTACCTTTTCGTACTCCTCGAGAATCTGAGGGTAGTTCTTTCTGACCTCGGAATCTGTTTCCCAAGTAGCTTCCTCCTCTGTATGATGCGTCCACAGTACCTTCACAAGTGGAATCACTTTACTGCACAACAGCTACTAGTTCCTATCTAGGATACGCGTCGGACGCAGTACATATGTAGCATCCTCGCCCAACTGCACCTGCTCCCAATAGATGATGTGTGAAGGATCAGGGATGTAGTTCTTCAGCATAGATACATGAAATACGTTGTGCACGCCCGCGAGTGGTGTGGGCAAAGCGAGACGATATACCACCACTCCCACTCGATCAAGTATATGAAATGGTCCAATGAACCTCAGCGTAACCTTCCCCTTCTTCCCAAACCGAAGGACTCCCTTCATAGGAAAAACTCTGAGGAATACATGATCTCCAACCTCGAACTCAAGCGGTCACCGCCTCGTATCGGCATAACTCTTCTGTCTACTCTGTGTCGTCAAAAGTCGACGCCTGATAATTTCGATCTTCTCTGAGGTCGCTTATACTAACTCCGGGCCAATCAAGCTGTGCTTGCCAACCTCAACCCAGCAATGCGGTACTCTGCAAGGGCGGCCGTACAAGGCCTTATAAGGAGCCATGCCAATACTTGCCTAAAAACTGTTGTTGTAGGCGAACTCTGCGTACGGGAGACAGTCATCCCAACTATCCTTGAAATCCAAAACACAGGCCCGCAACATATCCTCCAAAATCTGATTCACCTGCTTCGTCTGCCCATCGGTCTGTGGGTGGAACACGGTACTGAACTTCAACTTCATACCCATTGCTTCCTGAATACGAGTCCAGAAGATAGATGTGAATCGTGTGTCTCTGTCCGACACATTCTCCAAGGGAACTCCATGCAAATGCACAATCTCCTTAATGTACACTCTGGCCAACTCGTTTGCAGAGTTTGTAACTTTAATCAGGAGGAAGTGGGCTGATTTCATCAGCCGATCCACAATCACCCAAATAGAGTCATAACCCTTTCTCGTCTTCGGCAGTCCCGAGATGAAGTATATAGAAATGAAGTCTCATTTCCATTCAGCTATGGGCATGGGCTGAAGGAGTCCAGGAAGTTAGCGATGCTCGGCCTTAACCTACTGATACGTGAGACAATAGGAAACATACTCTGCTATATGAACCTTCACATTGTCCCACCAATACGACCGCTTCATATCCTGATACATCTTCGTGCTACCAGGATACATCGCAAGCTTCGATCTGTGGGCAGTCTCGAGAAGCTCCTGTCTCAAGTCCTGAACATCTGGGACGCATAGGCGGCCACGGTATCTTAGGCCCCCATCCGTGTCAATTCTCCACTCGGAGTCCACATCGTCGTTAGCTTACTCTCGAAGCTAAGACAATCGCTCGTCACCCTTCTAGGCCTCGATAATCCGATCATCAATAAGTGGACCGCACCCGAACGTGTGTGACACTCTTGAGTGGCTCCTCCACTGTGAGCTGTTGCTCGAAATCCCGCACGAACTCTAACATATCCCACTCTGCTATCATCAGCGGAGCCGCAAATGTTATAGCCTTCTTGCGACTCAACACGTCTGCTACAAGGTTGGCCTTGCCAAGATGGTAGGAAACCTCAAACTTGATGTAACATCCCAGATTTTTGCCAACCTGGGATTAGATGTCCTTAGGCAATGGGTTGCTCCTAACACCTTATTATTTCGTCAGAACTGAACCCCACAGTCTAAAATCGCTTCTGAACCCATTTCTTTCACAAATCCCATCCTTCACCACCTTGCTCTTCAATTTTTCAAAGCACTTTCATCTTAGACACTATCTTAAACTAGCTAAGTAGTATAGCTTGGATCACTTTATATACAAACTACAAAGGCCCAGATACCACCTCAGACAGAAATCTTACAGGACTAAATCCTTTAGAAATTAGACGAGAATTAGCTAGTGTTAAACTAGAGTACCTGTGAAATTAGCACCAATCGCTTTAAATACGATCTGCAAGACCCAAAACTTGCAGAATCATTGACGCTAGGTTACCTAAAATCTAGGATCAATCTCATTACCCGGTTGCTCTCGGGAGCATCTCGAAACTCCGTATCGGATCTGGACCGCACATCGGAAGTCCGATTAACACGAAGCTAAGGAACTAGGACCGCCTCACTGGGCTTGACAATCATCTCAAAAATCAGATGATTCCGATGTCCCACGGCCATTCTTTTCGATCTGGAGCGAGGGAGTGTGAAAAACACAAATTCCATCCCAAAATAAATATCTGGAATAGTGATCTGGCATCATTCGGTTGCGCGTCAGTATTAAGCAACCTGACCGTCGGAATCAGACCAAATTACACCCTCGGATTAAGAAAAATTTCAGGAACATTTACATGTACTCAGAATTTCTGATCGTGGCCCACTGACCGTTGAACTGAAAGTGGTCCGCCACGTGCGATCTGGGAATCCGATCGAGTCGAAAACGTAATCCCACGTAGATCCATAGATGGTGAGCTTAAGTCTGACATTTGGCTCAAGGAGGGCCACCAGAACATCCCTTTTGAGCTTGGAAAGTGGTGAACTGCCTATATATGCAGCCACCCTTGAACCTGAGTCTATTTTGGACATGATTTTGGCTATAAAAGGGGCTTAGAACAGCCCCTCTCACAGCCATACGAATTTGGGAGAAAACCCTAGCAAGGAGAGAGAGAAAAGAGAGAGAAAGTGAGAGAGAAGTGGGAGATCTTCCCTGCCCTTTTTCCCTGCCATTCTACAAGTCACACCGCCCTATTCTAGGCGCTTTTCCGGCGTTCCCGACGTCACTTATAGGTAAGAAAACCCTAACCCTAAACTGATCTAAGGTTGGGAGAGTTCCAAGTGATGAAATAGCTAACCTATTTCCTTCCCTAGGTTGCCTAGTTGCGGTACACGGAAGCTAGACAAATCTAGCCGGTTCCTTACGCTCAAACGGCTTAAAGGTGAGGACTTTAGGTGTATAGGTTACGGTTTTCAACGCTTTCAATGTCAGATAATGATAGATTCATGATCTGCATGCAATTGCACATGTACAAAGTGCTTTCCGTTTTCTGTTTCGATTAACGTTGTAGAATATGGAATTTCACATACTCTAGGTATACGTAGAAATACCGTATACGTATTTTTTTCAGAAAAGTGTTTGACATGTTTATTTAATGTATGATTATACAATATATGGATAAAATACTTGTTTGGCGAAAGGAATCGCCGTAATACATGTTTGCTTGTAAACACTAGGTATGTTGAAATTGTGTATTCTAGAAATACCGTATATGTATAAATTTTGGAAATGCAATTGTCATGATTAATTGCGGTATGATTATGATATACATGGATAAAATACTCACTTGGTGAGAAGATAGTCCTAATACATATTTTACTAACATACGTCATGTATGTTGAAATAGTGTACTCTATGTGTTTGTGTAAATGCTTGTGTGAGCACATGCTTAGATGTTGGCACCGTAGGTCGGTGCTGATATGGAATTCTTGACTACCTTAGAGACATGTAGGATTCCCTCCATGTGGTGGTTTACTCTAACCACTCACTTGTGATGTATATGTAATTGTATCCCTAATTGTATAGTACCCTATAACATGCTTTACAACATGTTTTTCTTCATGCTTTATAACATGCCTTATGACATGCCTGCTAACATGCTTGTATTAGTTGTTTATCATGCTTTACTCCACATGCTAAGGATGAAAATTGATTGAGGTTGGGACTATGTTTATAGTCCAGACATTCGGTACCAGACTTGAGATTGTGGCTGAGATTCATGTCGCCACAAGGGATGTGTCTGACGAACCTGAGTCGTACTTCGGTTGGCGATAGTGGTTGGCCACACGGAGTGCTTTTGCGCTTCATATCGCCCAACTTGTTGTGCGCTCGAGCCAGTCAGGCTCGTCAAGTAACCCGATTGTCGAATGTGTGTTCACCATGTTTGGTCATTACTGTTTGAACCTAGGGTACCAAACTTACCAGTGAAAATCCCGTTAACCATGGTACCTCGATCCGCTAAGACTCATGAGCCGGGCATGGTGGTATGGGACACCGTGGTCGAGCTGTCGGCCTACGCTGGGGTTTCGTGGTGTTGCGATTGCGTCAGCCCGAGCCTCCCCGTAGTGACCATTGAGCAAATAGACTCGTGAGCCGATTATGGTGGTATGGGACACTATATTCGAGCTGTCGGCCTACATTGATAAGGTGATGGGGGAGCGGTGCAACGATTGCGTGTAACAGCCCTGACAGCCCTTTGTAGTGACCTCGAGCGTACTCTGAGTCTACGTGGAGGCGACGACCCTTCCGTAGCGACAGGAGTACATATTAGGCCTGTATCAGCTTAGTGATGAACCGTTAAAAAGGTGATGGGGGAGCGGTGTAACGATTGCGCGTAACAGCCCTGGCAGCCTTTGCAGCGACCTAGAACTACACTTCGTATGAGATTACCTAGGATTGACGACCCTAGAATGGATCATGTTTGGGAATAATACAAGGGAGGTACCTTAGTTTCCCAATCCTGCTGTTTGAAATGGACTAATAACAATTCGGTAATCATGTTCATCATCGCACTGCATGTGCCTGGAAGATGTGGAGCACTGAGGAATGTATGCATGCCGCGGACGTAAGATGGTGTCGCATGAGGGAGAACGTCGGTGAGGGCATGCACGCATAACTGCATTTCATACTTGCATTAATAAGAGTCTTTAGGATTGTTTGTTTGTATTGCTTTATCATTACTGCTTGACTGAATTGATAACATGTTAACCCATGCTCTATTGTTCCACTGAGTTAGCTACTCACTCCCACGTTACGGGACGGTGTTCTGGACACCCATCAGACCCGGACCTAGATGCAGGTATAGACGGGTCGACGGAGACTGAGCCTGATTTCGAGGATGATCAGGAGGAGTACTCATACATGCAGTACGCTGGTGGCTTCTTATAGGCTGGCCAGTGATCGCGGGACTTCGGGATCGATGTTTCCAGTTGTATATTTTGATATTTTGTTTTAGAAACAACACATGTATATGTATACTCAGTTAGTGCTCATACTCTGGAGGTTGAGATGGTTGTTATACCTTACATACATTATATATGCATTTTCAGTCTTCCGCTTGCCTTTTTGAAATTGTTCTGGAGTATGAATTACTGTTTTGGATTAATCTCATTCATGTTTATTGTACTAACACAGCCAACATTCAATCATACTCATTTATGTTGCATAAGTGATGTTTTGGAACTCGGGAGTTGAGTCATGCTCGACCCCCGATTTTCAGGGCGTTACAAGATGGTATCAGAGCATGATTTGGATAAACCGGACCTGGGTTATGGTCACACGACGCACATGACGCACTCTGACTTAGGAGGGAGCGACGGAACATAGAAACAGTCATAGGTATTCCGATTTCGCCAATCGGCGAAGTTCACTAATGTTGAACGCCGAAATCGAGTCCGTATTCAACATGGTCGCACGGGTCGACCTTAAAATATTCCTAGACCGTCTATAGATGCTTCTAGATTACAATCCACCTCGCCCCAACCGTTGAAAATTAGTAGAATACGGGATAAGTGTGATGATGATAACTACTCCGAATCCTCGGAGCTTCTCTGGACTCCTCACCGAGACTTCCCGAATCCATGAGGAAAGAAAGCTGAAAATAGAAATAAATTCTAATAAATTCGAAACTGATTAATGAATGACTAAAAACGAGTTCCCAACCCTTTATATAAGGATACCAGGTAATGGAAAAGAAATCAGGAACAAACTACAACTAAAACTTCTAGAATTCGTGACTTACTATAGGGTCATGATGTCTACTAAGTGCGCAAGGCTTTCAGCCAAAAATAGTTAGTGTCCTATTTGACTTCACCAAACCGTTCTCCTAGTTAATCTAAGTCCTTTGCATGATGAACCTGCTCTAGTTAGGTCACCTAGTACGCCTCTTTGATCTGGGTGGCGCAGCAGAAACGTGGTGGACCCTACCCCACTGGCCCAGGATCGAAACGGTGCTCGATGAATCCGAACATTATAGAAGCCCTAGCCTGCCCTACTATGAGAAACCGTTTTCGGATGATCTAGTAAGAGTTGATTCACCATTTCCTTTAACATAGATAATAACGAGGACTCTCTTAGACTAAGACCTATAGGGTAACCTTAGACATGGACATTTGAGCTTTTCAATGATGGACATTCCCTACGTTTCTAGAGTGATCGGACTACGGAGTTACTGAAATATACAACTGCGAAACATTCGCAGATTGACCCAATTCTCAATCCTGGGCGACTACCAATGGACTCACTGCTTGACCGAGCAGAAGACCAGGATCCACCAGGATTCGGAAGTGATACGATGAGCCTTCTACCCTGGTCAGGTAGATGATCGATGTATCGGGATTGAGCCCACTATTATCGTCTCTCCGTATTGGTCAAATAATGAAAACAGCTATCTTACTTTAGATAATTGGGATTTGTTGTCGAGACTCCAAATAGGTAAAGAAATAAATTGTAGCAAACCATCAGGATGTGAGAAAGGGATAAAGAATTAAGTTTTAAGGGGGGTAGACTAAAATGAACCAGCTGGTATATACCCTACCACGCGTAGAAACTCGAAATCAATAAGTCATTAGGCAAATGAAATAATAGAAAATTTCCCTTATTACCCTTAGCCAATTTCGGGGACGAAATTTTGTTTTAAGGGGGGTAGATTGTAACATCCCGGATTTTTGCCAACTTGGGATTAGATGTCCTTAAGCAATGGGTTGCTCCTAACACCTTATTATTTCGTCAGAACTGAACCCCACAGTCTAAAATCGCTTCTGAACCCATTTTTTCATAAATCTCATCCTTCACCACCTTGCTCTTCAATTTTTCAAAGCACTTTCATCCTAGACACTATCTTAAACTAGCTAAGTAGTATAACTTGGATCACTTTATATACAAACTACAAAGGCCCAGATACCACCTCAGACAGAAATCTTACAGGACTAAATCCTTTAGAAATTAGACGAGAATTAGCTAGTGTTAAACTAGAGTACCTGTGAAATTAGCCCAATCGCTTTAAATACGATCTGCAAGACCAAAACTTGCAGAATCATTGACGCTAGGTTACCTAAAATCTAGGATCAATCTCATTACCGGTTGCTCTCGGGAGCATCTCGAAACTCCGTATCGGATCTGGACCGCACATCGGAAGTCCGATTAACACGAAGCTAAGGAACTAGGACCGCCTCACTGGGCTTGACAATCATCTCAAAAATCAGATGATTCCGATGTCCCACGGCCATTCTTTTCGATCCGGAGCGAGGGAGTGTGAAAAACACAAATTCCATCCCAAAATAAATATCTGGAATAGTGATCTGGCATCATTCGGTTGCGCGTCAGTATAAGCAACCTGACCGTCGGAATCAGACCAAATTACACCCTCGGATTAAGAAAAATTTCAGGAACATTTACATGTACTCAGAATTTCTGATCGTGGCCCACTGACCGTTGAACTGAAAGTGGTCCGCCACGTGCGATCTGGGAATCCGATCGAGTCGAAAACGTAATCCCACGTAGATCCATAGATGGTGAGCTTAAGTCTGACGTTTGGCTCAAGGAGGGCCACCAGAACATCCCTTTTGAGCTTGGAAAGTGGCGAACTGCCTATATATGCAGCCACCCTTGAACCTGAGTCTATTTTGGACATGATTTTGGCTATAAAAGGGGCTTAGAACAGCCCCTCTCACAGCCATACGAATTTGGGAGAAAACCCTAGCAAGGAGAGAGAGAAAAGAGAGAAAGTGAGAGAGAAGTGGGAGATCTTTCCTGCCCTTTTTCCCTGTCATTCTACAAGTCACACCGCCCTATTCTAGGCACTTTTCCGGCGTTCCCGACGTCACTTATAGGTAAGAAAACCCTAACCCTAAACTGATCTAAGGTTGGGAGAGTTCCAAGTGATGAAATAGCTAACCTATTTCCTTCCCTAGGTTGCCTAGTTGCGGTACACGGAAGCTAGACAAATCTAGCCGGTTCCTTACCCTCAAACGGCTTAAAGGTGAGGACTTTAGGTGTATAGGTTACGGTTTTCAACGCTTTCAATGTCAGATAATGATAGATTCATGATCTGCATGCAATTGTACATGTACAAAGTGCTTTCCGTTTTCTGTTTCGATTAACGTTGTAGAATATGGAATTTCACATACTCTAGGTATACGTAGAAATACCGTATACGTATTTTTCAGAAAAGTGTTTGACATGTTTATTTAATGTATGATTATACAATATATGGATAAAATACTTGTTTGGCGAAAGAAATCGCCGTAATACATGTTTGCTTGTAAACACTAGGTATGTTGAAATTGTGTATTCTAGAAATACCGTATATGTATAATTTTGGAAATGCAATTGTCATGATTAATTGCGGTATGATTATGATATACATGGATAAAATACTCACTTGGTGAGAAGATAGTCCTAATACATATTTTACTAACATACGTCATGTATGTTGAAATAGTGTACTCTATGTGTTTGTGTAAATGCTTGTGTGAGCACATGCTTAGATGTTGGCACCGTAGGTCGGTGCTGATATGGAATTCTTGACTACCTTAGAGACATGTAGGATTCCCTCCATGTGGTGGTTTACTCTAACCACTCACTTGTGATGTATATGTAATTGTATCCCTAATTGTATAGTACCCTATAACATGCTTTAGAACATGCTTTCTTCATGCTTTATAACATGCCTTATGACATGCCTGCTAACATGCTTGTATTACTTTGTTTATCATGCTTTACTCCACATGCTAAGGATGAAAATTGATTGAGGTTGGGACTATGTCTATAGTCCAGACATTCGGTACCAGACTTGAGATTGTGGCTGAGATTCATGTCGCCACAAGGGATGTGTCTGACGAACCTGAGTCGTACTTCGGTTGGCGATAATGGTTGGTCACACGGAGTGCTTTTGCGCTTCATATCACCCAACTTGTTGTGCGCTCGAGCAGTCAGGCTCGTCAAGTAACCCGATTGTCGAATGTGTGTTCACCATGTTTGGTCATTACTGTTTGAACCTAGGGTACCAAACTTACCGGTGAAAATCCCGTTAACCATGGTACCTCGATCCGCTAAGACTCATGAGCCGGGCATGGTGGTATGGGACACCGTGGTCGACCTCTGTCAGCTGTCGGCCTACGCTAGGGTTTCGTGGTGTTGCGATTGCGTCAGCCCGAGCCTCCCCGTAGTGACCATTGAGCAAATAGACTCGTGAGCCGATTATGGTGGTATGGGACACTATATTCGAGCTATCGGCCTACATGATAAGGTGATGGGGGAGCGGTGCAACGATTGCGTGTAACAGCCCTGACAGCCCTTTGTAGTGACCTCGAGCGTACTCTGAGTCTACGTGGAGGCGACGACCCTTCCGTAGCGACAGGAGTACATATTAGGCCTGTATCAGCTTAGTGATGAACCGTTAAAAAGGTGATGGGGGAGCGGTGTAACGATTGCGCGTAACAGCCCTGGCAGCCTTTGCAGCGACCTAGAACTACACTCGTATGAGATTACCTAGGATTGACGACTCTAGAATGGATCATGTTTGGGAATAATACAAGGGAGGTACCTTAGTTTCCCAATCCTGCTGTTTGAAATGGACTAATAACAATTCGGTAATCATGTTCATCATCGCACTACATGTGCCTGGAAGATGTGGAGCACTGAGGAATGTATGCATGCCGCGGACGTAAGATGGTGTCGCATGAGGGAGAACGTCGGTGAGGGCATGCACGCATAACTGCATTTCATACTTGCATTAATAAGAGTCTTTAGGATTATTTGTTTGTATTGCTTTATCATTACTGCTTGACTGAATTGATAACATGTTAACCCATGCTCTATTGTTCCACTGAGTTAGCTACTCACTCCCACGTTACGGGACGGTGTTCTGGACACCCATCAGACCCGGACCTAGATGCAGGTATAGACGGGTCGACGGAGACTGAGCCTGATTTCGAGGATGATCAGGAGGAGTACTCATACATGCAGTACGCTGGTGGCTTCTTATAGGCTGGCCAGTGATCGCGGGACTTCGGGATCGATGTTTCCAGTTGTATATTTGATATTTTGTTTTAGAAACAACACATGTATATGTATACTCAGTTAGTGCTCATACTCTGGAGGTTGAGATGGTTGTTATA
>JAJHSJ010000005.1:41009772-41109772 GCA_021015155.1 Magnolia officinalis | reverse complement strand
GGTTTGGTTTGTCTAGACTCACTACTGGATATTCTAACAGGGAAGAAGAAAAGAAAAGGGAGAAGGCCGAGTCAACTCGGTTTCAAACCGGGTCAACAAGGTGAGTAAGTTTTCTCTCCCAAAACAAATGGTTCGATTTGGTATTATCGTTTGTGTTCTTATAGACATTCAATTATTAAAGGTAATTAACCATTAGTAGGTTATTTATGATTATATTAGTTATTATAATCAAAACAACAACTATTAGATATTAGATATTAGTATTTATTTATTATTCCTAAATATTATCATTAATAATAGATCACACTACTTGGTACCATCAAACGGTCATTATTATCATGATAACTAATATTATTTACGTGGTTAATGTTAATGGCAAATTTGTGATTAACGATTTCGATCAATCGTTCATCAATTAATGCTATGACCCAAAAACCTGAACCTAGAGTTGAACTCTAAGGCAAAGCCTAAAACTAGATTAGTGGATACACTCCAAATCTAAGTAACCTAAATCACAGGTTATGATCCTAACTATAGATAGTTTATAAACTTGAATCTGACCATTCGAGTTGATTCACTTTCTTTCATCAGGTTGAGAACTATGTTGATGGGTTTATTCTCTAATATTTAGGCTCCTTTTACCATTGCCATCACCCTTATTATGGAGATTTCTGATATTGTATATGATTAGGCATTATTAGGTCATTTATGTTGAAACTAGTTACTATGAACTAAGGTTAATAATTATTTCTAGTTATTAAAACTAACATTGTAATGTAGTGTACACCCACCACAATTCAAATCCTAGAATCTAAGTCTAGGGCTAAACCCTAGGACGTAAACCCTAGTTCTGCATCAAAACCTTAGGACAATACTTTAAACATAAATGGTGAAGTTAAGTTTGGATCTAATGGTGCAATCTCATAACTTATGATTGGACCCAAGTCTAAGGGCGTGCGCACTTCCTAATAACATTAGAAGGCGAGTCGACAAACAAAGTGATGATTCTTCCCTTAAGCTTTCCATTTCCAAACTAGTTGAGCAATAGTCTTTATTAGAATCACTGATGTTATCTCATAGCATGTGATCTTTTATAAATTCTTAAGGCATGACCTATACTTGAATTATATTTGATAGTTGTGAACATGATTCCATATAATAACTGCTTACATGATGGTTTCCATTTAAATTTAAATTGATAGTTCTCATCATGGCTTATTGCAATTATCATGAATTAACTTATGTCTGGCATGCCATAATTATATGCTTTATCGTGGATTATTGTAAGTCTCTTATGGATCTCTATTCACTACACTTAATGGTGGGTGATCCTCCTTGTGTACGTGAACCCATACTTAGGATGTAACATGATGGAGTGTGGAATGGAATGGACCCTCGATTGGAGGTTAGGTGGGACATGGAATATTAATGTGGGATTTAACATCCATATGTCATACGGCTTGAATGGCCTACAAATGATCTCTTTAACCACTCTAATTTAATCTTACTTGACCCCTTGCTGTCTCGATTAGTATTCCGAGCATTCTTTTACCGCTGCGATTTAACACATCCCATGTTTTGATTATTTCCTTGTGTGCCTTTGATGGCCTATACCATGCGATAGAAATCCCAACTTATTGAATTTGATTGGCCACTGATCGATGGGCTTCATTAAGCATCCTAATGTGGGGAAATCTCATGAGCCGGGGATGGCGGTCATGGGACATTATGCCCGAGCTGTCGGCCTACGCTGGGTGACGAACCCCTCGTAGTGACCATTGAGTTACTCAAATTGGCTAATTGTAATTGGATTAATAATGGTTGGCTAATCATATATTCATAGCATATTGGCGATGACGGGTGGCTAATTTTGGATGTTGTAGCACGTGCCCTAGAATTGTTGGGGTATCGTTTCGCTAGCTCCCAGACCACCGACTATCGACCCTTTATTCTGACTGGATGATCATTCTCAGGTTGATGATTGCATGGGTAACGAGCCCAAATCTGACTAGATGTGCACCCCCAGGTCGATGTGCATTCAAGCATCCATACATATAAAAAGACTGCATTATATATTGTTTTGATTGCCTTGCTGTTTTTAACTATGCTTAGTTAAGACGGCGGTGTGTAATCTTGAGGGGAATTTGAAAAGGCCTAGCTATATGTCCTAGACGGGGGGGGGGGGGGGGGGGGGGGGGGGAGAATAGGACAATGCCAAATAAAACTTATAACAGCGGAATTAAAAAGAATATGATAGCCAAGATAAATCACAATGCAGGAAAGTAAAACAACCTCAAAATTTAGATCTTGAGAGGTTGATACAAATGTTGTTCTAAGGACAACCTTACACCAAAAACCAGAGTTTATGGTAAGACAACCTTATTTCTAGAAAGATCTTTATATCAAATCTCAAACCAAAGAGGAATACAGAAATAAACACAAACTGAACTGAAATAAATTGTAATCACAAATGTATTGTTCTAGGGACAACCATACACCATAAAAATGGCAGGGCAACCTTGCTGGAATAACTTTAAAGGAAATTGAATATCAAGCCGATAAAGGAATAGCAGAAAATAAATTCTAAACTATTACAAAATTTCCACAATGCTTGAATTAAATGATTACAACATTCACCACCATACATACATCCCACAAATGAATAATTAAAGATTAGAAGTATAAATCATTCAACCACAACAAAGGGATTATAGTGGTTCGCCTGTGTGTTCACCAACTGTTAAACAACAGCCACACCACAGCATGCTACTCCACTCCTAATATCCTCACTCAGGGGATATTAGCGTTCACTAACAAATAGGTTTTCATAGGTTCACCAAAAACCTTTACAATTGTGTCTTTGTCTATGGGCTTACACAATTTTAAAAAAACCCCACTTCTGAGTTTTCCTCCTATCTCCTCAGATAACCAATACAATAAGATTTTTCTAGCAAATCTTGAAAGAAACCAAAACAGAAAGGAATTTACAATTAAATGTAAAATACCTGATTATCTCCTTCGTTGTACCAGCCCGGTAGAACCAAGTCAGTGTAGATGATTGAAATGTCCAGTTCTCAATACATCCTAATTACAATGGTCTAATTCTAATAGATTTTAAATTAAACCAAGTAGGGCTTGCCTTAATTGATTTTGATTCCAAAGAAGGGAATAACAATTCCTCTTATCAAATTAGATTGGAATAGCAGAAACAAAATCATTAAATAAAAGCTAAGGAAAGAGAATATTAAATAGCACACACTTAGCTTAGATGGAGCACAGAATTATCTCTCAAAAGTTCGATGAAGATTGGCTTGAATGGATTAATTAATTCAATGATTTCTTCTAAGATTCGTGCTCTATTTATAGGTGAGCAGATCGCGTCCTTGACTGGTCTAGGGAGCTCTTCGACTAGTCGAAGCAATAACAGATATTTGAAAAATCAGGCGCGATAAGCTTTGACCGTTCTACGACTGGTCGAAGGTCACCTTCGACTGGTCGTAGGTCACCTTCGACTGGTTGAAGGTCTCCTTCGACTGGTCGAAGAACTTAAAATTCTTTGCTGGACTTTGAGTCGAAGACTTTCGACTGGTCAAAGATGCAGTCGACACTGTTCCTTCGACTGGTCGAACAGATTCCTGGACTAGTCGAAGCCTAACAGAAATTATACGAATTTTGTAACAAACTCACGACTGATCGAGGAATTTCTTAGACTGGTCGAAGCAAAGCTAGGACTAGTCGAAGAAGGCCTAGGACTAGTCGAAGAACAGACCAAACTCATGTAAAATAAACATCCGACTTATGTATCCAAAGTGACCTACTTCTAAGGTCAACCTAAGGTCAGTCAACTCAAAAATGAGTAAGGACATTGAAACATTAGGAACAAGTGACCTTGAAGTTTAAGCCTTGAAGTCTTGATGTAGTTCAATCTTGAAATCTTGATGTAGCTCATCCTTGAAAGTGTCTTGAGTTCTTTACGAACTGCCTTGTACTCTTCTTGAAGTCTTGCATTCTTGAGTCATGTCTTGTGAGCAGTTCTTACAGACAAGGTTGATCTTTGTACTTGTGAGCTTTGCTTGTTGTGAGCTTTGCTTGTTCATGAATGTTGATCTTTGAGAGAGCTTCACTTATACAAGTTATAGTGATTTTAGCACCACAAATTTGACAACAGACAGGGATATAAACTATAGCACTTACAATCTCCCCCTTTGTCAAATTAATGACAAAACACATAACCAAGATAAACATAAAGTAAAACAACTGGTTAAAGAATCATGAACCATTAAAGAATCATGAACCAGTTAATATCAACTAGCTTACCTGCAAATCAATATTCAGTAATCAACATTCAACCAGTTCATTCAACTAGTTCAAACAACATACTCCCCCTGGGTAACATAAGCAATGCTACTCCTCTCACAATCACATCGTTAAGAACAAACCATTCTCCCCCTTTTTGTCACAATATGACAAAGGAAACAACAATAAAGGATAACTAAATAAAGGGATATATGAGAGTAAATATGTGGAGTTATGAGATTATAGTAAAAACCAGAGATAGAGATACTCAGCATAGTTTCACATAGAATAAATATCCACCATAAAATAAAGATAGTATCCAACTCAAAATCAGTCAACCAAGTGCTAAGTTATAAAGTTATTACAGACCAGAAATCTCATATAAACTAATCAGAACCAGAACCAGATGACGGAGCAGGAATAGAGGGATCAAGTTGGTGCATGCCTTTGTTCAATCGCCTAAGATATTTGCACATGTACTTGAATTGTAAATCATGAGCAACAGACATGTTTTCCATCTTTACATTTATATTCTCAACTTTATCCTCTAATGCACTCAGACGAGCATCAACATCAGATGGTTCAAAATCTGGATCATTTGTTGAGTCAGAATCCAGTTCCTCAAAAATGTCATCCATATTAATGTCATCACTAGCTTCTTCATGACCACCACCACCACCACCTTGTTCAGGAAGTAAATCCAGCTTCATCTTATTGATATTAGTATTGTTAAAAATCAGATGATGGATCGGTGCCTCATCAACCGGCATATCGACTAACATATGTGTAACCAATACAGTCATTAAATAGGCAAAAGGAATGTCACTATGACCAGGATGGAGTCTAAACTAAAGAATGAAATGACAGATTAAGGAAGGTAAACAAATCTGAGTACCACTAGAAATAGCATAGATAACACGAACCATAAACGAGGTCAAGTCAGTTTTATTACCCAAACGAGGATACAGATTAGACACAAAGATTTTGTGGAGAATTCTGTACTTGGGTAACAAATACCTTGCGGGAAGCGCATTCCCTTTTCGTGTCCATTGAACATCCATGTTGTACAAATCTCTAGTGAGCATGCGTTTTTCAAAAATTGAGGGTTTATCAGTTAGGTTATGGATAGGAATACCCTCATCATTCACAGGAATGTTCATAAGGGCTGAAATTAAATGACGATCAATGTCAAAAGGCCCTTCTCTAGTAGATATTTTAAAAGTTAAATTATCCTGTGAGAAAGCACTAATACATGCAAACATGGATTGGGCAATGGACCGGTATGCTGGCCCACCCCAATGTAATAAGTTAACCCAACCTACAGCTTCAAGCATAGGAAAGATGTCAAAAGGAGCAATATGATTAACATCAACAGGATGTTCAACAATAACATTACGTAATCTAATGTCCCTAACATAAGATGGATCATCATTGGGAACAAGAAGATGACGCTTAGAGATAATGGTCGATCTGGAGGAAGAAGAAGGACCACGGGAAGTAGTTTTTCTACCTCTAGAAGCCATTTGCAACAAAGATATCAAGGAAATAAGAAGTTGCAAAGGATTGAGAAGTGGGTTTACTCAAAACAGATTTTTCAAAATCCAAACCCCAAATCTCAATGAAATCTAAAATAGAAAGCTTAAAGATAGAAAAATAAACAATCTAGATACAAATCTGCAAGAAAAACGCAATTGGAACACTAACCTTGAAGAACATGAACAATGAGTTCAACAAGTCGAAGCTCGACTCCTTAGAGAGGAAAAACGGAATGAGGAAGAAAGCAAAATCCCCAAATTTTAAGTGATTCCCGAGATCTACGACTGGTCGTGGATATCTACGACCGGTCGAGTATACTCATGACTGGTCGAAGAATGTCTAAAAATTCATATTTCTTTCAAATTATTCAAAATTTGGAATTCAATCTAGCAAATATATACACTATGATACAAGTAGGCATAAATAATCATTTTAAAATGCACATGCCAAGATCAAATTTCATCTTTTTGAACCTGCTTTTATCGAGAGGTTTTGTGAAAATGTCAGCTCGTTGATCTTCGGTAGGAATATATTCTAAAGATATAACTTTTTCTTCTACTAATTCCCGAATATAATGAAATCTAATGTCAATGTGCTTAGTACGAGAATGTAAAATAGAATTTTTGAAATATTTATCGCACTGAAATTATCACAATGTAATAACATAGAATCCTGTTTAATTCCATAATCACTTAGCATTCGTTGCATCTAAACAAGCTATGTACATGCATTACCAGCTGCGATATACTCAGCTTCAACTGTTGAAAGTGATATAGAATTTTGTTTCTTACTAAACCAGAAAACTAGACAATTTCCAATGTAAAAACAACCACCACTGGTTGATTTTCTATCATCTAGATTATCAGCCCAGTCAGCATCCGAGTACCCATCTAATTGGACACTAGTCTCATGAGGATACCAGAGACCGAGATTTACAGTACTTGCGACATATCTAATAATCCGCTTGACAGCAATCAAGTGAGATTCTTTTGGATCAGATTGATATCTTGCGCAAATACCAACACTTAGAGAAATATCAAGTCTACTAGCAGTTAAATATAACAAACTACCAATCATACTCCGATAAAGTTTTAAGTCAACATTTTTACCATTAGAGTCTTTTGAGAGTTTCAGGGTAGTACTCATAGGAGTATCGAAATTCTTACCATTCTCAAATCCAAATCTCTTGATTAGATTCAAAGCATACTTAGATTGAGAAATGAATATTCCTTCAGGTTGTTGCTTTACTTGCAATCCAAGGAAATAAGTCAATTCCCCAACCATGCTCATTTCGAACTGTGATTTCATCAAATCTGCAAACTCAGTAGTCAAGTCAGTACAAGTTGATCCATAAATGATATCATCAACATAAATCTGTACCATTAAGATATGATCATTATGTTTTTTAACAAACAGAGTTTTATCAACAGATCCCATTTGAAAATTATGACTTAAAAGAAATTTTGTTAGTTTCTCATACCATGCCCTAGGTGCTTGTTTTAATCCATAAAGTGCCTTTTTAAGCCGATACACATGATCAGTATTTTTGGGATCTTCAAAACCCATTGGCTGTTCAACATAGACTTCTTCATGTAAATCGCCATTTAGAAAAGCACTTTTCACATCCATTTGATAGATCTTTATCTTTCTAAAACATGCAATGGATATAAATAGTCTGATAGATTCAAGACGTGCTACTGGTGCAAAAGTTTCATCAAAATCAATTCCTTCAATTTGAGTATAACCTTGTACCACTAGTCTAGCCTTGTTTCTAATTATATTTCCACAATCGTCAGACTTATTTTTGAAAATCCATTTTGTTCTAATGATGTGTTTATCTTTAGGTCTTGGTACGAGATACCAAACATCATTTCTTACGAATTGGTTAAGTTCTTCTTGCATCGCAACAATCCAGTTCTCATAAGCAAGAGCTTCTTTTACGTTAGATGGTTCTATTTGGGATGTAAAACATACATAATTACATATATCCTCAAGTTGTCTACGGGTGCGAACACCGGTGAGAGGGTTTCCAAGAATTTGTGTGGTTGGATGATCTTTAACAGTCCTAACTCAGAATCAGTCTGATTCGATGAAGTATCGGGTTTATCAATGATTAGAACTTCATCATTATCTGAATTAGGGATTGGCGTGTTTAAGTGATCATCAATGACAACATTGATGGACTCTTGAATCACACCAGTTCTTTTGTTCAAACCCTATAAGCTCGACTGTTTAAGGAATATCCTAGAAAAATCCCTTCATCACTCTTCGTATCGAATTTTTCCAAATTTTCACGATCTCGTAAAATATAGCACTTGCTGCCAAAAACTCGAAAGTATTTGACAGTAGGCTTTTTATTGAACCACAATTCGTAAGCCGTTTTATTATTTTGCTAGTGTAGACTCGGTTAATAATATAGCAAGCTGTGTTGACTGCTTCAGCCCAAAGATTTTTAGAGAGCTTCATGCTATTCAACATGACATTAGCCATTTCTTGAAGCACCCTATTCTTTCTTTCTACAATTCCATTTTGTTGTGGAGTTTTGGGAGCAGAGAATTCATGTAATATTCCTTGGTCGGTACAAACTTCTCAAAATTGCTATTCTCAAATTCAGATCCATGATCACTACGAATCTTACTGATTTGAGAAGATTTTTCAGTTTGAATCCTTTTGAGAACTTTTCTTACTTCTTCAAGGGTTTCAGATTTATCCCTTAAGAAGACTACCCATGTGAATCTGGTAAAGTCATCAACTATTACCAGGATATACTTTTTCCCACCACGACTTTCCGTTCTGGTAGGTCCTATCAGATCCATGTGGAGGAGTTCGAGTGGTCTTGATGTGGTATTTGAATTCACCTTTTTGTGTGAGTTCCTTGTTTGTTTGCCTATCTGGCACTCACCACATATTTTATCTAATTTCTGAAGTTTGGGTAAACCTCTTATAAGTTCTCGTTTGCTCAATCTATATAAATTTCGATAATGTACATGTCCAAGACGTTTGTGCCATAAATCAGTCTCGTCTGTATGGACCATGTAACATGTTTGATTAGATGAGCTGGATTCGCTAATAATATAGCAATTTTCAGACGTTCTACGTCCAGTTAATATTACAGAACCCTTATTGTTTAGTATCTCACAGCTTTGATTAGAAAACCGAACACTATGGTTATTATCACATATTTGAGATATACTAAGCAAGTTATGTTTTAAGCCTTCAACATATAAAACGTTTTTAAACACAGGAAGATTAAAAAGTTGAACCGTACCTTGGCCTATAATCTTGCAGTTGCTACCATCACCAAATGTGACTGATCCATCAGTCATATCTTTCAGATCCGTGAATAAAGCTTTGTCACCTGTCATATGCCTGGAGCATCCACTGTCTAGGTACCACTTTGAATGACTTGTTGGGTTTGAAAGCAGTGTGAGCAACCAAGCAGGCAACTTTAGGAACCCATTTCATAACTGTTTTGGGTTTAGGAACATAGTTGGTCTTCTTTTGTTTATAGTTGTAAGAATGACCTATAGAGTTAGATTTTAAGAGCTCCTTGAGTAAATCAACTATCTTTTCAGCTAGTGGATTTCGTTTCTGATTAAAGTTGACATGGCTGCTTCTAGGTTTTCGAAAAGTTTTTGAATTTCTAGAAAAATCTTGATAAGTACTTTTCCTTTTTGAGTTTGAGGACTCTCCTTTAACAAACATAGGAGGAGTATACTTTTGTTTAGGAGATAGATTTTTATTATAGCCCAACCCGGATAGATCGCCACATTTTCTTGATCCGGATAAAAGTTTTTCTAACTTTGGATCACCTTGGGCATATTTCCATGTGTCCTTTAGACTCAGAAGAGAAGATACTTCAGTTTTGAGTTTCTCAATTTCAGATTTCAAATCAATAATTAGGGAGTTTTTGAATTCCAAATCGCATTTTGATTTTTCAAAACAATCTGAAATTTGTGATTTTTCTAAGATAAGTGATTCAAAACATTCTTTGAGTTTAGAAAACTTTTCTTTTTGAAGTTTAAGTTTGACAGCAATTTTACAACTTTCCTTATATAGGGCATTGTAAGCGTCTTGAAGATCATCTTCATTTTCACATTCACTACTCAGATTTTCTTCACTTGTTGAGTCATTATCTGAAAATGTGAATTTGGCTAGAGTCATAAGAGCTATAACTTCATTACCCGACTCAGTTTCAGAATCTTCTGATTTAGAAGAAGCTTCAGAATCAGATGATTCATCCCATGTATCCAATATACCCTTCTTCTTGGGTTTGTCCTTTTTAGGACATCTATTTGCTAAGTGCCCATATTCTTGACAGTTGTAACATTGACTATCTTTCAAAGATTTTCGAGATTTGGGTCTAAACTTCTTTTGGTCATTTGATTTTTGAAAACCAACCCTTGTCTTGCTTTTGAAAATCTTGTAAAATTTCTTAGCTAAAAGAGCTATATCATCTTCTGAATCAGAATTTTCTTCTTAATTACATTTAGAAGATTTTAATGCGATAAACTTACCTTTAGGAGTTTAAAGTTTAACTCGTAGGTTTGTAGAGAACCAACTAGTTCTTCTACCCTCATATTATCAGCATCACGAAGTTCCTGGATCGCGGTTACTTTAGAATTGAACCGTTCAGGAAGTGAGCGTAATATCTTTGCACATACTTTACTTTCTGGGATTTTATCGCCAAGACCCCACATTGAGTTTACAATGTCATTCAATCTAGTGTAAAAGTCCATAAACATTTCATTTTCCTTCATATGAATTTCTTCAAATCTGGTTGTGAGGAGTTGGACTTTAGATTTTTTGACAATTGTAGTACCCTCGTGTGTCATTTCTAATATATCCCAAGCTTGCTTTGCAGTATCACAGGAAATGATTCTTTTGAACTCATCCGGTGATAGTGCGCAAGTGATTGCATTTAGTGCTTTAGCATTTGCACTACTCTCACTTTTCTGAAGTGTGGTCCATTGGTAATATGGTGTGACTTTCATAGATTTTGAACCGTCAACCCCAGTAACTTCCATGATAGGAGGTTTCCATTCAGTCACTGTGGCTTGCCACACACTCTCATCCATTGATTTGAGGAAGATCCTCATTCTGGCTTTCCAATAGGCATAGTTGGAGCCATCAAAGGGTGGAGGCCTAGTGACTGAAAGGCTATCAAAATTTGACATCTTAAATAGCTTAAATCGTTAGCTCAGGAATTAAATCCAAGAATTAAAAGAGCTATTAGGCTTTGATACCACTTGAAAAGGCCTAGCTATATGTCCTAGAGGGGGGGGGGGGGGAATAGGACAATGCCAAATAAAACTTATAACAGCGGAATTAAAAAGAATATGATAGCCAAATAAATCACAATGCAGGAAAGTAAAACAACCTCAAAATTTAGATCTTGAGAGGTTGATACAAATGTTGTTCTAAGGACAACCTTACACCAAAAACCAGAGTTTATGGTAGGACAACCTTATTTCTAGAAAATCTTTGTATCAAATCTCAAACCAAAGAGGAATACAGAAATAAACACAAACTGAACTGAAATAAATTGTAATCACAAATGTATTGTTCTAGGGACAGCCATACACCATAAAAATGGCAGGGCAACCTTGCTGGAACAACTTTAAAGGAAATTGAATATCAAGCTGATAAAGGAATAACAGAAAATAAATTCTAAACTATTACAAAATTCCCACAATGCTTGAATTAAATGATTACAACATTCACCACCATACATACATCCCACAAATGAATAATTAAAGATTAGAAGTATAAATCATTCAACCACAACACAAGGGATTATAGTGGTTCGCCTGTGTGTTCACCAACTGTTAAACAACAGCCACACAGAATGCTACTCCACTCCTAATATCCTCACACAGGGGATATTAGCGTTCACTAACAAAATAGGTTTTCACAGGTTCACCCAAAAACCTTTACAATTGTGTCTTTGTCTGTGGGCTTACACAATTAAAAAAAACCCCACTTCTGAGTTTTCCTGGCTCTCCTCAGATAACCAATACAACAAGATTTTTTTGGCAAATCTTGAAAGAAACCAAAACAGAAAGGAATTTACAATTAAATGTAAAATACCTGATTATCTCCTTCGTTGTAACAGCCCGGTAGAACCAAGTCCGAGTAGATGATTGAATGTCCAAGTTCAATGTCCAGTACTCAATTACAATGGTTTAATTCTAATAGATTTTAAATTAAACCAAGTAGGGCTTGCCTTAATTGATTTTGATTCCAAAGAAAGGGAATAACAATTCCTCTTATCAAATTAGATTGGAATAGCAGAAACAAAATCAATTAAATAAAGCTAAGGAAAGAGAATATTAAATAAGCACACTTAACTTAGATGGAGCACAGAATTATCTCTCAGAAGTTCGACAAAGATTGGCTTGAATGGATTAATTAATTCAATGATTTCTTCTGAGATTCGTGCTCTATTTATAGGTGAGCAGATCGCGTCTTCGACTGGTCTAGGGAGCTCTTTGACTAGTCGAAGCAATAACAGATATTTGAAAAATCAGGCGCGATAAGCTTTGACCGTTCTACGATTGGTCGAAGGTCTCCTTCGACTGGTCGTAGGTCACCTTCGACTGGTCGAAGAACTCAAAATTCTTCGCTGGACTTTGAGTCGAAGACTTTCGACTGGTCGAAGATGCAGTCGACACTGTTCCTTCAACTGGTCGAACAGATTCCTGGACTAGTCAAAGCCTAACAGAAATTATCCAAATTTTGTAACAAACTCACCACTGATCGAGGAATTTCTTAGACTAGTCGAAGCAAAGCTAGAACTAGTCGAAGAAGGCCTAGGACTAGTCGAAGAACAGACCAAACTCATGTAAAATAAACATCCGACTTATGTATCCAAAGTGACCTACTTCTAAGGTCAACCTAAGGTCAGTCAAACCTCAAACATGAAGGACATTGAAACAGTAGGAACAAGTGACCTCGAAGTTTAAGCCTTGAAGTCTTGATGTAGTTCAATCTTGAAATCTTGATGTAGCTCATCCTTGAAAGTGTCTTGAGTTCTTTACGAACTGCCTTGTACTCTTCTTGAAGTCTTGCATTCTTGAGTCATGTCTTGTGAGCAGTTCTTACAGACAAGGTTGATCTTTGTACTTGTGAGCTTTGCTTGTTGTGAGCTTTGCTTGTTCATGAATGTTGATCTTTGAGAGAGCTTCACTTATGCAAGTTATAGTGATTTTGGTACCACAAATTTGACAACAGACAGGGATATAAACTATAGCACTTACAGAATTCACACTTTGTTGGCCACTCATCCATCAAATATATAACCGTACAGGTAGCACAAGTGGCTTAAGTGATATGCAGGTTTAGACTGATGAGGAGTCATCTTGGTGGTCAAGGATACATGGTTGTACCTGTCAAGGAAGTTGCGCGATCTTGCAGCTTTCGTTTATATATTTTGCAAGCTTTTAAATTTCTTATGTAAGTAATCATGTAATTGTTAGTGTAGAGACATTAGTTTGTATAAGTCATTATGGGCAACCTCTTGTGTATTCTAAATGTAAATGAAAATTTTTCTTTATGCCGACTTGTTCATCCTACGCTTATCTGCTAACTCTAATAAAAGAAAAAGATTATATATAGAATTTGGCTCTTCTTAGGTTAACACTCGGGTTTTGGGAAACGAGTCATATACTCGGGTCCTAAAAACATGGGGCGTTACACTTGCACATGGGCCTTGAATACATCACAATGGCCACAACCCATGGGCTTCAAATATACAATATGCGGGCCCTACACATGGGCCTCAATACATCACAGGTGGGCCCTGCACATGAGCCTCAAATATACATCATGATGGGCCTCATGGATGGGCCACAATATAATTAAAGTGGGCCTCACAGGTGGGCCACAAGTATATCAAGCTGGGCCTCTCAAATGGGCCACAAAATACATCAAATCGGGCCTCACAGGTGGGCCACAAGTATATCAAGGTGGGCCTCACAGGTGGGCCACAAGTATATCAAGGTGGGCCTCTCGAATGGGCCACAAAATACATCAAAGTGGGCCCATGTAGCACTGCCTAGATGGACGGCTGGCCCCACATGGGTGGACGGTGTATACAACACATATCATCAAGGCAGGCCCCACCGTCTGCTGCTGGACGATGGGGATCAAATGCATCAGGGCGTGGTCCACACGTATGGACGGTGTAGATCAACAACACATACATCATGCATGGGATCCACAAAACTTGCTGACGTCTAAATAGCAGCCACGCTGCTGCTAGGTGGCCCCTGGCCCACCGTCCAAGAGATGGACGACTGGGATCTAAAACAGGTGGACGACCTAGATATAACACGGACATCAAGGTGGTCCCCACCCTCACACGTGCAGGGTGGGTCCCATAGAACTTGCTGTCATCAGCATCAGGTGGGTCCCATGTGGGACTCACCACAACATTATATATAATATGTTATTATAATATACATTACAATAGAGTCCAGTGTCTAGCGTCCTAGACGGACGACCTGGATGCAAGGTAGGGACGGTGTGGATAATCCCATGCACCACGGTGGAGCACGTGTTGATCAACACTAATCCAGATGGGTAACACTGTTCAGGGCAACTAGACGGTGCAGATGAAGCACTGCAGCAAGATGTGGTCCACGGTTGAACATCAAAGGTTGAATATGCTTCATTTTAGAGTAGATGGAGTGGATCAAACACCCATCACGATCATGGCCCACAGAACTGGACGGATGGACAGAGAGGATATAAAATAAATACATCAAGGTAGCCCTGCACGCTGTAGGTGGGCCTGACACCGTCCAAACTGATCCAGTACCGTCCAGATGGCCTGGACGGTGTGGATTAAAACGCATACAGTATAGTGGCCCCACACGCAAGGACAGCGTGAATAAAATACATACATCCTAGTGGTGTCCCACATCCAGGGATTGGACGTGAGGCTTCCCACATCCACCGTCCAGATGATGGACGGTCTGGATGGCGTGGATTTAAAACATACTTCATGTGGGTCCTATTAAATGGGCGGACGGCGTGGATGAAATCCACACGCAGGTGGGTCCTACGTAGCTGGACGGCATGGATCATCATAGGTGGGCCATAAAAATATAGAAAAGGAGAGAGAGAGAGAGAGAGAGAGAGAGAGAGAGAGAGAGAGAGAGTTAAAAACGTGAGGTGGGGGAGCTCCGCCACTATGAGCTCCCCTAGATCTTACAATGCATCAAGATGGGTCCCAAAATAGGTGGGCTCTACATCAAAACTACAATTTATAACTACGAACACCCACCGTAGGTTCTTCTTCTTCCTTCTTCCACCAACGCGTTCAAGAGCTCCAAAGGAATAAGATTCAACGGTTGAGATCGATTTTGGAGGGTGGGATTGGGTGGTAGGGAGTTAGCCACACCTAGTTTCTCTCATGGAAGCCATGGACATCCAAGCTTGCTAATGGAGAAAGGAAATGAGAGAGAAAAGAGATGTAAGGAGGGAGGGATGGGTGTGATGGGTGAAAAGGTGAGTGATGGGTGAAAAGGTGAGTGATGTATACTTGATATGTAAGGGTGTGTAAGAGAAAGAGTTGACTTGAGGGGGTTGCTTGTACTTGACATGATGTATACTTGATTGATGGGATTGATGTGATGTTCTCTTGGGTTTGCAAATGTGCGGCATTTTTCTCGAACTGAACGCTCATGCATCCACTCGGTCTAGATGGTGGAGCAACCTCTGGAACCAAGAGGGTTTAGGGACTTTCACCCAGGGATATCTATAGCACCCCATGTAGAACAGATTTCCGGTGTCTCATCTAGCCATCCATGATATGCTTGTGGAGGCTACGGCCCTAATGTCGCTAAGGGGTACAGTAATCATAGCACATGATGCAAAATGCATGAGTCATACAATCCAGTAATGCATCAATCCTACGCATACGGTGCGCTCTTGTGAGATAATCTCCGCCTATCAGGGAGTCTCATAATAACCGGCACTATGACATATGCAATGGTCAACCATATCTCATAACAAACATACAGATGATGCGTATGGGCATGTATCACGATGTTATGCTGTCACATACTCATAATCGGTATCAATAACCGGAATCGACAATTGACCTCGACAATGTGGACATTTAACCAACATTACCCCCAAGGAATAGCCCACATAGAGCCTAACATATAGTGGACCCATGGCCTCACATAAGGGCTAAATATACAATGTCATGGGCCTCACTCAAGAGCTTAATACACATCACGAGGGGCCTTTCACATGGGCCTAACATACACCACAATGGGCTCCATCGCCTGGCCCTCAAATGCATCACAATAAGCCTCATCATATAGGCCTCATATACATCACATTGGGCCTTAAACACGGGCTGAATACACATCACAATGGGCCTCAAATACGGGTAGATGGATAATCGAAATCGGCCATAACAATCAGAATCAATCGATAATCGGCCTCGATAATCGGAATTGGCAAATCGGCCACGTCAATCGGAATCGGCAATCGATCACGATAATTCGCCTCGATAGCTAATTGGCAATCAGCCACAACAATCAGAATCGGCAATCGGCCACGACAATCGAAATCGATTGATAATCGGCCTCATTAATCAGAATCGGTAAAACGGTTAGGTCAATCGGAATCGACAATCGGTCGCGATAATCGACCTCGATCGCTAATCGGCAATCGCCCATAACCATCAGAATTGGTAATCGGTCACGATAATTGGAATCGATCGATAATCAGCCTCGTTAATCAGAATCGGAAAATCAGTTATGTCAATCGAAATCGGCAATTGGGTCACGTTAATCGGCCTCGATCGCTAATCGGCAATCGGCCTTGATAATCGGAATCAGTCTCGACAATCGGAATCGGCCTCAAAAATCGAAATCGACATCGACAATCGAAATCGACCTCGATAATCGGCCAAACGAGGCCTAAGGGAAGGTCACAATGTGGACATTAAACCATCATTGCCCATCAATGTGGACATTTAACTAACATTGCTCCTAAGGAGTGGTCCACATAGAACCAAACACATAGTGGGCCCATAGCCTCGCACAAGGGCCTAATATACATCATCATGGGCCTCACTTATGGAGCATATACGCATTGCATTGGGCCTTACTCAAATGGGTCGCAATACATCACGTTGGGTCTCCGCAAATACAATAAGTTGGGCCTCTTATATATTACATTGGGCCTTATCAAATGAGCCCCAAGTACATCACATCGGCCGCACCAAATGGGCCCCAATATGTCAAATGGGCCGAAAATACATCACAATGGGCCGCAGGACAAGGGACTCGAATATATCACACTGGGCCACGACCATGGGCCTCTCATGCATCACATCGGGCCTTGCCATCTGGGCCGGAAATACATCACAATGGGCTTCAAATACGCAATAGGTGGGCCCCATCACATGGGCCATAAATACATTACATCAGGCCTTTCCCATGGGCCTCGAATACATCAAAGTGGGCCTCACAGGTGGGCCACAAGTATATCAAGGTGGGCCTCTCGAATGAGCCACAAAATGCATCAAAGTGGGCCTCACAGGTGGGCCACAAGTATATCAAGGTGGGTCTCTCAAATGGGCCACAAAATACATCAAAGTGGGCCTCACAGGTGGGTAACAAGTATATCAAGGTGGGCCTCTCGAATGGGCCACAAAATACATCGAAGTGGGCCTCATAGGTGGGCAACAAGTATATCAAGGTGGGCCTCTCGAATGGGCCACAAAACACATCAAAGTGGGCCTCATAAGTGGGCCATAAGTATATCAAGGTGGGCCTCTCGAATGGGCCACAAAATACATCAAAGTGGGCCCATGTAGCACTACCCAGATGGACGAGCTAGATACAAATACATCACGGCTGGCCCCACATGGGTGGACAGTGTATACAACACATATTGTCAAGGCAGGCCCCACCGTTCGCTTCTACTGGACGGTGGGGTTCAAATGCATCAGGGCATGGTCCACGCGTGTGGACGATGTAGATCAACAACACATACATCATGCATGGGATCCACAAAACTTGCTGAAGTCTAAACAGCAGCCATGCTGCTGCTGGGTGGCCCCTGGCCCACCATCCAAGAGATGGACGGTTGAGATCTAAAACAGGTGGACGGCCTAGATATAACATGGACATCAAGGTGGTCCCCACCCTCACACGTGCAGGGTGGGTCCCACAAACTTGTTGTCATCAACATCAGGTGGGTCCCACATGGGACCCACCACAATGTTATATATAATATATTATTATAATATACATTACAATGGAGTCCAGTGTCCAGCGTCCTAGATGGACGGCTTGGATGTAAGGTAGGGACAGTGTGGATAATCACATGCACCACGGTGGAGCATGTGCTAATAAGCACTAATCCAGATGGGTACCACCGTCCATGGCACCTGGATGGTGTAGATGAAGCACTGCAGCAGGGTGTGGTCCACAGTTGAACATCAGAGGTTGAATATGCCTCATTTTGGAGCAGATGGCGTGGATTAAGCACCCATCACGATCATGGCCTACAGAACTGGATGAATGGACAGAGAGGATATAAAATAAATACATCAAGGTGGCCCTGCACACTGCAAGTGGGCCTGGCACCGTCCAAACTGATCCAATACCGTCCAGATGGCCTGGACGGTGTGGATCAAAACGCATACAGCATAGTGGCCCCACACGCAAGGACAATGTGAATAAAATATATACATCCTGGTGGTGTCCCACATCCAGGGACTGGGCGTGAGGCATCCCACATCCACCATCCGGATGATGGATGGTCTGGATGGCGTGGATTTAAAACATACTTCATGTGGGTCCCATTAAATGGACGGATGGCATGGATGAAATCCACACGTAGGTGGGTCCTACGTAGCTTGGCGGCATGGATCATCATACGTGGGCCATAAAAAATATAGAAGAAGAGAGAGAGAGAGAGAGAGAGAGAGAGAGAGAGAGAGAGAGAGAGAGAGAGAGAGAGAGAGAGAGAGAGAGAGAGAGAGAGAGAGAGAGACGTGAGATGGGGGAGCTCTGCCACTATGAGCTCCCCTAGATCTTACAATGCATCAAGATGGGTCTCAAAATAGGTGGGCCCTACATCAAAACTACAATCTACAACTATGAACACCCACCATAGGTTCTTGTTCTTCCTTCTTCCACCAACGCATTCAAGAGCTTCAAAGGAATAAGATTCAACGGTTGAGATCGATTTTGGAGGGTGGGATTAGGTGGTAGGGAGTGGGCCACACATAGTTTCTCTCATGGAAGCCATGGACGTCCAAGCTTGCTAATGGAGAAGGAAAATGAGAGAGAAAAGAGATGTAAGGAGGGAGAGATGGGTGTGATGGGTGAACAGGTGAGTGATGGGTAAAAAGGTGAGTGATGCGTACTTGACATGTAAGGGTGAGTAAGAGAAAGAGTTGACTTGAGGGGGTTGCTTGTACTTTACATGATGTATACTTGATTGATGGGATTAATGTGACGTTCTCTTGGATTTGTAAATGTGCAGCGTTTTCCTCGAACTGAACGTGGGCCCACATCTCCTAGCCCGGGTATCGCCTCGGCGCGTGAGACGTGGTGACGGTGCGATCGCTAGGGTACAAGTCTCGGGTTGAGCCGACTCTAGAATACGGGATATGACTCAGGATTGCGCACAAATGCCGATAACAGGTCGTGAGTCGCCGAAATTCGACTGGGAGGACCACGAAAGCCTACGGAACATTACAATCTAGGATACGGTTCTTACAGCATGAGCTCAACTGATATATGCCATCGAAAATATCATTGCACTGAGCTCTCAGTTTCACCAATAGGAAGAGTTTTGTACAGTTGGAGGCACTCAATTTCAGCAGCAAAAAACCAATAAAATCTCTTCATTCCTTTCAACGGATGCCCAGGCTCCTGTTCACATTTGAAGTCTAATGAGTTTCCATGTCATCATTTATAACAATTAATAACAATTTGTAGCTAACCTGCCTCTGAAATTATCACAAAGCAAGGATTTAAATGACAATGGAGCCACCAAGACTCCCAAACAAACAACTTCATAACTATCTCATTAAGTATATACAGGGGCAAAGATAAATTTTAGCCAAAAGGCCCAAATCACTGACAACTGTTGATATTGGAGGAGAATAAGATGGAAAACAGTTGCCATTTCACTAATAGTAAATCATTGTTAAACGGCCTTAAGGAGACAAAGTGACACCAACACGCAAGCACTACTAGACACACCCTCGAATATGCAGGCCTGTGTGAAATGGAATTACCAAAAAAAAAAAAAAACTGTTCACAGGTTGAAATGAATAGAAACACAATAACTAAACTGCAAAGATCCTGAGTTTAGTTCTAGGAGAAACTGAAAATCTACATATATTCTACACAAACAAATTAGCAGTGTATGGGGCTAAATTTAGAACTGGTGCAGGAATGAGAAAAAGAAAAAAGCAACAACTATTTCAACCTCAAGAAACTCTATTTTCATCTTCAGTCTTATAAAGTTACCTGCACACGTTTGCTTGATATCTGATTTCAGCCATTCCCCTATCACTCCCACATTGGACCTGCTTTACCCCAAGCCGCTGCAATGTATCCTTGCTAGTGTGGGTAATCTACAGGTTGGATTTCATGAGACTAAAAACTTACCATACAATCAGAGGTTGGAATTTTGTGCCTGCTGGTAATTTCAACTGTAACTGCTCTGATAAATAAAAAGTATCAGATAACATTTATTTCTCAACTCCAAAACAATCATCACCCATACAAGACATGAATACATGAGAAAGAAGATTAGGATGGTGGACACTTAATTAAAAGGTCAAATGCAAGCAACTTGGCAAGTGCCATGCTTTTGTCATGCATTGGTACTGTTTAGATAACAAACCAACAGTCATCTTCTCTAGGATCCAAATGGAAGCAACAAGGTCATTACAGAGGTGAGTGATATTTTACTTCTATGCCATGCATTGGTGAAAATATCCACTGCAGGCTTTAGACATAATGAAGAAAGTGCACCACAAAGCATGCCCTGTGTACAGAGCTGAAAGCCTAAAAGGATGCCTCTGGATGGATCTTATAACTATTAAGAAAAGCAATTTAATAGTGAACAAACTAAATTTCTTGTGATAGCATAAGTAGAAATACTCCAAAAGTTAGGAATTGATTTCAAAAGGGAAGTAGTTCTAAGTCGTTACAGTCAGATTTCATGATAAACAATTAGCCATAAATGAAATTTCTGAAAGCTTCTCTCCTCTTCAGTGTTCAAATTATATTGAAGAAAAGAATAACTGTAATACTCTTGACTGAGTGTGATGAATCCGTAGACATGAAACCGGCAGTTGTAAATGTATTATACAGGTACCCAGTGCATTCTAGATGGTATGCTTTAGCGTAATTTTAAAAAAAAAATGTACGATCATAAATGACTTGTTGGTGGACATGATGGATAGTTAAAATGAGAAGTAGACCAAGGTACAAATTCAAGCAGCATAGGTTCATATATCAAAGGTTGTGATCATCTAATCATCTGATGTAGGGAGTATGCCCCATCTACAGTGGATCCTACTATTTGGGCATTTTGGATTTAATTGCGTGTATGAAACATGCATGATGGCCAACTGCATGTGTATCTCTATTATACTCTACCAGATAATCTAACAACTCTTTTAAGAAAAAAGTGTTATGATGCAACATGACTATAGCTCTCAAACAGGGGATGCGAGGGGCCAGCTTGGCCAGGTATGGCCCAACACTAAAAGACCCATGGCCTGAGATTGACCAAACTCTAATACACCTGCCTTGGTTCATATTAAACTGTGTTTATTAGTCACTCGTGAGTCGTGAGTCGCACTAAATGCCCATGGCATCATGATAAACTTTTGAGAAAAAGCATTTAAATACATCAGAACATGGGTCAGCAATTGCAGCTTTGAAAGGAAAAAACACTGCAATGCATAAAGGTGATATACCTTCAGTCTTCTAATTCAGCTACCAAGGATTTAACTCTTCTCAGAATGCAGGAATTTTGTCCTCTTTTACAGACATGACTAGTTCCATTAGCCTATAATTCCTTGGCTGCAATTACCCACAGTAAATGAGCACGGTTAAATGCCACGATGATAGAAGAAAGAAGTCATAGAAACGTAACAAGGGGATATGATATCATGAGGTGTGTTAATTCCACACGCATGCAAATCCATACACGTCCGCATAGAGGCACAGGTGCAAGTATGAAACACATGTTTGGGATGAACTTTCAATAAAGTTGGAAATAATGCTTATACCTTCTACCTGAAAAATATCATACAACTGGTGGGACTTTCCACACATAATTGCCAATACCCTTTCAATGGCCATTTAATTTTGCATACCGTGGAACGGTATGCTTAGGTGTCTTAGTTCAGAAATGGCAAACTAAAATTTAAAATAAAAATAAAAAAATTAAAGGATGAATCATTGATTAGGGCTTTGGAGGAGGAACTCTCTTTCCCATGTTGGGTTATGATCGCTCATAAGTACTCCAAAATCAAATTGATTTATAGGCTCTAATATTTGATTAATAGATATTTTTTACTTTAATTTGGGCCATTCATTTCTCTAGAAAATCTAGAAAATGCTTTCACAGAGGAAAAAACCCTACATTTAAAGAAAGAAAAAAGCTGCATATATACATCTAAAGATGTAAGCAAAATAACCCGGAATTCATTAAAAGAAGGAAAAAAAAATTAGAAATTTTACCACCGTTGATTAATCGAAGGACCATCGATCAGATCAAATCCGATTGTTCCTGCACCAATTGTGATCTCACTAATAGATTCGATTGCCACCACATTCTACCAACATATCTATATTTAATCTTTAAAGAAAATCAAAGAATCCAAACCACAATTAGGGATTTTCGAGTAAGAGTTTTGAATTTCGAATACCTAATTAGGGATTTTTAGTTTTTTAAGCTATAATCCACAATTAGGGAATCGACACTACAAATCCCTAATTAGGGATTTGAAACTCAAAATTTTCCAATACACAAATCATTGTACAATGTTACTTTAAGGATTAAAAATGCTTTAAAAAAATGCCCAAATTGATATGAATAGATAAGGGGAGAGAGAGAGAGAGAGAGAGAGAGAGAGAGAGAGAGAGAGAGAGAGAGAGAGAGAGACCTGATGTTGTAGAATGCTCCTTGATGTGCTGAACCAAAGAAAATAAGAAAATAAAAGAGGGAGAGAGACAGAGAGAGTGAGGGAGCGGTAGATCAAGCGTAAAGGGAGAGGGGAGGGTTCAAGAGTAGAGAGGGAGAGAGAGAGAGAGAAATCGAGTGGAGAGGGAGAGGCAAAGGTAGATCGACTGTAGAGGGAGAGGGAGAAGAGTAGAGAGAGGGAGGGAGAGAGGGGGGGGGGAGGCACAAAGAGAGAGAAGGAGAGATGGAGGGAGAGGGACTAGTAGATCGAGAGGAGAGATCGTGAGAGAGAGAGAGGGGGGGAGAGGCGCAGAGAGAGTGTGAGAGAGAGAGAGTCAGGGGCTGGGATCGAAATGATGGGGTGTAGGGTTTTTTTTTTTTTTTTTTTATATAGAGACAGGTTAGTAGGCGCCCTCTTTTACTTAGCGCCGGTTCAAGCTCCACATTAAGTGTCGGTTAAGCTCTGATTTGTTATAGTGAGATTTTTGAAATAAATGATGGTATGTCCCACCCAATCTAAACCTCATTTTTACGTGTAAGCGATAGATGGGATGTTTGTACGGTGAGGCACTCACCATCCTTTACATGGTGGTGAAGATTATACCAGACCCACCTTGATATATGTGTTTTATTCACACCGTAAACCATTTTTTCCAGTTCATTTTAGGCTATGACTCCAAAATTAAAACATATCCAAAGCTCAAATGGACCGTACCACCTAAAAAGTAGGATAATGACATCCACCATTGAAACCTCTCTAGAGCCCACAATGATGCATATTTGTCATCCAACCCATTAAAAAAGTCATTGTTCCCCAAAGAAAAAGTTTTCAATAGTAGGTGTTCAATTTTCATTGTTTCCTGTTGTGTGGTGCACTTGAGCCATGGATATATTTTGATTCTGGACTGCGTGGATAAAACATATACATTATGGTTTCCCCGTAGAGTTTTCACATAATGGAAAAAGGGAGGTGCGCACCTTACTACACAATCGGAAAACCATGATTACTATGTGTTCCTTTTATAATACATCATGATGGGCCCACTTGAATCAGAGATAGGACTGATCTTTGGGTCCCAGCTCTAACCTGGGATGTTGCATCTGATTTATGGAGTGGATTTGACATTAACATCATGGTGGGGCCTACCTACCCGTCAATAAGTCAGACCATAAATTGCTTATTATGGTGTGTGCGTGTTTGTGTGTGTGTGTATGCATGCTCATCTATGCATGTGCGCACCTATGCACATGTGTCATGGGTGTCTAATTTGAATTGTCCATGTGATGCAGCATCCCATAAAACTCCACATGATCAATTTTCACACTGATCTAAAACTCTGGTGGGCCATAGCAAAGAGAGATGCAAATCAAGGGAGGAAACTATTTTCTTTTTCCATGGCCCAACAAGTTTTGGATCAAAGTATAAGTTGGGCCTTAGAATATTGATGGGGTGTTGAATCACATGTATCATTCAGATTGGGACTCACATCAGGTATGATGAGTTCTTAAAAATTCCGCACAAGTTCCTTGCAAACTGGTGTGCAGTTGAGCATTTGGTTATATATATATATATATATATATATATATATATATATATATGTGTGTGTGTGTGTGTGTGTGTGTGTGTGTGTGTGTGTGTGTGTGTGTGTGTGTGTGTGTGTGTGTGTGTGTGTGTGTGTGTGTGGAAAAGATTCTGTGTGGTCGAGCTCATGGGAACTTCCCATTAGGTCGAGCTTCTAGACCCCAGAACGATGCATGTTGAACATCGACACCATCAAACAGATGCACCATTTCATGGTGGGCCTCGGGATTAAAACTCAAGTCAATCCGCAACTTGTGTGGGCCACACCACATACAAAAGTTGAGAGGGGTTACCCTTCCATTAAAACATTCATAATCATTTGTTGGGCCCATCGAGATGTGTTTCACAAATCCAGCCCATCCATTATGTGTGTCCCACTTGGATGAGGGGTCAGACCAAGTTTCAGACGCATCCAAATTTCAGGTGGCCCCCACCAAGTGCTTTTATATGTTTCAGGCATGTCTTCACATGATTTTAGATGGTATGACCCACTCGAGTTCTACAGCTGATTTTTGGGATATCCCAAGGGGACCCATCACATGCACGGTGTTTATGGTCGACACACATCATAGTGGGGCTCCTCACGGGGAGTTCCCATGAGCTCGACAACATAAAACCTTTTCCCATATATATATATATATATATATATATATATATATATATATAGCCTACACAAGTCACGGATTGACTTGATTTTTAAGCCCTAGGCCCACCATGGAATGGTGCATCTGACTGATGGGTAGATGTTCGACATACATCATGGTTGAGCCCACACAGGTCGACCTCATGGGGAGTTCCCATGAGTTCAACCATGTAGAGCCTTCCCCCCCCCCCCCTCTCTCTCTCTCTCTCTCCCCTCTCTCTCTCTCTCTCTCTCTCTCTCTCTCTCTCTCTATATATATATATATATATATATATATATATATATATATATATATATATATATATGAGGTCGACCTCATGAGAACTTCCCATGAGGTTGAGCTATGTGGGCTCCATTGTGATGTGTGTCCAACATCAACACCATGCATTTTATGGGTCCCCTTTAGGTTATGGGATATTCCAAAAATCATCCGTATGGGAAACTCAGGTGGGACATACCATCTAAAACCATGTGAAGACATGCCTAAAACATATAAAATCACTTGGTGGGGCCCACATGAGTTTTGGATGCATCTGAAACTTAGTCTGACCCCTTATCCAAGTAGGACACACACAATGGATGGGTTGGATTTGTGAACCACATCTCGATGATCCTAATAAATGATTATGAATGTTTTAATGGAAGTTAACCCCTCATAACTATTGTATGTGGTGTGGCCCACCTAAGTTATGGATTGACTTGATTCTTAAGCCCATGGCCCATAGTAGAATGGTGCATCTGACTGATGGGGTAGATGTTCGACACACATTACGATGGGGCCACATAGCTCGACCTCATGGGAAGTTCCCATGAGTTCGACCTCATATTATCATTTCTCACACAATATGTGTGTGTGTGTGTGTGTGGAAAAGGTTCTATGCGGTCGAGCTCATGGGAACTTCCCATGAGGTTGAGTGGTGTGGGCCCCACCGTGATGCATGTCGAACATCAACACCGTAGGTTAGAGGCACCATTCCATGGTGGGCCTAGGGCTTAAAAATCAAGTTAATTTGTGACTTGTGTGGGCCACACCACATACAAAAGTTGAGATGGGTGACCCTCCATTAAAACATTCATAATCATTTGTTGGACCCACCGATATGTGGTTCGGAAATCCAGCCCATCCATTATATTTGTCCCACTTGGATGAGGGGTCAGACTAAGTTTCAGATGCATCCAAATTTCAGGTTGGCCCCGCCAAGTGCCTTTATATGTTTTAGGCATGTCTTCACATTATTTTAGATGGTATGACCCACCTGAGCTTCGTATACGGCTGATTTTTGGCATATCCTATAATTTAAAGGGGACCCATCAAATGCACGGTGTTGATGTTCGACACGCATCATGGCGGGGCCCACACAGCTCGACCTCATGGGAAGTTCCCATGAGCTCGACCGCATAGAACCTTTTCCCATATATATATATATATATATATATATATATATATATATATATATATAAGCAAAGAGAATGGGAAGCAGGTAAACGCTGCCACCAAAGCTGCTGCAAGGCAGCTGCCACTATTGGTAGGGCTGAAAGTTAGGCGGGTTCAACCCGACCGATCCGTGACCGACCCGACATTGGGTTGGGCTCGGGCAGGATATTTCGGGTCCGATCTTAAGCTTGGGCTATACAAACACCAACCCGATAAAACTTGGGTTGGGCTCAGGTTGATGTCTCGGGTTGCCCGACCCAACCCGAACCCGATCAATATATAAGTTACTTATAAATTATAATTGAGTGTGGATCGTTTGTGTCTAAGGCATACTAGTGATATCGAGTCTCATTTGTCCACATCATTTCCAAGGACTTAAGCTAACAAGATATGCCAGATTTCTCTCTCCCAAATAGACTTCATGCTATGCTACATGACTTTTAAAGGAGTAGTTGTCTTATATTTTAGCTTGTTTTTTAAAGAAAAAAATGAAGTTTTTTATAATGAATAATCACATATATAATTAATAAAATTATAGATACAAAAAATAAGTCCTATATTGAAATATAATAAACAAATGTAATAACGAAAATATTAGCATGTATATACCCGACCAACCCGATCAACCCGACCGAGCCCGCTTGGGTTGGGCTTGGGTTGAGAATTCCCAACCCGAGATTGGGTTGGGTTGGGTTAGGGTTGAGGTATAGGAACCTTGGGTTGGGTTAGGGTTGAGCATCAACCCGACCCAACCCACCCGACTTTCAACCCTAACTATTGGTCCAGCATATGGGCCACCCTGTGGACCCCACCTTAATGTGCATATTCTGTATCTACACAGTACATCTGGTTTTCCCTATTAATCCAAGGGCTGGGCCCAAAAACTGAAACAGATCCAAATCTTATGTGTACCACATCACTAGAAAATTTGTAGAATTTGACTCTATCGTTGAAAATTCGCCAGGCACATGGTAATATTTATCTGCCATCCTACTTGTAGTTAAGGTCACATTAAACCTGGATAAAAGGGAAACCACAAATATCAGTTTGATTTCAAATTTTAATGGGCTGCATTATGGGCCCAACGTAATGTACCTGTCTTATCCATGCCATTGGATCGCCATGATGTAGGTGCTTTGTACACACTGTTGGTTCATTTTTGGCAGCCCAAACAGTCGTTATGTTGCGTTGGATTGTTTTTAGGCCCACTATGATATGTGTTGTATATTGAGATTATCCCTTAGTTTTGATTGCTCATGTAGCCCACTTTGATATATGTATTTGTGGATGCTAGAGAGTGAATTTTTCGAGGGTATGGGAGATCTACTCTCTTCTTTCCACTTGGTGCCTCGCTTGAGGACTTTTGTACGGGGGTAAGTGTGTTATATTTGACCATAGTCGCCACTAACCAATTATTATAATTCTACAGTCAGTTCAAGCCCATGGAAACAGTTAAAGTTGAGAACCCGAAAATCCTTAACCCTAATATGACTCATAAGTTTGCGTTCCAGATATTCGAAGGGACCACAGTTATAGATAGGGAATGTGTTAGGCACCCACTCTACCCGTATGGATGTATGGTCTTTACTTCACAATATCTGACTAATTTTAGAAGTAAGAGGTACTTCTCGTGTGTAGAAAATGTAATGCGATGCAATAGTAGTGGTGTTTGATTGATCTAAATTTCTAATGGGCAAGTTCCAACTATATCAGGAAGCTGCAAAGCATACGTTTGAAACGATCAAGTGTAAGGTGTATGAATGATATGCTTATGATGCTATATGGATGCTTATGATAAAATGACGGCCAACCGGCTAAGGTTTCTGGTGGACCTGCTGCGATTATATCGGTAGGTCTCATAGCATATGCTTGCCAGTTAAATACGATGAAAAAGATGGAATGCAATGTATATGCCTAAACAACGGTTAACTGGGTAAGGTTTTTTATAGGAAAGATCTGATTATATCGGCAAGCCATAAAGTATATGCCCGCCAGTCAGATGCGTGAACGATGAAAATACACTATGATGCTAATATATATGAGGAGCAGGAGGGTTGAGAAGGAAATAAATGTTACATGATGCCAATGTCCTGATCCGATAAAACTGATAGAGGCTTAGATGGTAGGATGAATGGTAGTGTCGTAAGGCTAGATTGAGTGGCTCAAATTTAAACTTGGGCGGTTCAGGAGGCATGAACTCTGGCTAGGCTAGACTAGACCAAGGTCGGGCTCTCTCTCTCTCTCTCTCTCTCTCTCTCTCTCTCTCTCTCTGGTGGAGGAATGGCTAAATGGCTAAGGCTAAGAGATCTCTTCTAGATCTCTTGCATGGGGATGAGTGAGTGCTTGAAATGAAAGGGGAGGGGGCTATTTATAGTCTCCCAACCAGGTTTTTTGGTCATTCCTGATTAACCTAAGGACAAAATGTGGTTGAATGACTGGGATTGGAGATTGCCACTAGCATTATCTTATGGGTTGGATGGGGTGGTAAAAGTGTAATTTTGGGTAAGGAGATGTGCATCGGATTAAATGTACTTCAACCGCACAGTTAAGGTTCAAAAAAGGAGAAACTCACATGCTTGAGGGATGCTGCCTGAAAGAGGGGGAGTGACATACTGTAAGACACGTATCCTAGCCCGTACCATTCGGTAGGCTGCCGCGGTCCTCCCGGTGAAATTTCGGCAACCCGTGATCTATTATTGGCATTTACGAGTGACCCTGATTCATATCCAGTATTTCAGAGTCAGCTCGACTCGAAACTTGTACCCTAGCAACCGCGCCGTCACCGCGGTTCCGACACCGCCTCTCACGCGCCGAGGCGATACCTGGGTAAGGAGATGTGGACTCGCGTTTGGTTTGAGGAAAATACCACGCATTGAAAATACCAAGGAAATCTCTAAGACACGTCACATCAATCCATCAATCAAATGTCAAGTACAACACCCATCCCCAAGTACAACCACCCCTCCCCAAAGTCAACTCTCTCTTACAACCAAGTATACATCCATCACCCATCTCTCACCCATCACACTCCATCACTCACCCATCCCTCTCTCTCTCTCTTACAACCTCTCTCTCTCATCTCTCTCTCATTTCCTCCCAAGCAAGCCCACGTCCAAGCTCCATGAGAGAGCTAGGTGTAGCCCACCTTCCTACCTCCCATCTCCACCATCCAAAGTCCATCTTGACCGTTGAATCGCTCCCCTTGGAGCTCTAGATCACATTGGCGGAAGAAGGAAGAGGAGATCAAAGGTGGGTGATTTTGTAATTGTCTTTTTGTGATTTAAGGGCCCACATTGGTGGGACCCATCTCGATGTATGCATTGTATAGGGAGGGCCCATAGTGGCGGGGTCCCTCCCCTTCTCTCTGAAAAGGCCTAGCTATATGTCCTAGAGGGGGGTGAATAGGACAAAGCCAAATTAAACTTATAACAGCAGAATTAAAAAGAATATATAGCCAAAATAAATCACAATGTAGGAAAGTAAAACAACCTCAAAATTTAGATCTTGAGAGGTTGATACAAATGTTGTTCTAAGGACAACCTTACACTAAAAACCAGAGTTTATGGTAGGACAACCTTATTTCTAGAAAGATCTTTGTATCAAATCTCAAACTAAAGAGGAATACAAAAATAAATACAAACTGAATTGAAATAAATTGTAATCACAAATGTATTGTTTTAGGGACAGCCATACACCATAAAAATGGCAGGGCAACCTTGCTGGAACAATCTTTTAAAGGAAATTGAATATCAAGCTGATAAAAGAATAGCAGAAAATAAATTCTAAACTATTACAAAATTCCCACAATGCTTGAATTAAATGATTACAACATTCACCACCATACATACATCCCACAAATGAATAATTAAAGATTAGAAGTATAAATCATTCAACCACAACACAAGGGATTATAGTGGTTCGCCTGTGTGTTCACCAACTGTTAAACAACAGCCACACAGAATGCTACTCCACTCCTAATATCCTCACACAGGGGATATTAGCGTTCACTAACAAAATAGGTTTTCACAGGTTCACCAAAAACCTTTACAATTGTGTCTTTGTCTGTGGGCTTACACAATTAAAAAAACCCCACTTCTGAGTTTTCCTGGCTCTCCTCAGATAACCAATACAACAAGATTTTTCTGGCAAATCTTGAAAGAAACCAAAACAGAAAGGAATTTACAATTAAATGTAAAATACCTGATTATCTCCTTCGTTGTAGCAGCCCTGTAGAACCAAGTCAGAGTAGATGATTAAATGTCCAAGTTCAATGTCCAGTACTTAATTACAATGGTTCTAATTTTAATAGATTTTAAATTAAACCAAGTAGGGCTTGCCTTAATTGATTTTGATTCCAAAGAAAGGGAATAACAATTCCTCTTATCAAATTAGATTGGAATAGCAGAAACAAAATCAATTAAATAAAGCTAAGGAAAGGGAATATTAAATAAGCACACTTAGCTTAGATGGAGCACAGAATTATCTCTCAGAAGTTTGACGAAGATTGGCATGAAAGGATTAATTAATTCGATGATTTCTTCTGAGATTCGTGCTCTATTTATAGGTGAGCAGATCGCGTCTTCGACTGGTCTAAGGAGCTCTTCGACTAGTCGAAGAAATAACAAATATTTGAAAAATCAGGCGCGATAAGCTTTGACCGTTCTACGACTGGTCGAAAGTCTCCTTCGACTGGTCGTAGGTCACCTTCGACTGGTCGATGGTCTCCTTCGACTGGTCGAAGAACTTAAAATTCATCGCTGGACTTTGAGTCGAAGACTTTCGACTGGTCGAAGATGAAGTCGACACTATTCCTTCGACTGGTCGAACAGATTCCTGGACCAGTCGAATCCTAACAGAAATTATCTGAATTTTGTAACAAACTCACGACTGATCGAGGAATTTCTTAGACTGGTCGAAGCAAAGCTAGGACTAGTCGAAGAAGGCGTAGGACTAGTCGAAGAACAGACAAAACTCAAGTAATATAAACATCCGACTTATGTATCCAAAGTGACCTATTTCTAAGTCAACCTAAGGTCAGTCAAACCTCAACCATGAAGTAAGGACATTGAAACATTAGGAACAAGTGACCTTGAAGTTTAAGCTTTGAAGTCTTGATGTAGTTCAATCTTGAAATCTTGATGTAGTTCATCCTTGAAAGTGTCTTGAGTTCTTTACGAACTGCCTTGTACTCTTCTTGAAGTCTTGCATTCTTGAGTCATGTCTTGTGAGCAGTTCTTATAGTCAAGGTTGATCTTTGTACTTGTGAGCTTTGCTTGTTCATGAATGTTGATCTTTGAGAGAGCTTCATTTATGCAAGTTATATATAACAGTGATTTTGGCACCACAAATTTGACAACATACAGGGATATAAACTATAGCACTTACAATCTCCCCCTTTGTCAAATTAGTGACAAAACACATAACCAAGATAAACATAAAGTAAAACAGTAAAACAACTGGTTAAAGAATCATGAACCAGTTAATACATATCAACTGGCTTACCTACAAATCAATATTCAATATTCAACATTCAACATTCAACCAGTTTTATTCAACTTGTTCAAACAACATACTCAACATACAACCAGTTCATTCAACTAGTTCAAACATACTCCCCGTGAGTAACATAACCAATGTTACTCCTCTCACAATCACATCGTTAAGAACAAACCATTCTCCCCCTTTTTGTCACAATATGACAAAGGAAACAACAATGTAGGAGAACTAAATAAAGGGATATATGAGAGTAAATATGAGGAGTTATGAGCTTATAGCAAAACAGAGATAGAGATACTCAGCATAGCTTCACATAGAATAAATATCCAGCATAAAACATAGATAGTATCCAACTCAAAATCCATTAACCAAGTGCTAAGTTGTAAAGTTATTACAGACCAGAAATCTCATATAAACTAATCAGAACCAGAACCAGCTGACGGAGCAGGAATAGAGGGATCAAGTTGGTGCATGTCTTTGTTCAATCGCCTAAGATATTTGCGCATGTACTTGAATTGTAAATCATGTGCAACAGACATGTTTTTCATCTTTACATTTATATTCTCAACTTTATCCTCTAATGCACTCAGACGAGCATCAGCATCAGATGGTTCAAAATCTGGATCATTTGTTGAGTCAGAATCCAGTTCCTCAAAAATGTCATCCATATTAATGTCATCACCAGCTTCTTCATGACCACCACCACCACCACCACCTTGTTCAGGAAGTAATTCCAGCTTCATCTTATTGATATTAGTATTGTTGAAAATCAGATGATGGATTGGTGCCTCATCAATCGGCATATCGACTAACATATGTGTAGCCAATACAGTCATTAAATAGGCAAAAGGAATGTCACTATGACCAGGATGGAGTCTAAACTGAAGAATGAAATGACAAATTAAGGATGGTAAACAAATCTGAGTACCATTGGAAATAGCATGGATAACACGAACCATAAACGAGGTCAAGTCAGTTTTATTACCCGAACGAGGATACGGATTAGACACAAAGATTTTGTGGAGAATTCTATACTTGGGTAACAAATACCTTGCGGGAAGCACATTCCCTTTTTGTGTCCATTGAACATTCATGTTGCACAAATCTCTAGTGAGCATGCGTTTTTCAAACATTGAGGGTTTATCAGTTAGGTTATGAATAGGAATACCCTCATCATTCACAGGAATGTCCATAAGGGCTGAAATTAAATGACGATCAATGTCAAAAGGCCCTTCTCTAGTAGATATTTTAAAAGTTAAATTATCCTGTGAGAAAGCACTAATACATGCAAACATGGATTGGGCAATGGACCGGTATGCTGGCCCACCCCAATGTAATAAGTTAACCCAACCTACAGCTTCAAGCATAGGAAGGATGTTAAAAGGTGCAATATGATTAATATCAACAGGATGTTCAACAATAACATTACGTAATCTAATGTCCCTAACATAAGATGGATCATCATTGAGAACAAGAAGATGACGCTTAGAGATAATGGTCGATTTGGAAAAGAAGAAGGACTACGGGAAGTAGTTTTTCTACCTCTAGAAGCCATTTGCAACGAGGATATCAAGGAAATAGGAAGTTGTAAAGGATTGAGAAGTGGGTTTACTCAAAACAGATTTTTCAAAATCCAAACCCCAAATCTCAATGAAATTCAAAATACAAAACTTAAAGCTTGAAAAGTAAACAATCTAGACACAAATCTACAAGAAAAACGTAATTGGAACACTAACCTTGAAGAACATGAACAATGGGTTCGACAAGTCGAAGCTCGGCTCCTTAGAGAGGAAAAACGCAATGAGGAAGAAAGCGAAATCCCCAAATTTTAAGTGATTCCCGAGATCTATGACTGGTCGTGGATATCTACGACCGGTCGAAGGTTGACTGGTCAAGTGTACTCACGACTAGTCGAAGAATATCCAAAAATTCATATTTCTTGCAAATTATTCAAAAATTGGAATTCAATCTAGCAAATATATACACTATGATACAAGTAGGCATAAATAATCATTTTAAAATGCACATGCCAAGATCAAATTTCATCTTTTTGAATCTGCTTTTATCGAGAGGTTTTGTGAAAATGTCAGCTCGTTGATTTTCGGTAGGAATATATTCTAGAGATATAACTTTTTCTTCTACTAATTCCTGAATATAATGAAATCTAATGTCAATGTGTTTAGTACAAGAATGCTGAATAGGATTTTTTGAAATATTTATTGCACTGAAATTATCACAATGTAATAACATAGAATCCTGTTTAATTCCATAATCACTTAGCATTCGTTACATCCAAACAAGCTGTGTACATGCATTACCAGCTGCGATATACTCAGCTTCAGCTGTTGAAAGTGATATAGAATTTTGTTTCTTACTAAACCAGGAAACTAGACAATTTCCAATGTAAAAACAACCACCACTGGTTGATTTTCTATCATCTAGATTACCAGCCCAGTCAGCATCCGAGTACCCAGCTAATTGGACACTAGTCTCATGAGGATACCAGAGACCGAGATTTACAGTACTTGCGACATATCTAATAATCCGCTTGACAGCAATCAAGTGAGATTCTTTTGGATCAGATTGATATCTTGCGCAAATACCAACACTTAGAGAAATATCAGGTCTACTAGCAGTTAAATATAACAAACTACCAATCATACTCCGATAAAGTTTTGAGTCAACATTTTTACCATTAGAGTCTTTTGAGAGTTTCAGGGTAGTACTCATAGGAGTATCGAAATTCTTGTCATTCTCAAATCCAAATCTCTTGATTAGATTCAAAGCATACTTAGATTGAGAAATGAATATTCCTTCAGGTTGTTGTTTTACTTGCAATCCAAGGAAATAAGTCAATTCCCCAACCATGCTCATTTCGAACTGTGATTTCATCAAATCTGCAAACTCAGTAGTCAAGTCAGTACAAGTTGATCCATAAATGATATCATCAACATAAATCTGTACCATTAAGATATGATCATTATGTTTTTTAACAAACAGAGTTTTATCAACAGATCCCATTTGAAAATTATGACTTAAAAGAAATTTTGTTAGTTTCTCATACCATGCCCTAGGTGCTTGTTTTAATCCATAAAGTGCCTTTTTAAGCCGATACACATGATCAGTATTTTTGGGATCTTCAAAACCCATTGGTTGTTCAACATAGACTTCTTCATGTAAATCGCCATTTAGAAAAGCACTTTTCACATCCATTTGATAAATCTTTATATTTCTCAAACATGCAATGGATATAAATAGTCTGATAGATTCAAGACGTGCTACTGGTACAAAAGTTTCATCAAAATCAATTCCTTCAATTTGAGTATAACCTTGTACCACTAGTCTAGCCTTGTTTCTAATTATATTTCCACACTCGTCAGACTTATTTTTGAAAATCCATTTTGTTTCAATGATGTGTTTATCTTTAGGTGTTGGTACGAGATACCAAACATCATTTCTTACGAATTAGTTAAGTTCTTCTTGCATTGCAACAATCTAATTTTCATCAGCAAGAGCTTCTTTTACGTTAGATGGTTCTATTTGGGATGTAAAACATACATAATTACATATATCCTCAAGTTGTCTACGGGTGCGAATACCGGTGAGAGGGTTTCCAAGAATTTGTGTGGATGGATGATCTTTAACAGTCCTTAACTCAGAATCAGTCTGATTCGATGAAGTATCAGGTTTATCAATGATTAGAACTTCATCATTATCTGAATTAGGGATTGGCGTGTTTAAGTGATCATCAATGACAACATTGATGGACTCTTGAATCACACATGTTCTTTTCTTCAGAACCCTATACGCTCAACTGTTTAAGGAATATCCTAGAAAAATTCCTTCATCACTCTTCGTATCGAATTTTCCCAAATTTTCACGATCACGTAAAATATAGCACTTGCTGCCAAAAACTCGAAAGTATTTGACAGTAGGCTTTTTATTGAACCACAATTCGTAAGTTGTTTTATTATTATCTTTGCTAGTGTAGACTCGGTTAATAATATAGCAAGCTGTGTTGACTGCTTCAGCACAAAGATTTTTAGAGAGCTTCATGCTATTCAACATGACATTAGCCATTTCTTGAAGTACCCTATTCTTTCTTTCTACAATTCCATTTTGTTGTGGAGTTTTGGGAGCAGAGAATTCATGTAATATTCCTTGGTCGGTACAGAACTTCTCAAAATTGCTATTCTCAAATTCAGATCCATGATCACTACTACTCTTACTGATTTAAGAAGATTTTTCAGTTTGAATCTTTTTGAGAACTTTTCTTACTTCTTCAAGGGTTTCAAATTTATCCCTTAAGAAGACTACCCATGTAAATCTGGTAAAGTCATCAACTATTATCAGGATATACTTTTTTCCACCACGACTTTCCGTTCTGGTAGGTCCTATCAGATCCATGTGGAGGAGTTCGAGTGGTCTTGATGTGGTATTTGAATTCACCTTTTTGTGTGAGTTCCTTATTTGTTTGCCTATCTGGCACTCACCACATATTTTATCTAATTTCTGAAGTTTGGGTAAACCTCTTATAAGTTCTCGTTTGCTCAATCTATATAAATTTCGATAATGTACATGTCCAAGACGTTTGTGCCATAAATCAGTCTCGTCTGTATGGACCATGTAACATGTTAGATTAGATAAGTTGGATTCGCTAATACTATAGCAATTTTCAGACGTTCTACGTCCAGTTAATATTACAAAACCCTTATTGTTTAGTATCTCACAGCTTTGATTAGAAAACCGAACACTATGGTTATTATCACATATTTGAGATATACTAAGCAAGTTATGTTTTAAGCCTTCAACATATAAACATTTTTAAATACAAGAAGATTAAAAAGTTGAACCGTACCTTGGCCTATAATCTTGCAGTTGCTACCATCACCAAATGTGACTGAACCATCAGTCATATCTTTCAGATCCGTGAATAAAGCTTTGTCACCTGTCATATGCCTGGAGCATCCACTGTCTAGGTACCACTTTGAATGACTTGTTGGTTTGAAAGCAGTGTGAGCAACCAAGCAGACAACTTTAGGAACTCATTTCATAACTGTTTTGGGTTTAGGAACATAGTTGGTCTTCTTTTGTTTATAGTTGAAAGAATGACCTATAGAGTTAGATTTTAAGAGCTCCTTGAGTAAATCAACTATCTTTTCAGCTAGTGGATTTCGTTTCTGATTAAAGTTGACAAGGCTGCTTCTAGGTTTTTGAAAAGTTTTTAAATTTCTAGAAAAATCTTGATAAGTACTTTTCCCTTTTGAGTTTGAGGGCTCTCCTTTAACAAACATAGGAGGAGTATACTTTTATTTAGGAGATAGATTTTTATCATAGCCCAACCCGGATAGATCGCCACATTTTCTTGATCCGGATAAAAGTTTTTCTAACTTTGGATCACCATGGGCGTATTTCCATGTGTCCTTTAACTCAGAAGAGAAGATACTTCAGTTTTGAGTTTCTCAATTTCAGATTTCAAATCAATAATTAGGGAGTTTTTGAATTCCAAATCGCATTTTGATTTTTCAAAACAATCTGAAATTTGTGATTTTTCTAAGACAAGTGATTCAAAACATTCTTTGAGTTTAGAAAACTTTTCTTTTTAAGTTTAAGTTTGACAGCAATTTTACAACTTTCCTTATATAGGGCATTGTAAGCGTCTTGAAGATCATCTTCATTTTCACATTCACTACTCAGATTTTCTTCACTTGTTGAGTCATTATCTGAAAATGTGAATTTGGCTAGAGTCATAAGAGCTTTAACTTCATTGCCCGACTCAGTTTCAGAATCTTCTGATTCAGAAGAAGCTTCAGAATCAGATGATTCATCCCATGTAGCCAACATACCTTTCTTCTTGGGTTTGTCCTTTTTAGGACATTTATTTGCTAAGTGCCCACATTCTTGACAGTTGTAACATTGACTATCTTTCAAAGATTTTCGAGATTTGGGTCTAAACTTCTTTTTGTCATTTGATTTTTGAAAATCAACCCTTTTCTTACTTTTGAAAATTTTGTAAAATTTCTTAGCTAAAAGAGCCATATCATCTTCTGAATCAGAATTTTCTTCTGAATTACATTTAGAAGATTTTAATGTGATAGATTTACCTTTAGGAGCTTTAAAGTTTAACTCATAGGTTTGTAGAGAACCAACTAGTTCTTCTACCCTCATATTATCTGTATCACGAAGTTCCTGGATCGCGGTTACTTTAGAATTGAACCGTTCAGGAAGTGAGCATAATATCTTTGCACATACTGTACTTTCTGGGATTTTATCGCCAAGACCCCACATTGAGTTTACAATGTCATTCAATCTAGTGTAAAAGTCCATAAACATTTCATTTTCCTCCATATGAATTTCTTCAAATCTGGTTATGAGGAGTTGGACTTTAGATTTTTTTACAATTGTAGTACCCTCGTGTGTCATTTCTAATATATCCCAAGCTTGCTTTGCAGTATCACAGGAAATGATTCTTTTGAACTCATCCGGTGATAGTGCGCAAGTGATTGCATTTAGTGCTTTAGCATTTGCGCTACTCTCACTTTTCTGAAGTGTGGTCCGTTGGTAATATGGTGTGACTTTCATAGATTTTGAACCGTCAACCCCAGTAACTTCCATGATAGGAGGTTTCCATTCAGTCACTATGGCTTGCCACACATTCTCATCCATTGATTTGAGGAAGATCCTCATTCTAGCTTTCCAATAGGCATAGTTGGAGCCATCAAAGGGTGGAGGCCTAGTGACTGAAAGGCTATCAAAATTTGACATCTTAAATAGCTTAAATCGTTAGCTCAAGAATTAAAAAGAGTTATTAGGCTTTGATACACTTGAAAAGGCCTAGCTATATGTCCTAGAGGGGGGGTGAATAGGACAATGCGAAATTAAACTTATAACAGCGGAATTAAAAAGAATATCATAGCCAAAATAAATCACAATGCAGGAAAGTAAAACAACCTCAAAATTCAGATCTTGAGAGGTTGATACAAATGTTGTTCTAAGGACAACCTTACACCAAAAACCAGAGTTTATGGTAGGACAACCTTATTTCTAGAAAGATCTTTGTATCAAATCTCAAACCAAAGAGGAATACAAAAATAAATACAAACTGAATTGAAATAAATTGTAATCACAAATGCATTGTTCTAGGGACAGCCATACACCATAAAAATGGCAGGGCAACCTTGCTGGAACAATCTTTTAAAGGTAATTGAATATCAAGCTGATAAAGGAATAGCAGAAAATAAATTCTAAACTATTACAAAATTCCCACAATGCTTGAATTAAATGATTACAACATTCACCACCATACATACATCCCACAAATGAATAATTAAAGATTAGAAGTATAAATCATTCAACCACAACACAAGGGATTATAGTGGTTCGCCTGTGTGTTCACCAACTGTTAAACAACAGCCACATAGAATGCTACTCCACTCCTAATATCCTCACACAGGGGATATTAGCGTTCACTAACAAAATAGGTTTTCACAGGTTCACCAAAAACCTTTACAATTGTGTCTTTCTGGTTCCCTCAGATAACCAATACAATAAGATTTTTCTAGCAAATCTTGAAAGAAACCAAAACAGAAAGAAATTTACAATTAAATGTAAAATACCTGATTATCCCTTTGTTGTGCAGCCCGGTAGAACCAAGTCAGAGTAGATGATTGAATATCCAAGTTCAATGTCTAGTACTCAATTACAATGGTTCTAATTCTAATAGATTTTAAATTAAACCAAGTAGGGCTTGCCTTAATTGATTTTGATTCCAAAGAAAGGGAATAACAATTCCTCTTATCAAATTAGATTGGAATAGCAGAAACAAAATCAATTAAATAAAGCTAAGGAAAGAGAATATTAAATAACACACTTAGCTTAGATGGAGCACAGAATTACCTCTCAGAAGTTCGACGAAGATTGGCTTGAAAGGATTAATTAATTCGATGATTTCTTCTGAGATTCGTGCTCTATTTATAGGTGAGCAGATTGCGACTTCGACTGGTCTAGGGAGCTCTTCGACTAGTCGAAGAAATAACAGATATTTGAAAAATCAGGCGCGATAAGCTTTGACCGTTCTACGACTGGTCGAAGGTCTCCTTCGACTGGTTGTAGGTCACCTTCGACTGGTCGAAGAACTTAAAATTCATCGCTGGACTTGGAGTCGAAGACTTTCGACTGGTCGAAGATGCAGTCGACACTGTTCCTTTGACTGGTCGAACAGATTCCTGGACTAGTCGAAGCCTAACAGAAATTATCCAAATTTTGTAACAAACTCACGACTGATCGAGGAATTTCTTAGACTGGTCGAAGCAAAGCTAGGACTAGTCGAAGAACAGACCAAACTCAAGTAATATAAACATCCAACTTATGTATCCAAAGTGACCTATTTCTAAGGTCAACCTAAGGTCAGTCAAACCTCAACCATGAAGTAAGGACATTGAAACATTAGAAACAAGTGACCTTGAAGTTTAAGCTTTGAAGTCTTGATGTAGTTCAATCTTGAAATCTTGATGTAGTTCATCCTTGAAAGTGTCTTGAGTTCTTTACGAACTACCTTGTACTCTTCTTGAAGTCTTGCATTCTTGAGTCATGTCTTGTGAGCAGTTCTTACAGTCAAGGTTGATCTTTGTACTTGTGAGCTTTGCTTGTTCATGAATGTTGATCTTTGAGAGAGCTTCATTTATGCAAATTATATATAACAGTGATTTTGGCACCACAAATTTGACAACATACAGGGATATAAACTATAGCACTTACACACACACACACACACTCTCTCTCTCTCTCTCTCTCTCTCTCTCTACTTCTCTCTCTTCTTTTCGTGTATGATGGCCCACCATGATGTATGCTTTGATCCACACCTTTCGCACTATCCAAATGGCTGGACGGTGGGACTTCACTGTGATGTATATGTTGTGCGTCCGCATTGTCCAATGTCTGGACGTGGGACCCACATGACGCATGTGTTGTATACACACCGACCATACCATGTGGTGGGGCCCACCCTGCACGTTCAGGTGGTGGGATCCACCGATGTATGGATTTAAATCCACACCGTTCGTCCAGACACCGGACTATTTTAAATATTGTATATAATAATATTATATTATATATATATAATATATATTGTATATCATATGGTGGGCCCCACGTGGGACCCACCTGCCATAGAAGTCGATTGGCTGGAGTACATTCACCAGCTATATAGCTGTGTTGACATCAGGGGTCTGATCATGCGATATGAGTTATATCCATACCATCCGTTTTTCTGCCGGGTTTGACCCACCCACACGTGTAGCACGTGTGGGGTGGGGCCCACCTCTAATATATGTATTTCATATCCTTGTCGTCCATCTACATGAGAGATGGATGCGGATTGGCTGGTGCATCTCGCACCAGCTACATGGCTGATTGACGTCAGCAAATTCTGTGGGACCCACCCTGCACATATGCATGTGTGGGGTGTGGGGCCTACCTTTGATGTATGTATTCTCCATCAGGCCGTCCGTCCAGCACTCGTGGACGCTGGAGCATCCAAAAAAAAAAGAGAGAAGATTTATATATTATAATATAATATTATATAATATTATATATATATATTATGATGGGCCCCCTGTGGGACCCACCATGATGTACGTATTCTATATCCTCACGTCCAGATGGACGTGAGGCAGATTCAAAACTCTGGTGGGCCACATGTGTGGGACCCACTGTGATACATGTATGTATCATCCATGTCATCCATGTGGGGCCACCTTGATATTGTGGTCCATCCACACTGACGTCCGTGGCCCCCATAATGATGTATGTATTTCAACCACGTCATCCATCTATATGGGACCCACCTATGATGTACGTGTTTAGTTTGTGTCGTCCTGTACAGGGATGTGGGTCCCACATGATATATTGTTTCATCTATACAGTCCATCCATGGGACCCACCGTAATGTATACATTGTATATCCAGCTGATGGGGCCCATTCTGTGATTCGTAAGGCCCACCTGTCATGTACGCAGGGCCCACCTGCTGTGTCAGGCCCACTGCTAGCTGTACACAGCCCATTTGATGTATATGGGGCCCATGTATTGCGGCCCAATGTGATGTATTTGAGGCCCGATGTGATGTATTCGAGGCCCATTGTGATGTATTCGAGGCCCATAGGACGTGGCCATTGTGTTATATGTGAGGCCCATGAGTGAGGCCCATTGTGATGTATATGTGGTCCATATGTGAGGCCCGATGTGATGTATGTATGGCCCATGGGATGCCGCCCACTTTACTGTACATGAGGCCTAGGTATGAGGACTACTTGATTGTATTAAGCCCATGTGATGCATCCCACTTGATGTGTATGAGGCCCATTAGTGCGGCCCATTGATGTAGCCCACTTAATGTGTATGAGGCTCATGTGTAGGGCCCACCTATTATGTATATTAGGTCTATATGTAGGGCCCACCTATTGTGTATTTGAAGCTCATGTGCTGTGGCCCATTGTGATGTATTCGAGGCCCATGGGCATGGCCTGATGTATGTATTTATGGCCCATATGATGAGGCCCATTATGATGTATTTCCGGCCCATGGATATGGCCCATTGTGATGTGCTTCCGGCCCATGTATGCGGCCCATTGTCATGTGTAGGTGATGTATATAAGCGGCCCATTGTGATGTATTTCCAGCCCATATGATGAGGCCTATTATGATGTAATTCCAGCCCATGGATGCGGCCCATTGTGGTGTGTTTCTGGCCCATGTATGTGGCCCATTACGATGTGTATAGTGATGTATATAAGCGGCCCATTGTGATGTATTTTCAGCCCATATGATGAGGCCCATTGTGATGTATTTTCAGCCCATGGATGCGGCCCATTGTGATGTGTATTAGGCCCTTGTGTGAGACATTGGGCCCACTATTAGTTTGGCTCTATGTGGGCCACTCCTTAGGAGCAATGTTTGTTAAATGGCCACATTATTAGGCAATGATGGTTTAATGTCCACATTGTGACCTTCTCTTAGGCTTTGTTTGGCCGATCATCGAGGCCAATTCCGATTGTCGAGGCCGATTCCGATTCTCGAGGCCAATTCTGATTATCGAGGCCGATTCTGATAGTCGAGGCCGATTCTGATTATCGAGGCCGATTCTGATTATCGAGGTTGATTTTGATTGATGAGGTCGATTCCGATTGTTGAGGCCGATTCCAATTGTCGAGGCCGATTCCGATTATTGAGGCCAATTCTGATTGTCGAGGCCGATTCTGATTGTTGAGGTCGATTCTGATTATCGAGGCCAATTCTGATTATTGAGGTCGATTCTGATTATCAAGGCCGATTCTGATTATTGAGGTCGATTCTAATTATTGAGGCCGATTCCGATTGTCAAGGTCGATTATCGAGGCCAATTCTGATTGTCAAGGCCGATTCCGATTATCGAGGCCGATTGTCAAGGATGAATATTGAGTCTGATTATCGAGACCCAATGTGATGTATATGCGGCTCGTATTTGAGTCCCATTGTAATGTGTATTCAGCCCATATTGAAGGCCCATTGTGATGTATATTAGGTCTATGTGATGAGGCCCATTGCGATGCATTTGAGGGTCAAGTAATGGAGTCCATTGTGATGTATATTATGTTCATGGGAGAGGCCCATCGTGATGTGTATTAAGCCCTTGAGTGAGGCCCATGGTGTTGTATATTAGGCCCTTTGTGAGGCCATGGGTCCACTATACGTTAAGCTTTATGTGGGCCACTCCTTGGGGGCAATGTTGGTTAAATGTCCATATTATCGAGGCCGATTATCGATGTCGATTATCGAAGCCGGTTATTGATATTGATTATGAGTATGTGACAGCATAGCATCATGATACATGTCCATACGCATCATCTGCATGTTTATTATGAGATGTGATTGACCATTGCATATGTCATAGTGCAGGTGGTTTATGGGACTCATGATAGGCGAAGTTACCCCACATGAGCGCACAGTATGCGCAGGATTGATGCATGATTGGACTGCGTGACTTATGCATCTCGCATTGTGTGACGGTGATTACTGTACGCCCTAGCGACATTAGGGTCGTAGACTCCACAGTCATGTCGTGGATGGCCAGATGGGACACCGAAAATCTGTTACTAGTATCGGACCACAATAGATAGCCTTCGATGAAAATCCCTAAACTCTCTTGGTACCAGAGGACGCCCCAACGTCTAGACCAAGTGGATATATAAGCATATGAGGGTCGTATATCAGTGGTCACGTCTCCCACTGTGTCGTGGTCGGTTGGGAGGGGGTGTGGCCTTACCCGCTTGAGGGAGTAGGCATAGTTAGGCTGAGTCTGACTAGCTCCTAAATGGGTCCGCTATCGAAGAGCCGGGCCAATATTGGTAGGCGGGTAGTGAGGTCTTTTCCACTTACCCAGTTGTATTATACGTTTGATGGGGCGGCAAGCTGGCGTAGAGTGTACTAGACCCCGGTGATGATCCAAGAGATGTACGGTACTGTTATGTGGACTTATTGAGCAGGAGTTACATACTCATTTATTCATTTATTTACTATCCACTCGGGCTGGTGGTGCGCAACTATTTGTTACGTGTACCTTCGCAATGGTCAGGATTTCGGTTGGGGCGTGCGACTAACCTGAGATCAGGAGTTTACCACATTGAGCCTGACTATCCAAATTTAGGTATGGGACTGGTTTGAATAGAAGTCCCTTGTGGTGGACCCTGTAGCCTGCGATACTACGTACTATCATCCTGACTTCACACTTCAGCTTGGTCATTTCATTCGCATCGCATATTGCATTACATCCGCAAGCATACGGCATTTTGGGTTGCTATGTTTCTGCACTTATGTGGCCTAGACGGACTTAGCAAGATTTACATATTCCATTATATCCTCGACATCTGATATTTGGCTCTCTATGACTCATCATTTGCATACCTGATCTGTATTGCGTACTCTGATATTGTATGATTTATATACTTGTAGTATTTCCGCTTACTTTGATATCGTATGATTCATGACCTTGCCAATAATTCCGATATTGTATGATTAAGGCATTGTCTTGAATACTTCGCACTTATCTAGTGCACACACTTACACCACCCTTTAAGCTTTCTATAAGCTTATGCACAATAGTGCGTGCAGGTGGCATTAGGTTATAGTAACGTCGAGCTTGGAGCCTGCAGCTGACTTCTGGAGCTTTGATTTTTGATATATGTATTTCCCTTTCAGTATTATATTCAAATGTTTATATTAGTGGATATGTAATGAGGATGTTGCCTTTGTGATTTGGGTAAACTTGTGGTTATGATTCTTATGAGACAAATATATGTTGGAAAATCCTCCTTGTAGGATCCCAGGATCGGAATCTAGCGTATGCGCGTTGAGCCGAGAATGGGGTACTATGAAGGTTGTCGGCACCGGATTCGGTGATCGAGAATTTTATGAGCCCGGTTTCCAAGTTTGGGTCATGACACACGTGGCCGACAGCAACCTGGATACTGTTGGTCTTCACTTGGATTCCCTGCTTTGGCAGACAATATCATCTAAGAGTGTGGAGACTTTGCTGTGAGGATTGTTGTTTTGAGGTTTCAGCCACTTATCTAATCAGTCTTGGTTTTTGAACTTGGGTTCGGGTTTGGTTTTGGGCTCGACTAGGTGAGTTGACTGGGTTGTGAGGTTGGGAAGGCCGACCGGGTGAGTTGATTTAGTAAGTTGACCAAGTGAGTTGACTCGCCGAGTTAACTCAAGGCTCTAAGTGTAACGTCTTGGAAAAATTCGTACAAAGACCCGAGTACCACCTCAGGCAGAAATACCTAAGGACCGCATCCTGTCGTAATTTAGGCAAAAATTAGTTAAGTACTAAACTAAATAATCAGTGGATTTAGCTCGAACCACCATTTCCACAAATGAGAAGACCTAAAACCATTAATACCACTGACTCAACACTACATAAAGACCTAAGGAAAATCCCAAGAGCCTGTCGCTCTCGGGAGTACATTGAAACTCCGTATTTGACCTAAACCACACATCGAGAGTCCGATGACCGCGAAACTATAAGATTATGTCCGTCCTACAGGGCTTGACAACCACCGCTGGAATCGAGCCCAATAGTGTTCAAAAACGCACAACTTGAGCCCTAAGTAAAGTGTGTGAGAAACGCGAATATCTTTAGAAAAGGTAATGAAACTTAAGTAAATTGGACCATTCGCTCATACGCGAAATTGGGGATTTCAGACAGTCAGTTTCTAACCAAACTTCACCCATGGAAAAAGGAAATTTCCCTGCACGTATCCGTATACTTGTAGCCCCGATCAAGTAAATATGACTGTTGATCTGACACAGGTCCTCCACGGTCGATCGGACTATCCGATCGCACCGAAACCACATCTTGGCATAGATCCATTGTCAGGGAACTTACCGTATGACGTGAGTAGTGGGCCTCCCTGTGAGCCCTGTTTGTATAAAACAGCTACCCAAAGGGTATAACCCATGTATATAGTGGCCCTGGGGCCATTTACATCACTACTGGGCCTATAAATAGCCTCCCACACACCCTCTCTCTCCCATATACGAATTTCTCCAAACCCTAGGAGAGAGAAGAGAGAAAAGAAGAGAAAAGAGGAAGGAGAGAGGAGAGATCTTGGGAGATTGTTGCAGTATTTCTCTCCCACTACTCCATGCACTAAATCACTTTCTCGTTCGCTACACAATCTGTTTCGGCTACAATTTGGGTAAGAAATCCTAACCCTAATACCGTAGTTGAGATCCAGAATGGTTGTTTGCCAACCTAGCTAACTGGTTTCACCATTTAGGTGCCCAACGTTCCGTTTTCGGGAACGTAGAATTTGAACCGAGTCCAAATTGGATATTCCAACAAAAGGTACAGACTATAAACATTTAGGTTATGGATATCAATGCTTTCAATGTTAGCCAATGATTTATGTCTGACTTGATTGCTGCCATATTGTCTTAGATACGCCGCTTTCAATATAATATACATGTGTGAACTATGTTTAACAAAATATGCCTCTCATGTCTTTGTTGAAATGTTTGAATAAACATGTAAACATGATTTGTGCTTACCATAACTACTAATCTAGGATTCATCGTTGTCATGTGTATGCTGACCTCTCTGTATAAGGATTTGCTAAAATATATGTTGTAAGTAACCTAGTCTATGTATTTGGTGGTGTAGTCTAAGTGTTTGATGAATTGTCTGAATGAGAAATTATTGATGATTTGTATGTATTACGAGCGTTAAGATAGGAATTCTCTTGCCTTATACATATGTATAGTTTCTTTCATGTAATCATATTCGTCTCCATGCAAATGATTGATAAAATGTTAGTATTTGGTAACATGATCAAGGTCACCACCAAAAAACTCGGCAAAGCCGATGGACGTGGGGTAGTCTTAGCTACGGCTAAAATCCGTCAGTATCGCCGACGGCTAAAATCAGTCGGCGAAACCTAATAATCTGTCGATGTTGCTCATCTTTTGAATGGTGGACGTCATATTCTCCTTTTGTGGTCCACCTGAGACTTAATTAGGGCTCGATTTCAGGGATCTATCCCAAAATTATGTGTAGAAGTGGATGGACAACATGGATGTAACATATCCATCATGGTGGGGCCCATAGAGCCCTCCCATTTCCAAAGCTATTTTTACCATTTTTTCACCTTTAAAAAAACTGCGAGTTTTGTACATAATGTAAAATGGTGGTGACTCGTTTATGAAATTAGTGAAAATCATATAGAGTTATCCAGACCATTCAAATTATTTGTCTAGTTATAAATGTTTAATATTTATAATTTTATTATTAATACATCTTAACTATCCAGAAAATGGTCCCTCTTGCATGTACGGTTGTTATTAATTTGTTTGTTATAAACAATGGCAAACTAACACCTTTTCGGATTTGTAACTTTTATGTGATTTAGAAGAGGAATGCCAAAATGTTGAGTGTCGTTTCCTACCTTCCCATTTTCCTCAAGCGGGAGTTCGAGCGCGTCTTCATCCTTCCATTGGCAAAGGCGTCTTCCATCGAGCAGAATCTTCAACCTTCCAATGAGCGGGTCATCTTCCATTGGCAGCGTATTCGGCCTTCCATCGAGCAATGTAAGCTTCTCTTTTCCCATTCCCTCTTAGTCCTGCTTTCGTATGTTGAAGATGAAGAAGAACTTGCCCGGGCAGTCCGTCCGCTATGGATGCAGAGTTTCAATTGGATTTTATGCCATGTAGTTAATTTCGTAGTAATTTAAACTACCCGCGTATCATCCATAACAGTCTACCAGAGTATCAAAGTATTTCTCTGGATGAAAATATGAGTCCCAGTTTCATTAGAAGTGTCTTCTTGCAAGCACGTGGAATGCTACTGGAAATGACTGCCACTTTCTTTTTTAAGGAAATGCTTCTTAATAGTTGGCAATGCCTTCAAACCTGCATGTTGTAAATTATAAATAAAGCCTAGAGATGGAAAAGTTACTGAGTGCTGTAAGTTGTAAATGTCATACTCTATTTCAGTAGGGAAAAAATGTACAATTACAAAAAACAGACTACCCCACTCGAGCCTATTCATAGATGTCATCTGACACTGTTGCTACACCACACATGTATTGAAATGTAGTGGAGATGGGGAGCAAATGCACCATAAAAATCCAAAGAGAAAAACTTTGATACTCTTGTAGAGTGAGATGGATGATACACAGGCACTTAGAAATTACAAAGAAATTGCAAACATGGCATACAAGTAGTCAAATTAAACCATCCAAATTATGGTAGCCAGTGTAGATATATCATGAACAAAAATTAAAGATTATTTTATCATGTAACTAGTGGATTGGTGGTCATCTATTGGATGGTTAAAAATGAAAAGAAAAAGGGAAAAAGAAAAAACCAATGGTCCTGTTTCCATAAACAAGTGTCCATGAATCAGAGATTAGGATTACTCAACTAATCTAATCCAAAGAGATTAGGAACATCTCTCTCTAATTTTTTTTTTTAAAAATAAAGAATAAGAGATGTTAAAATTATTATGGTAGAGAATTATTATGGCAACACCCTCTCCTCTGGCGAACCAATAAGGGTTTTCAGAGTTATAATGCTACCAATAGAGTCCAATCGATCGATTTGAACGGTCCATTATGTACAGAACAAATACCATAGTCTATTATGCAAAAAATCACACTAATCAAAAGACCAGATCTATTATTTATTTGGCATTATTTTTACAGCCATCCATTTTCCAAGGGTAGCGCAAATAAGAGGATTGATCTTAACAGTATGGTCATCATGCACATAGACAGAAAATGCTTGCAATGAATGTTTATGAGTACTTGGTAATTTTGGAGTCATTGGTTAGGGTTTGGGCTAAAAGTACGAGTGCTGGAGCTGACGCTTTCGGAGTCCGAACTCATTCTTTTGAAAAATAGAAAAATGGGAATATTAGTAAATATGGATTTTCTTGTTAAGAAGAAAATGGAAGATGGATTGAAAAAACATAAAAGAGATTTTTTTTTCTTCTTTTTTGCTTCAAGAGAGAGAGAGATGGAGAGATGAGAGTGGGGAAATCGAGGGAGAGTGGGGGAATGAAGTGGCCGCGTGACGCAGGGGAGGACGTGAGGTCGAGCACCGTCTTCCTCAAGAGGATAACTATTCCGAATCCACGGAACTTCTCTGGACTCCTCACAGAGACTTTCTCGAATCCACGAGAAAAGAGGGCAGAAAATAGAAATAAATTCTAATAAATTTGAAATAGATTAATGAATGCATAAAAATGAGTTCACAACCCTTTAAATAAGGGTACTAAGCAATGGGAAAGAAATCATAATCAAACTACAACTAAAACTCCTAGAATTTGTGACTTACTATAAATAGTAAACTTACAATTTATAGACGGTCGTGATATCTACTAGTGCGCAAGGTTTTCGGCCAAAAATAGTAAGTGTCCTATTTGGCTTCACCAAACCGTTCCCCTAATTATTCTAAGGTCTTTTCACGTTGGGCGCAACTGCTAAAGCCCAACGGATGAAGAGTTATAGTCAAACTAAAACTTACTATTTATAGTAAAAACGAAATTGAAACAGGGAAACGACCGTCGAATCAGGGGTTTCTTGCAATTCCTAGCATTGCAACCCAGCATGGCTGGGTTGGTTGGCTAAAGTAGATCATTTTACCCCAAAATCACATATATTACGTCGGCTAACTCATCCCAGATTGCGAGATACGCCTGATTGAAGGTCTGATGGTCCAAATCACTTCTGTCGCCGACCGGGCCTTTTCTGATTCATCTTTACCATGTAATTGTCAGCGACTCGCTCTACATCAGTCTCCTCCACTTCAAAAGAACTCGTCCTCGAGTTATCATTATGCGCTGGTTCATGATACTCGGTCAGGTCCGCGACATTGAAAGTCCGTGAGATCGCCATATCATCTGGAAGATCAACAACATAAGCGTTGTCATTGATCTTTCGGATGATTGGTACTGGTCCAACTTTTTTATTCTTCAACTTGTTGTACGTCCAGTCAAAAATCTTTCTTTGCGCAGATGGATCATTACTTGGTCGCCCACCTCGAACACTTTCTATCGCCGATGCTTGTCCGCTTGCTCCTTATATTTTTCGTTCGAGGCATGTAGCTTGTTTGTACCTCCGCATGAATGCCCATGATTTTGTCTACCATATGTTCTGCTGCAATGCTCATGCCTGGGAGCTTGGGTAGAGGGACCAAGTCTAGTGTGTGGCAAGGTACTCGTCCGTAAATAACCTGGAACGGGGATTTTCCTATCGAGCGTTTTACCATGTTGTTGAATGCAAACTCCGCTTGAGACAAGGCCAAATCCCACTGCTTCGGATTTTCTCCTGAAATACATCGAAGGAGGTTTTCCAACATACGATTCACAACCTCAGTTTGACCATCAGTCTGTGGGTGGTACGCGCTGCTGAACTAAAGGCGTGTATCGAATCGAGTCCACAAAGTCCGCCAAAAGTGGCTTATGAACTTCGTGTCACGGTCGGAAGTAATAGTCGTGGGAACCCCGTGTAGCCGTACAATTTCTCTGAAGAATAGATTCGCCACGTGTGTTGCATCGAGAGTCTTCTTGCATGGAATAAAGTGCATCATCTTGAAAAAATGATCTACTACCACGAACACCGAATCCATGCCGCGTTATGTTCGTGAGGGACCAAGCACAAAGTCCATAGATAAATCCTCCAAAGGGCCATCGGGCACGGGTAACGGGGTGTAGAGGCCCGTATTATGAGATTGCCCCTTGGAAGTCTAACAAATATAACAGCGTTAGACTGCCTTTCTCACATCACGTACCAATTGCGGCCAGTAATACCGTTCTTCCACAAGAGCTCACGTCTTATCTCGCCCAAGGTGTCCACTGAGGCCACCTCCATGTAGATCTTGGATTATCTGTTCCCTTAGCAAACTCTTTGGGATACGTAGTCGATTTTTCTTGAAAATGAACTCGTCTTGTATATGTAAGTCACCGGGGTGACCTTCCTGACATCTAACCCATGCGTCCATGAAGTCGTCGTTTTGGCATATATGTCTTTGAGGCGATCGAACCCGACAACTTCATTGCTTATAGTGATTAACAAAGTTGCACGACAACTCAGCGCATTGGCTACTTTGTTCTATTGCCCTAACTTATGCTTTAGCACAAATGTGAATTCCTGCAAAAATGAGATTCATCTATCATGCACATGGTTAATGTTAGCTTGACTATTAATAAATTTGAGGGCTTGATGGTCCGTGTAAAGTATGAATTCTCATTGAATCAAATAATGTCGCCAATGTCGCAGTGCCTGGACCACCGCGTACAACTCGATCTCATATGTAGACCACTTCTTGCATGCATCACTAAGTTTCTCACTGTAGAAGACTACTGGCCTACCTTCTTGAGACAAAACTCTCACAATCCCGACATATGAGGCATCACATTCGACTTTAAACAGTTTGTCGAAGTTAGGAAGTACAAGAACCGGTGTCGTGGATAATTTGCGCTTATTTCGACAAAGCTCCTGTCGGCTTCGTCAGTCCACTGGAACTGCCCTTTCTCCATGTAATCTGTGATCGATGACACAATGGTACTGAAATTTTTCACGAACCGACGATAGAATGTCGCTAGTCCATGAAAACTTCGCACTTCGTGAATATTTTTGGGAACTGGCCATTCTCTGATTGTCTTCACCTTTTCCTCATCCACTCAAATGCCCGTGGATGTAACCACAAAACCCAGAAACAATAGGCTATCAGTCATAAAGCTACACTTTTTTAAATTGAGGTACAGATTATTTTCAGTGAGCACTTGAAGGACCTTCTTGAGGTGCTCCATATGGGTGGTTTCATCTTGACTGTATATCAAGATATCATCAAAATAAACCACAACGAACCGCTCAATGAAAGGTTTCAGAACTTGGTTCATCAACCTTATGAATGTGCTAGGCGCATTAGAAAGACTGAAAGGCATGACCATCCATTCGTATAATCCTTCCTTGGTCTTAAAGGCTGTTTTCCACTCATCACCCGGCCGTATTCGAATATGATGGTAGCCGCTCCTTAAGTCCAATTTAGAGAATATTTTTGCTTCCTCTAGCATATCCAACATATCATCCAACCGTGGTATAGGAAACCTTTATTTTATGATGATCTTATTGATGTCCGGCTGTCGACACACATGCGCCAACTCCCATCTTTCTTTGGAGTTAGCAGAGCTGGTACAGCACATGGGCTCATGCTTTCTCGAATAAGACCCTTACGGATCAGTTCCTCTACTTGTCCCTACAGAATCTTGCACCCATTCGAGCTCATTCGATAATGAGGACGATTAGGTAAACTGAACCCAGGGACAAAGTCAATATGGTGTTGGATATCTCGCATAGGGGGTAACCCATCGGGAAGGTCCTCGGGCCAAATTTCTTGGAATTCATGTAACAAGGGCCTTAGTCTTTCAGGGATGATGGTAGGCTCGAGTTCTTCCCCTTTCACAATTAATGCATAAGTCTGTCCTGTTTCTTTGGATTCTTCCACGAAGTCCCGAATGGTTAAGAGAAAATGACCCTCCACTTTAGAAGTTTCAGGTGGTCCTTCTGGATCCATAGGGGCCAATATGGTCTTCCGGCCGTCCTTGACAAAGATATATATGTTATCTCGCCCTTTATGAGTGGCGTCACGGTCAGATTGCCAGGGTCGACCGAGTAGTATGTGACATGCTTCCATACCAACCACATCGCATACTACTTCATCCTTATAATGTTTGCTAATTGAAAAGATATGGTGCACCGTTCAGTTACCTTTGTTTCGTTGACCTTCTTGATCCAACCGATTGTATATGAAGAGGGATGATGCTCTATTTTCAATTGTAATTTTTTCACCATGCCCCTGGAGACGATGTTCTCGCTGCTTCCACTGTCAATGATCACGTCACAAACCTTTCGATTCACCGTACACTTAGTGCGGAAGATGTTATGCTGTTGTGGATGCACTTCTTTTCTTGGCGCATATAATAGTTGTCTCACGACGAGCAACTTGCCTTGATCTTGCTGAACCCAATCTGAATCATCTACCTCGTCCTCAGTGGTATACTCCTGTTCTTCAATATCTGAATCTTCATAAGCGTTATCAGCACTACCATCATGAATGGCGAGGTTTGCCACTTTTCGCTGGGGACAAGTATTTGACAGGTGGCCTGGCTGGCCACAACAATAGCAGCTGTCGGGCCTTGGCCGAGCATAAGGGTTTAGAATTCTACTTGGACCAGCAGCAGTCGAGACGCCCCTTTAGGGTTTAGATTGCCCACTTCCCTGATCTCGGTTCTCAGACGTAGGAGGTTGAGTGCGTGCTCCTACGGGCTCCTTCCCCTTAGGCTGTGGAGCTCCCTGAGGTGGACCTACCACAGTAATCCTTACAGTAGGATAGGTCCGTGTGTTAGGACGTTCAAATTGCACTTCTACCCGAGTAGCCAACTTGATCACATCATTCATCGTCCAGACGGACTGCATCTGGACCCGATCCTGAATCGTCATACGCAATCCACCGTTGAATTGGGCGACTTGCTGCGATTCAATCTCCACCAAATCGTTACGCGCCGCCAAGTGGTAAAATTCTTCTGCGTACTCTCTCACCGACCGACTACCCTGTCGACAATTTTGGTATTGTTGGAATAATACCTGATCATAATCGCGAGGGAGGAATCGGGCGCGTAGTAGCTGCTTCATCCGCTGCCATGTGCGGATTGGTGCTTTCATCTGCCTGGTTCGTGCGAGTTGCAGTTATTCCCACCAAGCTGACACTCCTCCTTTCAACTTGTAGGCCACCAGCTTGACCTTCTTTGCTTCAGGGATGTCCATATAGTCAAAGAATCGCTCAACTTCAGAAAGCCAATCGAGAAAATCCTCAATGTGTAGTTGGTCATTGAAGTTAGGAATATCAACCCGTATCTTGAATTCTCGATCTACTCGATCGCCGCCTAGTTTGGGGTGTTGGAAGATTATGTCGTCGATCTCCTCCTCACTGGAGCTCCCGTCCTTAGGCATGACCCTTGGATGCACTGCCGGTATTATCCTGCGATCAGGCCGATTATTAGTCTCAGCAATTGGCGGTGGAGGATTACCACCAGGAACACGGAATTGCCCTAGGGTTTCTGCCAAGAGATTCGCTATGCAGTCCATGAAAGCCTGCAGCTCTTGCATGGCTTACCGATTCTCTTGCTGTGCTGCTTGGAAAGTTGCCGCCGTTAAAGGCAAATTCCGTGGAGCACCGCCTATGGGATTGTTGCCCGACCCGTCGTTAGAAGTCATCGATCCGAGGAGAAACCTCACTTTGATACCAAACTGACGCAGGGGAGGACATGAGGTCGAGCATCGTCTTCCTCAAGAGGATAACTATTCTGAATCCACGGAACTTCTCTGGACTCCTCACAGAGACTTTCTTGAATCCACGAGAAAAGAGGGCAGAAAATAGAAATAAATTCTAATAAATTCGAAATAGATTAATGAATACATAAAAATGAGTTCACAACCCTTTAAATAAGGGTACTAAGCAATGGGAAAGAAATCATAATCAAACTACAACTAAAACTCCTAGAATTCGCAACTTACTATAAATAGTAAACTTACTATTTATAGACGGTCGTGATATCTACTAGTGCGCAAGGTTTTCGGCCAAAAATAGTAAGTGTCCTATTTGGCTTCACCGAACTGTTCCCCTAATTATTCTAAGGTCTTTTCACATTGGGCGCAACTCCTAAAGCCCAACGGATGAAGAGTTATAGCCAAACTAAAACTTACTATTTATAGTAAAAACGAAATTGAAACGGAGAAACGACCGTCGAATCAGGAGTTTCTCACAATTCCAAGTGTCGCAACCCAGCATAGAGGGGTTGGTTGGCTAAAGTAGCTCGTTCTACCCCAAAATCATATATTTTACGTCGGCTAACTCATCCCGAATTGCGAGATACACCTGATTGAAGGTCTGATGGTCCAGATCACTTCTGTCGCCGACCGGGCGTTTTCTGATCCATCTTTGCCATGTAATTGTCTGTGACCCGCTCTACATCACCACGTGAGATTTGAAAATAGCGATTGTAGTTTAGTTTGAAAATGACGTTTCACATGCGTGGCGTGCGTGGCTATGAGAGGTGTCTACGGACGCAGATTTTTACTTACCCATCTTTGTTCATGAAAACTTTAACTTAATGCTGGAAAAGTAATTACTTTATTACTATTATTATTATTTAATTATATAAGGTTTTCACATTTTATTTAATTAGTATCCACATTGTAGATAGCATCTCATTTATTCTCTCTGGTAATAACTGGTTTTGCTAATATTGTTTGTATGCTGGGTTATTTGTGCATTGGCTGAGGTGTCTTTTTTTTTTTTTTTTTTTTTTTTTTAAAGTCTCCTATCAGGAATGGAATGTATGTTCGAGTTCATGGTCAGTTGAAAGGGTTTCAAGGAAAGCAACATGCTGTTGCCTTCTCGGTTAGGTATGCAATTACCTTTTTTTCAATTTCATGTGCTTCCAAATAGTCACCTATATAGCAATGCACTGTTCTACGTGCATTTTCAAGTCATATTGCAAGTTAGTGGTTAATCCGAGTGAAGTTTCTTTTTTACTATCATTGAAATGGATGTTTTATTTTGCTTCTACTCATTTTTATTAGCATCTTTTTACGTCCCTGAAGAATCATGCTTGTTGTTCCCTTAGACATCTTTTCTATTATCTAGAAACAGAGTACCTGCTGCAGGAAACATTTGCTGGTGCACAAGTTTTTTATGTCATGACAGAAATTGGGTTACTGAATATGACTGCTAAATCTTGTTATTAGTTTATCAAGCTTGCATCTGAAGATTCTGAACATGAATCAGGTTCTTATTTTTTCACTTGACATTTATTTGGCTTTTTGTTCAGAACTGAATGTAGAGATGAAGTGATCTGCACCTCTGCTATTAACTCTTAAGTAGAGGAACGCATTTTATTGTTTAAATTTCATGTCGCCTTGTTGTTGGAGATCTTGAACACTTGGTATCTTTTTGAATTGGTATCCACTTTGTATCTTTTGAATGAGTATCCATTAGATTATAGATATTTATGCTCCCTGCAACCCAAATGATAGCCCTTTCTAGCTTGCTGTGTAAGTTATTATGGATTATTAGGATAATCCAATTGGTGTTTGTTTTAGGGTAATGGTGCATTTGGTTGCATCATGAAATTTCTTCATTAATCAGAATAATTTTGTGTGAACGCCCACTAAACTAATTCAGTAGCAGTCCACTCAATAAGCAGTCAGGGTCATGTCTTGGGCCAAGGACTGGTGGCACTGGTAGTAGCTCAGCGAAAATGTATATTATTGATAAGGTAGATATGTACGATTCCAATAGTGTTAAGTTTGCAATGATATTTTCATGCTTTACGATCTTTTTCGATATAAAAGCCTGAATTTGGAAAATGGTTTATCTGCGACTGAGAAGTGTTATTTATATTAATAATAAAACAGTAGTGATAGTTTCTAAAGATTTTGATATCATTCAAAGCATTTCCCTCCTCTCTACCATGTAAGGAATACCTGATTGCATTATGTGCATGTACTAGGCATTGGGATGTAGAATAATTGGGTATTGTTGCACCAGTAAAAAGTGTGAAGCAGTTACTAATAACAGTCACGTGGGAGTATGGGAAGAAGAGATTGAACCAGCTATTCTTCTTGTTTCATCTCCTGCACAATGTGTATCAATCATTTACTTTGTGCTTCCACAAAAATTGGACACATGCCATGATGGTTTGTGATCTGAATTTTTGGTGAGGAAACTTGTTTGACAGTCATGGTCTGCTACAGCGGTTGAGGCCACATGCACGCACATGTTGAAGGTGATACTTTTTTCCTTCTGTATTATATGTATGCAACTGATGCTTGATGTGGAAATTTGGCCCTTTTGAACCCTCCCTAATTGCATAAGTGGCTGAACCAGCTCTGTATGTTACACATAATTTGTCATCCACAAGTTTCTGTAAATGAAGATAAGAGGATTGATCTTAACAACATGGTCGTCATGCACATAGACAGAAAATGCTTGCAATGAATGTTTATGAGTACTAAGTAGCCTGTTAATGAAAACAATGTCTCCGTCCATAATACGCCTGTTTATGATTTGACCAACTTTCAAATATGTATGTCCTTTTGAACCTTCCCTAATTGCATAAGTGGTTGAACCATCTCTGTATGTTACACATAATTTGTCATCCACTAGTTTTTGTAAATGAAGATAAGAGGATTGATCTTAACAGTATGGTCGTCATGTACATAGACAGAAAATGCTTGCAATGAATGTTTATTAGTACTAGGTGGCCTATTAATGAAAACAATGTCTCCGTCCATAATACGTCTGTTTATGATTTGACAAAATTGTTGATTTCAAAGAAATCATGTTAGGAAACAATTTACGTCTTAGCAGCAACACTCGTAGAAGGAAAGAGGTCTTAACTATTCTCTACTTCTGCCACTGATTGATTTTATTTTTTTATTTTTTTACCGCAAACTTTTAGAATCTCATCATGCATAACTGATTTAAGATGCTCAACTTCATTGTATTGTCTATCTAGACCAAATTGTTGATTTCTCTATCTAGACCAAATTGCCGATTTCTTTGGCATATATACTAAAGCAGTCCTTTTTCTAATAATTTTGCCTAGATCTTTATTGATGTCTGGCAACAATATTGTATATCCCAGTATACAAGTAATCTTAGGGATGAGATTCTGCTACATTTTCTTTATCGGGGTTTGCTAAATTTTCGATTAAAATATTGTATCGGACAATATAGGAAATAGTGGTGGCAGGTGGGATAGACAAGCATCTGTTGTATGGAATGTGGAGTCCATTATGACCCTATTTTGATGATTGCCTGAGGTCTTGAATCATTTTATCAATCTACCTTTTAGAAGTCAACCCTGAATTGTTGAGACAAGGCTATCAATAACTTACCTTCCATTAAGCTGTGTAAATATTACTCATATATCGTACATATATATGTAACATATAACACTCAACTGTATGTGCATAGTTCAGCCACATTTCAGTTATGTACTAACAAGTTTCTTCTCTTTAGCCAACAAACGGGATTGCTTGATCGGTGTGATTGTAGAGATGCTCCATCCACAACGGAATGGACCATTTGGATGGTCTAATAGCTGTACATCACTGTCACATATGAGGATTGATGAACCATTACCAATATTTATACTGTGAAAAACTAACATAGAGTATGCTTTTATATTTATTAATGAAAAATATGACAGGCTCTACTGAATCATCCATGGAGAATGTGAATAGGACTTTCAAGCAGTTAACAGACTACTCCTATTGATTGTATGGCATGTTTTTGGCATGGTAGCCTGTCGTGCAATTGCCTTTGTGAAAAACTAGTAGGCACAGGAGTGCATGCAAGATCCATTGTTGCCTACTAAATGTATGCTTGTATTGTTAGAATTTCTTTCTTTGAGCAATCTATAAAATTACAGAAAAAGATAATCTACACAGTTACTGATTATTGCAAGAACCTCTCTGCTAAAGCCTTCAGAGAAATCTGAACCAAATGATAAAAATAGCCTTGAACTTTTAGAGTTAGTTTGGATGCTTGGAAAATCAAGCTAATGCAATGATGACCTCCAAATTCACGTGGTGTCACCTGAGGCAATGGGCTGGCGGAGGGTCCGATGTAACGTGTCACAAATACACTGAATCTTTTTTATCTTTCTTTCTTTGTTTCCTTTTCTTTTTTTCTTTTTTCTTTCTTTCTTTTCTTTTCTTCTTCTTCTTCTTCTTCTTTTTTTTTTTTTTTTTTTTTTTTCGATTTTCACTGTTGTATCTTCTTTCTTTGAATTCTTTTATGACAATTAGCATGCTGGCAAATAGTTCTTTGTGGCATTGACAAAAGTCGCGTCTCTGTATGTTTTATGCTTACTCTATGTTATTTGACTATTCATGTATTATCTCGATTGTATTTTGAAAGTTTTGAGTTTGTTGTTTATTTCGTGCAGGAACCTGCATCAGAGATACAGGACAAGATTTTATTTATGATTAATAATATTTCATCTTCAAATATGAATGTGAAGAAAAATAATTTATTGATGTCCTGAAAGAGCAGTAGTCAGGTATGGGCTGGCTAGTTTGGGCATTTTACTTTAGAACATGCATGGTGCTGTTGACATAGGTGGGTTATGGATAAATTCCTACTTGGATTGGCTGCTACTTGAAAAGGCAAAGACATGATGGGTAGATGTTGATATGAAGTTTTGAGTTACTGTTAATCCTAAGAATTGAGGTGGTTTTCACACCCTTTTCATTGGACAGTTTGTTGATAATGCATAGGAGCTTTGATGTCTGTGCAATAAACCTCATGTTCAGGCCACAAATGTGCGAGCACGGCATGATAGCAAACTCATGTTCATGCCAGATTTTGTTTTTGGGAAAACATGTACATGGTCTGACCAACCTAATGGATGGATTAGATCTAGCATGCATGTGCCATGCTTGCACATGTGTGACTTGTGCCGTTTTATTTTGAAAGAGTAAGAGGAGAAATCGAGTAAGAATTGTAATGCAGAAGTGAACTTGGGTTTTGACTAGGATGTTCAATCGAAAACCAACTGTTACGAGGGGGAACTCTTGGATTATTTATTTTTGGTTGTGCATGGAAAATATGAATAATATATAGGTGCTAAAATTGCATTTTTGGGAGCTCAAGAGACTGTTAGTTGGTGTTTCAGAAAACTTTTAATATTGCGAATAGATTCCTCGTGTCCTCATCTTCTGCCCTTTTTTGTCCAAGCTTGAAATTTTGTGTGCATCAGCTTATTCCATTTGGGCTGCATTAGAAGGTTTGGCCATGTTTGGTTGCATCACTGATATTTGGTGGAAAGTCCAAAGGGATTAAAATAATGCAATTTTGTTAGATGGAGTTTTATGCTATGTTTTTAGTTGTAGAAAGGTACAACGAGTAAGGGCAACAACTTTGTAAGATAAGGAGGAAGAGGTTATCGTGGAGGATTCATTTCAGGCGAAGAGTTTGCGTGAGACTGAGAGGACTGATGCGGAGTCATCAGAAAGTACACCAGGAAAACTGGAAAGATGGGCTTAAGATTGAACAATCTGTGAATATTCTTCTTAGAGTGTGCTGTTTCTCATCTTCTGCCTTTTCCATGTTCTGTTTTTTCTTCTGTTATTTATGCTTACTGAAAAAATAAGTCCTTGGGTTGACACAGGGTTGTCATGTGCTAACATTGTATTATTTCATCCAACTGCGAACAACCAATACAGATTCCAGAACATTTTATCCCACACATCTAACTGTTGAAAAATCTCACACCTAGTCCTTTACAATACCTGAAACGTAGTTGCTGAAATCTTTACACATTGCTATCCAAATACAAAACACGCCCTGAAGATTTTGCTTTCAATCTCAGTCAAAACTCATGCATTCTGCATTTGGATTTTCAGTTTGTAGCTCTAAAGAATGCACTCTTCCTCTTCACTGACAGATGCAAGTTGACATTCTATGCTGATCATTCACTTCTGTTCCCACTCACTTCTTTGATTGCTTCTCCTTACCTGTTTTGAATCCACCTTATGAAAGCTTTGGGTATCATATGTGTCTTTGTACTTCAGTTGCAAACTTCACTATGTAGTCAGCACTAAATTTGTGGTGCGTTTTTACTAGTTGCAATTAACTGCAATAAAAATTGACTAAGCGATATTATACTTGCAGGACTCGTTCATAAAAATACTCAATGCCTTTTATCATGATCGTCATTATGCAAGGTTTTTTGTACTCGAAACCATAGCTAGAGTACCTTATTTTGGTGAGTGTCCGAAATTCTTTCAGCTTGTAGTTTTGATCAGACAATTTTTATTCTGCGATTTTCAACTGCTGTATGGTTCTTATCAACTTGGTCCCTACAGTTTTTAGAAGGGAACATTTGATTGGATTTGGACCTGATAAAAATTTCAAGTAGAATAAACGTGAGGATAGCCTTATGCATGCATTAATACTGACCTATGCATACTGACAATGGCATGGCCATTTTTACCGACAGCCTTCATGTCAGTTCTGCACATGTATGAGAGTTTTGGTTGGTGGAGAAGAGCTGATTATTTGAAAGTGCATTTTGCTGAGAGCTGGAACGAATTGCACCGTCTTCTGATCATGGAGGTTATCTCTCTCTCTCTCTCTCTCTCTCTCTCTCTCTCTCTCTCCTCTCTCTCTCTCTCTCTCTCTCTCATGTTAATCTGTGAAAGGGTGAGAGTCACTTTTTTTTTGTTCTTCAAACTTGTTTCTAATTTCCATGCTTACTTGTTTTTCTGCATAAAAACCCGTGCATTTCTGTTAGCAGAAATTGCAGAGTAGAGGCAGAAAATTATGGGCTAAAAAAATGATTAATTGACGCTATTTATTTTGAATGCTGTGTGCCAGCATTATCCTCTGCAGTCTTTCATTACAGCATATATTCATTTCAATCCATGTAAAATATTAAAAAAACTTTGAAGGAAAACATACACGGCAAAAGCATAAATGCACTATGTACTCTAATCTCTGGATGCTATTCAAAAATGAAATGTGGGTTCTTAGAAGTAGGAGATGTCTTTCTTTTCATTTTTCTTTAGAGTTTTGTTAGTATAGAATGCATGATATTCACAATTGATGTACTTTATGCTTCTTTATGTATCGAATTGCTGTTCTTTACCTATATATTGTTATGGGTAGATACCGATGGAAATTTTGTTATCCTTTTTTGTTTACCTTGCAAATGTTGAAAAAAAATAAATAAATAAAATAAAATAAAATAAAATCATATAACGGAGTCATATCAGTTAATATATGTCATGGAGATGTGCATACCATTCACAATGTTGGGTGGGGGGGGGGGGGGGGGGGGGGGGGGGGGGGGGGGGGGGGCCTGGCATGGGCAATAGACAATATCAAGATCATACTGTGTGCCAGGATAGCCTGTTTTTGGGGTTTGTTGTCTATGGAAGACCATTGTTAGAATTACATATTCTAAAAGAGACGATGCCTCCTAGCATGGGCAATAGACAATATCAAGATCTTAATGCTAGAATTTAGGGCCTGTTCTTTGGAAAGAAGACAATGGTCAACCATGTACAAGAAATGAATTCCTTTGATTTGACAGTTTCCTCTGTTTGAGAAACCAAAAAAGAGGAGGAAATGATGTCCTTTCAAAGTATTCCTCAATTAAAACCTTTTCCTCAAAAAAAAAAAAAATGGTTAAATTTATTTCCTCAATTGATGGGAAAATGCTTTGACCCTCCGATGTTACGTTTAAAGCTGTCATTGTTGCTCTTTATCTTAGTTGGGTAGATTTACCCATCTTAAAATGACAAAAACAATGGGAATGGAAAAGGAAATGCATATCCGTCGAAACTGACATTGCTAAATAAACATTGGAAATGGAAAAGGATTTCCTTCCGCTTCCCTGATTTGAGTATTGAAAGGGATTTTCCATTTCCACGTTTTGTCTCTCTCAAAACAGTCAGGCCCTGAAGGCCTTGGCACCTTTGCTTTGGATGTTTTGCATGTTCAATTCAAGATTATCAGTCTTTTCCACATGTTTGGAAGCGTGGAATTCATGTGGAAATGAAAATCGTTTTCCACTAACAAGACATTTGGGCTGTTTGGGGATGTGGATTGCACAAACTAATCATTGCCCTTATCCACAGTCAGGATTTTCTGCCACAAAAACAAGGCGACTGTTGTCTAATGAATAAGAGGATTCCACTTGCTATCCAAACAGGACCCTTAAATATGGAATCTCTATTTCTAACATCGTGATATATGAACATTGATTCTTTGCTACTAGCAACATTCTAAATCTTTCTCTGAAGATTGATAAACTGAACAAGGAATCTGCAGTACTAGAAAATTCCAAAAAACATATAAAACAGGATCAGACATCCATTATCTTTGGTGCTCAGAGTTTCCTTTATTTTCACATGCTATTGCATGGAAATATTAAAATGGAATCATGTGGTAAAAGACGTATTCCATGAATGGACATGCAGCTACTCGCAGAAATCATCCCTGTCTGTCATGGGTTGTCTCTGAAATTGTAACTGCAGATTCCACCTGTTTTTCTTTATTTTGAGATTATGCTTTTAAGTTTGCTTCTTGGTGGAACCGTGGAAGTGCCTTTTTCTAACCTTGCATGTGTACAGTGCAAGTTAGTTTTTATTTGGAAACATTGTGAATTTTGTTCACTTGAGTGGCTATCAAGTTAGTTCTACCCCTGCACAGTCTTACTTTTGTAGAAAATCTTTCTGTCAGTTGCTTAATATTTGGAGTGTGTATTGTGTTTCTATTGCAGGAACTTGGGGGTAATTCGATGTGGTTTGACCATTTTCTTGCTCAGCACATTGCATTTTTTATTACTTCATGACCGCCATGATGTACACAATAAGCCCAAGAATGGCATGTAAGTAGACCACTTTTATTGAGCTTGATCAGAAGTTGATGAAGGACAATAAAACTCACTGTACCTTTCTACAACTAAAAACATAGCATAAAACTCTCATACATTGACCTTGATCGGAAGTTGTTAGATGGAGATCAGAGTTTTGAGCTTGATCAGACTAAGTTAGGAGATTGATTCTGTTCATTAGCTTATTCCATTTGAGCTGCATTAGGAGTTTTGGCCATGTTTGGTTGCAGCACTGATATTTGGTGGAAAGTCCAAAGGGATTAAAATAATGCAATTTTGTTATAACTTCTCTCTTGTTTTTCTTTTTCGTTTTTTTAAAGCACATATCCAATCCAAATATTTGGAATTTGGATGATATATTTGATTTTGATTTCTTCCTTTTCTATTATGTAGACTTACCTTCTCAAATAGGTTGGTTCGTTCAAAGCTTTGGAGAAATGGGTATATCTAGTTTTGGATGTGTGCGTTGATTAATACACATCCATAATTAGATATACCAATTTCTCCAAAGCCTTAACGAACTAACTTATTTGAGAAGGTAAAAGTCTACACAATAGAAAATGAAGAAATCAAAATCAAATATATCATCCAAATTCTTATTTTTTATTCTTATTTTTTTTTAATTAATGAGAATCGCCGACGGTTTTTAGCCGCCGAGAACGCCGACAGATTTTAGCCGCCAATAACATCGACGGTTTTTAACCGCCGATAACGCCGACGGTTTTTAGCCACCGAAAACGCCAACGGGTTTAGCCGCCGACAACGCCAACGGTTTCTAGTTGCTGACAACGCCGACGGTTTTTAGCCGTCGGCGATTAACACCGTCGCACCCTTTACTAACGGACTTTGCAACGGCTAAAAGCCATCAAGGAAGGTCATTACCGACGGTTTTTATCCGTCGGCGTTGCCCTATTTTTTGGTAGCGGGTGTTTGATGAAATGCTCAAATGAGGATTTCACTTGGATTGTTTATTAAATGTTTAATTGGTCATCACATGTATTTAACTGCTGCATCTGAGTAAGATTGGGGCTACAACCTAGCCCAGGCAATTGGTAACAGTTCCTGTTCGGGTGACCGAATTAGTTTCGCCACATTGGGTATATTTGATGAATCCGGGTTACACGACGATTGTCGACAGTGGTTAGGCCACGAGGGGTGCTTATGCACTCTATGTCGATTAAGTCAGTGTGTGCCTGTACCAATCAGATTTGCTTAACAAACTGTGAGACCCGACCCGAGTCCGCATGTGTGCATGTGCGTGTGTGAGTATGCATCTCGTTCATCATGGTCTCGCGGTACGACCAGTTAAATTTCAGTGACCCGCGACCATCGGGTAGTGTATGCATCATCCTTAAGTCCGGTCACCTAGACCCGACTCAGATCGAGCTGAGACCTATGCCATTGGGACCGCATCGTCGCCGCGGTTCCAACGCCGCGTCTCGCGCATAAATCCGATATGTAGATCAAAAGTTGTGTAATTTCATTATATGACCCTTAATCATGTGGCCCACTTAAGTGTCATGCATGTGGACCCCACTCCTCTTGGCACAAGTTCTCATGCAACACTATGCACACCACTAAAATTCCATAGCTAACACTACCCACCCCACACACCACCTAAAAACCTACTCTACCCTACAACCATGTTTTCTCCTCCCATAGGTAATTATTTCTTTTCTTACAAACAAATGATTTCTCTCTCTCTCTCTCTCACTCTCACTCTCTCTCTCTCTCTCTCTATCTATCTCTATCTCCTTACCTCTCTCCCTCCTCATTCTCTCCATGGCCAGCAAATCCCCAATTTTCTCCTGCCCCTTCTTTCCCTAATCTCTCTAAATCCATCCATTTCAATATCATCTCATCCATTGATTTCCCTTCCTTGGAGCTAGAGGAGCAAGGAGACCTAGATTTTTGTAAGAATCAAGGTGGGTGCTCTTAGATCCTTCTTCATTTATTTCTTAGGAGCTTGTGGGACCCATCAAGTGGTGATGGAGGTCCTTCATGTCTCCATGGTTGAGGCCAATGGCCCTTTTTCCTTGCATGCATGATCTATAGATGGGATCATTCTCCATGGACCCCATCATGATATTTTCCTTTGATGCATGTCATTTTCCTCACTTGTGGCTGGATTATTTTTATTTTCCATTATTCTATTCTTAATTTCCTGATGTGTGTGACCAACTTAGTGACCCCGAAATATCCAGACCGTCCAAGCAAAGTGGACGCCCATGGCTGTCCATTCCTAGGACAATGGCACTCTATTTGCTCCATTTTGGGCACATGCAATGGGTTTCATGGAGGGGGTATGGTCTGGATGTTTGTGGGGCACACTGGGGTGGTCCATACCACAATTTCCATGGATTGATTTCCTCTTTTTATAGTGATTATAATTATTTTAATTCAATATTATGTTGCTGTCCAAAAGCCATCTGGACAGATTTTCGAGCTGTCTTGAGCTCAGTTTTGGGGATGATTGGTGGGGTGTTTGGTCCCATTTGATATATACCTCTTAAAGGTGGGGATCCCACCTAAATGTTCCCCAAATTTCACCCTCATCCGTCCCTTTTTGATCACCCAAAAGGGTGGGCCAAGAAGGTTGGACGGTCCAGATTTTTCTGGACTGTCTAGCCATTCTGCTGCTGTAAAAACATAAATATCAGCTTGTTTTTGAAGTAGTGGGTCACCTTTGTGGACCTCACCTTGTTGTATACTTATGTAGGGATGTTGGTCCTACATTTTCTTAAAATTTGGCAGACCTGGGCCCACTCTAATGAGGTGCACAAATCAGGGGCAGCAACATTGTTTCGGCAGCAGAATGTTTTTTGAAATACCTTGTTGTCCATAAATTGTAGGAGTTAAATAAAATACTTTCACTATCCCAAAAATTCTAAACTTTTGCAGAGAGGTGTCCCGACCATGGTAGGACCTGCCTGCAAAATTTTAGGGCCAATGGACCCCATTTAGGCATCCAAAAGGGTGGGCCAATATAGTGGGCTGCCAGAATTTCTGCTGTGCAGTCCAGCAGCATAGTTCCATAAAAATAAATTTTAAAAAAATAATTTCTTAGAAGGTAGGCCATATTTCTAGGTCCCACCTTATTTTGGTATTGATGAGGGACCTTAGGTCCAAATTTCAGGAATTTTGGAGGCCCAGAACCCACCCATTTGATGCCCCAAATTCAGGACAGTTATATTTTAGCAATATTTCACTCTAGACAGATTGTATTCTTTAAATTAATTAAAATACTTCTGAGTATCCAAAAATTATGAAAATTTACAGAGAGGTGGTCCACTCATGGTGGGATCTACATACGAAATTTTAGGTCTAATGGACCCCTTTGTACACCGTGAAAAGTCCCGGACTGGCCCACCACGTTGGGACGTCCAGGTCAGTCCAATTTTCTGGACAGACCGTATTATTTAAATTAATTAAAATATTTATAGGTGTCCAAAAATTCTGAAATTTTGTGGAGTTGTGGACCACCTACGGAAGGACCACCCTGAAAATTTTCAGGGTCATCGAGCCCCTGTACCAATCGTGGTGTGGCCTGAAATTTGGATCAATTTTGGGTCAAATATCCAGGCCCGTAGGACAACCCACCATGGGATGCCCCTACCTTGGGCTGCTGGGCCTGCAATGTAACGGCATGGCCCACTTGAAGTAAGTGTTGTATATCCCCCTTATTATCTAGTGGGACCCACTGTGATATGTGTGGGTCACCATGGGTCAGTAACCCATTTAAATTAAATAAATTTCTGGACCCCAGCAGGCCCAGAAAGTGGATGGGCTGGAATTCTAGCAAGGGGCCCAAATTTGTGCATAGTTGATCTTTTGGAGCCGTGGCGGCCCACCAGATTTAAGGGAGTGTTGTACACACTCTTTGACCTCCTTCCTTAGACGTTTTGGGCTTAATTAGTACCCCTTGAGGCCCACCTTTGTGGTGGTTTGTGGGCTAGCTTTAACCAGAATTTTTGATAGCTTTATAGGCCCAATGGGCTGGAAACCTATCCCTTGAGCCCAAGATTGTGCAAGGGCTGAACTTATTGATTCACGGGCCCAATGGGCCGTCTACAAGCTGATCATGTACATTTATTAGCCTTGATGCCCTCATAAAATGCTTAATGGTGGGCTGACTTGCAAGGCCCACATAAATGTATATTGTGGAGGACCTTGCTAATTCTTTGGGTTGGTGTGGCAAGGTTCACACTGTCAGTATAGGCCTTACCCATGTGTATTCTCGGGCTTACAGGTTGTCCTCAAGTCCACCATAATGTATGAATTGGATGGCTTTTGTTTGTGCCATTTCTTTTGGGCCCATTATGTGATATATTATATGCATGTTTGTGTTAGCAAGTAGGCCTTGTGGACTCAGTTCTTTTGGATAGGCCCATTGATCTTGTACCTATACTCTCCTATCTATTGTGATGGACTTAGGGGCAATAATACACAAGAGGTTGGGCCCTTGGCTGCCCACTAAACTAACTCTGTACTTGGGCCAAAAGTGAGGCTCAACTCACTTGTGTTAAATGTGAAACTTGCCTATGTAAATGAATTACCGGGCTGCCCATAAGGCCCACCACAATATATGGATTTATGACCCTTATGGTTGGGCCCAAACCTTGTTTGAGGGCCCACCATACTACCTAAGTATTGGGCTTAGTGTATGGCCCACTAGGCCATGGATTGCTTAGGCCTTGAGCCTTATTTCATGCTTGAGTAGTAGTGGGCTACCTCTTGGGAACCAGTTAAGGTTGGATGTCCTCCTGGGTAGTCCTAAGGTAGGCCCATGGGTTCTTCTATGGACGATTAAAAGCCCACCATAGACCCTAGGCCATTTGTTTAAGGTTCAATGTGAATGTATGTGGAGCCTACCTTAACGCGTGTGGTCCAAGCCGTCCAAGCCTTGGATCGCCCGATCATGGAAACACTCTCTACCTTGGGTTGCTCCTGGACTCACAATCCAGTAGCAGGCCCACTTGATCTTTACTTGATGTATACAGACCCTCCATCTGATGGGGCCCCTGTGAATATTGTTGGCCTTCATGAGATCATTCCCACTTATTTAACTAATTTCTTGGCTTTAGCAGGCCCAAGAAGCTGAGTGGGCCGAACGTTTATCAAGGGGCTTCAAATGTACATTGTTATGGTTGAAACTTTATTGGACATGGGACCCACCATATTGAGAACTTGTGTACGTGTTGCATGCTTGTGTTTTCTTATAATCTTTGGGCTTAATTAGTGCATTCTTTTGGGTCGCCTTTAGTGATCACATGAGGACCCCATCTTAGATCAGATTTTTGATGAATCTCATGGGCCCAGAATGGGTTGGGACGTCCCAGCTTGGCCCAACCATATATTGGGCCAGCTTCCACCATTTTGATGGACTTGTGGGCTAAGATAAGGATAGTATTGGGCCCTTGGTTGCCCATTTAAATTGCTAGTTATTGGGCAGATGTAGTTGGGCCCATTTCATCATCCAAACTTAAACTTATTTTTGGGTCGTATATTGTGTACGCAGGCTGCCCACCAAGTCCAATTTAATGCATAGATTATATGGCCATTGGGAATTGAGCCTTGGGCCTTAATTTTCCTCTTGGGGCCCATGTTGCTAAAAGTGGTATTATATCTTTTTATGGCGTATTATGAGGAATATATGTATGTGGTTACCTTTATTTTTATCTTAAATGTAGGCCTTGAGCCTTTTATCCATATAGTTCATGGTTGATATGCCTTTTTGGGGAATGGTGGTTAAATGTCCCCATTATGGACCCCTCTAGGCCCAGTTGTATTTAAGAGTGATTGGATACTCATCTTAGACTCTTGCTAGGCTCATTTCTATATTACTTAGACCCATAGCTTGTATACTCAGTCTTGTGGGCTACCCTAGGTAAATGGGCCCCCACTAGAAGTTGGGTTCCTTAAGGATATTGTCTAAGTACCTAGTCTTGGTTCCTTCTTGGATAGAAGGAATGTAATATACATTGTATATCGTCATATAGTGTGATTAAATTCATCCTCATGACCCATGTACATCATTGTATGCTTGGTTGACACTGAACCACTGTGTGTATATGATCATATTATGTCATTGGGCATTAAATGTTACCTTCTCCAAGGGACGTAATATTCCCTCTTGAGCACGTTGGATGATTGGAATTGATGCATGGTTAATTTTGTGATTCATGCATCTAGCATTGCATAGCATATGGACAATTATCACCCTTGCTTCATCAGGGCTATAGCCTCCACAGATACATCGTGGATGGCCATGTTTGGACACCGAAAATGTTAATTGAGCATACCGGGTGCATAGGATGCCCATGGGTGAAATTTCCAAAACTTCCATGGTACCAAGGATCTGCTTCAATGCCGTGACCGAGTGGAATATATGAGCGCACGAGGGCCTTATACCGTTAGGCTACGACTCCCACTGTCGTGCAGTCGGTTGGATAGGGGTGTGGCCTTGCTCGCCTAATGTAAGGGGGCATTGCTAGGCTGAGTCTGACCAGCTCGTGAATGGGTCCAGTACCTTCAGCCTTGCTGGTGATTGGCTGTCCACAGGCAGGGTAGTGAGGTCTCTTACGCTCGTTTGATTGTGCAGGGTCTGTAGAGCGGCAGTTATCCAACAGTGTAATGGACCCCGGTGATTTCCTTATGATGGAAATGTACTTAATATGTGGATTGGATATGAGCACTGACATTACTTCGCATTGCACTTGCATCGGCTATGTAAGCCTCATAATGCATTATAGTACTCATTGCATTACAGTACTCATCGCATTACAGTACTCATTGCATTATATAGCCTTGGTATGGCTTCCTGCATGATCGTACTGCCTTAGTATAGTTTCTTGCATTCATGATAGCCTTGGTAAGGCTAGTGGTATTGGTATTGATCATGACTCCCTTCTACATTTTCTATCTTCTTCTGAGTACTATTATCACACAGTCACACCACCCTCTAAGCTTCTATAAGCTTATGCACGATTGATGCGTGCAGGAGATCCTAGGCAAGCATCGTAGCAGCAGAGCGTGGAGTAGAGTTGAGCTTGAGGACTCCAGTGTTGCTGACTCTTTTCTCTTTTTTCTCATTATCTTATGTATGTCCTTTTGGACCTTATGTAAGCTTGTAAAAGTTTAAATTCTTAGTGGATTTTGTGATGTGTGCCTTTGTTATTCTCAGATTTACTTGATGTGATCTTGGGTATGCTCGTATTGGTAATGATTATACTGTTATGAAAATCCTCCTTGTAAGATCCCAGGATCGGATCCTGCCTCAGGAGCCGAGAATGGGGTACTACGGAGGCTGTTGCGGCCAGAACCGGTCATCGGGTTCCTTGTGAGTCCGGTTACCGAGTCTGGGGCGTGATAGGAGTTGGTATCAGAGCATAGCAAGTAATTTTGGAATAACTTGGGATAGTATCACATATCTGCTGCGAGCTTAGGACAAGTAGTGTCCCGAGTGCGTTTCCTCGTTTCGTTTGCGCCTTCAAGGATTCTAATTCCTAGGTGTATATCACCTTTGTTCTTTCTGTAGACCATGTCATCTAGTCAAGGTGCCCATGATTGTGATGCCCTTGGCCGTGGTGCCGATAGACATGGTTCTCATTCCGCTCCAGTGATCCAAGTGACTTTTTCTCCACTACCTGAGATTCTTGTTTCCCCTCTGGAGCCTGCCGTACCTATTCCTGAGGATTCTGCCGTACCTGTGCCTCCACCAGAGGCCAGTGCTACCCCTACTTATCTGACGATTCCTGTAGGAGCTAAGCATCTCCAGCAGTTGATGCAGGTCATCATTGATGTTCTTCAGACCCGTCAGCCCGTTCCTGAGATGCCTGAACAGGCGGAACAGGAGCGTGCGAGTCCCCTTTTACGAGATTCTACTCTGCAGCGTGCTCCTTTGGCAATATTTTTACTTCAGGGCAAGACCGAGTGGACCAGTTCTGTAACATCCCGAAAAATCGAGGGTCGAGTAGTAACTCAACTCTCGAGTTTCCAGAACATCACTTATGAAACATAGATAATGATGATTAAATGTTGACTGTATTAGAGTAGTGAACATGAGTAAGATTAAGCCAAACATCATATCATACTCCAGAGACAGTTAAATTTGCAAGCGGAAGACTGTGATAGATAGATAAAATATATAAAGTAAGATGAGTCTCCAGAGTGTGATAACATTACCAGGTTAAATAATTACAAGTACAATCCTAAAATATACCAAATGTATAAGGTCCTCTAGTCAAATCCCAGAAAGCCCCGCCGATCAGGACATGGCTCACTAGAAGCCGTCAGAAGACAACCAATACAAGCAGGCATCGTAGTCATTGCAGAGGTCTGGCTCTGCCTCAGAAGTAACGTCGCCATCTGAAATCAGACAAGGTCTGGTGGGTGTTCGGAACACCGTCCCATAATGTGGGAGTGAGTAGCTAACTCTGTGGAACAATAAAGCATAGGTTAACATGTTATCGACTCAGTCAAGCAGTAATGATAAAGCAATACAATCAAACACTCCTAACTACTCTTATTAATGCAAGTATAGATGCAGTCATGATGTATGCCCTCACCACACCCTCCCTCATGCGACACCATCTCACGTTCGTGGCATGCTTTCATCCCTCAGTGCTCCACATCTTCCAGGCACATGCAATGCATGATGAACATGATTACCGAGTTTTTAATTAGTCCATTTCAAACAGCAGGATTGGGAAATTAAGGTACCTCCCTTGTATCATTCCCAAACATGATCCATTCTAGGGTCGTCAGTCCTAGTTAATATCAGACGACGGTGTGTTTTCTAGGTCACTGCAAAGGCTGTCAGGGCTATTACGCACAAAGGTTACACCACTCCTCATCACCTCTTAAACGATTCATCACAATACAGAAACAGACCTAGTTCATACTCGATATACCGCGGCAAACTCTAAGGCTCACCATGATTTCAGAGTATGCTCGAGGTCACTACAAAGGGCTGTCAGGGTTGTTGCTCGCATTCGTTGCACCACTCCCCCATCACCTTATCAATGTAGGCCGATAGCATGAATATAGTGTCCCATACCACTATAATCAGCTCACGAGTTTGGTTGCTCACTAGTCACTACGGGGAGGCACGTGGCCCCAGCGTAGGCCGACAGCTCGACCACGGTGTCCCATACCACCATGCCCGGCTCATGAGTCTTAGCGGATCGAGGTACCATGGTTAAAAGGGATTCCACTGGTAAGTTTGGTACCCTAGGTTTAAGCAGTAGCGTCCAAACATGGTGAACATACATAAGACAAATTGGGTTGCCTAACGAGCTCGACTAGCTCGAGCGTACAACAAGTTGAACGACATGAAGTGCATAGGCACTTCGCGTGGCCAACCACTATCGCCAACCGAAGTACGACTCGAGTTCGTCAAACACATCACACGTGGCAAATAAATCACAGCCACGAATTCAATTCTGGTACCGATTGTCTGGACTATAATCATAGCCCCAAATACAATCAATTTCAAATAGTAAAGCAGTAATGGATCAAGGTTCAAATCATACAATCAAAGTCTGATATTATCCGTTTAGGGCTGCCAGGGCTGTTGCACGCATTTGTTGCTCCACTCTCCCATCGCCCATGACGGATCATACAACGTAAACATGAATTTAACATATGCATTATATAGATAAAATCATAAAAGCAGTTGAGCATGTTATGAAGCGCAACACAAGCATGAGTTTGTACATATTCAATTCCTAATCACACAACTATCCAAGGAAAACATACACATAGTTAAGAGAAGTTGAGAATCATATCTCAACACCCTTATACATTACAATTTGCTAACTACTACTCATTCAGACATTTCAACAAACACTTTAAAAGACATACATCAACATACATGACATTTGTTGATCACATAGGCATTTGGCCAAATCCTTTCACTAGGGAGTTACCCCAATCATAACACGCATACACCCACGACGGATAGTCATGGCAAGCAGGAATCCAAGTTCCATATTCATTCAGTCATTTCCACAAACACTTGGGCCACACATTTTAGCATATATAGTATATATTGGCCATGGCGTGATTTAGGGCAAATCCTTTCGTCAAAGGGGTATCGCCAATACAACAATCATGAATCCATGACAATTAGTCATGGCGAGCACGAATAAGAATTCTATACTCATTCAGTCATTTTCATAAACACTTAGAATACACTATTACAACATACATGATGTATGTTAGCAAAACATGGATTAGGGCTATCCTTTAGCCAAGCGAGTATTTTATCCATGTATAATATATTCATACAGCAAATAATCATGGCAAATACATCTCCAAAATTTATACGTATACGGTACTTTCTAGAATACACAATTTCAACATACATAGTGTATATAAGCAAAACATGTATAGGGCGAGTCCTTTCGCCAAACAAGTAATTTATCCACATATAATATATTCATACAACAATTAATCATGTCAAACACATTTCCAAAATTTGTACGTATACGCTACTTTCTACAAATAAGTAGAGTATGTAGAATTCCATATTTTTCATCTTTAATCGAAACAGAAAACAGACAGCACTTTGTACATGTGCAATTGCATGCAGATCATGAATCTATCATTATCTGACATTGAAAGCGTTGAAAACCATAACCTATACACCTAAAGTCCGCACCTTTTGTCGTAGAATCGTAAAGAATACAGTAGGTTTGCTAAACTTCCGTCTACGGCAGTTTGGCAACCTACAGAACGAAATAGGTTAGCTATTTCATAACCTACAACCCTTCCAAAACAGATTAGGGTTAGGGTTTCTTACCTAGAAACAGAGCCGAAATCGCGGGGAAAGCGATTAGAACGAGGCGGTTAAACACGTATAGCAGCAGGGAAGAGTGGCAGGGAGATTCTCCCACTGCTCCCATACTTTCTCTCTTTTCTCTCTTCTCTCTCTAGGGTTTCTCTCAAATTCGTATGGCTGCCATGAGAGAGGGTTTAAGGTCCTTATATAGCCTAAAAACTAACCAAAATAGACTCCAGGTCAAAGTATACTTAGGTTATAACCAAAGTGAGCTGGTTTCAGCTCAACGGAGGACTTCTAGCGGGCCTCTTTGAGCCAAAGGTCGCACTTAAGCTCACTAACGCTGGATCTACGTTTTATTAAGTTTTCGTTTCGGTCGGGATTCCAGATCACGCGTGGCGGACGAGTTTCAGTTCAACGGTCAGCGGATCTCGATCGGAGATTCTGAGTACATGTAAATGCGTATGAAATTTCTCCTGATCCGAGGGTGTAATTTGGTCTGATTCTAACGGTCTGGTTGCTTAAAACTGATCCGCAAGCGAGAGGTGTCAGATTACTATTCAAGATATTTTATTTTGAATTAATTTCACATTTCTCACACTCTTCACTCCGAGCTCAAGCGAATAACACTGGGACACTATCTGGATTTGATTTCTGAGATGGTTGTCAAGCCCAGCGAGGCGGTCCTAGTTCCTTAACTTCGTGTTAATCGGACTTCCGACGTGCGGTCCAGATCCGATACGGAGTTTCGAGATGCTCCCGTGAGCAGCCGGGTAATGAGATTGATCCTAGGTTTTAAGGTAACCTAGCATCAATGATTCTACAACTTTTAGGTCTTGCAGATCATATTTAAAGTGATTGGTGATAATTTCACAGGCACTCTAGTTTAACACTAGCTAAATCTCGCTTAATTTCTAAAGGATTTAGTCCTGAGTGATTTCGGTCTGAGGTGGTACTTAGACCTTTGTAGCAATGTTTAGTTTAAGTATTGTTCTTCATCACTTAAACTTTAAGGTAATGTCTAATGTGAAAGTTCTTAGAAAATTTTTAAAAAAACAAGGTGGTGAAGGGTGGGATTTGTGAAGGAAATGGGTTAAGGAGCGATTTTAGACTGTGAGATTCAGTTCTGACAAATTAATAAGGTGTTAGGATCAACCCATCACCTAAGGACGTCTAATCCCAGGTTGGAAAAAATCTGGGATGTTACAAGTTCGTAGAGGGATCGTGATCAGAGGAGAGGTTGGAAGAGGCAGACCCCCTCTAGTAGCTCTCGGCAGCGTCGACAGCGGCAGAGGTGCGTAGCCTATCAAGCTGCCAGAGCATTAGCATCACATGTAGTAGCTTCTTCATCATCATTAGCACCGCCGGTTGCTTCATCTTCCAGCCCCTTTTTTGGAGTTTGCTTCGGTTGTGGGCAGATGGAACACCGTAGGCACGAGTGTCCCCATCAGAAGGATGGACCTTCGCAGCGATCGCAGTAGCAGCAGAGACCGTATATGCAGAGTACACAGACACCTCCCCAGCCACCTCAGGCTTGATTTTGCGCGACTCATCAGGACCCTTAGTTATTAGGGGAGTTATTATGGGTATTCTCCTTGTCTCCGTAAGTAAGTCTTGTGTTTTGGTACATCGTATCCTTTTTGTATCCAAGGGCTTTTGTTCACTCAGATTGCTATTAGAGTCTATCGTAAGGGATTGTCAGTATCGACATTTTTGAAAAGATCGCTGTGTTAGGCCAATGATATTATGGTGTTCCATTTTGGTTTGTGAGATGCTCTTGCCCGCTGAATAGTTTTGTATTGCCGATGTCGATCTTGTTTTGTTGTCAAGGCAGTACTTCTGATTGGGAATGGTAGGCCAAATTGCTAGTTTTGTGGTTGAGTGTGACGCTTGTCAGCGTGTCAAGGTCAATCATCTGAGGCCTCCTAGTCCCTTGTAGCCATTGAGTGTTTTAGAGTGGTACGTATTGATGGATTTCATTGCAGGTTTGCTGAGATTAGGGAGCATTATCCCTATCTGTTCAATGATTGATTGCTTGTATTACCTTATCTTGTGATTGATGATTGTGATATATATATATATATGATGTTATGCATTTTGTTGTCTCGATTTTGTCAATTTCGAGGATGAAATTTCTTTGTATGTGGGAAGGATTGTGAGACTCGACCCGAGTCCGTATGTGTGCATGTGCATGTGTGAGTATGCATCTCGTTCATTATGGTCTCGCGGTCCTACCAGTTAAATTTCGGTGACCCGCGACCATCGGGTAGTGTTTGCGTCATCCTTGATCCGGTCACGTAGACACGACTCGGATCGAGCTGAGACCTATGCCATTGGGACCGCATCGTCGCCGCGCAAAGCCGCATCTTGCGCATAAATCCGATATGTAGATCAGAAGTTGTGTACATTTCATTGTATGACCCTTAATCATGTGGCCCACTTAAGTGTCATGCATGTGGACCCCACTCCTCTTGGCATAAGTTCCCATGCAACACTATGCACACCACTAAAATTTCATAGCTAACACTACCCACCCCACACACACCACCTAAAAGCCTACTCTACCCTACAACCTTGTTTTCTCCTCCCATAGGTAATTATTTATTTTCTTACAAACAAATAATTTCTCTCTCTCTCTCTCTCTCTCTCTCTCTCTCTCTATCTCTATCTCTATCTCCTTACCTCTCTCCCTCCTCATTCTCTCCATGGCCAGCAAATCTCTCATTTTCTCCAGCCCCTTCTTTCCCTAATCTCTCTAAATCCATCCATTTCAATATCATTTCATCCATTGATTTCCCTTCCTTGGAGCTAGAGGAGCAAGGGGACCTAGATTTTTGTAAGGATCAAGGTGGGTGCTCTTAGATCCTTCTTCATTTATTTCTTAGGAGCATGTGGGACCCATCAAGTGGTGATGGAGGTCCTTCATGTCTCCATGGTTGAGGCCAATGGCCCTTTTTCCTTGCATGCATGATCCATGGATGGGGTCATTCTCCATGGACCCCATCATGACATTTTCCTTTGATACATGTCATTTTTCTCTCTTGTGGCTAGATTATTTTTATTTTCCATTATTCTATTCTTAATTTCCTGATGTGTGTGGCCCACTTAGTGGCCCCGGAATATCCAGACCGTCCAAGCAAAGTGGACGCCCATGGCTGTCCATTCCTTGGACATTGGCACTCTATTTGCTCCATTTTGGGCACATGCAATGAGTTTCATGGAGAGGGTATGGTCTGGATGTTTGTGGGACCCACTAGGGTGATTCATACCACAATTTCCATGGATTGATTTTCTCTTTTCATAGTGATTATAATTATTTTAATTAAGTATTATGTTGCTGTCCAAAAGCCATCTGGACAGATTTTTAAGCTATCTTGAGCTCAGTTTTGGGGATGATTGGTGGGGTGTTTGGTCCCATTTGATATATACCTCTTAAAGGTGGGGATCCCACCTAGATGTTCCCCAAATTTCACCCTCATCCGTCCCTGTTTGATCACCCAAAAGGGTGGGCCAAGAAGGTTGGACGGTCCAAATTTTTTTGGACTGTCTAGCCACTCTGCTGCTGTAAAAACATAAATATCAGCTTGTTTTTGAAGTATGGGTCACCTTTGTGGACCTCACCTTGTTGTATACTTGTGTACGGATGTTGGTCCTACATTTTCTTAAAATTTGGCAGACCTGGGCCCACTCTAATGGGCTGCACAAATCAGGGGCAGCAGCATTGTTTCAGCAGCAGATTTGTTTTTGAAATACCTTACTATCCATAAATTGTAGGAGTTAAATAAAATACTTACACTATCCCAAAAATTCTAAAATTTTACAGAGAGGTGTCCCACCCCTGGTAAAACCTGCCTGCAAAATTTTAGGGCCAATGGACCCCATTTGGGCATCCAAAAGGGTGGGCCAATGTAGTGGGCTGCCAGAAATTTCTGCTGTGCAGTCCAGCAGCATAGTTTCATAAAAATAAATTTTAAAAAAATATTTTCTTAGAAGGTCGGGCCTCATTGCTAGGTCCCACCTTGTTTTGGTATTGATGAGGGACCTTGGGTCCAAATTTTAAGAATTTTGGAGGCCCAGAACCCACCCATTTGATGCCCCAAATTTAGGACAGTTATATTCCAGCAATATTTCACTCTAGACAGATTGTATTCTTTAAATTAATTAAAATACTTCTGAGTATCTAAAAATTATGAAAATTTACAGGGAGGTGGTCCACTCATGGTGGGATCTACCTACCATATTTTAGGTCTAATGGACCCCTTTGTACACCGTGAAAAGGCCCGGACTGACCCACCACGTTGGGACGTCCAGGTCAGTCCAATTTTCTGGACAGACCGTTTTATTTAAATTAATTAAAATATTTATAGGTGTCCAAAATTTCTGAAATTTTGTGGAGTTGTGGACCACCTACGGGAGGACCACCCTACAAATTTTCAGGGTCATCGAGCCCCTGTACCGATAGTGGTGTGGCCTGAAATTTGGATCAGTTTTGGGTCAAATATCCAGGCCCGTAGGACAACCCACCATGGGATGCCCCTACCTTGGGCTGCTGGGTTTGCATTCTAACGGCATGGCCCACTTGAAGTAAGTGTTGTATATCCCCCTTATTATCTAGTAGGACCCACTGTGATATGTATGGGTCACCATGCATCAGCAACCCATTTAAATTAAATAAATTTCTGGAATCCAGCAGGCCCAAAAAGTAGGAGGGCTGGAATTCCAGCAAGGGGCCCAAATTTATGCATAGTTGATCTTTTGGAGCCGTGGCGGCCCACCAGATTTAAGGGAGTATTGTACACACTCTTTGACCTCCTTCCTTAGACGTTTTGGGCTTAATTAGTGCCCCTTGAGGCCCACCTTTGTGGTGGCTTGTGGGCTAGCTTTAACCAGAATTTTTGATAGCTTTATAGGCCCAATGGGCTGGAAACCTATCCCTTGAGACCAAGATTGTGCAAGGGCTGACCTTATTGATTCACGGGCCCAATGGGCCGTCTACAAGCTGATCATGTATATTTATTAGCCTTGATGCCCTCATAAAATGCTTAATGGTGGGCTGACTTGCAAGGCCCACATAAATGTATATTGTGGAGGGCCTTGCTAATTCTTTGGGCTGGGGTGACAAGGTCCACACTGTCAGTATAGGCCTTGCCCCTGTGTATTCTCGGGCTTACGGGCTGCCCTCAAGTCCACCATAATGTATGAATTGGATAGCTTTTGTTTGTGCCATTTCTTTTGGACCCATTATGTGATATATTATATACATGTTTGTGTTAGCAAGTAGGCCTTGTGGACTCAGTTCTTTTGGATAGGCCCATTGATCTTGTACCTATACTCTCCTATCTATGTGATGGGCTTAGGAGCAATAATACACAAGAGGTTGGGCCCTTGGCTGCCCACTAAACTAACCCTGTACATGGGTCAAAAGTGAGGCCCAACTCACTTGTGTTAAATGTGAAACTTGCCCATGTAAATGAATTACCGGGCTGCCCATGAGGCCCACCACAATATATGGATTTATGACCCTTATGGTTGGGCCCAAACCTTGTTTGAGGGCCCACCATGGTACCTAAGTATTGGGCATAGTGTATGGCCCACTAGGCCATGGATTGCTTAGGCCTTGGGCCTTATTTCATGCTCGAGTAGTGGTGGGCTACCTCTTGGGAACCAGTTAAGGTTGGATGTCCTCCTAGGTGGTCCTAAGGCAGGCCCATGGGTTCTTCTATGGGTGGTTAAAGGCTCACCATAGACCCTAGGCCATTTGTTTAAGGTTCAATGTGAATGTCTGTGGAGCCTACCTTAACGCGTGTGGTCCAGGCCGTCCAAGCCTTGGATCGCCCGATCATGGAAGCACTCTCTGCCTTGGGTTGTTGCTGGACTCACAATCCAGTAGCAGGCCCACTTGATCTTTTCTTGATGTATACACACCCTCCATCTGGTAGGGCCCCTGTGAATATTGTTGGCCTTCATGAGATCATTCTCACTTATTTGACTAATTTCTTGGCTTTAGCAGGCCCAAGAAGCTGAGTGGGTCGAACGTTTATCAAGGGGCTTCAAATGTACATTGTTATGGTTAAAACTTTATTGGACATGGGACCCACCATATTGAGAACTTGTGTACGTGTTACATGCTTGTGTTTTCTTATAATCTTTGGGCTTAATTAGTGCATTCTTTTGGGTCGCCTTTAGTGATCACATGAGGACCCCATCTTAGATCAGATTTTTGGGACATCCCATGGGCCCATAATGAGTTGGGACATCCCAGCTTGACCCAACCATATATTGGGCCAGCTTCCACCATTTTGATGGACTTGTGGGCTAAGATAAGGATAGTATTGGGCCCTTGGTTGCCCACTTAAATTGCTAGTTATTGGGCTGATGTAGTTGGGCCCATTTCATCATCCAAACTTAAACTTATTTTTGTGTCGTATATTGTGTACGCAGGTTGCCCACCAAGTCCAACTTAATACATAGATTATATGGCCAATGGGAATTGAGCCTTGGGCCTTACTTTTTCTCTTGGGGCCCATGTTGTTAAAAGTGGTATTATATCTTTTTATGGCCTATTGTGAGGAATATATGTATGTGGTTACATTTATTTTTATCTTAAATGTAGGCCTTGAGCCTTTTATCCATATAGTTCATGGTTGATATGCTTTTTTGGAGAATGGTAGTTAAATGTCCCCATTATGGACCCCTCTAGGCCCAATTGTATTTAAGAGTGATTGGATACTCATCTTAGACTCTTGCTAGGCTCATTTCTACATTACTTAGACCCATAGCTTGTATACTCAGTCTTGTGGGTTACCCCAGGTAAATGGGCCCCCACTAGAAGTTGGGTTCCTTAAGGATATTGTCTAAGTACCTAGTCTTGGTTCCTTCATGGATAGAAGGAATGTAATATACATTGTATATCGCCATATAGTGTGATTAAATTCATCCTCATGACCCATGTACATCATTGTATGCTTGGTTGACACTGAACCACTGTGTGTGTATGGTCATATTGTGTCATTGGGCATTGCATGTCACCTTCTCCAAGGGACGTAGTATTCCCTCTTGAGCACGTTGGATGATTGGAATTGATGCATGGTTAATTTTGTGATTCATGCATCTGGCATTGCATAGCATATGGACAATTATCGCCCTTGCTTCATCAGGGCTGTAGCCTCCACAGATACATCGTGGATGGCCATGTTTGGACACGGGAAATGTTAATTGAGCATACCGGGTGCATAGGATGCCCATGAGTGAAATTCTCAAAACTTCCATGGTAGCAAGGATCTGCTTCAATGCCGTGACCGAGTGGAATATATGAGCACACAAGGGCCTTACACCGTTAGGCTGCGACTCCCACTGTCGTGCAGTTGGTTGGATAGGGGTGTGGCCTTACTCGCCTGATGTAAGGGGGCATTACTAGGCTGAGTCTGACCAGCTCGTGAATGGGTCCGCTACCTTCAGGCCTTGCTGGTGATTGGTTGTCTGCAGGCAGGGTAGTGAGGTCTCTTACGCTCGTTTGACTATGCGGGATCTGTAGAGCGGCAGTCATCCAGCAGTGTAATGGACCCCGGTAATTTTCTTATGATGGAAATGTACTTGATATGTGAATTGGATATGAGCACTGACATTACTTCGCATTGCATTTTCATCGGTTGTGTTAGCCTCATAATGCATTACAGTACTCATTGCATTACAATACTCATCGCATTACAGTACTCATTGCATTACAGTACTCATTGCATTATATAGCCTTGGTATGACTTCCTGCATGATCGTACTGCCTTGGTATAGTTTCTTGCATTCATGATAGCCTTGGTAAGGCTAGTGGTATTGGTATTGATCATGACTCCCTTCTGCATTCTCTATCTTCTTCTGAGCACTATTATACACACTTACACCACCCTCTAAGCTTCTATAAGCTTATGCACGATTGATGCGTGCAGGAGATCTTAGGCAGGCGTCGTAGCAGCAAAGCGTGGAGTAGAGTTGAGCTTAAGGACTCCAGTGTTGCTGACTCTTTTCTCTTTTTTTCCATTATCTTATGTATGTCCTTGTGGACCTTATGTAAGCTTGTAAAAGTTTAAATTCTTAGTGAATTTTGTGATGTGTGCCTTTGTTATTCTCAGATTTACTTTATGTGATCTTGGGTATGCTCGTATTGGTAATGATTATACTGTTATGAAAATCCTCCTTGTAGGATCCCAGGATCGAAATCTGCCTCAGGAGCCGAGAATGGGGTAATATGGAGGCTGTTATGGTCAGAACCGGCCATCGGGTTTCTTCTGAGTCCGGTTACCGAGTTTGGGACGTGACACAAATCGATTGACCTATTATGTGTTTACCATATATGGACACCACTGCTTGAATATAAGGTACCCCTTTCCAATGTAAAAATCCTCTCTAACGATGGTACCACAATCCGCTAAGACTCATGAGCTAGACATGGTGGTATGGGACATCATGTTCGAGTTGTTGGCCTACGCTGAGGTGACGAGCCTCCCCGCAGTGACCAGTGACCAACCAGGACTCGTGAGCCAGGCATGGTAGTATGGGACACCATGTCCGAGCTGTCGGCCTACGCTGAAGTGACGAGCCTCCCCGTAGTGATTGCGAGTATAAACTTTGAATTTGCCTATCGATTGTTTTCATTAGGAGTGATACCCTACAACTTGCCTATCGTATGTGATTAACTAGGATTGACGACCTTAGATGGATCCTTCATTTCGGGTTAATAATATAAAGGGAGGTACTTTAGCTTCCCGAACTTGCTGTATGAATAAGCTTAATTAAGTACTCGGCTAACACGGTCATGCATCGCATTGCAATAGTTAAGATGTGCTTTTGGCGAGGAAGTTGCACTTTAGGGAGTGTTGTCATATGCGAAGTTGGTTGTCGGAGTCGCTTTTGAGGGGGCTTTGTGTGAGGGCATTCATCATTACTTGCACTCCATTCCTACATTAACAAGAGTAGTTAGGAAGTGATTGTCGTATTGCTTTATCATTACTGCTTGATTGACTTGATAACATGTTAACCTTTGCCTTATAGTACCACTGAGTTGATCACTCACTCCCACCCTGGGACGGTGTTTTAAAACACCAACCAGACTCTGGTTTAGATGTAGGTGTTGATGAAGTCTATGCGACGGAGCAAGACTTCATGGATGAGGAGGAAGAGTTCTCCTATTTCTAGCTCTAGGGCGGGTCCGTAGACCTCGTGCTGATTCAACAAGAACACGGGGATACTTTGCTTAGTTAAACATCTTATATTCTCACATTTTGTATATTTTGAAACAATATATGTATATATTCAGCCTGGTTACATACTCATACTCTGGAGGTTGTGAAACACTTACCTGTTCAAATATATATGTTTCAGTCTTTCGCTTGCTTAAATTAATTATATCCGGAGTATGATATGTTATTTTAGTATAATCTCACTCATGTTTAACTCATTAATATGGATGAAATCTGAACATCATTATCCATGTTGTATAAGTGATGTACTGGATCTCGAGAGTAGAGCTTTGCTCGACCCTCGAAATTCTGGGCGTTACACTAAGGTTTTGGGTTCCTAGAGTTTTAGGTTAGACTGACCGGGTTGAATAGGTCAAATGGGTTAGATGGGCTGAATTTGGGGTTATGACTGGGGTTTATAGGGTTTAGGCTTATAGGGTTAGAGTTTAGGATTGGGTTCGGTTGTCCTTCCATCCATTAAAAGTCTATCAACTTATCAGCATGAGGTGAGGTGTTTATGAATGCCCCTCTTTGACCGAGGTTGTATGCAACCTCTGCCAAAGTGAGTGGACACCCCGCCTTTACCATTCAGTCATGAATTTCGATCTGAATTCATTGCTTTTGTGTTTGTGTCAGATGGTTGCTTGGAAATAGATAACTTGCACATATCATGAGGATTTGAGGAAAACATTGTGATTGTCCTTGCATGGGCCGCCAATCGCAACTTTTCACTCCTGATCGGAATTAACATCGGAAAGGTACAGTAGAGCTATGCGCTTTCTACGGCCTTACGAGGATACTGATCCGATAATGGATTGTCCGTTACTTCCCAGATCACCCCAGGAGTACATGTTTTGTTTGATCATCAAAGTGGTTACTTGCCCTGCGCTTTCTGTGGCCTTACAGGGAACTCACTATGCCGACTTGGACTCGATCAAATTTCACAAGTATCCACATCTATGTATGTGTGGGTGTCCTCTTTCCATACAATCTTCTGGTCTTGACACTTAGGTTACAATTTATCTTTTTTTTTTCTATTTGGATGATTTCTTTTGACTAGTCTTGGCCTATCATCTTTTCAAAGCATTAGCATTTAGTACAATGGAGCTAACATTGGAGTTCAGTCCTGATTGTATTTTGATGTGCATTTGGATCCGATGATCTCCAGGGAAGCCGCAAGATATCGATCCTTATTTGATTTTGTGCTGACTCCAACTTAGAGATATGGAAGATCTCTTAGTGCCTCAAAAGTCTGACGCCTTATTATGCAAATCTTTTGTGATTTTACAAGTCGCCCCACTTAAGGGAGTGATACTCCATGGGGGATTTTTATTGTAAGATGATTTTGAAATGTGTCCAGCTACTGTTTGTCTCCACTGGGGATGCTTATGGGACTTCAATCATGTTTATGGTTGGTTAATCACTTAGCTAGCGCTAAGAGGCGAAGCCTATGGTTTTTCTTAATATTTATTTTACTTTGATTCAATTTATTTGGTTTTCGTATTAAACAAATCATAGATATTTGGTTTGAATGAAAAAGTGATTCTAGTTTATTTTAATCCATTGTTCACTCCGGGCACATTAGATGCTTAGGAAGACTATGAATATTTTCTTACCTATTTTATAAGAGTGATTCGTATATTCCATTGATCTATCGTTGACTCCAGGTATGATAGATGTTTTGAATATATTACAATCAAGTCGTCGATGCTTTATGAGGGAACCAATTCAGAGTATATATGATTATTTAGCTACTCTATTATCCAACTAGATAGGATAGGACTTCGATTCCAATTGTGTAACCTAATTGAATCGAGTAAATTAATGTTAATGAAGTTATAAGTAGATCCTTGGCACTCTAGTGTTTTATCTCTAATAGTTTCTTCCACAATTACTCTTTAAACCGGATTCTTGTAGTTAGTTTAGATTATAGTTCTAATTCTAACGTATTCCAGAAATCACACAATAACAAGTCCCTATGGGTACAACCTTAGTCTTACCGAGTTATTACTACATTACAGCCCTACACTTAGGGTTGTCATAACACTCAATGACATCGAGATACCCTTCGCTGGCATCAAATGATCATCTCAATGGCATCGAAGACCAATGGTTGACATCCATAGAGCCATTATTTTTCTGTTTTCTAATCGTTGGAACTTAAACATTTTATAAAGGACATTCGGTTCTTGGTCATTTTCATGGGTTTTTAGTGCAATAGAAGCTTAGTGATTCCACAATCATATCTGTCATCTCAAGCCTCTAAACCAATGAGTTATAAGTCATCTTCCTTGAGATTAACACTCTAATGAGGATTCCAACCTCCACTTTGAAGATGAGCTTCAACTCCACCATTTTTAGAGATAAGACTCAATCTTTATGTGCATAATATTGCCTAAATCTTCTAGAAGACCTATATAGGTGAATCGTTTGTGAATTACAACTTCCTATTAGTTACAGGAGATTCAACCAACCTCTCATCATCTTCGTCACTTCAAGGATCACTACATGCAAGGTGTTTGATCTTGAAGCTGAAGCCTTGGCAAAGCATCGGCATCACGATCGGAGGAGCAAAAGGGGAGTTGATTAAAGCACGAAAAAGCACCAATCACGCAACCCGAGAAAGCTCTATAAAAGGGGCTCAATCCAACAAGTAACTTATCAATTCTAAGAGTCCATATACTCTCTTTCCTTATGTACGATTAAGAGTAAGAGTTTGTGAGCCAAACTTGACTAGGTTCATGTGTAGGACCCTGGCTCTTGTGGAGGGCTTAAATCAAGTCCTTGTATAGGCTACCAGACATAGGTGCATAAGTGTTAGTCTCTGTGGGAACCTCCGGCGAGAGTAAATGTATGTCTTTGAATTATGACCAAGGTTGTTGGTTAATCGATAGAAAACCATCTAAAGTCTCTTACGGGAGCCTCCGATGGGAGTATACGTTAGTAACTTCTTGTGTATGACCGATGTTCATCTCAAGCATATGGAAAACCATGGAAAGTCTCTTACGGAAGCCCATCCTTGTGTAAGATTGTAAAGGTTAGAGGTCAACCTGATTTAAAACCTCCAATAGTGAAATCTGGTACATTCATGGATTGAGTGCGTCCGCTGGGAGTGGAGTAGAGAAACTGAACCACTATACATGCTTATATTTGGGATTGTTATTTGAGCACTTGTTTAATTATGCTTATGTAATGAATTTTAATTATATGCATGCATAATTAAATGACTGCTAAGAGTTGATAGTTAGTACATTTCATGTACACATGTACAATATCATATTTATACACTATTAGCTTAATTGGCATATCATTTGCAGTCTAGGTGATTAGACCCTTTATTGGCTTGTAAGCCTTAGAGTTAATTGTCTTTCTCATCTTAATTTGTATATTAGCTTAAGTAGGTTGTCACGCCTCAAACTCGGAAACCGGGTCACAGAATTCTCGATCGCCGAATCCAATGTCGACAGCCTCTGTAGTACCCCATTCTCGGCTCCCAGCACCCATATGCCAGATTCCGACCCTGGGATCCTACAAGGAGGATTTTCCAACGTACATTTATCTCGTAAGAAGCATAACTACAAGTTTACCCAAATCACAAAGGCAACATCATCATCACATATCCACTGCAATAAACAGTTGAATACAGTGTTGAAAGGAAATACATGAATATAAGAAAATCCCCACAAAGCTTGGCCTCCACACTCCTATCTCAATGTTACTGCAACTTAACGACACCTACACGCAATAGTCGTGCATAAGCTTACAAGAAGCATAGAGGGTGGTGTATGTGTGTGTAATACATGTGTCAGGCATATAAATATCAGAGTAAACAAAAATACTGGCAAGTCCATAAATACTATCAACTTCATCCAGGCAATGCCATGCGAAGACATAATAAGGAAATGTCATATACTGAGAAAGCAATGAAAATCGACCACACAAGGCGGAGACATAGTAAGCCAAATGTCATATTTAGGCCATACAGTGCAGAATCATAGTAAACCCAATGTCATAAGCTAAGGGTGCAATGCAATATGCAAATGGAAAAGAAATGATAAAGCTAAAGTGTGTAATCGGGATGGTAGCACGTGGTATCGCAAGCTGTGGGGTTCATCACATGGGACTTCTATCCAAACCAGTCACATACCTAAATTTGGATAGTTAAACACAACGTGGTAAACTCCTGATCTCAGGTTGGTCGCGTACCCAACCGAAACATGGCCATTGTGAAGGTACATATAATGATCTAGTTACGTACCATTAGCCCGAGTGAATATTGAATAAATGAATGAATGAGTCAAATGGTTATTACGTAATCCCATACTCAGTACGTCCACATGTCAGTATGGTTCATCTCTGGGATATCACCAGGGTCTAGTACACTCCACAATGGTTGCCGCCTCCCTAGCCGCACAACCAGCAAGTCGAAAAGACCTCACTATTCGCCTAGCCAGTAGTCTGTCAATACCTACCCCGCTCGTCCATAGCGGACCCATTTGTGAGATGGTCAAACTCAACCGAACTTACAGCCCCCTCACTTGGGCGAATAAGGCCATACCCCCTTCCAACATTCCACGACACAGTGGGAGACTCCACCTATTAGTATTCGGCACCCAGGCGCTCATGTATCCACTCGATCTAGACATTGGAGTCTCCTCTGGTACGAAAGGATTCTGAGACTCTCACCCAAGGATATCTTATGTGCCCACAATGCTAGAACTAAATATTTTCGATATCTCATCGACCATCCACGATGAACCTGTGGAGGCCACATCCTTGATATCACTAGGGGGCCAAGTGATCATGTCACACGAATGCGAGATGCATAAGTCATACCATCCAATCATGCATCAAACCTACACGTACTGCGCGATCATGTGGGGCAACTCCGTCTCTTAAGGAGTCCCCTAAATAACTCAGCCCAATGGCAATGCTATGATCAACCATTCCTCACAACAGGCATACAAATGATGCGTATGGACATGTATCATGATGTAATACTAAGCATGATCTCAGTGTGTCCTACTAGACTAAGTATACTAGCATGATTATCAGATATAACAGAAGACAACAGGTCTTAACCGGTATGTCACTTACAAGTGTAAGGGCTGAATGATACGCCCCGCTGGACATATAGAAGTTTATACGGAATGGTCCATGTTAGATTATCATAACCTACTCAAGGTACTAGCATATCATACCTCCTAAGGCGGGGTCCCCTGTAAGGATGGTAGATCTAACCCATGAATCAAGATAAGCTTCAACGGTGAATGTACCAAATCTGATACCTCATATTCGCCCATCTACGGCAAGGGTAATGGTGTACTAAGCAACGGATGGTCTAGATGATACACTAATGTCAAGGATGGACCTCACACTTGTCTCAGCAAGGAGATGGACGGTGTAGATGATGTGTACATGTCACAAGGTCCTGGCAAATGGGGTACAAAGGTAGGATACATCTCTTGTGGTGAATCAAGTGGGTATACAACAATGGGAGTTCACAGGGTAGGCTAACTGGGTGAATGATTGGGCTTTGTAAATCTCTATATCATGTAATAACTGGGCTTTTCTATGGGAGCCCGATACGCACACAAAATGGGTTACAAGGTTTGGATAATTCTACAAGGTATAGTGGAAAGCACCATCATCAATGGACGCCCAACGGTTTGGGATAGCCCAATAATGGAAGATGGATTGAAAAATTGGATATAACAGTGGGCCCTACAGGGTATGGTTTTCAACGGTTGGACGTTTAACCACTACTATCCCTATTGTGCGGTCTACTTGGGATTTGGATCCGACCCTCAATGGGGCCCACAGCCCTATGAGATCTGGAAGAATGGATGATCAGCATATCAATGACACATACATTATGGTGGGACTCTACTCAAGGCTGGGTAAAAGAAAGGATGGGGAGATGGGCTTCATGTTGGGCACTAGGATGGTTCCCAACGGTGGACATTTAACCATCGTTTACAACGTGGACATTTAACCGCTATAGCTCCCAAGGTGTGGCCCACATAGAGCCAACCGTGTAGTGGGCCCACGGCCTCACACAAGGGCCTAATATACATCACATCGGGCCTCAACGGAAAGCCCACAAATACATCACATTGGGCCTTACGAACGGGCCACAAATACATCACATTGGGCCTCACGAATGGGCCACAATTACATCACATTGGGCCTCACACAAGGCCACATATATATCACATTGGGCCTCACTCATGGGCCTATACATCACATTGGGCCTCAATATATGGGCCTCATATACATTAAGTGGGCCGCATCACGTGGGCCTCATATACATCAAGTGGGACCCGGCATCCTAGCTGAACTATCTACACCATTCACCTATTTTTAGAGATCATTCTAGAGCATTTCCCGAAAATGAATCATATAGGAAGATCATCTGGACCATACCACAAATAGCAATGGGGATAATGATCGAAAGATCATCTGGATCACACCATAAATAACAGCAGAGATAATGATTTCCACTGTTTACAAATCACAGGGCCCACCTTAACGTTTATTTTCCATCCAATCTGATCATACGGTCACAAAGACCTGAATTAAGAAGAAAAACCAATTTCATATTAATCCAGAACTTCTGACCCCAAATGGGTTCAATGGTAGACATTCAATCCCACTGGTTTTTGCAGTGTGGTCCATCTGATAGATGGATCTGTCTTATTTCTAGTCTCAAGCCTTAAGACGAGCTCACCATCCGGATGGACAGTTTAAATATAACATTGCCTGATGATCAGGCCCACAGAATTTGCAGGTGTCAATTTCATCAGAGGTGGGTCCCACCAGATGGACTGACGGTGTGGATATACACACATATTGTGTGGGACCCACAGATCTTGCTAACGTCAGTAGCAGTGGGACCCATCGTCCCTGCAGAAATATATGGACGACATATATAAAACACATACATTACTATGTAATCCCATCGTCCAGCAATCTGGACGGTGGAGATAAAACCATATATCACGGTGCCACAGCACTGTCCAAATGTCTGAACGGTGCAAACGCAACACAATGAAGGTGGGCCCCACCTGTCCGGCATATGGATGGTGTGGATAACACATATATCATACGTGGGGCCCACAGAACTTGATGACGCCACTTCAGCAACTGAAGGAGGTGGGATCTACATAGATAGACGGTCTGGTTGATCACACCCCACTTGCTGACGTGATACAGCAGCTATGTTGCATGTGGGTCCCAGATGAAAGGTTGGGATATAACACATCCCTCATAATCGAGACCCACAAGCTTGCTGCATCAACAGCAGCTAAATAGCTGGTGTGTGGTAGACCAGCCAATACACTTCCATGATAGGTGGGTCCCACGTGGGGCCCACCAGATATAACACACACACACACACACACACACACACACACACACACACACACACACACACACATATATATACACCATAATATATATCTATATATCTCTTGTTATATATATATATATATATATATATATATATATATATATATATATATATATAATATAAATAAAAAAATCCAATGTCCAGCGTCCAGAGAGTTGGACGACCTAGGCGGGACGTCATCAAGTGAGGTCCATGGATGGACGGTCCGAATAAAACCCATCATCACACGTGGGTCCCACACAGGTGGCTCACCTAGTTGAAATCAAGCTGATATTTGTGGTTTCCCCCTCATCCAGGACCTTTCAAAAAGGGGCAGCAAGGTGGCTACAATGTGGGCCCCGGGTTGGGTCCACTTGGTGCTCAATATGGATGAAATACACACATCATAAGCGGGCCATAAAATCAGGAGAGAGAGAGAGAGAGAGAGAGAGAGAGAGAGAGAGAGAGAGAGAGACGTGTGTGATAGAGGGACCCCGACACTATGGGCCCTCCCTTCCATGCATTACAACATACATCAAGTGGGTCCCATTACATGTGGGCCCACCAATCAAAATCGACAGTGGAGATCCCTTCTCCACCAAAATGCAAGGTCTAGATGACCCTTTTGACTCTAGGAAAATAAACATCATGATGGGGTCCATAGAAAATGGCCCCATCATGAGATGATCATATGAATCATGGTGGGCCATCGGCCACACCTAGGGTCCAAAGTGAGATCTGTACCATCAATCGGTAGGCCCCACTTGGCCCATCATCAAAACAAAATCTAAACCTATAAGAACACCCACCATTCGATCTTCTTGGTCCGATGGAATGCCAAACTCCTTGGCTCTGTCTTTGATGATGGTTGATAAAGGTTAGAGGGTTGAGATGGGAGATGAGAGGGGTAGGAAGTGGGCCACACGCAAAGCTCTCTCTCCTTGGAAGTGCTTGCACGTTTGCTTCTCTTGCTTGGGAGAATGGGTGGAGAGAGAGAGAGAGGGGGGGGGGGGGGGGGGTTGTAAGAGAGGTGATGGGTGTGAGTGATAGATGTACTTAACTTGAGAGTTGATTTAGGGTATGTTGCTTGTCTTGGGGAGAAAGAAAGCATGGGTTGGAGATGTGATTTGTACTTGACTTGACTTGATTGATGGATGGGAAGGGTTGTAGAGATTCTCTCGAGATTGCAAATCGCAGTGTTCCTTCGAGATAAACACAGGCCCACATCTCCTGGCATGGGTATCACATCGGTGCACAAAACACGATGTTAGAACCGCAGCGACAGTGCGGTCGCAATGGTACAAGTCTCGGGTCGAGTCGACTCAAATTTACAGGATGCGACTTAAAGTCAAGGGTTGCCGAAATTTGATGGAGAGGATCGCGGGAGTCTACAGAACAGTACGGACTATGATACGGGTCTTGCATAGGCAATTGTTGTTTTAAAAAAATAATTTTTATTTGGTCTTAATCACCCCCCCTCTAGGACATAGCCTTCATTTCGTAGCCCCACATAGTTTCCACAGTGCAACTGTGTTAATTTCATTACACCACATGTGAATTTTCATGATTGACGAGAGTGGATTGTACTCAAGTAAAGTAAGGTTACCCGCGCTTATTTCTTAGTGACACATAACATGTTTAAATGAACTTGCTCAGAACCCTATGCATGTCTACACCCAAAAAGGTGGTCATCATCCTCCGGGCACATGCCGATGTATGCTCCGCAAGTGTGACTCCCAGCGTGCTAAGGAAGTTTCCAAAGACCAGTTGAGGTTGAATTCTTTGTAATCCATCGTGCACACGACATGGCCATCGAAAAGGAAATTTTTCCCAAACACATCCAAACCCTCTCAGAGATAGCAAGAAATTAGGAGTGAATAAAGCGATTTAAAATTAGAAGCAAATCATATATGATGGCATAAAAAGCAATAATTCCAAATCCTATTAGGATACAACCACTGTGTAATAGAAAAATTCATGTGGAAACAGTGAGACTTATGTGCAACCACTGCCTTTCCATATTTATAAAAGTAATGCTCAAAGAAGAGCTCTAGCCTTTCACCACAAACAATCTCTCTACAACTCAACGTTGCCCTTATCTTTTTGTCCTCCATGGATGTGTATTAATTTTAGCTCTTTAGTTTAGCGACTCCACTTCTATCCAACCATGTTGCAACAAGTCTAGAGCCATTAGTCTAGCTTAATCTCGCTACTTTCCAACACATCACTGCAATGCGCATTAAGAGTAGGTTAAATATCCATGACCTCATCGACGGATCCCCCCTCCTAGATTATTAGGTTCATAATTGATATATCTATAGTCACGTTAAACTGACTTCACTCCATGACCGTCTCTTAACTGTTAAGTATAGTTTCCATGGCCATTTTGCCAACAAAAGCCGCTGTAGGTATTTTATTTTATTTCTCTCTTTAGTTACATTTTTCATTCTCTAATTGTGTTGCTTTAACATTCAAATTAATAAAATTAGTCTATTTTTAATTATTCTAGTCCTTATTACTTTATTATTCTAGTCCATTCTCTAATTGTGTTGCTTTAACATTCAAATTAATAAAATTAACATTCAAATTAATCTAGCCTTATTTTTAATTATTCTAGTCCTTATTACTTTATTGACAAACTTGGCACACTTTCACCGTTGAAAGAAAAGTCTTTATTTCTAAGGCAAAAGGATCCCGTTTTGAAGGACTAACCCTCCTCTTCTAAAATGACATTATCATTGTAACAATTGATAGCTAAATAGTTAGGCCAATATTCATAGATCTAGTTCTAATCTAGATAGTATGGTGCCTGGGGTCACAAGCATTCAATCCTTTCGAGTTGAATGTAACTATGAAACCCTCGACAATACATTTTATCGCACACATTTGATCAAATTCAGGCCGTCCATAACACGTCTTGCCACACGTCCAAATTGAATAGCGACACAAGCTACCCATCAAAATGGTGCCACTAAGTAGATTTATTGTCCTGAGAACCAAGTCAGTCCACGAGTCATGCGGACCACCATTAGTTGATAAATGTATGGTTGTGAAAAAATCACCTTGAGTTTTTCTAGCCTGTAAACTTATTTATAATATCATGGCTCACCTACGATAAATTATCTTTGAGTAGTTTTATTTGCATGGTGAGGTCCATCTAATGGATGGATTTGTCAAACAATCACTTTCTTTAAAAGCTCGAACCATTAGGGGATGACGTATCCATGTATATCAAGGAACTTTAACACTCCTCCGCACATGTAGAGTGAAACTCCGCACTAGACAAGGGTGGAGAGACACTCACAACTCACATCATAAATACCCCCGTGGGAGAATATCTGCTCCCGGGATTCAAACGCTTGACCATCCACTTTGACACTAAGTCAAAGAGTCATTTTCTCTAAATGCTCAAGCCGGTAGAGAATGGTGAATTAATGTATATCAAGGGACTTTAACACTCCACATGTGCGGGGTGGAACTCTGCACAGGAACCCCCGCATAGGAACATACTGGAAGGGTGAGTTGAGTGTGAGCCACGGTAGTATATTCTCCCATGGGAAGCTGTTTATAGTGTGAGTTGTGTGTCCCTCCACCATGATGTGAGTAGTGTTTCTCCACCTTTGCCAAGTAAGTTGCTCTGCGGAGTTCCACTTTGCATGTGTGGGGGAATGTTGGAGTAAGTCCGTTGATATGCATTGATACGCCATCCTCTAGCGGCTGGAGATCTTATTGGATATGTCATCTGTCCTTCCGTTCACTGACCTGCATACGCTTGTGGGCTCAGCAAACCACCTTATTTTTCACATAAAAAATTATAAATTACCCAAAGACTCCTCAGATTGAGATAGAGACTGGGCCTCGCCGCACACATGCCTCCCTAATCCAGGTGATAGTGTGAGCCATTGATCGGGACTATTAGATGGTCGCCCATTTGGACAGGGGATTCCACGTAACTGAGAAATTAAGTATAATCTCGACTTTGGCGGCCCCATTCCCTTCACATAGGATTTGACCGCATTAAAGGAGCGTATCCTTTCGCAAGTAGAAACTTTTTTATTTAAAAAATAAAATAAAATCTGAAACTCCGTAAATTGCGTTTACGCGGAAGAGAGTGTTTCATAACAGATAACTGGTTGGGCTGGATCTGGGCTTTCATTTGCCTGTAGCCCAACAAGTATATTGCATTGGGATTGGGCCAAACCAGCGAAATGATGATTCCTCATCTTGTGGGCTGGGCCTGGCTCGGACTCTAGTCTTTGATTCACAAGATATGAAGAAATGGACTTGGATATACTTTAGATTGGCTCACCCCTATATATGTAACGGCCACTGATCCCAACAATCCAGTCCGTTGATCAGTGTTGAATCACGAAAGGAGAAGTTCCAAGAATCAATGGATGGCAACAGGCCTGGCCCTACTCTTACTGCTTATCAACGCCCGGCATTTGGTATAAGCCTGGGCCCACATGGTGAAATGGTTTGATGATCAGAAGTTCTCATTTTCTTGATGATGTATGGGCCATCCGATGATTCTGACCACTCTATGTGCAGATGAATGTAGTCCATTGAAAAACAAAGCTTCAATTCCATGGGTTCAACTCCAATAGTAAGGATCATCCTCGAAGCCCTAGTATCGAACCATAGCGTATGCGTAGCACCAAAAAGTTGGTTAGTTCAAATTATTGGACCACCTCTGCATGTGGGCCCAATGGGACAACATAGACAAAATTGACAAAAGCATAATAATTCCATTTTTTTCTTCCCACTATTTCAAGATTTTTTTTTTTTTTAAATTAGACTGCTTCAAACCTTTGATCATTTCGCTATTTTCCTTATATGGCTGGCTCGTGCAACAGGCCCTTGTCAATGGACCCAATTAGGGAACTGCAGATGAGCCCATTTACAATCTAGTCCAAATATCCAACATAAATAGGCTGGGCCTCTACTAGTTATTCAGCTTTTCTATTATTGCCCAACCCAAGCCCAGAAGTCTATGCTTGTTCAAGGTAGGTTAATAAATAAACTAGGGGTGAAGATCTCCCCAATCAAGCCCAACCCAGATCATTTCCACCCCAATCAATCAATGCGCTGGATTCTGGATGGGCTTAATCATGTAGACTTGAGAGGACTGAGACGCCCCATTTCCCCACCTCTTTGTAGGTGCATTGGATGAACTTAATTTAAGCTTGATAGGATTCTGCGTTGTGGCCCATTTCCACCCTAATCAATCAGTACATTGGATGGGCTTAATCATGTAAGCCTTGGCCCATCTTAGCTGCTGGGTTTGTTGATTGTGTGGCAATGGATCAGGCCGGATGCTAATACAATAAGGCCCAAGGCCAAGCCCGGTATGTACGGCTGTCAGTGGGTACCTGTTGGACCAACCAGATCTTAATGGTGGTCCGATTTCTCAGACGCATTTATAAATCATGTGGCGTTTGGGTCCGCAATTTTGGACCCGGTTGATCGGGTCGTGACAGGTTTGGTCAGGTCCATTTAATTTTAGAAGTAAATATATAAATAAAGGAATGCTCACCTGCTCACCTTCATAGGTGAGTACCCATGTGTACCTTTTTACACGTATCTTAGGCATAAAATCTGAACAGTCCATGTGATGCGGCACCCCTTAAAATTAATGTGACCAATTTTCACCCTAATCCAAAACTCTAGTGGACCATAGAAAAGAGAAATGTAAATCAAGGGAGGAAACTGTTTTATTTTACCATGGCCTACCAGAGTTTTGTATTGGGCTGATATTTGGGTTGGTGGGGTTTAAGGGGTGCCGCATCACGTGGACCGTTCGGATTTTGTGCCTAAGACACATACGCAAAGGTGCACACATACTATTATTCGCAGGTGAGCATTCCTTGCCAAGGCTCATATGAGAGAGCCTCTTTACATCCAGTGTGTGTCAAATAACACGCGGATTATCTGATCCATCCAACCATCTAAATGCACTTATTTGATGTGATCCTTCCCAATCTAACTCAAAACTAGAGCTGGGAGAATCTGACCCGATCCGACAAATCTGACCCGATCCGACAAATCTAACCCGATCCGATCCGAACCGAACCGAAAGCTAGAATTGAGTCGGTTCAAGTAGGCCCACTCAGATTTGAACGTACATCGAGTCGAGTTCGAATCAGTAGCCAATCCAGACCAATCCGATACGAATGGATCTGATCCAATCCAATTCGGTCGGGTACTATATAAGTAATATTTACTTCTTTTTTTTTTTCACTTTTTTACTATCCGCCTCACCTGAACAAAACCCTCATCCCTCCATTCTCTTTCTTTACCCAACCGGCACCTCACCCCCACCCATCTCTCCTCCTTTCTCTCCCTCTCTCTCCCCATTTCCCTCCTCTCCTTCTCTCTCCTCCTTTTTCTCCTTCTTTCTCTCCCAATTTCCCACTTCTCCTTCTTTCTCTACCGATCTTGATTTAGCCCAGTCCGAATTGACTGGACAGAATCAACTCGATCCGACTCAGTTCGGGTCAGGCCAGCAAGGATTCGGATTGGATCGAGTCAGCCTTGCTAGACTCGGTCTCGGATCGGATCGAGTTCGGGTCAAGTTCTTGGAAAAATTGAATCGAGTCGAGTTGGACCCAATCCGGTCCGACTCGACTCGATGCCCACCTCTACTCAAAACGAAGGTCCAAAGACCCGAACCTGATTGGGTCGTAAAAAGCAAGACCTAGATATGTAAAAACTCGAACCTGAGGAGCATGGGTCATTAACTCTGCGACCCAACCAAACCCAATCTATTGACAACCCTTCCAGCGTGGGACTAGCACAAGAGTACCAAGCCCAACTGGAAAATTGATCAATTCCCTTTTCTCACAGTGAATATTCTTAATCCAACCCTTGATAAGATGGGCCGCACGCACATGCAACATGTACAAAGAAATAAACATTTAGAAAAGTGAAAACCGAGGACTACATGCAATATGTATATGCTGCCTAACCGGTGATTATAATGGCAAACATGTAAAATAGAACATATGTTAACATGAAGTCGGGCCAGCCCTTGTCCGGCTCCCAAGCCTGGCCCAGAAATTGATTTGGCACAAATGCCAGGCCCAAGCCCAGACCACTGACTAAGTTAATGTGTCCGAGGAAGGGAAGTAAGTATGTCCAAGGCTAGCTGGGGAAGCCAACCCTCGAGCAGGTCGGACCGGGTCGACGATCAACCCAAGCTTAGGTCAATGAATCAAACCCAACCTAAGCCACCCAACCCAAGGTATTGACTGCTCGACCATAACACAATTTAAGTTAGATTAAACTTAGTTGACTTTGGATGGGTTGTATGAAGTACAATTAATAATACTTGCAATTAATAAGTTAATACATAAAATCACATTAAATCATTAAATAACATTATTTTTAAAAAATACTTAAAACTATAAAAATAATATTAGTAAAACAAATCTACTAAATTATCACTCATAATAAATAAAATAAAGAATAGATAATCAAAATAATAATTATTGTTTAGAGAGATTATAGAAAGACATAGGACCACCCATGTATAAGCCTTAGGTTAATTCCAACCATGAACCCTATTTTCAATGCACCTAGATTCCAGTATTCCATGCAAGCCTTGATTTTATCATATTAGTATGTTAGTCATAATTCATATGTATTATTATATATATCAGATTAGATTCCAGTAGTCCACCCCAACCCCACCCTCATTGGGGTAGGACTTCTAGTCAAGCTCAGCCCAACCTCAACCAAATGCAAGTTTGGGTTGGGCCAATTGGGTTCCGTTTGACCCAACCCAAGTTGCATGTGCCTATACCTATTATAAGTTCTCCGTGCATGCCTCACATGCATCCACGAGGTACATGCCCCAAGCACCCGGGTCAACCATGCAAGGCTTATAAAAAAATTTGGGACTAGACTCCTATGCAAGTTCTACCCCATTAAAAAAATGTTGGTCACTCTTCATCGGTACAAATGGCATTGCAGCACCGCCATCCAGACTGTCCAAATAGCTTAGCCAGCTGCTAATAGCGTAACCAAGGATAGCCATCCAAATATATGGCTTGTCCAACTGTAGATGGAGCATAACCAAAAACTGCACTGAGGCAAGATATGGACCATCTATTTTTCCCATCAACTTTAGGCCACTTTCTATTTACTTTTAACCATTCATACGATAGCCATTACGTGGATATGTGATGTTTAGATATATACTCCGTTCACAATGGAACCCATAATTTGCATGGTCTGGATCATTGCAGTTGTGGAAAAAGGCATGCACACAATCTAAATAGTACAAAAGAAAATAGCAAGAAAAATGAAGAGAAGAGGCATGGAGATTTTCTTAATTGGACAATTTTGTATGTTGTCATTAGGCCAATAATATAAAACTTTTTTCTTCATTAATATAAATGCAGTTGGGAA
>JAJHSJ010000005.1:40943852-41009672 GCA_021015155.1 Magnolia officinalis | reverse complement strand
CCTCTAGGCCCAATTGTATTTAAGAGTGATTGGATACTCATCTTAGACTCTTGCTAGGCTCATTTCTACATTACTTAGACCCATAGCTTGTATACTCAGTCTTGTGGGTTACCCCATGGTAAATGGCCCCCACTAGAAGTTGGGTTCCTTAAGGATATGTCTAAGTACCTAGTCTTGGTTCCTTCATGGAATTTAAAAAAGGAATGTAATATAATTGTATATCGCCATATAGTGTGATTAAATTCATCCTCATGACCCATGTACATCATTGTATGCTTGGTTGACACTGAACCACTGTGTGTGTATGGTCATATTGTGTCATGGGGCATTGCATGTCACCTTCTCCAAGGGACGTAGTATTCCCTCTTGAGCACGTTGGATGATTGGAATTGATGCATGGTAATTTTGTAATTCATGCATCTGGCATTGCAGGCATATGGACAATTAGCCCTTGCTTCATCAGGGCTGTAGCCTCCACAGTACATCGTGGATGGCCATGTTTGGACACGGGAAATGTTAATTGAGCATACCGGGTGATAGGATGCCCATGAGTGAAATTCTCAAAACTTCCATGGTAGCAAGGATCTGCGTCAATGCCGTGACCGAGTGGAATATATGAGGCACACAAGGGCCTTACACCGTTAGCTGCGACTCCCACTGTCGTGCAGTTGGTTGGATAGGGGTGTGGCCTTACTCGCCTGATGTAAGGGGGCATTACTAGGCTGAGTCTGACCAGCTCGTGAATGGGTCCGCTACCTTAGGCCTTGCTGTGATGGTTGTCTGCAGGCAGGGGTAGTGAGGTCTCTTACGCTCGTTTGACTATGCGGGATCTGTTAGAGCGGCAGTCATCCAGCAGTGTAATGGACCCCGGTAATTTTCTTATGATGGAAATGTACTTGATATGTGAATTGGATATGAGCACTGAAATTAGTTCGCATTGCATTTCCATCGGTGTGTTAGCCTCATAATGCATTACAGTACTCATTGCATTACAATACTCATCGCATTACAGTACTCATTGCATTACAGTACTCATTGCATTATATAGCCTTGGTATGACTTCCTGCATGATCGTACTGCCTTGGTATAGTTTCTTGCATTCATGATAGCCTTGGTAAGGCTAGTGGTATTGGTATTGATCATGACTCCCTTCTGCATTCTCTATCTTCTTCTGAGCACTATTATACACACTTACACCACCCTCTAAGCTTCATAAGCTTATGCACGATTGATGCGTGCAGGAGATCTTAGGCAGGCGTCGTAGCAGCAAAGCGTGGAGTAGATTGAGCTTAAGGACTCCAGTGTTGCTGACTTTTTCTCTTTTTTCATTATCTTATGTATGTCCTTGGGACCTTATGTAAGCTTGTAAAGTTTAAATTCTTAGTGAATTTTGTGATGTGTGCCTTGTTATTCTCAGATTTACTTATGTGATCTTGGGTATGCTCGTATTGGTAATGATTATACTGTTATGAAAATCCTCCTTGTAGGATCCCAGGATCGAAATCGCCTCAGGAGCCGAGAATGGGGTAATATGGAGGCTGTTATGGTCAGAACCGGCCATCGGGTTTCTTCTGAGTCCGGTTACCGATTTGGGACGTGACACAAATCGATTGACCTATTATGTGTTTACCATATATGGACACCACTGCTGAATATAAGGTACCCCTTTCCAATGTAAAAATCCTCTCTAACGATGGTACCACAATCCGCTAAGACTCATGAGCTAGACATGGTGGTATGGGACATCATGTTCGAGTTGTGGCCTACGCTGAGGTGACGAGCCTCCCCGCAGTGACCAGTGACCAACCAGGACTCGTGAGCCAGGCATGGTAGTATGGGACACCATGTCCGAGCTGTCGGCCTACGCTGAGTGACGAGCCTCCCCGTAGTGATTGCGAGTATAAACTTTGAATTTGCCTATCGATTGTTTTCATTAGGAGTGATACCCTACAACTTGCCTATCGTATGTGATTAACTAGGATTGACGACCTTAGATGGATCCTCATTTCGGGTAAAAATATAAAGGGAGGTACTTTAGCTTCCCGAACTTGCTGTATGAATAAGCTTAATTAGTACTCGGCTAACACGGTCATGCATCGCATTGCAATAGTTAAGATGTGCTTTTGGCGAGGAAGTTGCACTTTAGGGAGTGTTTTCATATGCGAAGTGGTTGTCGGAGTCGCTTTTGAGGGGGCTTTGTGTGAGGGCATTCATCATTACTTGCACCCATTCCTACATTAACAAGAGTAGTTAGGAAGTGATTGTCGTATTGCTTATCATTACTGCTTGATTGACTTGATAACATGTAACCTTTGCCTTATAGTACCACTGAGTTGATCACTCACTCCCACCCTGGACGGTGTTTAAAACACCAACCAGACTCTGGTTTAGATGTAGGTGTTGATGAAGTCTATGCGACGGAGCAAGACTTCATGGATGAGGAGGAAGAGTTCTCCTATTTCTAGCTCTAGGGCGGGTCCGTAGACCTCGTGCTGATTCAACAAGAACACGGGGATACTTTGCTTAGTTAAACATCTTATATTCTCACATTTTGTATATTTTGAAAACAATATATGTATATATTCAGCCTGGTTACATACTCATACTCTGGAGGTTGTGAAACACTTACCTGTTCAAATATATATGTTTCAGTCTTTCGCTTGCTTAAATAATTATATCCGGAGTATGATATGTTATTTTAGTATAATCTCACTCATGTTTAACTATAATATGGATGAAATCTGAACATCATTATCCATGTTGTATAAGTGATGTACTGGATCTCGAGAGTAGAGCTTTGCTCGACCCTCGAAATTCTGGGCGTTACACTAAGGTTTTGGGTTCCTAGAGTTTTAGGTTAGACTGACCGGGTTGGAATAGGTCAAATGGGTTAGATGGGCTGAATTTGGGGTATGACTGGGGTTTATAGGGTTTAGGCTTATAGGGTTAGAGTTAGGATTGGGTTCGGTTGTCCTTCATCATCCATAAAAAGTCTATCAACTTATCAGCATGAGGTGAGGTGTTTATGAATGCCCCTCTTTGACCGAGGTTGTATGCAACCTCTGCCAAAGTGAGTGGACACCCCGCCTTTACCATTCAGTCATGAATTTCGATCTGAATTCATTGCTTTGGTGTTTGGTCAGATGGTGCTTGGAAATAGATAACTTGCACATATCATGAGGATTTGAGGAAAACATTGTGATTGTCCTTGCATGGGCCGCCAATCGCAACTTTTCACTCCTGATCGGAATTAACATCGGAAAGGTACAGTAGAGCTATGCGCTTCTACGGCCTTACGAGGATACTGATCCGATAATGGATTGTCGTTACTTCCCAGATCACCCCAGGAGTACATGTTTTGTTTGATCATCAAAGTGGTTACTTGCCCTGCGCTTTCTGTGGCCTTACAGGGAACTCACTATGCCGACTTGGACTCGATCAAATTCACAAGTATCCACACATGTATGTGTGTGGGGTGTCCTCTTTCCATACAATCTTCTGTCTTGACACTTAGGTTACAATTTATCTTTTTTTTCTATTTGGATGATTTCTTTTGACTAGTCTTGGCCTATCATCTTTTCAAAGCATTAGCATTTAGTACAATGGAGCTAACATTGGAGTTCAGTCCTGATTGTATTTTGATGTGCATTTGGATCCGATGATCTCCAGGGAAGCCGCAAGATATCGATCCTTATTTGATTTTGTGCTGACTCCAACTTAGAGATATGGAAGATCTCTTAGTGCCTCAAAAGTCTGACGCCTTATTATGCAAATCTTTTGTGATTTTACAAGTCGCCCCACTTAAGGGAGTGATACTCCATGGGGGATTTTTATTGTAAGATGATTTTGAAATGTGTCCAGCTACTGTTTGTCTCCACTGGGGATGCTTATGGGACTTCAATCATGTTTATGGTTGGTTAATCACTTAGCTAGCGCTAAGAGGCGAAGCCTATGGTTTTTCTTAATATTTATTTACTTTGATTCAATTTATTTGGTTTTCGTATTAAACAAATCATAGATATTTGGTTTGAATGAAAAAGTGATTCTAGTTTATTTTAATCCATTGTTCACTCCGGGCACATTAGATGCTTAGGAAGACTATGAATATTTCTTACCTATTTTATAAGAGTGATTCGTATATTCCATTGATCTATCGTTGACTCCAGGTATGATAGATGTTTTGAATATATTACAATCAAGTCGTCGATGCTTTATGAGGGAACCAATTCAGAGTATATGATTATTTAGCTACTCTATTATCCAACTAGATAGGATAGGACTTCGATTCCAATTGTGTAACCTAATTGAATCGAGTAAATTAATGTTAATGAAGTTATAAGTAGATCCTTGGCACTCTAGTGTTTTATCTCTAATAGTTTCTTCCACAATTACTCTTTAAACCGGATTCTTGTAGTTAGTTTAGATTATAGTTCTAATTCTAACGTATTCCAGAAATCACACAATAACAAGTCCCTATGGGTACAACCTTAGTCTTACCGAGTTATTACTACATTACAGCCCTACACTTAGGGTTGTCATAACACTCAATGACATCGAGATACCCTTCGCTGGCATCAAATGATCATCTCAATGGCATCGAAGACCAATGGTTGACATCCATAGAGCCATTATTTTTCTGTTTTCTAATCGTTGGAACTTAAACATTTTATAAAGGACATTCGGTTCTTGGTCATTTTCATGGGTTTTTAGTGCAATAGAAGCTTAGTGATTCCACAATCATATCTGTCATCTCAAGCCTCTAAACCAATGAGTTATAAGTCATCTTCCTTGAGATTAACACTCTAATGAGGATTCCAACCTCCACTTTGAAGATGAGCTTCAACTCCACCATTTTTAGAGATAAGACTCAATCTTTATGTGCATAATATTGCCTAAATCTTCTAGAAGACCTATATAGGTGAATCGTTTGTGAATTACAACTTCCTATTAGTTACAGGAGATTCAACCAACCTCTCATCATCTTCGTCACTTCAAAGGATCACTACATGCAAGGTGTTTGATCTTGAAGCTGAAGCCTTGGCAAAGCATCGGCATCACGATCGGAGGAGCAAAAGGGGAGTTGATTAAAGCACGAAAAAGCACCAATCACGCAACCCGAGAAAGCTCTATAAAAGGGGCTCAATCCAACAAGTAACTTATCAATTCTAAGAGTCCATATACTCTCTTTCCTTATGTACGATTAAGAGTAAGAGTTTGTGAGCCAAACTTGACTAGGTTCATGTGTAGGACCCTGGCTCTTGTGGAGGGCTTAAATCAAGTCCTTGTATAGGCTACCAGACATAGGTGCATAAGTGTTAGTCTCTGTGGGAACCTCCGGCGAGAGTAAATGTATGTCTTTGAATTATGACCAAGGTTGTTGGTTAATCGATAGAAAACCATCTAAAGTCTCTTACGGGAGCCTCCGATGGGAGTATACGTTAGTAACTTCTTGTGTATGACCGATGTTCATCTCAAGCATATGGAAAACCATGGAAAGTCTCTTACGGAAGCCCATCCTTGTGTAAGATTGTAAAGGTTAGAGGTCAACCTGATTTAAAACCTCCAATAGTGAAATCTGGTACATTCATGGATTGAGTGCGTCCGCTGGGAGTGGAGTAGAGAAACTGAACCACTATACATGCTTATATTTGGGATTGTTATTTGAGCACTTGTTTAATTATGCTTATGTAATGAATTTTAATTATATGCATGCATAATTAAATGACTGCTAAGAGTTGATAGTTAGTACATTTCATGTACACATGTACAATATCATATTTATACACTATTAGCTTAATTGGCATATCATTTGCAGTCTAGGTGATTAGACCCTTTATTGGCTTGTAAGCCTTAGAGTTAATTGTCTTTCTCATCTTAATTTGTATATTAGCTTAAGTAGGTTGTCACGCCTCAAACTCGGAAACCGGGTTCACAGAATTCTCGATCGCCGAATCCAATGTCGACAGCCTCTGTAGTACCCCATTCTCGGCTCCCAGCACCCATATGCCAGATTCCGACCCTGGGATCCTACAAGGAGGATTTTCCAACGTACATTTATCTCGTAAGAAGCATAACTACAAGTTTACCCAAATCACAAAGGCAACATCATCATCACATATCCACTGCAATAAACAGTTGAATACAGTGTTGAAAGGAAATACATGAATATAAGAAAATCCCCACAAAGCTTGGCCTCCACACTCCTATCTCAATGTTACTGCAACTTAACGACACCTACACGCAATAGTCGTGCATAAGCTTACAAGAAGCATAGAGGGTGGTGTATGTGTGTGTAATACATGTGTCAGGCATATAAATATCAGAGTAAACAAAAATACTGGCAAGTCCATAAATACTATCAACTTCATCCAGGCAATGCCATGCGAAGACATAATAAGGAAATGTCATATACTGAGAAAGCAATGAAAATCGACCACACAAGGCGGAGACATAGTAAGCCAAATGTCATTTCTAGGTCATACAGTGCAGAATCATAGTAAACCCAATGTCATAAGCTAAGGGTGCAATGCAATATGCAAATGGAAAAGAAATGATAAAGCTAAAGTGTGTAATCGGGATGGTAGCACGTGGTATCGCAAGCTGTGGGGTTCATCACATGGGACTTCTATCCAAACCAGTCACATACCTAAATTTGGATAGTTAAACACAACGTGGTAAACTCCTGATCTCAGGTTGGTCGCGTACCCAACCGAAATCATGGCCATTGTGAAGGTACATATAATGATCTAGTTACGTACCATTAGCCCGAGTGAATATTGAATAAATGAATGAATGAGTCAAATGGTTATTACGTAATCCCATACTCAGTACGTCCACATGTCAGTATGGTTCATCTCTGGGATATCACCAGGGTCTAGTACACTCCACAATGGTTGCCGCCTCCCTAGCCGCACAACCAGCAAGTCGAAAAGACCTCACTATTCGCCTAGCCAGTAGTCTGTCAATACCTACCCCGCTCGTCCATAGCGGACCCATTTGTGAGATGGTCAAACTCAACCGAACTTACAGCCCCCTCACTTGGGCGAATAAGGCCACACCCCCTTCCAACATTCCACGACACAGTGGGAGACTCCACCTATTAGTATTCGGCACCCAGGCGCTCATGTATCCACTCGATCTAGACATTGGAGTCTCCTCTGGTACGAAAGGATTCTGAGACTCTCACCCAAGGATATCTTATGTGCCCACAATGCTAGAACTAAATATTTTCGATATCTCATCGACCATCCACGATGAACCTGTGGAGGCCACATCCTTGATATCGCTAGGGGGCCAAGTGATCATGTCACACGAATGCGAGATGCATAAGTCATACCATCCAATCATGCATCAAACCTACACGTACTGTGCGATCATGTGGGGCAACTCCGTCTCTTAAGGAGTCCCCTAAATAACTCAGCCCAATGGCAATGCTATGATCAACCATTCCTCACAACAGGCATACAAATGATGCGTAATGACATGTATCATGATGTAATACTAAGCATGATCTCAGTGTGTCCTACTAGACTAAGTATACTAGCATGATTATCAGATATAACAGAAGACAACAGGTCTTAACCGGTATGTCACTTACAAGTGTAAGGGCTGAATGATACGCCCCGCTGGACATATAGAAGTTTATACGGAATGGTCCATGTTAGATTATCATAACCTACTCAAGGTACTAGCATATCATACCTCCTAAGGCGGGGTCCCCTGTAAGGATGGTAGATCTAACCCATGAATCAAGATAAGCTTCAACGGTGAATGTACCAAATCTGATACCTCATATTCGCCCATCTACGGCAAGGGTAATGGTGTACTAAGCAACGGATGGTCTAGATGATACACTAATGTCAAGGATGGACCTCACACTTGTCTCAGCAAGGAGATGGACGGTGTAGATGATGTGTACATGTCACAAGGTCCTGGCAAATGGGGTACAAAGGTAGGATACATCTCTTGTGGTGAATCAAGTGGGTATACAACAATGGGAGTTCACAGGGTAGGCTAACTGGGTGAATGATTGGGCTTTGTAAATCTCTATATCATGTAATAACTGGGCTTTTCTATGGGAGCCCGATACGCACACAAAATGGGTTACAAGGTTTGGATAATTCTACAAGGTATAGTGGAAAGCACCATCATCAATGGACGCCCAACGGTTTGGGATAGCCCAATAATGGAAGATGGATTGAAAAATTGGATATAACAGTGGGCCCTACAGGGTATGGTTTTCAACGGTTGGACGTTTAACCACTACTATCCCTATTGTGCGGTCTACTTGGGATTTGGATCCGACCCTCAATGGGGCCCACAGCCCTATGAGATCTGGAAGAATGGATGATCAGCATATCAATGACACATACATTATGGTGGGACTCTACTCAAGGCTGGGTAAAAGAAAGGATGGGGAGATGGGCTTCATGTTGGGCACTAGGATGGTTCCCAACGGTGGACATTTAACCATCGTTTACAACGTGGACATTTAACCGCTATAGCTCCCAAGGTGTGGCCCACATAGAGCCAACCGTGTAGTGGGCCCACGGCCTCACACAAGGGCCTAATATACATCACATCGGGCCTCAACGGAAAGCCCACAAATACATCACATTGGGCCTTACGAACGGGCCACAAATACATCACATTGGGCCTCACGAATGGGCCACAATTACATCACATTGGGCCTCACACAAGGCCACATATATATCACATTGGGCCTCACTCATGGGCCTATACATCACATTGGGCCTCAATATATGGGCCTCATATACATTAAGTGGGCCGCATCACGTGGGCCTCATATACATCAAGTGGGACCCGGCATCCTAGCTGAACTATCTACACCATTCACCTATTTTTAGAGATCATTCTAGAGCATTTCCCGAAAATGAATCATATAGGAAGATCATCTGGACCATACCACAAATAGCAGTGGGGATAATGATCGAAAGATCATCTGGATCACACCATAAATAATAGCAGAGATAATGATTTCCACTGTTTACAAATCACAGGGCCCACCTTAACGTTTATTTTTCATCCAATCTGATCATACGGTCACAAAGACCTGAATTAAGAAGAAAAACCAATTTCATATTAATCCAGAACTTCTGACCCCAAATGGGTTCAATGGTAGACATTCAATCCCACTGGTTTTTGCAGTGTGGTCCATCTGATAGATGGATCTGTCTTATTTCTAGTCTCAAGCCTTAAGACGAGCTCACCATCCAGATGGACAGTTTAAATATAACATTGCCTGATGATCAGGCCCACAGAATTTGCAGGTGTCAATTTCATCAGAGGTGGGTCCCACCAGATGGACTGACGGTGTGGATATACACACATATTGTGTGGGACCCACAGATCTTGCTAACGTCAGTAGCAGTGGGACCCATCGTCCCTGCAGAAATATATGGACGACATATATAAAACACATACATTACTATGTAATCCCATCGTCCAGCAATCTGGACGATGGAGATAAAACCATATATCATGGTGCCACAGCACTGTCCAAATGTCTGAACGGTGCAAACGCAACACAATGAAGGTGGGCCCCACCTGTCCGGCATATGGATGGTGTGGATAACACATATATCATACGTGGGGCCCACAGAACTTGATGACGCCACTTCAGCAGCTGAAGGAGGTGGGATCTACATAGATAGACGATCTGGTTGATCACACCCCACTTGCTGACGTGATACAGCAGCTATGTTGCATGTGGGTCCCAGATGAAAGGTTGGGATATAACACATCCCTCATAATCGAGACCCACAAGCTTGCTGCATCAACAGCAGCTAAATAGCTGGTGTGTGGTAGACCAGCCAATACACTTCCATGATAGGTGGGTCCCACGTGGGGCCCACCAGATATAACACACACACACACACACACACACACACACACACACACACACACACACACACATATATATACACCATAATATATATCTATATATCTCTTGTTATATATATATATATATATATATATATATATATATATATATATATATAAATAAATAAAAAAAATCCAATGTCCAGCGTCCAGAGAGTTGGATGGCCTAGACGGGACATCATCAAGTGAGGTCCACGGATGGACGGTTCGGACAAAACCCATGCATCACATGTGGGTCCCACACATGTGGCCCACCTGGTTGGAATCAAGCTGATATTTGTGGTTTTCCCCTCATCCAGGGCCGTCCAAAAAGGGGCAGCAAGGTGGCTGCAACGTGGGCCCCGGTTGGGTCCACTTGGTGCTCAATATGGATGAAATACACACATCATAAGCGGGCCATAAAATCAGGAGAGAGAGAGAGAGAGAGAGAGAGAGAGAGAGAGAGAGAGAGAGAGAGACGTGTGTGATAGAGGGACCCCGACACTATGGGCCCTCCCTTCCATGCATTACAACATACATCAAGTGGGTCCCATTACATGTGGGCCCACCAATCAAAATCGACAGTGGAGATCCCTTCTCCACCAAAATGCAAGGTCTAGATGACCCTTTTGACTCTAGGAAAATAAACATCATGATGGGGTCCATAGAAAATGGCCCCATCATGAGATGATCATATGAATCATGTGGGCCATCGGCCACACCTAGGGTCCAAAGTGAGATCTGTACCATCAATCGGTAGGCCCCACTTGGCCCATCATCAAAAACAAAATCTAAACCTATAAGAACACCCACCATTCGATCTTCTTGGTCCGATGGAATGCCAAACTCCTTGGCTCTGTCTTTGATGATGGTTGATAAAGGTTAGAGGGTTGAGATGGGAGATGAGAGGGGTAGGAAGTGGGCCACACGCAAAGCTCTCTCTCCTTGGAAGTGCTTGCACGTTTGCTTCTCTTGCTTGGGAGAATGGGTGGAGAGAGAGAGAGAGGGGGGGGGGGGGGGGGGTTGTAAGAGAGGTGATGGGTGTGAGTGATAGATGTACTTAACTTGAGAGTTGATTTAGGGTATGTTGCTTGTCTTGGGGAGAAAGAAAGCATGGGTTGGAGATGTGATTTGTACTTGACTTGACTTGATTGATGGATGGGAAGGGTTGTAGAGATTCTCTCGAGATTGCAAATCGCAGTGTTCCTTCGAGATAAACACAGGCCCACATCTCCTGGCATGGGTATCACATCGGTGCACAAAACACGATGTTAGAACCGCAGCGACAGTGCGGTCGCAATGGTACAAGTCTCGGGTCGAGTCGACTCAAATTTACAGGATGCGACTTAAAGTCAAGGGTTGCCGAAATTTGATGGAGAGGATCGTGGGAGTCTACAGAACAGTACGGACTATGATACGGGTCTTGCATAGGCAATTGTTGTTTTTAAAAAATAATTTTTATTTGGTCTTAATCACCCCCCCTCTAGGACATAGCCTTCATTTCGTAGCCCCACAGTTTCCACAGTGCAACTGTGTTAATTTCATTACACCACATGTGAATTTTCATGATTGACGAGAGTGGATTGTACTCAAGTAAAGTAAGGTTACCCGCGCTTATTTCTTAGTGACACATAACATGTTTAAATGAACTTGCTCAGAACCCTATGCATGTCTACACCCAAAAAGGTGGTCATCATCCTCCGGGCACATGCCGATGTATGCTCCGCAAGTGTGACTCCCAGCGTGCTAAGGAAGTTTCCAAAGACCAGTTGAGGTTGAATTCTTTGTAATCCATCGTGCACACGACATGGCCATCGAAAAGGAAAATTTTTCCCAAACACATCCAAACCCTCTCAGAGATAGCAAGAAATTAGGAGTGAATAAAGCGATTTAAAATTAGAAGCAAATCATATATGATGGCATAAAAAGCAATAATTCCAAATCCTATTAGGATACAACCACTGTGTAATAGAAAAATTCATGTGGAAACAGTGAGACTTATGTGCAACCACTGCCTTTCCATATTTATAAAAGTAATGCTCAAAGAAGAGCTCTAGCCTTTCACCACAAACAATCTCTCTACAACTCAACGTTGCCCTTATCTTTTTGTCCTCCATGGATGTGTATTAATTTTAGCTCTTTAGTTTAGCGACTCCACTTCTATCCAACCATGTTGCAACAAGTCTAGAGCCATTAGTCTAGCTTAATCTCGCTACTTTCCAACACATCACTGCAATGCGCATTAAGAGTAGGTTAAATATCCATGACCTCATCGACGGATCCCCCCTCCTAGATTATTAGGTTCATAATTGATATATCTATAGTCACGTTAAACTGACTTCACTCCATGACCGTCTCTTAACTGTTAAGTATAGTTTCCATGGCCATTTTGCCAACAAAAGCCGCTGTAGGTATTTTATTTTATTTCTCTCTTTAGTTACATTTTTCATTCTCTAATTGTGTTGCTTTAACATTCAAATTAATAAAATTAGTCTATTTTTAATTATTCTAGTCCTTATTACTTTATTATTCTAGTCCATTCTCTAATTGTGTTGCTTTAACATTCAAATTAATAAAATTAACATTCAAATTAATCTAGCCTTATTTTTAATTATTCTAGTCCTTATTACTTTATTGACAAACTTGGCACACTTTCACCGTTGAAAGAAAAGTCTTTATTTCTAAGGCAAAAGGATCCCGTTTTGAAGGACTAACCCTCCTCTTCTAAAATGACATTATCATTGTAACAATTGATAGCTAAATAGTTAGGCCAATATTCATAGATCTAGTTCTAATCTAGATAGTATGGTGCCTGGGGTCACAAGCATTCAATCCTTTCGAGTTGAATGTAACTATGAAACCCTCGACAATACATTTTATCGCACACATTTGATCAAATTCAGGCCGTCCATAACACGTCTTGCCACACGTCCAAATTGAATAGCGACACAAGCTACCCATCAAAATGGTGCCACTAAGTAGATTTATTGTCCTGAGAACCAAGTCAGTCCACGAGTCATGCGGACCACCATTAGTTGATAAATGTATGGTTGTGAAAAAATCACCTTGAGTTTTTCTAGCCTGTAAACTTATTTATAATATCATGGCTCACCTACGATAAATTATCTTTGAGTAGTTTTATTTGCATGGTGAGGTCCATCTAATGGATGGATTTGTCAAACAATCACTTTCTTTAAAAGCTCGAACCATTAGGGGATGACGTATCCATGTATATCAAGGAACTTTAACACTCCTCCGCACATGTAGAGTGAAACTCCGCACTAGACAAGGGTGGAGAGACACTCACAACTCACATCATAAATACCCCCGTGGGAGAATATCTGCTCCCGGGATTCAAACGCTTGACCATCCACTTTGACACTAAGTCAAAGAGTCATTTTCTCTAAATGCTCAAGCCGGTAGAGAATGGTGAATTAATGTATATCAAGGGACTTTAACACTCCACATGTGCGGGGTGGAACTCTGCACAGGAACCCCCGCATAGGAACATACTGGAAGGGTTGAGTTGAGTGTGAGCCACGGTAGTATATTCTCCCATGGGAAGCTGTTTATAGTGTGAGTTGTGTGTCCCTCCACCATGATGTGAGTAGTGTTTCTCCACCTTTGCCAAGTAAGTTGCTCTGCGGAGTTCCACTTTGCATGTGTGGGGGAATGTTGGAGTAAGTCCGTTGATATGCATTGATACGCCATCCTCTAGCGGCTGGAGATCTTATTGGATATGTCATCTGTCCTTCCGTTCACTGACCTGCATACGCTTGTGGGCTCAGCAAACCACCTTATTTTTCACATAAAAAATTATAAATTACCCAAAGACTCCTCAGATTGAGATAGAGACTGGGCCTCGCCGCACACATGCCTCCCTAATCCAGGTGATAGTGTGAGCCATTGATCGGGACTATTAGATGGTCGCCCATTTGGACAGGGGATTCCACGTAACTGAGAAATTAAGTATAATCTCGACTTTGGCGGCCCCATTCCCTTCACATAGGATTTGACCGCATTAAAGGAGCGTATCCTTTCGCAAGTAGAAACTTTTTTATTTAAAAAATAAAATAAAATCTGAAACTCCGTAAATTGCGTTTACGCGGAAGAGAGTGTTTCATAACAGATAACTGGTTGGGCTGGATCTGGGCTTTCATTTGCCTGTAGCCCAACAAGTATATTGCATTGGGATTGGGCCAAACCAGCGAAATGATGATTCCTCATCTTGTGGGCTGGGCCTGGCTCGGACTCTAGTCTTTGATTCACAAGATATGAAGAAATGGACTTGGATATACTTTAGATTGGCTCACCCCTATATATGTAACGGCCACTGATCCCAACAATCCAGTCCGTTGATCAGTGTTGAATCACGAAAGGAGAAGTTCCAAGAATCAATGGATGGCAACAGGCCTGGCCCTACTCTTACTGCTTATCAACGCCCGGCATTTGGTATAAGCCTGGGCCCACATGGTGAAATGGTTTGATGATCAGAAGTTCTCATTTTCTTGATGATGTATGGGCCATCCGATGATTCTGACCACTCTATGTGCAGATGAATGTAGTCCATTGAAAAACAAAGCTTCAATTCCATGGGTTCAACTCCAATAGTAAGGATCATCCTCGAAGCCCTAGTATCGAACCATAGCGTATGCGTAGCACCAAAAAGTTGGTTAGTTCAAATTATTGGACCACCTCTGCATGTGGGCCCAATGGGACAACATAGACAAAATTGACAAAAGCATAATAATTCCATTTTTTTCTTCCCACTATTTCAAGATTTTTTTTCTTTTTTAAATTAGACTGCTTCAAACCTTTGATCATTTCGCTATTTTCCTTATATGGCTGGCTCGTGCAACAGGCCCTTGTCAATGGACCCAATTAGGGAACTGCAGATGAGCCCATTTACAATCTAGTCCAAATATCCAACATAAATAGGCTGGGCCTCTACTAGTTATTCAGCTTTTCTATTATTGCCCAACCCAAGCCCAGAAGTCTATGCTTGTTCAAGGTAGGTTAATAAATAAACTAGGGGTGAAGATCTCCCCAATCAAGCCCAACCCAGATCATTTCCACCCCAATCAATCAATGCGCTGGATTCTGGATGGGCTTAATCATGTAGACTTGAGAGGACTGAGACGCCCCATTTCCCCACCTCTTTGTAGGTGCATTGGATGAACTTAATTTAAGCTTGATAGGATTCTGCGTTGTGGCCCATTTCCACCCTAATCAATCAGTACATTGGATGGGCTTAATCATGTAAGCCTTGGCCCATCTTAGCTGCTGGGTTTGTTGATTGTGTGGCAATGGATCAGGCCGGATGCTAATACAATAAGGCCCAAGGCCAAGCCCGGTATGTACGGCTGTCAGTGGGTACCTGTTGGACCAACCAGATCTTAATGGTGGTCCGATTTCTCAGACGCATTTATAAATCATGTGGCGTTTGGGTCCGCAATTTTGGACCCGGTTGATCGGGTCGTGACAGGTTTGGTCAGGTCCATTTAATTTTAGAAGTAAATATATAAATAAAGGAATGCTCACCTGCTCACCTTCATAGGTGAGTACCCATGTGTACCTTTTTACACGTATCTTAGGCATAAAATCTGAACAGTCCATGTGATGCGGCACCCCTTAAAATTAATGTGACCAATTTTCACCCTAATCCAAAACTCTAGTGGACCATAGAAAAGAGAAATGTAAATCAAGGGAGGAAACTGTTTTATTTTACCATGGCCTACCAGAGTTTTGTATTGGGCTGATATTTGGGTTGGTGGGGTTTAAGGGGTGCCGCATCACGTGGACCGTTCGGATTTTGTGCCTAAGACACATACGCAAAGGTGCACACATACTATTATTCGCAGGTGAGCATTCCTTGCCAAGGCTCATATGAGAGAGCCTCTTTACATCCAGTGTGTGTCAAATAACACGCGGATTATCTGATCCATCCAACCATCTAAATGCACTTATTTGATGTGATCCTTCCCAATCTAACTCAAAACTAGAGCTGGGAGAATCTGACCCGATCCGACAAATCTGACCCGATCCGACAAATCTGACCCGATCCGATCCGAACCGAACCGAAAGCTAGAATTGAGTCGGTTCAAGTAGGCCCACTCAGATTTGAACGTACATCGAGTCGAGTTCGAATCAGTAGTCAATCCAGACCGATCCGATACGAATGGATCTGATCCAATCCAATTCGGTCGGGTACTATATAAGTAATATTTACTTCTTTTTTTTTTCACTTTTTTACTATCCGCCTCACCTGAACAAAACCCTCATCCCTCCATTCTCTTTCTTTACCCAAACGGCACCTCACCCCCACCCATCTCTCCTCCTTTCTCTCCCTCTCTCTCCCCATTTCCCTCCTCTCCTTCTCTCTCCTCCTTTTTCTCCTTCTTTCTCTCCCAATTTCCCACTTCTCCTTCTTTCTCTACCGATCTTGATTTAGCCCAGTCCGAATTGACTGGACAGAATCAACTCGATCCGACTCGGTTCGGGTCAGGCCAGCAAGGATTCGGATCGGATCGAGTCAGCCTTGCTAGACTCGGTCCCGGATCGGATCGAGTTCGGGTCAAGTTCTTGGAAAAATTGAATCGAGTCGAGTTGGACCCAATCCGGTCCGACTCGACTCGATGCCCACCTCTACTCAAAACGAAGGTCCAAAGACCCGAACCTGATTGGGTCGTAAAAAGCAAGACCTAGATATGTAAAAACTCGAACCTGAGGAGCATGGGTCATTAACTCTGCGACCCAACCAAACCCAATCTATTGACAACCCTTCCAGCGTGGGACTAGCACAAGAGTACCAAGCCCAACTGGAAAATTGATCAATTCCCTTTTCTCACAGTGAATATTCTTAATCCAACCCTTGATAAGATGGGCCGCACGCACATGCAACATGTACAAAGAAATAAACATTTAGAAAAGTGAAAACCGAGGACTACATGCAATATGTATATGCTGCCTAACCGGTGATTATAATGGCAAACATGTAAAATAGAACATATGTTAACATGAAGTCGGGCCAGCCCTTGTCCGGCTCCCAAGCCTGGCCCAGAAATTGATTTGGCACAAATGCCAGGCCCAAGCCCAGACCACTGACTAAGTTAATGTGTCCGAGGAAGGGAAGTAAGTATGTCCAAGGCTAGCTGGGGAAGCCAACCCTCGAGCAGGTCGGACCGGGTCGACGATCAACCCAAGCTTAGGTCAATGAATCAAACCCAACCTAAGCCACCCAACCCAAGGTATTGACTGCTCGACCATAACACAATTTAAGTTAGATTAAACTTAGTTGACTTTGGATGGGTTGTATGAAGTACAATTAATAATACTTGCAATTAATAAGTTAATACATAAAATCACATTAAATCATTAAATAACATTATTTTTAAAAAATACTTAAAACTATAAAAATAATATTAGTAAAACAAATCTACTAAATTATCACTCATAATAAATAAAATAAAGAATAGATAATCAAAATAATAATTATTGTTTAGAGAGATTATAGAAAGACATAGGACCACCCATGTATAAGCCTTAGGTTAATTCCAACCATGAACCCTATTTTCAATGCACCTAGATTCCAGTATTCCATGCAAGCCTTGATTTTATCATATTAGTATGTTAGTCATAATTCATATGTATTATTATATATATCAGATTAGATTCCAGTAGTCCACCCCAACCCCACCCTCATTGGGGTAGGACTTCTAGTCAAGCTCAGCCCAACCTCAACCAAATGCAAGTTTGGGTTGGGCCAATTGGGTTCCGTTTGACCCAACCCAAGTTGCATGTGCCTATACCTATTATAAGTTCTCCGTGCATGCCTCACATGCATCCACGAGGTACATGCCCCAAGCACCCGGGTCAACCATGCAAGGCTTATAAAAAAATTTGGGACTAGACTCCTATGCAAGTTCTACCCCATTAAAAAAATGTTGGTCACTCTTCATCGGTACAAATGGCATTGCAGCACCGCCATCCAGACTGTCCAAATAGCTTAGCCAGCTGCTAATAGCGTAACCAAGGATAGCCATCCAAATATATGGCTTGTCCAACTGTAGATGGAGCATAACCAAAAACTGCACTGAGGCAAGATATGGACCATCTATTTTTCCCATCAACTTTAGGCCACTTTCTATTTACTTTTAACCATTCATACGATAGCCATTACGTGGATATGTGATGTTAGATATATACTCCGTTCACAATGGAACCCATAATTTGCATGGTCTGGATCATTGCAGTTGTGGAAAAAGGCATGCACACAATCTAAATAGTACAAAAGAAAATAGCAAGAAAAATGAAGAGAAGAGGCATGGAGATTTTCTTAATTGGACAATTTTGTATGTTGTCATTAGGCCAATAATATAAAACTTTTTTCTTCATTAATATAAATGCAGTTGGGAATACAATACTTACCTCTTTCTCACTCCTTCATCTCTCTTATAAAAGAATTGATCACATATCTTTAATTGTATTTTTCGTTTACAAGTAATTCATCTTGATATATAGAAAGTCACTTTTATCAAACCCACTAAAATTAGGTCTTTATAGACTTTCAGAAGTGAGAGAGAGAGAGAGCACTACCAATTAGAAAATGGCACATGCGTTTTACGCATTTGCCACCCCACCACTGCATCAGTAGCACCATGTGAGGAAGATGAGAAGAATCATTTTCAAGATTGTTGTAAACTAACATAAAAGCTTACCTGTAAGAAGGGTCCACATCCAAAAAGATGAGTTATCTTTAATAATTAGAAGAAAAGCTATAAAGAAAATTCCCTAACAAAGGTACTCAAGAAGAAACAAAGAAAGGGAAGCCTAATAATAGTTGATGTGCATATAATAACAAAAAGATGAGTGACCATCTTGTCTACCTTGCTTTAAAAAACGAGCCGAAAGAAACGTTAGGCTGTCCACATCTGTACAGGTACTGCATTACATGCTTTGTTGGATGTGGAAAATCAATTCCATTTTTATCCAGTTTGTGGACGCCAGGTCCAGGCCGACCAGACGGAACAAGGAAAGAAGAAAAGGAAAGTGATTTTTATTTTCATGCAAGTGATCTTTGCAGTGGGGCCCACCTTTTGCATGGCTCAGATGTTGGCGTGAAAGACTTTGAAAGTTCAAATACAATGCATGTATGTATTTATGAGGTTTGTGCAAGAAGTGTATGGTCCTCCCCATTTAGCACTGATTACTTGCTCCTTTACTCAGAGAAACCCGCAACTGGATGGAAAGGAGAGGCCGTTTTAAGTAATTAAATGATCGGTTTTTCTACTAGACAAGGCCATATTTCACCGTAATTTTGCGAGTTGTATCATCCACCATGGACAAAACTAGAGTTGGATATTTGCAATTGATGGATTTTAACATGCATGGAAGGATCTTATCAAGAAATTCACATTCGAACAATCTTCACCACACAATTCCACTCATTGAATCTGGGCCAATAACCAACTAATGTTTAATAGTTGATAATTGTGATCTGGGCCACCCATTGCATCGCCTAAATCAATTAAGGAGGCATATTGGTACGAAGGAAAACGTTGAATGTTAAAGTTCATATATCATGACGTGAATATTTTCCAATGTGGGGCCTGTTTGGCAAACGTCATACTGATATTGGTATAGAAATAGTGCTATCATCATAGAAAGTATTGCATTTTGCATGTTAATATGCTATGCAGTATGCTCGCAATATAGTTAGCAAATTAACACTATTTCCTGCCATTTGTAAAATTATTAATTGCCGTATTATATATATAAATAGTTAGACTAAAATAAAAAGGTTACAATTCACCTATTTTGATAGGAATTGTTTTAGCATAGTTCTATGTGGGAGGAGGGAAATTCCATGAGATACACACTCAATCCAATCCGTTGTTCTCCTCTGATATTGTGTTATTCCTGGTATAGAGCTTAAAAAGTTAAAACCCATCCAAAACTCAAGTACGCTACACCCTAGGTAGTAGTTGGGATAGGACCACTCTAGTGTGTTTATGTCATCCAATCCATTCATCTGTTGCACATGTCAGATGAATGGACCACCCAAAACTTGGCCCACCATACGAATTTAGAAGATTTTCGCATGATTTTGCACTCTTTCCAATGGTTTCGAGTCCTTCGACTGCTTGAGTTTGGACCAGTCCCTGTTTTATAGGGTTAGGCCAAACAAGAGGTGGTGCATGTGCTGGATATTAGGCACGAGTCGTTTCCACGTGACACAAGGAGGCACACTGCCTCTGCTACCCAAGAGAAGCGGATTGCCCGTGACGCAGGCACAGAGATATACCTGTCCCGAACTGTGTGGGGTCCACAGAGATTTCTGTAACAAATTTACTGAATCTAACTATTTTGAAAGACCACTGTAGGACAGGATTCTAAAAATCAGCAGATTCAAAACTCAGGTGAGTCACACCAATGAATCAGTGGGAACAGAAACATCCACCGTTGAAATCTTTCCTGAGCATGCTGATAGAAAATTTCTGTCATCCTCAAGCATTCAATCCCTAATGTTTTGTATGATATGGCCCACATGAGTTTTGGAGCTACCTGATTTTTAGAATCATGTTCTACTGTCGCCTTTCAAAATAGATGGACGAAGTAGATTTGTGATGTAGTTGAGGTATGATAGGTTGGTAAAGTATGATAGTTGATACGCATGCACTCTTAAAATTGTGCTGATATTGTATTTGTAAGACAATCCAGACCATTGAAATAGTTAAATTAATTAATTATGGATGGATAACAATGGAAAAATTGCACTCCCTTCCACACAAGTTGTGATACAAGAAAGCGTCCAGTATTAAAAACAGTTTCACCATACACACATGTTTGCATGGATTGGGAGTGGACCATCGTGACTTAGACAAAGAAAATATGCATGCCGCACAAGAGTCGGTGCGCACGTTTCCAACCTTCCAGCTATGGTGGCTGGAATCTTTTGAAAGTTTTTTTCGTTTTGAAGTGCTTGTTAGATTCCCATCAGCTATCATAAACTGATGGAGATGTGTTCACCGACTCTTCGTCCGCACCGTGCAAAGCCCAGACCTTTTGTCAGAATATGATCTAGAACCGTACACGTGGCACGAGTAGGCGATGTAATGGTTGGGTGGGTCTTATAGTGGAGGGTATCTTAATAAAAAATCAACGCATCATCCTAGCCACCTGATTAGATTAGATACTTTTTGCTCGTGAACGTTTTGTCGTTTACATCTAGGACACAAATTAAAAGACTGCCCTTCAATGAACGATGCCATCTATTCGTTGGGCCCTACATTGGATAGACCATAACCCAAGTTGTCACGTGCCTAATGTTTAAAGAGGAGCTATCGGGTCCCCGTGGCCACCACAGTATACTGGGTTTTCATTCCTAAGAAGTTGGGTCCGTGGCCAATGTGCTTTTTGAGAAGCGGATTGGCTGGTGTACCACACACCAGCAACCTAACTGGACGCGGATTGCATGCTGACAGCGTCAGGAGCGTGGTAGCTACTGACAGTGATCTGTGTGCCCATAATAATTTATGTATCCTATCCACGCCATTCATCAATTTTTCCATCTTATTTTACTGCGTGATCCTAAAAATGAAGCAGATCCAAATCTCATATGGACCACTCCTTAGGAAAGATTGTTGATTGAACACTCACCGTTAAAAACTTCATAGGGTGGACGAAAGTTTTTTATTAAGATAATAATTGTTTTTTTCTCTTAATCTAGGTGTGCGTGACCTAATCAACGGCTTGGGTGATAAATAAACATTACGGTGAACCCTAAGAATTTTTTTAACAGTGAGCATTCAATCACCACTATTTTCTTGTGGTGTGGTCCACTTGAGATTTGGATCTACCTAAATTTTTGGATTATTCTCTATAATGGTGTTTAAATGTAGATGGACGGCCTGGATAAAGAAAATATATACCATGCGGGGCTCACGGAGCACTGCCAATAGCCACCTCACTACTACTGACGCTGTCAGTAGGCAATCCGTGTCCACCTAACTGGTGTGGGTACGTGTCGTGCGTGGACAAGGGCTGACGCTAATCGAGCTTCGAGTTGCACGAACGGTTCAAAGGAGATCAAAGTTACATGGCCCACAGTGATGTATTTATCATATTTACACCGTTTATCCATTTGACGAGATCATTTTAAATCTTATCTAAATCAGTAATTGCCAAGCCTCAAGTGTAGCACACCACAAATAGCAGTGGGTACAGTGATTTCATCATTAAAATATTCGTAGGGCCCACTGTAACCTTTACTTTCGATCATATCTGATCGCAAGGTTATACTTGAAATATTTGCAGTTTAATCCTTCACTGCTTTTTCCAGTGTGGTCTACTTGATTTGTGGACCTGTCTTAATTTTCAGATCAAGCATTACGATGAGCTCACCAAGTGGATAGGCAGTTTAGATATAACTCCACTTCATGATGTGACCATGGAACTTAATGATGTCAATACATCAGCTACATCAGTGGTATGTTGTATGTCACGCCCCAAACTCGAAAATCGGGCTCACAAAATTTTCGATTGTTGAATCTAGTGCCGACAGCCTCCGCAGTACCCCATTCTCGGCTCTCAGCGCCTATACGCCAGATTCCGATCTTGAGATCCTACAAGAAGGATTTTCCAACGTACATTTATCTCATAAGAAGCATAACCACAAGTTTACCCAAATCACAAAGGCAACATCATAATCACATATCCACTAATATAATCATTTGAATACAGTGCTGAAAGGGAAATACATATATCGAAAATCAAAGCTCCAGAAGACTGCTGCACGGTCCAAGCTCAATACTGCTGCAACCTAAAATCACTTGCACGCATCTATCGTGCATAAGCTTATACAAAGCTTAGAGGGTGGTATAAGTGTGTGTACAAGATAAGTGCTAAGTATTCAATACAATGTCATAATCATACAATGTCGAAAATACTGGCAAGATCATGAGTCATACAATATCAGAGTACATAATACAGATCAGCTATCAAATGAAGAATCATAGAGAGCCAAATATCATATATTGCCAATGCAATGAAATATGTAAATCCTGCTAAGTCTGTCTAAGCCATATAAGTGCGTAAACGTAGTAACCCAAAATATCATATGCCGCAGATATAATGCGATATGCGATGCGAATGAATGACCAAATTGGAGTAAAGTCGGAATGATAGTATGTAGTATCACAGGCTACGGGGTCCACCACAAGGAACTTCTATCCAAACCTATCTTATACTTAAATTTGGATAGTCAGACTCAATGTAGTCGACTCCTGATCTCATATTAGTCGCACGCCCCAACTGAAATCATGGCCATTGCTAAGGTACACGAAACAAATAGTTGCGCACCACCAACCCGAGTAGATAGTGAATGAATGAATAAATGAATGAGTATGCAACTCTTGCTCAATAAGTCCACATATCAGTACTGTACATCTCTGGGATCATCACCGGGGTCTAGTACACTCTACATGCAACCGCCGCTTACTGACGCCCGACCATGCAAGTGGAAGAGACCTCACTATCCACCTGGCTAGTAGTCAACCAATATCTACCTGACACGTTGATAGTGGACCAATATCTACGAGTTAGTCAAACTCAGCCTAGCTATGCCTCCTACCCTTGCGCGATTAAGGCCACACCCCCTCCCAAACGACCATGACACAGTGGGAGACGCGGCATACTGGTATATGGCCCCCATGCGCTCATATATATATCCACTCGATCCCGACATTAGGACGTCCTGTGATACCAAGAGGGTTTATGAATTTTCACCAAGGGTCATCTATGACGGGCCGATGCTAGTAACAGATTTCTGATGTCCCATCTGGCCACAGAGCACCGACCACCAGCCACGAGGCTGGTGTCATGGAGAGTAGCCAATTCATTTCCGTTGAGTAGGGGAACGGATTGGCTACTCCCCATCACACTAGCCCCGTGGCTAGTGGTCGGTGCTATGTGTGGCCCACCATGATGTATGTGTTTCATTCATTTCGTTCATACATTTTTAAAGATCATTTTATGTCTTTATCCCAAAAATGAGAGGTAGGATCACACAACGTGAAAACATTAGTGATTGGATATCTACCATGAAAATCATCTTAAGGCCCACTGTACTGTTTAATTGACATCCAATATGTTAATTAGGTCATACAAGCCCAGATTAAGGGAAAAAAACAAAAATCAGCTTGATCCAAAACTTTTATGGCCCCAAAATGTTTTTTAATGGTCGACGCTCATTCAACACTATTTCCTGTAATGTGGTCCACTTAAGATTTTTATATACCTCATTTTTTGTCTCATACAGTAAAATGATCCGTAAAAATAGATGGACGACATGAATGAAACACATACATCATAGTAAGGCCCACAGAGCACCGACCACCAGCCATTGGCTGGTGTCAGGGGGAGTAGCCAATCCGTTTCCCTACTCAACCTGTTAGTAGCTAATCCGCGTGTCCTGTCTTCGCACGACACGTACCCACATTAGTTATATCGCCGGTGTGTGGTACATCAGCCGATCCGCTTCCTGCCAAAAGGGTACGGATTAGGTGCGGATCCGGCATTAACAAAGACCCTTACCGTGGCACCCACCTTGATGTAGGTATTCTGTATCGACGCCGTCCATCGGCTTTTTCAGATCATTTTAGTGCACGAACCAGAAAACAAAGAAATATCCAAATCTCAGGTGGACCATCTTACAGGAAATAGTGGTAACTGAATGCTCTATCATTAAAATTTTCATAAGTCCACCATAAGGTTTCTGTAATGTTTATTTTTCATCCAAGCTCTTGGTAAGGTGACATAAATCTGAATGAAGGGATGAAACCAACATCAGTTTGATCTAAAACTTTGGTGGCCTATTAATAGTTAACCACCACCGTTTCCGAAGCTACAGTTTTCCTGAAAACGAATCTGATTTATTAATAGGATCATGTCCTAAAATGACAGGAAAGAACTGATGAACTGAGTTGATACAAAATACATAAAGCAAGGTGGGCCGGACGATGAGTACCGCACCGTACGTCTTGCCGCACCTAAAGGCTCCGAGGACGCGGATTTCCTGCGAAATGCTTTCGCAGGAAGTTCCTGCGCAAGGATGCTGGGTGGGGCCACCACCATTGTTTATGAAAAATATACTCCATTCATCCGTTTTGCAAGAAAATTTTAGGACAATCTACAAAAAAACGAGGTGGATCCGAGACTCAGGTGAGCCACACGAGAGGAAACATTAGGGATTCAGTTAGAACCGTTGAAACATTCTCATGACCATAAAAGCTTTCTTTCAGGCTAAATTTTTTGTATTTTCACTTCATCCCTGTGTTAATAACCTTATAAACGGTTTGGATGACATATAAACATCAAGGTGGAGCCCAAAAAGGTTTCAACGGTATGTTTTTCTTTCCCCAATTTTCCCTCTCGTGTGGCCCACTCTAGTGTTAGATCCACCTCGTTTTTGGTCGATTTTCCTAAAATTAGCTCACCAAACGGATGAACGGAGTACATTTCCCAAAAATATGATGGTGGGCCCCACACTGCATCCTTGCGCAGGAACTTCCTGCGAAAGGCTTTCGCAGGAAATCCGCGTCCAGGCTCCGATGCCCAACGGGGAAGCGGATTGGCTGGTGTCCTACACACCAGCTATATAGCTGGTATAGATACGTGTCATGCTAAGAAGAGCGCCGACGCTCCTCGGGCTCCAAAGTTCTACGATCGGTTACGTGAGCCCCAAGGTAATGTATTTCTTATATCCACACCGTTCATCAATTTTTCAAGATCGTTTTAGAGAATTAGTCAAAAAAAATGAATCATATTCAAAGCTCAAATGGGTCACACCAGAAGAAGCAAGGGGATAATGATTTTCACTGTTAAAATATTCGTAGGGCCTACCATAATGTTTATTTTCCATCCAATGTGTTCATAACGTCACAAATACCTTAATGAATAGTAAAAACAAATTTAATGTTGATCTAAAACTGCTGTGACCCCAAAAGAGTTTCAATAGTAGACGTTCAATCCCCTCCCCCACTGCTTTTTGCAGTGGGTCTACTTTATCTTTAGATCTGTCTTATTTTTCATCCCAAGCTTTAATCTCACGCTAGGCCTGATGGTGATGGCTGCACCAGACTCTGTACACTGATAGAGGTTCCAACCAAAATCGGGTGAAACCAATCAGCCGGCTGGTGTAGCGCAGATGTACGTGATCTATCCACGCCACTCATCCATTTTTCCATTTCATTTTAGGCCATGATGACGAAATGGGGTAGATGCAAGGCTGAAGAGGACGAACACCACAGGAAATTATGGAGAGATTGATTTCCACGGTCGAAACCTTCCTTGGCCCCACCATGATGTTTATATTACATCCAACCTGTTCATATGGTGATACACACCTGGATGAAGGGAAATACCAAATATCAGCATCATCCAAAACATTTGTGGCGCCCGGGAAGTCTTCAACGGTAGGCATTCAAATCCTGCATTTCATGTGATGTGGTCCACTCTGACCGTTGGAGCAATCACATTTACACGGCTCATGCCCTAAGATGAGATGACAAATTAGATGGAGGGCGTGAATAACAACCAAACATCATACTGGGTCCACAGACTTGGTGAACAGACGCTTCTCACGTCATGTGTTTACACCCGAATCACATCCCACATAATCCGCAGGGATAATATGTGACCACAAATCGAGTGGGGGGAGCACTGTATGTGTTGAAATTGATTGCCGGGTCAGTGTTTTTTTTTTTTTTTTCCAAACGCTGTTGATTGCGTTGAATTTTATAGATTACGACCTTTATCTACCTATCCAAGCACTGTTTCCATGTAACATCAGAACACCCTAATTCCACATGATACTAGCTGACACTGGAATCATCACATCATTCCACGGCATTATCGTGTAAACCGCAAATCCGAACTGTTTGCTCTCGGCTTGGTTTTGGTCACATGTGATGTGTGTGGTATGTCAGGACTAATTGTGTGGTTCGATTTAAACCGAAAAACTCTAACCCCAAGCGCCATCAAGATGGGCAAGTATGTCGATGTGATTGTATATGACTAAGGGCTCGAGAAGACCGGTTGCCTATTCAGCCACTCAAAATATGATGGTAAGATGATCAAGTGATTGTCGAAGGGGTGAGGTTCTTCCTCCGAAGATGAAATAATCTCACAGAAATAGAAATGCTCACAATCAATTGCAAGGAGCCTATCTAAATGAAGAATTGTTTGTATTGAAACAGAACTACTTCAGTGCAAGAACGTAGACTTAGATTATAGTTAAATATTACTACTAAATTAAATTGGTTTGTTTGGTTGGTATGAAATGCCTCGCTTTGCTGAACTTCTTGTTATTTATGCATATCTGTTGCAATTTTTCTTTAAGCGTTTTTCTTCTATGGCAGTTGAATTGTTGCCACGTTAGTCTTCTAGATCCTTATGTCTGTTCTTTTCTTCTTGACATTTATTCTTTTAATCATTACTTTTACTCAACCGCTTTTTCCCTCCTGGACTTCTCTCAGCCACATCTTATCTCTTAGTCGTGGTTCATCATTAGATGACATGTACCATACAACTCGGCACTAGTTGTACTTCAGTGAAAAGCACATAAAATATCTTTAAAGATCTTTCACATTATATTTCTTTCCCGAGCAATGACATATTTCTTCTAGTCAACTCAGCTAGAATTAGGGTACAACACAAACAAGTTTTAACCTCTTCCAAATTTGAGATAGGGGAATGGTCCATCCAGGATCAATGACTTGGATAGACCAATCATGGCCCACATCTACAAAATAACAAATACAGAACTCAGGCCTCATTTATTTACAATAAAAATAAATAAAGATGTCATGTTCTTGACCCACAAGTACAAGTGCAACTCGGACAAGCTAGGTAGGATTGATGGTCAACCCAAACCTTAAGAGGACCTAATCCATAACCCAGCCCAGCCGAAATTCCAACCATAGGTGCCTAATCTGAAGTCCTCTCTACTCTAACCCTACCCAACCTGGGCTATATACACGTGGTTGTTCCTAACTCAACATAACCTGACTTGAATTTGCTCAACCCAGGCCTAATCCGAATTCAAACTGCATTTGGTTTTTTCAACCTGAACCTAACTTGAGTACCTTGACAACTGATGCAGAACGGGTCGCGGACAATGACATGGCAAAGATGGATCAGAAAAGGCCCGGTCGGCGACAGAAGTGATTTGGACCATCAGACCTTCAATTAGGCGTATCTCGCAATCCGGGATGAGTTAGCCGACATAAAATATATGATTTTGGGGTAGAACGAGCTACTTTAGCCAACCAACCCTACTATGCAGGGTTGCAACGCTCGAAATTGTGAGAAACCCCTGATTCAACGGTCGTTTCCCTGTTTCAATTTCGTTTTTACTATAAATAACAAGTTTTAGTTTGACTATAACTCTTCATCCGTCGGGCTTTAGGAGTTGCGCCCAACGTGAAAAGAGCTTAGAATAATTAGGGGAACGGTTTGGTGAAGCCAAATAGGACACTTACTATTTTTGACCGAAAACCTTGCGCACTAGTAGACATCACAACCGTCTATAAATAGTACGTTTACTATTTATAGTAAGTCACGAATTCTAGGAGTTTTAGTTGTAGTTTGATTATGATTTCTTTCCCATTGCTTACTACCCTTATTTAAAGGGTTGTGAACTCGTTTTTATGCATTCATTAATCTATTTCGAATTTATTAGAATTTATTTCTATTTTCTGCTCTCTTTTCTCGTGGATTCGAGAAAGTCTCTGTGAGGAGTCCAGAGAAGTTCCGTGGATTCGGAATAGTTATCCTCTAGAGGAAGACGGTGCTCGACCTCACGTCCTCCCCTGCGTCAGTTTGGTATCAAAGCGAGGTTTCTCCTCGGATCGATGACTTCTAACGACGGGTCGAGCAACAATCCCATAGGCGGTGCTCTAGGAAATTTGCCTTTAACGGCGGCAACTTTCTAAGCAGCGCAGCAAGAGAATCGGCAAGCCATGCAAGGGCTGCAGGCTTCCATGGACCGCATAGCGAATCTCTTGGCAGAAACCCTAGGGCAATTCCGTGTTCCTGGTGGTAACCTCCACCGCCAATTGCTGAGACTCGTAATCGGCCTGATCACAGGATAATACCGGCAGTGCATCCAAGGGTCATGCTTGAGGACGGGGGCTCCAATGAGGAGGAGATCGACGACATAATCTTCCAACACCCCAGACCAGGCGGCGATCGAGTAGATCGAGAATTCAAGATACGGGTTGATATTCCTAACTTCAATGACCAACTACACATTGAAGATTTTCTCGATTGGCTTTCTGAAGTTGAGCGATTTTTTGACTATATGGACATCTCTGAAGTAAAGAAGGTCAAGCTGGTGGCCTACAAGTTGAAAGGAGAAGCATCAGCTTGGTGAGAACAACTGCAGCTCGCACGAACCAGGCAGATGAAATCACCAATCCGCACATGTCAGCGGATGAAGCAGCTACTACGCGCCCGATTCCTCCCTAGCGATTATGATCAGGTATTATTCTAACAATACCAAAATTGCCGATAGGGTAGTCGGTCGGTGAGAGAGTACGCAGAAGAATTTTACCGCCTGGCGGCGCGTAACAATTTGGTCGAGACTGAATCACAGTAAGTCGCCCGATTCAATGGTGGATTGCGTATGGCGATTCAGGATCGGGTCCAGATGCAGTCCGTCTGGACGATGAATGATGCGATCAAGTTGGCTACTCAGGCAGAAGCGCAATTTGAACGTCCGAACACACGGACCTATCCTACTGCAAGGATTACTGCGGCAGGTCCACCTCAGGGAGCTCCACAGTCTAAGGAGAAGGAGCCCGTAAGAGCACGTATTTAACCTCCTACGTCTGAGAACCGAGATCAGAGAAGCGGGTAAGCTAGACCCCAAAGGGGGGTCTCGACTGCTGCTAGTCAAAGTAGAATTCTGAACCCTTATGCTTGGCCAAGGCCCGACAGCTGCTATCGTTGTGGCTAGCCCGGCCACCTGTCAAATACTTGTCCCTAGCGAAAAGTGGTAAACCTCGCATTAATGATGGTAGTGCTGATAACGCTTATAAAGATCCAGATATTGAAGAACAGGAGCATACCGCCAATGACGAGGTAGATGATTCAGATTGGGTTCAGCAAGATCACGGCGAGTCACTCGTCGTGATGCGGCTATTATATGCGCCAAGAAAAGAAGTGCATCCATAGCGGCATAACATCTTCCACACTAGGTGTACGGTAAATCGAAAGGTTTGTGACGTGATCATTGACAGTGGAAGCAACAAGAACATTGTCTCCAGGGGCATGGTGGAAAAATTGCAATTGAAAACAGAGCGTCATCCATCTCCATATACAATCGGTTGGATCAAGAAGGTCACCGAAACAAAAGTAACTGAACAGTGCACCATATCTTTTTCAATTGGCAAACATTATAAGGATGAAGTAGTATGCGATGTGGTTAATATGGAAGCATGTCACATACTACTCGGTCGACCCTGACAATCTGACCGTGACGCCACTCATAGAGGGTGAGATAACATATATATCTTCGTCAAGGACGGCCGGAAGACCATATTGGCCCCTATGGATCCAGAAGGACCACCTGAAACTTCTAAAGTGGAGGGTCATTTTCTCTTAACCATTCGGGACTTCATGGAAGAATCCAAAGAAATAGGACAGACTTATGCATTAATTGTGAAAGGAGAAGAACTCGAGCCTACCATCATCCCTGAAAGATTAAGGCCCTTGTTACATGAATTCCAATAAATCTGGCTCGAGGACCTTCCCGATGGGTTACCCCCTATGCGAGATATCCAACACCATATCGATTTTGTCCCTGAGTCCAGTTTACCTAATCGTCCTCATTATCGAATGAGCCCGAATGAGTGCGAGATTCTGCATGGACAAGTGGAGGAACTGATCCGTAAGGGTCTTATTCGAGAAAGCATAAGCCCATGTGCTGTACCAGCTCTACTAACTCCAAAGAAAGATGGGAGTTGGCACATGTGTGTCGACAGTCGGGCCATCAACAAGATCACCATAAAATACAGATTTCCTATACCACGGTTGGATGATATGTTGGATATGCTAGAGGGCGCAAAAATATTCTCTAAATTGGACTTAAGGAGCGGCTACCATCAGATTCGAATACGGTCGGGTGATGAGTGGAAAACAGCCTTTAAGACCAAGGAAGGATTGTACGAATGGATGGTCATGCCTTTCGGTCTTTCTAATGCGCCTAGCAGATTCATGAGGTTGATGAACCAAGTTTTGAAACATTTCATTGGGCGGTTCGTTGTGGTTTATTTTGATGATATCTTATATACAGTCAAGACGAAACCACCCATATGGAACACCTCAAGAAGGTCCTTCAAGTGCTCACTGAAAATAAACTGTACCTCAATTTTAAAAAGTATAGCTTCATGACTGATAGCCTATTGTTTCTGGGTTTTGTGGTTACATCTACGGGCATTCGAGTGGATGAGGAAAAGGTGAAGACAATCAGAGAATGGCCGGTTCTAAAAAATATTCACGAAGTGCGAAGTTTCCATGGACTAGCGACATTCTATCGTCGGTTCATAAAAAATTTCAGTACCATTGTGTCACCGATCACAGATTGCATGAAGAAAGGGCAGTTTCAATAGACTGACGAAGCTGACAGGAGCTTTGCCGAAATCAAGCGCAGATTATCCAAGACCCCGGTTCTTATACTTCCCAACTTCGACAAACTGTTTGAAGTCGAATGTGATGCCTCATATGTCGGGATTGGGAGAGTTTTATCTCAAGAAGGTAGACCGGTAGCCTTCTACAGTGAGAAACTTAGTGATGCACGTAAGAAGTGGTCTACATATGAGATTGAGTTGTACGCGGTAGTCCAGGCACTGCAACACTGGCGACATTATTTGATTCAAAGGGAATTCATACTTTACACGGACCATCAAGCCCTCAAATTTATTAATAGTCAAGCTAACATTAACCGTGTGCATGCTAGATGGATCTCGTTTTTGCAGGAATTCACATTCGTGCTAAAGCATAAGTCAGGGCAACAGAACAAAGTAGCTGATGTGCTGAGTCGCCGTGCAACTTTGTTAGTCACTATGAGTAATGAAGCTGTCGGGTTCGATCGACTCAAAGACATATATGCCGACGACGACGACTTCAAGGACGCATGGGTTAGATGTCAGGAAGGTCACCCCGGTGACTTACATATACAAGACGGATTCCTTTTCAAGGAAAATCGACTATGTATTCCAAAGAGTTCGCTAAGAGAACAGATAATCCAAGAGCTACATGGAGGTGGCCTCATTGGACACCTTGGGCGAGACAAGACTCGAGCTCTTGTGGAAGAACGGTATTACTGGTCGCAATTGGTACGTGATGTGGGAAAGGCAGTCCAACGCTGTTATATTTGTCAGACTTCCAAGGGGCAATCTCATAATACGGACCTCTACACCCTGTTACCCGTGCCTGACGGCCCTTGGGAGGATTTATCTATGGACTTTGTGCTTGATCTCCCACGAACACAACACGGCATGGATTCGGTGTTCGTGGTAGTAGATCGTTTTTCTAAGATGGCACACTTTATTCCATACAAAAATACTCTCGATGCAACACATGTGGCGAATCTATACTTCAGAGAAATTGTGCGGCTACACAGGGTTCCCAAGACTATTACTTCTGACCGTGGCACGAAGTTCATAAGCCACTTTTGACGGACTTTGTGGACTCGATTCGATACACGCCTTCAGTTCAGCAGCGCGTACCACCCACAGACTGACGGTCAAACTGAGGTTGTGAATCGCATGTTGGGAAACCTCCTTCGACGTATTTCAGGAGAAAAACCGAAGCAGTGGGATTTGGCCTTGTCTCAAGCAGAGTTTGCATTCAACAACATGGTGAACCGCTCGACAGAAAAATCCTCGTTCCAGGTTATTTACGGACGAGTACCTCGCCACACACTAGACTTGGTCCCTCTGCCCAAGCTCCCAAGCATGAGCATTGCAGCAGAACATATGACAGATAAAATCATGGGCATTCATGAGGAGGTACAGAATAAGCTACATGCCTCGAACGAAGGAGCAAGCAGACAAGCATCGGCGACAGAAAGTGTTCGAGGTGGGCAACCAAGTAATGGTCTATCTGCGCAAAGAAAGATTTCTGACCGGAACGTACAACAAGTTGAAGAATGAAAAGGTTGGACCGGTACCAATCATCCGAAAGATCAATGACAACGCTTATGTTGTAGATCTTTTAGATGATATGGCGATCTCACGGACTTTCAATGTCGCAGACTTGACAGAGTATCATGAACCAGCACATAATGATAACTCGAAGATGAGTTCTTTTGAAGTGGAGGAGACTGATGTAGAGCGGGTCGCAGATAATTACATGGCAAATATGGATCAGAAAAGGCCCGGTCGACGACAGAAGTGATCTGGACCATCAGACCTTCAATCAGGTGTATCTCGCAATCCGGGATGAGTTAGCCGACGTAAAATATATGATTTTGGGGTAGAACGAGCTACTTTAGCCAACCAACCCTGCTATGCCAGGTTGCAACGCTCGAAATTGTGAGAAACCCCTGATTCGATTGTCGTTTCCCTGTTTCAATTTCATTTTTACTATAAATAGCAAGTTTTAGTTTGACTATAACACTTCATCCATCGGGCTTTAGGAGTTGCGCCCAACGTGAAAAGAGCTTAGAATAATTAGGGGAACGGTTTGGTGAAGCCAAATAGGACACTTACTATTTTTGGTTGAAAACCTTGCGCACTAGTAACATCACGACTGTCTATAAATAGTAAGTTTACTATTTATAGTAAGTCGCGAATTCTAGGAGTTTTAGTTGTAGTTTGATTATGATTTCTTTCTCATTGCTTAGTACCCCTATTTAAAGGGTTGTGAACTCATTTTTATGCATTCATTAATCTATTTCGAATTTATTAGAATTTATTTCTATTTTCTGCTCTCTTTTCTCGTGGATTCGAGAAAGTCTCTGTGAGGAGTCCAGAGAAGTTCTGTGGATTTGGAATAGTTATCCTCTAGAGGAAGACGGTGCTCGACCTCACGTCCTCCCCTGCAACCCAAACTCAGGTTAGGTCAGTTGGGTGAACCCGAACCCAAGTTGCAGCCTACTACCTAGTCCGAGGTAGGGTCCTTAGTTTGCAAACTATGATTCTAAGTCAGTTGTATTTGAATCGTAGATTCTTGGGACATCAATCTTGCAATCCAACAGTCTTCATGGGCCACAAAGCCAAAATCACAACATTTAGGCATCCTGCCCATTAGAGTTGTCACAACCTTGTATTTGGGAAAAACCACAATTTGCTTACTCCCATTGACGAATAATCACAATTTAGTTTGATTGGGAATCCAAACGCGTCTATAGGCTGAGTGACTGTGTGGGGTTAGGAATTGCAGATGAAGGTCACAATCTTCGGGTTAACAGCTCAACTCAACTGATCATGGACAAAACAGGTAGAATCGTCAAGGACATTTCCCATCCACGTTTCCACGATGTTCCCTCTTCACCGTACACGTGAAAAATCGATAGGGTAAGCCAGGAATACTATAATGGTGGGCCATCATGGATCCACGTGGTGGGCCACCATGCGGACAGGCCATGCACTAAAATTAGCTAATTTGGACTAATAAAGTTTCAATGTCTCAGACGCCATTTAAAGGGAGGCGGATTGGGGAAGCGGATTGCGTAGTAACTCATTTCGCTTAGCCTACTGAGTAAACTCTGTGGGCCTACCATGAGTTATGTATTTTATCCACTCTGGATATCGATTTTACCATTTTAGGGCAGTGACCCAAAATTGAAGCATATCCAAAGCTCAAGTGGACCACACCACATAAAACAGTTTGAATTGAACAACTACTGTTGAAAAATTATTCTTGAGAGTCAAAAAAGTTTTTTATATCGTCTAGTATTTGTGTTTTCCTTTCATCCATGTCTTTGTGATCTTTTGAACAGGTTGACGATAAATAAATATATCTGAAGGTCCTGAAAGCATTTCAATACGGAGATCATTATTTTTTATGGGTTTTTTGAACCGTCGTCGACCGGTCGTGAGCCTCGCTCGACCGGTCGAAGATTGACCTCGACCAGTCGAAGGAGTCGAGTCGTGGCACGACTCAAAGTTCAGCGACTGTGGACTATTTTTCTCCAAGGTGCTCGACTAGTCAACCGAGGTGCTCGACTGGTCGAAGGTGGCTCTCGACTGGTCGAAGGCTCGGTTCAACCAGTCGAGCTTACGCAGTTTCGTTCCGCAATTTTGCACGGATTTCGTGTCGCAAGTCCTTTCGCAACTGGGATGCGGAAGGGAGTTTCCTAAAACTATAAATAGGAATTCCTAGGGTTCTCTAGGTATGATAAGAGGGTTTCTTAAAGCTTTACAAGTGATTTACTAAAGGGTTTAGGGCGATCAAAGGTGAGAGAGAGAGAAAGAAAGAGAGAGAGGAAGCTTATAGAAGGGAGGTTCTGCTCGTGGAAGTTATCTACTGTGCAATCTATATCTCAGCGCTTCTATGTCCTCATAATCGGTTAGATCTCTCCGTTTTCTCTATTTCTCTTATTGTTTATTCACTCCTGCGTGAGTGAAGAAGGTTGTAACGTTCTACTTCATAGTGGATTGTTGATCTGGACGAGGTCCCGTGGTTTTTACCTCTTTGAGGGTTTTCCACGTAAAAATCTCTTGTGTGGTGTGTGATTGATGCATTGATTGTTTTCATTGCTTTATTATCCATAATTCTGGTTTGTTCTGGAGGGCTAGATCCTAAGGTTTTGTGCAAGGCCCCCAATAAAGTGGTATCAAGGCTAAGTTCATTGAACGGGTAGGATCGGTTTTTGAATTATGGAAGGTGGCTCATCAAAGATGATCAGCCTCAATGGTTTTAACTTGACCATATGGAAGGCTAAGATGGAGGACTTGCTTTATTGCAAGGACCTATATTCTCCAATTTTAGGCATATCAGCAAAATCCAAGGATATGACTGGTGATGATTGGAAGAAGATGGATCGGAAGGTGGTGGGATTTGTTAGACAATGGTTGGATGATTTAGTGTTCCATCATGTGTCTACGGAAACCTCAGTCGCTAGCCTATGGCTGAAATTACAAGGGCTGTATGAGAGAAAGACAACCGGTAATAAAAATTTTCTGATAATGCGACTTGTGAATCTCAAGTTCAAGGATGGTGGTTTTGTGGCTGAGCACATGAATGAGGTCAGCAATATAGTGAACCAACTCACCTCTATGAAGATGGTCCTAGATGATGAATTGCGGGCTTTACTATTGCTTAGTTCATTGCCTAACAGTCGGGAGATATTGGTGGTGTCTTTAAGTAACTCCACGCCAGATGGAAAGATATCCATGAAACAGGTAACCAGTTGTCTCTTCAATGAGGAGATAAGGAGGAAGTCTCAGGGGTCTACTCAGCAAGAGGCTCTTGTGACACAGGAACGGGGGAGAGGAAAGAACAGGAAGGGCGGGAAGGCCCGAGATAAATCAAGAGGTAAGTCGAGTAACAGGAAAGATGTTAATTGTTGGAATTGTGGCAAGAAGGGCCACTACAAGCATGAATGTCGTGGTAAGAAGAACGACAAGAAAGGAAAAGGGAAGGAAGATAAATCAGATTCTACTGCGGTCGCTTCAGATGGCGACATGATAGTTATTCTTTCAGTAGATCATGATGTATGTCTCACGGCTACGAGTCAGGACACCGACTGGGTGATAGACTCGGAAGCTTCTTTTCTTGCGACTCCACACAGGGACTCCTTCACAAGCTACAGGTCAGGTGACTATGGGACTGTGAAGATGAGAAATTCTGGCGTATCAAAAATCGTGGGAGTTGGTGATATTTGTGTAAAGACCGATGTAGGCTGCACATTAGTTCTCAGGGATGTGAGGCATATCCCAGACCTTCGCCTCAACTTGATGTCGACGGGAAGGTTGGATGATGATGGCTATGAAAGTCGGTTTGCTGGTGGGCGATGGAAGCTCATCAAGGGTTCATTGATCGTGGCCAGAGAAAAGAAGTCTTGCACCCTTTACAAGGCAGTGTCAGTATGTGCAAGGGTGGGTTGAACGCAGCGGAAGATTCAGCTATTGACATGTGGCACAGGCGTCTAGGCCACATGAGTGAAAAAAGGCTTCAGCTACTAGCAAGGAAGCGACTCCTTCCAGACGTGACAGGTACACCTCTCAAAACCTGTCTTGATTATTTATCAGGGAAACAACATAGAGTTTCATTCGTTAAAACTGCTTCTCATGTTAATAAAGTGCATGCATTAGATTTGGTTTATTCTGATGTTTGTGGTCCTATGAGGACAAAAACCTTAGGTGGGGCATTGTATTTTGTTACTTTTATAGATGATGCATTTAGGAGTGTTTGGGCTTATGCTTTGAAATCCAAGGACGAGGTCTTTGGTGTGTTTAAATTATTTCATGTTATGGTCGAAAGAGAGACAAGTAGACCATTGAAGTGCATCCGCACTGACAATGGTGGTGAATACATTGGCGACTTTCACGAGTACTGTAAGTCCCTGGGTATACGGCATGAACAGACGGTTCCCAAGACCCCTCAGCATAATGGTGTAGCTGAGCGAATGAATCGCACCATTGTTGAGAGAATCAGATGCATGTTATCCCATGCGAAATTGCCCAAGACGTTCTGGGGAGAAGCAATGTACATGGTGGTGTATTTGATAAACAGGTCTCCATCAGCCCCGTTGAATGGAGAAGTACCTGAGAAGGTGTGGACTGGACAGGATCCATCGTACAGTCATCTCAGGGTGTTTGGATGCAGAGCATCCGTTCACGTAGCAAAGGATGAGAGGTCCAAGCTCGATATGAAGATCAGGCAGTGTGTGTTCTTAGGGTACGGTGATGAAAAGTTCAATTACAAATTGTGGGATCCGACCGAGAGGATGCTCGTCAAGAGCAGAGATGTGATTTTCTTTGAAGATCAGTGTATAGAAGACATTGGTAAGTCAGAGAAGAACCAGCCTAGTTCTTGTGAGCTAGAGGACATGGATCCGATTATTCCTCCCGTGGTGCCTGATGACGGGGGAGTACAGCAAGGTGCAGAGGACGAGGGAGTTCCTTGAGAAGATGGATCAGGGGAGCAACCCCCACTTGATCCACCTGTCGAGCCACAGGTGATGAGGAGGTCATCTAGGGATAGACAGCCGTCCAAGAGGTACTCGCTGCATAAGTACATTATGCTCACTGATGGGGGAGAGTCAGAAGATTATTCTGAGGCCCTAACCGACGAGCATAATGGGGAGTGGTTGAAAGCTATGCAAGAGGAGATGAAATCCTTGCATAAGAATCACACCTATGATATGGTGAAATTGTCTAAGGGCAAGAAAGCTTTGAGCAATAAGTAGGTGTTCAGAAAGAAGATCGAGCAGAAGAATTCACAGATGAGGTTCAAGGCCAGACTTGTTGTGAAAGGGTTTGGTCAGAGGAAAGGCATAGACTTCGAGGAGATATTCTCACCAGTGATGAAGATGACATCCATACGGGTGCTGCTTGGGTTAGCGGCTAGCATGGATCTGGAGATAGAGCAGTTAGATGTTAAAACTAAAACTGCTTTTCTCCATGGTGACCTGGAAGAAGAGATCTACATGTACCAACCAGAGGGGTTCGAAGTCAAGGACAAAGAGCATATAGTGTGTAGGCTGAGGAAGAGCTTGTATGGGCTGAAACAAGCTCCACGGCAATGGTACAAGAAGTTCGACTCGTTTATGTTAAAACATGGGTATGATAGAACGGAATCGGACCACTGTGTGTTCACGCGCAAGTTCTCAGATGGTGATTTCTTAGTTCTGATCTTATACGTTGATGACATGCTCATCATGGGAAAACACATCAAGAAGATCGACAGGCTGAAACAGGAGTTGGGCAAGTCTTTTGCGATGAAAGACTTAGGCCCGGCTAGACAGATTCTAGGAATGGAGATAACCTGTGACAGAAGCAGCAGGAAGCTTTGGCTGTCACAAGAGCGGTATATTGAGAAAGTCCTAGAGCGGTTCAATATGAATGCAGCGAAGCCGGTCAGTACTCCACTAGATGGTCACTTCAGATTGAGCGACAGGCAGTGTCCCAAGACGAAGGCAGAGGTGGAAGAGATGTAGAAGATACCCTACGCATCAGCGGTAGAAAGTTTGATATATGATATGGTGTGTACACGCCTAGACATAACATATGCAGTTGGTGTTGTCAGCCGGTATCTTGCCAATTCTGGCAAAGAGCATTGGGCAGCGGTGAAGTGGATACTGCGGTATCTAAAAGGCTCATCCAGGTTGAGCATATGCTGTGGTGACGGTAAACCTGTGTTAGAGGGCTACACAGATGCAGATATGGCAGGTGACATAGACTCTGGGAAGTCTACATCGGGGTTCATGTTCATGTTTGCAGGGGGAGCGGTTTCTTGGCAGAGCAAGCTATAGAAGGTCGTAGCATTGTCGATGACAGAGGCCGGATACATTGCAATCACAGAAGCATGTAAAGAGATGCTTTGAATGAAAAGGTTCCTACAGGAACTTAGCCTGAAGCAGGAGGAGCACGTGGTCTATTGCGATAGTCAGAGTGCTATACACTTGATCAAGAATCCAAGTCAGCATTCCAAGTCAAAGCACATAGAGATTCAGTATCACTGGATCAGGGATACTTTGGAACAGAAGGTGTTACAGCTTGAGAAGGTCCACACAGACGATTATGGGTCAGACATAATGACCAAGGCTTTGCTCAAAGGTAAGGTTGAGGTTTGTAGAAACCTGGCTGGCTTGAAGAAGGTGGATCCCTCCTGGGTCAAAAAGGGGGAGATTTGATGGATTTTTTGACCTGTCGTCGACCGGTCGTGAGCCTCGCTCGACCGGTCGAAGACTGGCCTCGACCAGTCGAAGGAGTTGAGTCATGACACGACTCAAAGTCCAGCGACTGTGGACTATTTTTCTCCAGGGTACTCGACCAGTCGACCGAGGTGCTCGACCAGTCGAAGGTGGCTCTCACCGGTTGAAGGCTCGGTTCGACCAGTCGAGCTTACGCAGATTCGTTCCGCGATTTTGCGCGGATTTCGTGTCGCAAGTCCTTTCGCAACTGGGATGCAGAAGGGAGTTTCCTAAAACTATAAATAGGAGTTTTTAGGGTTTTCTAGGTATGACAAGAGGGTTTCCTAAAGCTTTATAAGGAATTTGCTAAAGGGTTTAGGGCAATCAAAGGTGAGAGAGAGAAAGAGAGAGAGAGAGAGGAAGCTTATAGAAGGGAGGTTCTGCTCGTGGAGGTTATCTACTGTGCAATTTATATCTCAACGCTTCTGTGTCCTCGTAATCAGTTAGATCTCTCCGTTTTCTCTATTTCTCTTATTTATTGTCCACTCCTGCGTGAGTGAAGAAGGTTGTAACATTCTGCTTTATTGTTGATCTAGACGAGGTCCCGTGGTTTTTACCTCTTTGAGAGTTTTTCACGTAAAAATCTCTTGTGTGGTGTGTGATTGATGCATTGATTGTTTTCATTGTTTTATTATCCATAATTCTGGTTTGTTCTGGAGGGCTAGATCCTAAGGTTTTGTGTAGGGCCCCCAACAATTCCTACTATTTCTAATATTATTGTCCACTTGAGCTTTGAATATGCTTTTACTATTTCCAGTAGTGTGGTCCACTTGAGCTTTGAATATGCTTTTAATTTTGTGCTCATGACATGAAATTATGTGAAAACATAAATGGATGGCGTGGATGAGACTCATACTTTCATGATGGCCCACAGAGTTTGCGCAGTACATTTAAGCCAATCGGCTTGGCAGATTGGGTAGTACCCCTCCTGTAGCTCGGCACAGACGGGCTCCCAGGGGGCACTAAAGCACCTGTGGTTTATAGGTTTTATCTACGGTATTCATTCATTTTTCCATATCATTTTATGATACAAGCTGAAAATGAAGCAGATTCGGATGCTCAAGACCCTACAGTAGGGATTGAATTCTTAATATTGAAAACTTTTGGGGCCAAAAGTTTTGTATGAAGCTGATACTTGTATTTTCCCTTCATCAGTGGCGATGTGACTTACTTTTGTGGACCAGCCGTTTTGTTTCAAGCTTATATTTGTATTTTCTCTTCATCAAGGTTTATATGACAATAATGAACAAGTGATGGCAAATAAACATATCATGGTGGGCGCTAGGAAGCTTTCAACTGTGGAATCATTGTCATTGTTGCTTTCTCCGGTGTGGTCCACTTGAGCATTAGATCCGCTTCATTTTTGGTCTTCATTTTTGGTCTTATATGCTTAAAACGATATGGCAAAATATATGAAAGGTGTCGATAAAGCCCATGCATCACGGTGGGCCACTTAGCATTGGATCTGCTTCATTTTTTGCCTCATACCCTAGAATAATTAGGCAAAATGGATGAAAGGTATAGATAAAGCCCATACATCACGGTGGGCACATCATAGCCCTGCATAAGCCAAGCTCCGGACAGGCGGAGGTAGTACACAATCCGCATCCCATTTAAAGTGGCACGTACGGACACGGTTTGCCTGTGCAACGTGCAAGTTCCTGTAGTGGGAAGCCGTGTGGGGCCTACAGATATCCTGGTCGTCCATCATTTTTAGAAGACAACAATAGGATGAGAATCTAAAAATCAGGCAGATCCAAAACTAAATTAGCCACACCACATGAAACAGTAACGATTGAATGCCCACCATTAGAAACTGTGGGAACTACAGAAGTTTTGCATATCGGGATGATATTTGTGCCTACAGTTGATATGAGTGGTAATAATCTTGTGAACAGTTCGGATAGCATATGTAAATCATGGTCAGCTCCGGGAATGTGTTCATTGGTGTGCGTTTCCATTCCCACTTTTTTCGTGTGGTTTGACCCACATCAGTTTCGGATCTTCTTGATTTTTAGATTCATGTCATATTATGGTCTTGAAAAATTGATCATGAACGGAGTGGATTTGTGATGAGCATCTCTGTGGGCCCCACACAGCTTTCAACTTGGAAAAAATTCTGAGTCCGTACATACCGACAGTCGACAGATATTTGTTTTTATCTCTCTCGTTCCGTAGTGTGGAACCTACCTAAGTACGGAAAAAGAGAAAAGTAAAAGCATGCTCACACTCAGCCAAAGCTCAAACAGTTGAAGAGTGATGAAGCTTGCAACTACCAACACCTCAAATGCAAATACTGAAAAGCATCACCACCACCACCGTATATTACATGGTAACACAATCATATGAAATTGCGTATGGGCCCTTAAAAGAGGTAGGAAAAACAAAAAAGGATCCAAGGGTCTCCTTCTCCAACCTGGCCACCACAACAGCCACCCACACAAGACTCCAAACATACCAAAGACCCCATCAGTCCCCTCAATGAGATATGGTCGGTTTTGCTAAAGATCCCACCACTACATCTCTCTCATCTACCACTGAAAGAACATGAAGATGAAGAAAGAAAAACACTAACCATGATGTTTTTGTTCAAGGGTTAGGTGCGGCTCGGCCTTACCCAACACGGTGTGGCACTGACCATGGTGCCCACATTGATGTATGTATTGTATATCCACGCCGTACGTCCGTTTTTCCAGCTTATTCTTTGGGCATGAGCCAAAAAATGAAGCAGATTCAAATCTCAGGTGGACCACACCATAGGAATCAGTGGTGATTGGACGCCCACCATTAAAAACACCCCAGGGCCCACCATAATGATTATCTGTCATCCAACCTGTTGATAAAGTCACACAGACTTCGATGAAAGGAAAAAAAAATATATACAAATATCAGCTTGATCCGAAACTTCCATGGCTCACAGGAAGTTTTTAATGGCCAATCACCACTGTTTCCTGTGGTATGATCCACCTGAGATTTTGATCTTCTTCCTTTTTATCTTCATGCCCTAAAATGAGCTGGAAAAACGGATAGACGGCATGGATATATAATAAATACATCAAGGTGGGCCCCACAATCAGCGCTGCACGGTATTGAGTGAGGGGCCGGCCGCACCTAATCCGCTCCCGGAGAGGGAGGCTTGTGGGGACTGTCCTTTTTGTAGGGTGTCCTACGAAAAGTTTAAGGTTTCCTACCACTGGATTAGGTGTTAGAAAGGAAGAATGAGAAGGGATAATTGTAAACACTTCCCCTCATGTTTCCAACAAATCTCAACACCTCCTTATACTTGGATTATTACATATACCTGGCTCTGATTACAGATTCGTTGAAGATTGACACCCTTATCTTCTTTGAGAAATTGAACGTTTTACTCCTATCTCAAAAGTAACAAGTTGCAGATGTGTGGTCCTACCATTGTGCATATATGTCATCAGACTGAAAATCAGGGTGATTCAACCATCAGGTGGCTCAGTGGTAGATAGACGCTGTTTCAACACTGAGATCATAGGATGAGTACCCATGTGGTGTGGGTGTGGATAAAAATTTGAAGGAAAAAAAAAAAAAAAAAAAAACAAAGCTCACCTTGTAAATTCTAATTTTATTGATTTGGTGTGAGCCACTCATTGATGGGGTTAGAATATTTTTTGGGTGTCCAATATTTAAGGTGGTAGGAACTTGTTTGACGGGTTGGATAGCATTTATATACATGGAGGTGGGAGCCACATGTGAGCAAAAAGTATATTTTGGGTCATTTGGTGAATCTTGGTGGGAGAGGGGAGGTGTTTACAGTTATCCCAGTACGAGGCAAATAGAGTTGAAGGGCCAGATTTTCCACATGGAGGGAAACCTCAAATAGTTTTGACCTGAAAGAGTCTTTCCTCCTCTCGAGGGTGGAAAGGGGACATGACCTTGCCGGTTGTCCACCAACCACAGAATCGCAATGAAATCTCTTTACGAGCTTTTCTCTTGGAAGATTGCTTCCCTTCTCTTTCTCTCTCTCTTCAAAAAAGTAAAAGCTGCTGTTTTCATCTCTTCTTTTCCTTCCTGCATTTCCACCACTCGCATCTCGCAAGTTAAAAAGGAAGAGAAGAGGGCAAATGACAAGAATGACCCCGAGTTCTACCTTCCGTTGGTCAAAGGAGGGGGAGATTTACGTAAATTGCGCACCAAGAAAAGCAGCATTAGGGCGGGGCCTTCTCTCTTTAGACTGTAGATTTTCTTATGGTTTTGTCTACCAGAGAGTGGCACCTATGCACGCGAACGAACATCGTACCGAGTGCCAACTAAGAGACTTTGTGACATCATAACCATGCTTAAGCAGCCCCCACCTTGTAGGGACCTCGCCTGAAAATAAGCTGGTCCAATCATCAAGTGGGCCCGCCTAACCAACGGTGAGTTGAAGAAAAAGCTTTCCGTCACTCAGCATTCAACGCGCATGCTGGGTGGACGCGGAGTGAGTGGTAAACCCAACACGAGGCAGGTACGTGGTGTAAGGACTCTGTGGGGCTATCCTGACGCATGTTTTTATCCATTTTTCCAATTAGTTTCAGGGCATGAGTTTGAAATTGTAACATATCAAAAGCCCAAGTGGACGAGGAATCCGTGGATATTGAACTCCCATCTCCTGAAACTTTTTAGGAGCCACGTAAAGTTCGGATCAAGTTGATATTTGTGTTTTCCCTTCATCCAGGTTCTTGTGAACTTATGAACAGGTTAGACGATGAATAAACATTACTGTGAGCCTTAGGAAGGTTTCAATGACAGACATCATTATTCCCACTTTTCCCATGATGTGGTCCACATGTGAACTCGTGAATAGGTTGGGTGACAAATAAACATCACTATAGGCCCTAGGAAGGTTTCCACCATGACTTTATTATTCCCACCTTTTCCTGTGGTATGGCTCACTTGCGCTTTAGATATGTTGAGGCTCATGCCTTAAAATGAGTGGAAAAATTAGATGGACTATGTGGATGTTATCAAATGTCTTAAATTTGTCTGTAACTGGGTATGTCGATGGCATCGACGGACCACCTGATCCCGTCAGGTAGCTTTCGATCCCATTGACAACCCATTTGATCCCATCAACAAATTTCATTTTTTTTGGCCTTTGCTCGTTCGACAGTTTTTGGGTCCAATCAATCTGATCGAAGGTGGCTTCAATCCTATTGACGAGACATCGATGGCACTCGATATGATTGAAGCATCCATTGACCCGCTTGTGCAGTTTTGCGGAATTGCGGGTTTTGTTTCTTATTTCAATTTTAATCTTTTTTTAAGGGTTTGTGATCAGTGATTAGGGTACATGGAAACATGCTTAGGGTTTTTTTTATAGGCAAAAGGGAGTTCAAAGCTAGGCTTTTGTGGTGTTTGGGGTGTATTCTCGAATCAGTAAGATCTTTCATCTCTTTGATATTGATTGTCATAGTAAATACGCTATCGATTTGTGCCGTAGTTTTTTACCACGAGGGTTTTTCCACGTAAAATCTTATGTTCTCCGTGTGCTTGGTTTGTTTGATTCTAACTCAGGGTTGCTTCTGAGAGTTTCCCCAACAAGTGGTATCAAAAATAAGATTGGAATTTTGAGTTTTTTTTTTTAATATGAAAACATGTCTTATAAATGATCTAATATTAAGTATAAAATAGAGAAATTCATTAGGAGAAATAACTTTAAACTATGAAAGGTTAAAATGAGATGTCTCGTAGTTCAACAATGATTGGGACACGCTATCATTGGCAATGTGAGTGTCTTGCATCTATAACTGATGTAGAGTGAGATAAACTAGACAAGAGGGCTACAAACTCGATACAATTGTACCTAACGGACAGTGTCATATATAATGTCCTGGATCAAAAGACCATCATAGGGGTATAGACGAAACTAGATGGTTTGTACATGAAGAAATCCTTGAGTAGTTGTCTATATCTTAAGAAGCAATTCTATAATCTTAAGATGACATGAAGGTCTCACATTAATAAACACATGAGCACTTTCAGCAAGTTATTATATAAACTGACGAATATGGCGGTTAAGATCAAAGAGGAAGATCGAGCCTTGATTCTCTTAAATTTTCTTCCACCATCTTTCGAGAATCTAGTAGACACACTGATCCATGGTAAGAATACCATCAATGTGGAGATTGTCATCTCAACCCTTCATAAGAAGCAGTTGAGAAAGAAAGACAGTAATGAAGTTATCTCTACGAATGCGTTGGTTGCTAGGGGAAGGAATACTGAAAGGGAGAATTGCGACTCTCGATCGCAATCCAAATCAAAAAAGGAAAGGCAATATGAAGTGCTGGAATTGTAAGATGACAGACATATGAAGGACTGCAGAAACCCTAAGGCTCAAAATGGAGAAAGATTAAATAATGCGCCAGAAGAGGTCAACACAGCATAATCTTGTGAGGAGGTGGATGGTGGTAATGTCTTGACTGCATCTAAATCTAGTTACCTTAGTAACGACTGAATTTTGGTTTCGGAGGCCTAATACCACATGACTTCTCACAGGAATTGGTTCACCACATACAATGAGTACAACGATGGACAGGTTCAATGCACATCAAAATGTTCGATAGGGTGACCTCAGGAAGAATTTGATGTCTTTAGGGGCTCTTTAGGTACTTGGTTATAAGTTCACTAGTTATGACAAGGTTATTAAAGTTTCAAAAGGGACGCTTTTTGTGATAAAAGTGCAAGGGAGCAGTAATCTATATAAGTTGATTGGAAACACTGAAATATGTAAAACTATATCATCTATAGTAGAATCCACATCGACACGATTATGGCATGCGCGCCTAGGCTACCTGACCGATCGTGGCATAAAAGTACTTTCTGATCATTGCTTAATTTTTATTTTAAAAAGTATTGAACTTAGTATATACGAGCATTGCATATATGGTAAACAATCAACGCTAACTTTCAAAACTAGAAAACATGTTTATAAAGGTATGCTTGAGTATGTGCATTTAGATATATGGGGCCTTTTATATGTTATTGTTACTAGGAGTCATCATATTTTGTCTCATTCATCATTGACTATTTCAGGAAAGTGTGGGTTTATTTTCTCAAAGATAAATTCGATATTTTCACCACGTTTAGAGTATGAAAGGCGATGGTTGAAAGACAGACATGACAAAAATTGAAAGTATCGAGGACTAATAGAGAATGTGAATTCACTTCAAAGGAATTCAACTAGTTTTGTAAGAATAAGGGGATTGTGAGGCACACTCCTGAGCAGAATGGAGCGACAGAACGGATGGATGAAGAACATTAACACGGTTTGTTACCTGGTGAATTAGTCCCCGTCTATGTTGATAGACTATAAGATTCCTAAAAAAGTGTGGGGTGGTTATGAGGTTGACTACTCATAGTTGTGTGTATTTGATTGTGAGCTTACTCTCACATAACATCAGTTGAGAGAGATAAGCAAGACCAATGGGCTAAGAAGTGTATTTTTCTGAGTTATGGTGATGGTGTGAAGAGTTACAGGATGTACGAAAGAGTCATACAGAATATCATAATTAACTAAGATGTTAGGTTTGATGAAGATTCCTTACTTTGCAAAGATGAACACAAGGAACCAGAGAAATCAACGGTCATTGGTGTCAATATTGAAAAAGAATCTACTTAGGCAGATCCTAATCCGCAAGCAAAGGTACAAGACCAGGTGAAGTAGTCACCTCTTATAAGAAATTCACAAAAAGATCGCAAATTTCTAATTAGATACAGGGATGACTCGAATGATGCATTCGTCCTCATTGCGCATGAGGGGGATCTGTCTACCTTACAGGAAGCATGGTTATGATGTTAAGAAGTTGATAGCGGTCATGCATGATGAAATAGATTACCTGCATAACAATGAGACATGAGAGCTGGTGGAACTTCCAGTTGGGCATAAAGTGAACGACTGTAAGTGGATTTACAAAAAGAAACATGATAGATACAAGATAAGATTAGCCATGAAATGGTATTCGCAAAAGGAGGGTGTCAACTTCAACGAAAATTTTGCGCCCGTAATTAAGCATGTGTTTATTAGATTTGTATTGGCGTTGGTTGCCAAATACAACCAGGAATTGGAATAGATGGGTGTGAAGACTGCTTTCCTTCATGGGGAGTTAAATGAGTAGATTTACAAGAAGCAACCAAAAGGGTTCGAAGTGAAAGAGGCAAAGAATAAAGTTTGTTGGTTAAGAAAGTCGTTATATGACCTGAAACAGTCGTCTAAGCAGTAATATAAAAGGTTTGATACTTTCATGATAGGTCAACGATTTATCGAAAGTGAATATGATCATTGTATCTATTACAAGACACTAGATGATGGATAATTCATTATACTGGTATTATACGTAGATGAAATGCTTATTGCCAGCCATAGTATGTCTGAGATCAATACGTTGAAGACTCACTTGCCAATGACATTTGAAATAAAATATTTAAGGGTTGTAAAGAAGATTCTTGGCATAGATATTCATAGAGACAGACAGAGGAGCAAGCTACAGTTATCACAGACAAAATACCTTGAAAATGTATTATAAAGTTTAGTATGTGTTGAGGGTCAAATATTGCATATTAGACCCCATTTATTACTTAGTTTTATGCACATGATAATACTTAATATTCTATTTTAATCATGTTTGTGTTGCAAGGTGAATTCAAAAGCTTGGATTGAAAAGGATGCTAAAAGCGTAATTTAACACTCAAGAATGCCAAAGTCAATAGACAAATCAACCATTAATTTTGGGCCACCTGATCTCTGGATATACCTCAAATTTAAACTCAACTCCTTAAAAATAGGTGGAGAAACGAATGGGCGGTGTAGATTTTCCAAGAAACACCAAAAGTGGGCCCCACTTGCAGAAGCGTGTGTACAGTACACATGCACTGGCGACGCACCGAACCTGAAGTCAGGTCAAACTCGATTTGACCCGACGATTTTCGCAGAAAGAAGGAATTTCAAATTCCTTCCACCAATAGCAGGACGGACGTTCGCTAAGATGGTCTCCGGCCCACCATCATCATCCGATTCGATGATCCAAGCCATTCATTGCATCCAAGAGGTCAAACCGACCGTATCTTGATCCGCTACTTGATTTTCTCAGATGTTACATGTACATGAAGGTTTAGACGCAAGATGGATGGCGCCAAGAAAAATCTCGTGGGCCACATCGAATCCGAGCTACACCATGTCATCTCCGACCAAAATTTCGCCATGAACCATAGACAGAGTGGATTTCCCCTCCAACACCAATCATGGGCCCACCAACCATCACAGCGCAAGAAAATTCCCAGAGATGTGCAAACGGACATTGCGGAGCCATCGCGGGCCATTGCGCAATCAAGGTCTGGATCGAGGCCATGATCCGGACCATCCAGATGTTACACACATGAGGCTCGTTCACTTCTACACTGACAGAAGTGATCGGAAGGAGAACAATAGGCCACATGCTGTCTTTAATCAACTATGCGCAGAAACAGGATGCGCAAAACGTCCATCCACTCCTCTATTTTGCATACAAACCTTCTTGCGTGGGATGTATTTAGAAAATCCTTCTCCTTATAAATTCTCTCCATCCGATTGAAGGGAGGGAGTGAGGAAGAGGGACGGGAGCAAGGAGAACGTGAGAGTGAGAGAGAAAGAGAGAGAGAGAGAGAGAGAGAGAGAGAGAGAGAGAGAGAGTCGGCCGTTCATAGCTAGACGCACCAGGAAGCGTGGAGAGGCTGTCTCTATTAAGAGTTTTTTTTCCCTCCCTTTCCTTATGTTCTAGTTATGATTCTAGTTTAATCATGTTTATGATTGGGTAAACCTCTTAGCTAGGGCTAAGAGGTGAAGCTTGTAGCGTGATGGGTTGTTTTCTATTGCTTTGATTCATTTTGTTAAACTCTCTTTGATTTTAGTTTGATTATAAGAAACACTTTCAGTTTTTAATGACTTGTTGAGTTAAATTACAATGAATTTATGATAGTTTTAATTATGTTCTTTTTATTGAGATTTGTGAATTTAGGAAATCCTGTTGTTCATCATCGTCTCCTGGGCATGGTTGGATAATGGAATCCTCCCTAACTCTCACAATTCTCTCAGACTGTTTGTGGATTGGTAAATTCTATTGTTTTCTCTGTCTCATGGGCATGGCTTTGTGATGGAATCACTTCTAGTTCAAATACCTCTCACCCATTGAGAACTAGATCAAAGGAAGTACATATTTGATTTTTAATGAGATATCTTCCAATTGGATGAAGATGGGACTCTGATTCTAGTTGTGTTCGTGAATCAAGTATATATGTTCCTGATCTCTACAAGTGGATCCTTGGAAACCCTAGTTTTTCGCCTTTGAATTTCACAAGTTTTCCATTAAGTTTTTCACAATCATTATCTCACTTATTCAGATTTAGGTTTTCATCTTCTTCTACTTCTAGTTCTAGTTACTTTCAAAAGACACGAGATTAGTCCCCGTGGATTCGACCTCGATCTCATCGAGATTATTACTACATCGCAACCCTACACTTGGGGTTGTGAAGAGTATGAACAAGATGAAACTGATTAACATACCCCATGCTGCTCACCTTAGACTTTCTTCTAAACAATATCCTACTACAAATGAAGAAAAACAAATGATGTCTTACATGACTTATTCGAGCATTGTTGGCAGTTTGATGTATGTCATGGTCTCTATGAGACATAATATTTTACATGCAATGGGTGTTGTGAGAAGATGCATGGCTAACCCTGACAAGCAATACTATGAGGCAATGAAATAGTTACTTTGGTATATTCGAGGTACAATAGACTACGTTTTGACGTTTAAAGAGTCAGATAACAAGTTGGCAGGCTATGTGGATGCTGATTACACAAGTAATGTGGATAATAAGATATCAACTTCCAGTTACTTATTTGTGTTGGTAGGTGGAGTGATCAATTGGATGTCGAAGCTTCAGTCTGTGATGACTCTTTCTACAATCAAAGAAGATTATATAGTGCTAACGACAGCATTCAAAGAAGGTGTTTAGTTGATATGGATGATAAATCAGCTTAAGCTTCAACAGGAAACCGTACTAGTAAATTATGACAACGGATACACAATCAATTTGGCGAAGAACTTGGTTTACCATTCTCGTACTAAACATATTAATGTTTATCATCATTTTATTCGACATGTGCTTAAAGAAGGTAAAATGACTCTTGAGAAGATCTACACAAGTGTAAATCCGACCAACATGCTTATGAAGATAGTTCCTACAGATGAGTTCAAGTTTTGTACGACTTCTCCAGGCTTGACGAAGTTTTAACGAAGGCAAAGTGTGCACGAGAAGCAACAACAATAGTTGAGCCATGATGGAGTAATTACAAATGGAGCTTGGAGCTGTGGTTCGTGATAAATTGAAGACATAGTGAAAATTGTTATAAGTGTCTTAAATTTTTCTGTAATTGGGTCTATCGATGACATCAACAAACTACTTGATCCCATCGAGCAGCTGTCAATTCCATTGACAACCCACTCGATCCCATCGAGAAAATCCTTTTTTTTTAAAAAAATTATTTATTAATACCTTTGCTCGATTGAGAGTTTTTTTGGTCCAAATCGATTTAATCGAATGTGGCTTTAATCCTATCGATGGGACGTCGATAGCACTTATGATCGAAGCTCCCATCAACTGACTTGCGCAATTTTGCAGAATTACAATTTTTTTTTTTCTATTTCATTTTTAATCTTTTTTAAGGGTTTTGTAATCCGTGATTAGGGTATAGGGAAATGTGCTCAGGGTTTTTGGTGAGCAAAGGGAGTTGAAAGCTAGATTTTTTGTTGTGTTTGGGGTGTATTCTCGAATCGATAAGCTCTTCCATATCTTGTAACATTGATTATCATCATGGATTTGATGTCGCTTTGTGTTGTGATTTTATTTTTTTTTTCACAAAAGTTTTTTCATGTAAAACCTTTTGTTCTCTGTGTGTTTGGTTAGTTTAGTCTTTTATTAATTGATTCTAACTCAGGTTACTTATGCGCATGCCCCCAATAATGGATAAAACACATACATTACGGTGGACCTCAAAATCATTCCACTAATAGCCATGTTAGTCCCTTTCCATCGGGTGCACACACACACTGTTTAGTTTAAATCTTGCGGCCAAATATATCACGCTACCGGATGCCCAAAGGCGAGCCGCTGAGAAATTTGTTTCTAACCATCACTTGTAAACGTCACCAATGGAGAGGATTAAGTGCAGCCCCAGCCTCACTCGACACTTATTTCCTGCAGTGATGATGTCCACGCGAGATTTGAATCTGCTTCTTGTTTTTTTCTCTCATGTCTTAAAATGATGTAGAAAAATGAATAAGTGGTGATTATACTACACGTATATTAAGGTGGGCCCTACAGTCAGGGCCGCTTCTAATTCGCTTCGATTGATCAGCCTACATGTGCCAGCTTGTAACCCTGAATCTTGGAATAGGGAATCTACTTAGTGAGATGTTATGGCAAAGCTCGTGGTGAAGGCGCATCAACCCAGTCGCAGTCATGGATGGGCCATTGCCTAAAACTAGGATAGATTGGACAGTCCATATTATTTGGGCATAATGGTCAAGAAAAGTTACCAGATGGTATTTTAAGCCATCCAGAGACTGGCCATGGAAATATTTAGGTTTTAAGAATTGACCCACTTAATAGAAATATATTGTGTCTAATAGAGCAGGTAGCATTTAGTTCTGTCAGGATGACACTATTTCATTAGCCTATCAAACGCTTGTCACAGAAAGACCTACCAACTTTCCCTCTGATAGGCCGGGTTAACACTGAGTTCTGTCAGGCTAAAACGTGACACCAGACGTCTGTCAAAGAGGGCCCACTAATTTTCAAAAGGTAGTTTGGTCAAGGGCATCTTTACTGTGTTTGGCGGACCAATGAAATGATACTACATCACAGCCCAACAAAACGCTCGGTGTAACTCGGCCTCCACATGTAAATGACACATTTAAGTAATAAAAAAAAACCATACAGATTTTGGATCCAATGTAGATCGATCACCTAGCTAACTGATCAGTTGACATCTAGTGAACATTTGAAATGAAACACAGCCAACGGTCTTAACTCAGAAAACAAGTGTCCATGCATATCGAAGGTTAGTACTGTCCAGCCGATGTGATTTTTGGAGCTATGACACACTTACAACAGGCCCTGCAATGTATGACACGTGCACATTCCACCGTGGAGGACATCCCCGACGTTGAAGCCAACGATAAAGCCACGGGGTCTCAGCAAACCTTCCAGACAAAAAGGTTTAAAAGCAGAATCGTAATTTTTGAGAGCTTAGAGTGGCAGTTTGGACACCTCACCCAGAAAAGCAACCTGGTCGTCTCGTACAAAAGCGGGGGGGAAGGAATTTCGTCAACAGTCAAAATAGGGACCGCACAGTGGGTAAAACCTTTTACGGACTACGGGCATGTCCTGCAAAAAGCTACGCGATGACGAAAACACCCCTGCCCTTTGGTGATTTTTTTCCAAACGACCCCAGATGCCCTCGGAAAGATCAGGCCCGCTGTCGGCAGACCGACAACACCGCCACCCGGACTTCTGTCTCCTCTCTAACTTCTACAGTTGCTGGTTGTTGAGCGCTCAGGAAAGGGACAAAAATTCTCTTAGTCTCGGAAAACGATCAAAAAAAAAAAAAAAACGTCCCGAGTGACTCGAGGCCAGACCGAGTTAACCGAGTCATCATCCGAGTTTGTTTTAGAAGCTCATGACAACCCCTTTCAACTGGGAGGGGCTCAGCAGTGATCGTTGGCATCTGCCAGAATTAGCCGTAGATTCGAACTGGGTCTCCATTGCAGCTTGAGCAGACCACCCATCGGGGTGAGCGCTGCTGTCCGAGTCCACTCAACTTGGACTCAGCCATGTGATGCAGCATGCAGGGTCTTCCCTAACAAGTTCTAGGAAAAGATGGTTTGACCACATAGCGTGCGCATCCCCTTCAGCGGGCAGGAATCATAACGTGAATTTCAAAATGGGCATCTGAAATTTCAGATCATGAAGTGCTTGCTAGATTCCTAGATTCCAACGAACCATCTTTTCAAGGGAGGGAGATCTCATGTGTGCTCCAACTCTCCAAATTCAGCTTGGTTTATTTTTATTTTGAAGGATAAGCTCATCTTGATATTGAACTCAAGCCATGAGCTTTTAACGGTTTAAATGAATTGGAGATATACAGTTGGTTTGAAGTTTTGGGGCAGGTCTACACAGACCACAGTTTTAAGACTCCAGGACCTGAACTAATTCAATGCAACAAGTCCACTCCCTACTCGGGTGAGTCACAACTCAATTCAAGACTGGATGAGTCGGTCCGGTTCACCGTGTCTTAACTATGACACCGCACTATGCAAAGCAATAAAAAATGAAACTGGAATGATTTTTTTTTTCTTTTTTTTTTTTCACTTTGATAGGTAATTGGGTCGAACAGGACAGTAAGCACCATCAAATCAAAGAACAAGTTCGGGCCCAATATTCACAAGAAATCATTATAGATTGAAAAGAAAGATTTTCAATGGGTTGGGAGAAAAAAACTACTCACTTTTCCACAAATCGGGAGTAAAATCTAGGTGGCCCTCGGAGTTGCTTGCTTGAATGCAACGGTGGGGGCTATTCTGCAGCTCCTTCTCTGGTGCTCCAGCACAAGTTCTCCTGCAAACCAATCCAGCTTCTCGTAGTTTGTCTGCTCCCCGATCCTCTTTCCCCCGAAGAGCACTGACTCCACGTTCTTCTGTTTCAGCATCTCCTCTGCCACACCTATCAGCATCTTCACGTTGCTGGGGCTCGGGTCGGAATCTGTGTTGGCTGAACAACGGCCAATATTGGAACCATTCACCTGTAATGTAGACAGAAGTCTTTGATGTGGAAATCCAAAAATATAAATTCTAACCAAGCACTATCCTCATTGGGCATGCGTGGACGTGTTTTATGTTGTTGCGTAAATGCAACAAGGGATGTTAGAGAATGGAAACTGTAACAAATGACAAACAGAGCAACAAAGATTTTTGAACAGATTGATCAAACTGGTCAGCTTTTAATGGAAATTGTAATCAGCCTATGTAATAAACTATTTGATAGCACTTGATTGCAATCAACTTTATAGTCTATATTACACTGCCTTTGCACCTATGGGAGTTTTATGCTCTCATTGCCGGTCCCCAACCAGGATAAGGGAGGGGTTGAGTCAGGTTGGCAGCCGGTGTCAAAGATGTGCCATAACTTCCAACATAAACCTGAATGGCAGAAAGGATTCATGTAGCCAACCCCAATTAGTTGGGATAAGGCTTAGATGATAATGATGATTATAGAGAAACATATGAGAGGGAGGGAAATTTAGATGTATGCATTTGGCTGCACCAAATATGATGAAATTTAATGCTTAATCAATCGCATTTGGTGCAGCCAAACATGCCTCTAAGAAAAACCAATAAAATGTAACAAGGGATTCATTCAACAAGTCTTAAATTTCATCCTACCCTTGAACCAAAATAAATAAATAAATAAAAATGTCTTCATCTCTTTTCAAATGCTATATGTATTTTAAATTTTGAATGGATCTGATTAAGGTATACAGAACTGCAATAAAAAAGCATTATATGCATACCGAACATAGTAAAATTTTGTTCAACACAGTAACATAAACCCAGCTTTCCCCAATGAATGCATACCCTAATCTTTTTATTTTGAAATTCCTTTTGAGTTTTGACTGAAATTGCTTAGGGCATGTTTGGACTGAATTAAAAGTTGAAAAGAAAAAAGAAGGAAAATGATTTTTTTTTTCTCCCTTGTTAGAAGTTTACCCCTGTTTTCAAATGCGTGAAAGGGAATGAAATCTGTTTTCCTTTCCTTCTTGCACCTCGGGTCTGATGTTTACCCCCATGAAAACTGTTTACCCTATTTGTGAACTTTATGAGTGTTGTTTACCCCTGTTTTTACACTTATTAACATATTCCACCCATTCACTTGTGGAATCCAAACAACTAAAGCGCCCTGTTTCCAGTAGGGTTGTTGCTACAAAACTAACAAGTGAAAGGTATTTCCTTTCACTGAGCTGACGCAGTTTTACCTTGGCTTCTGTCATGACGTTTGTTTTCCTTTTCCTTCTTTTCTTTTTCACCCAATCTGCCGTTGAGAACAAAGAACTGCTTTTTCCGATCTCCCTGGAAATGCTATACAACTTTCTTCACCATAGTGTGTGCCGTAAATTAAATCACAGCAGGCCATTCATTGTCTAATCGTGACCGTTCAATTGTGGTTTTTTTTTTTTTTTTGGGTTAGCTTGTTAGTACACACCATGTCAGGACATACACTCCATGTTAGCCACCCCTGCTAGGGATCGATACCAAGACCTCAGTGTTGAAATGAGGTATCTCCACTCAGTCTGCCAGTTGAGCTATGGATCTGGGTGTAGACCGTTCAATTGTGGTTGTTAAAAGGACTGCATTACAAACTTAACCGGCAAAACAAGATTATTAAGATCATTCTACAGTGTGATTTAAAGGGTGTGTTCAGTCCACAGGTAGAGAGTCTGAATTGGTGTATGTGGGTCGTGTGATAGCTGGAATGACAAATGAATAATTATAAACACTGGCCAAACCACATCATAGCAACCCCCTCAGAAAGAAAGGGGAAAAAGAATAAAAACAAAAGCGAGCACTGCTACTTTAGATCCACAGTGAGAAATTGTGGAGGTGAACTTGGGCACACGTGTGCCAGATCTCGACCAGTCATTACATGGGATGGCCATGAACCATCCATTGCCCACAAATCAGGCCAATCCACTTATCAGGTGGGCCATAAAATAAATGGAAAATGGAATTTCAGAAACAAGACCCCCGGTAGCCTATATATCAAATGTAAATGCTGGTGTGATCACTGATCATCCTCATAAGTGGAGCGGCCTGGCATTTCAGACGTGTAAATGATCCAGATTTGGGACACGTTTCCATGTTTGGCACATGCTGCATTTCGCCTCTTCAATCTCCCCCCATGCAAATTGCTTCTTCATTATTTTATTTTTTTAAAAAAAAAAGCTGTGTTGGATGGATTCACAGGCACTTAGAAATTCACCAACCTAGTACACGAGCAATTCAAATTAAAAAAACCCCCAACTCATGGAGCCCAATTTAGATGCACAACCAAAAACTACACTTATCCTCTTATCTTAAAGGATAGGTGGAAATTTACTTAGTGGTTAAAAATTAAAAATATCCAACTGACCTATTTCCACAAAGTACTGTCCACGAATCAAAGCTTAGGATTGTTCAACTAATTTCATATTAGGAATGTAACTCAGCCACAGTGGGTTCCACAACTTGGTCATTTAAGTAGAGTTAATGTCTGCCAGGTATCCAATTACCCCACGTGTTATTTTCAGGAGACGAAGACTGCCCCCAATTGTTTTACTCAAATACTAACAAGAATAGCAAAGCTGACCCGTCTGGTTCACTGACAGAGCATTTTCATTTCCCACCAGAGGCTGAAACAAAAACTGCGTTTCCCAAAAACACAAAAATAACACCTGGCCTAAATTTACCACGCCACTTCTACTTCTGTAAATAAACAGCCGTCCTTAGAATAAAACAGTAACTTTCGAAAATAATCCTGTAGTTATCGCTCGGAGTTTTTGAAAGAACCCACTTATCCCGTGAAGCCCATTAACTGGAGTCAATTCCTCTTGAACGGCTCCAAATCACCCGTACATATGGCCCCATGTACTTATGGCAGTCTGCGGGCCTACTATATCACGCCTCATCGGGCCGGGGTTTTTAACCTCTTTTTTCTAGCCTTTTGACTTTCACACGTAAAGGAGACCGCGGACCTCGTCACCAAGCGCAACCAAACGGATTGGCTACTCCCCCTGCCACCAGCCAATGGCTGGTGGTCGGTCTATGGGCCCCACCATGATGTATGTGTTTGATCCATGGTCCATCTATTTCTATAGATCCTTTTATGGTGAGACAAAAAATGAGATATATCCCAATCTCAAGTGGACCACATTACAGGAAAAGTGTTGAATGAACGTGGACCATTAAAAACTTTTTGGGGGCCATAAAAGTTTTGGATCAAGCTGATCTTTGTTTTTTCCCTTCATCTGGGTCTGTATGACCTAATCAACAGAATGGATGTCAAATAAACAGTACAGTGGGCCTAGGAGGATTTTAATGGTGGATATCCAATCACTATTGTTTTATGTGGTGTGGTCCACTTCCACCTATATCCCTCTAATTTTTGGGCTAAAGCCCTCATATGATATGTAAAAATGGATGAAACACATGCATCACATCATGGTGGGGCTAACAGAGAACCGACCACCAGCCACGGGGCTTGGCAGGGAAGTAGCCAATCCGTTTCCGCGAAACGAGGGCAAAATTCTTGGGAATGCCGTTGGAAACGACACATGGATTACCGTTCCTGCGCCTCGTTGGAACGGCCTGCGAAATGGGTGAGGAGGGTTGATGCCGTTAACCAAGACGGCGCACCTGGGAGTTACGTGTACGTTTGCACCAGCAGTTCTAAAACGGAACCATCGTAAGAAACCTCGACGCCTAATTAGTGCTGATCCTGCGCGTCGCTTACTTTACCGCAATCAAGACCGTCCAAATCGTGGAACTCACGGCAATTAAACGATGTTAGTTGTCGGATTTTGGCTCACGAATTTGGACCACCAACTATTTTAAATTCCATTAGACACTAATTGGATGGATACGATAGTTCAACGGTGGTATTTTCAGGTTTTGCTCCATCCAACGATTGGACCTACAATTTAGACGGATAGGAATTGACGTACATGCCGCCACGTGTATGATGGATTATGCACCACAACTTAATAAAATGGTGGTTGACTCATACCGTACCCTGTCACTGAAGAACAACTGACACTGCTAGCATACGCCAGTACCTGGACCCCCTTCCATGGCAAACGCCACCGAAGCAAGCCAGGTAATGAGCAGTGAAGGCGTAGGTTAACAGTGTGAATCGCCAGTGCGCAAGTTAGATTCCACCCGAACGAAAAAAAACAAAACAAAACGGCAGCGGTAGGAAACGCATACCTGTATACGGACGTAATTGCTGCTCCGGCTCTGACCGAACGCCATGGCCACGGAATGGTCGACCAAGTCAGCGGCCCCATCTCCAGCAATCCTAGCCATTGGTTTGGCCCAGTCCTTCGCCTTCCATCCCTTCACCTGGTCGAACTCATAGCTACCCTCCATCATCCCCCCACCGCTGCCGAGCGACAGCACCATCAAATCCTCCACCCCTCGCACGAACGGGAACTCCTGCTTGTTGTGCAGCACGTGCGTGATGGCCGCCGCAGCCGGGTTGCTCATGGCCAGCCCGCCGTCCACCGCAACGCACCGAGTCGACCCGTCTACCGACCGCATCGCCACCGGTTCGAACATCCCCGTTCGGCCGACGTCGCCCGGCACACCTCCCACAGCCTGAAATCGAAGCTGTCCGTCTCCAGAGCGTCCGCTCTCGAGAACAGGAACGGTGCTGCGCTCGAAAGATCATAGCATGGTATCAGAACCGGCTTCAACGTGTCTTTCAGCGTCAGATTCCGGCCGTTGTCCGTAAACGCCTCTTTCATCGCACGCTCCATTCCTGCAGTTCCTCCACCGCCACTGCCCTTGTGGAATCGCCGGAGAAAGCGACCGCCGCTGCTCCCGGAAGGCGACCGATAGAACCGCTTCCCCTGCTCCGCCAAGAACTTCCAGGTGTCCTCCGCGCGGAAAATCGGTCGGCTCCCTCCGCCTTTCGTCGAGAACAGCATCGCCGTGAAAATCCCTCCAACGCCGGTCCCGGCCGCGACGTCGAAGTAATCGGCGATTCTTGCCTCCGGATCACCGGATTTCGTCTTGAGAGCTTGCTCGAGGTAGGCTAGGGCTTTTCCAGCGACAATCCCTCGCATTCCCCCTCCGTCGACGCTGAGGATGCAGACCTTTCCCCTCTGGTTCTTGATCGAGGCGACGCTGCCAGTTTCAGCAGCTGCAGCTGCAGCTGGTGCGGCTGCCGGCGGCAGCGCTTCGTTACCAGCGGCGGTGGCGATCTGTTTGGGGATCCAGAGCTTCTGATCGTCGTAACCGAAGAGGAACTTGCTTTCGAGGATTGAGAAGATCTCGTAGCTGAGCTTGTCCGTATCGATGCTCGGCTCTTGCATCTCAGACGGATTACACGCCATTTCCAATAGCTTTTTAGAACAGAGTTCTTACTCGATCTGCTCTCTCCTTCATATGCTTCTGGTAGACTATATATTAAAAAAAAAAAAAACTTCAAAACCTCACCCTTCGAATTTCAACGGATTTGAGCTCCGAATTCCTCTTTCTTCTGCCATTTCAGCAGATTCGGTTGAAATTCGAGCAGATCTTCCTTCAAATTTCGATTCCTTGACGAACTCCAGCAGATTTTAGCTTCAAATCCGTCTCCAAGCGTTATCAAGATCGGGAAGGTCCAAAAGCCTCCTGTTTCCTTCCTCCGTTTCTCTGACGTAAAGCTCCAAAACGCCCTTCGACCACCTACTCTCTTCTTTCCTTTTCCTTCATATGCTCGCTCTTTCGTCACATCATCATCGTCCTGCAATTCCACTGCCACAGAAAACTCGCTCCTCGACAATAAAAACACGAGCAACCTCTCTTCCTACCCTTTTTATCTTTCTTCCAATAGCTCTTTTTTACAGAGAGAGAGAAAGAGAGAGGAGAGAGATAGGCAAAGAGCTCAGAGGATTTCAGAGCATCTCTGCTTTAAAACCCCGAGATTTCCAGAGCTTCAGCCGTGTGAGGAATCATTTATCCTCTCCCCCTCTCTCCTCTCCTCTCTTCCTCTCTCTCTCTCTCTGAGGAGGGGTATGTCTAACCAGGGTTAGAGAGCATTGGTAACCGACGGTTGCTAGGTAAAAAACTCGGTCACACCGTCCAAACGAACGGTTGAGATTCTCCCTTCGTGCAGGAGGGTCATTCCGGGATCGACGGTGGAAATGCAAATTTCGTCTCCCGCGCTTGTCGTTTAACGTGTGGGGTCCAGAGGCTCCTTTTCTCCGCCGGTTAGGAAAGGCATCGCACTAATTATGAGTTTTTATCTACCCGAATTACCCCTTCGTCGGCGGAAATTGCGCTTGCGACTCCTCGCCTGTTTTAGAGATGCACGTACTGAGTCGGCTCAGGGACGAGTCATTGATGTGATGACTCGTTTTTTTAAGTGAAGGAGTAATAAATATGGGGACATGGTTCGCTCATCCAAACAATTGATCTTATTGTCCTTACCATTCGAATTACAGTTCCCTGTCCGTTGATCACAAAAACAAAACAGCAAAATGGTGGAATATTTGATGGACAAGATCCTCCAAGTTATAAGGGGTGTTTAGAGCATGGGATTAGATGGGTTTAAATGGGATCGAATTACCAAAATGTAATGATTATACAGGGATTGTTGTATAATCCCATGGCTTGGAGGCCATCCCTGCTTCATGTTTGGGAAACGGACTCACTACTCATCTTGCCACTTCTACTCGGTGTTCTTTGGGCCCCATCATGATGTATGTGTTTCATCCATGCTGTCTACCCATTCTTCCATGTCATTTTATTGTATGAGCCCAAAAATGAGTTTGATCCAAATCTCAGGTGGACAACACAGTTGGCCCTAGGAGGTTTTTAATGGTGTAATTTAATCACTACTATTTTTCCATGGTGTGGTCCACCTGAGATTTATATCTACCTCATTTTTGGAAGCAAGCCCTAAAATTATATTTCAAAATAAATGGACAACATGGATAAAACACATATATCATGGTGGGATCCACATAACACCAACCACTACTTACACAAAGCCCAAAGTAGGATTGCAAAAATCCTTGTCTCAACGCTGATTCCAAGAAGGGGCTTCACAACCCATAGATTATGTCAGTAGCAGTCGTTGCAATGATACATACGATCTTAAAACCCACTCCCACAAAATCTCATTTAAATCCATGCGCCAAACACCCCTAAGGGCCTCTTTGCCCGAGTAGATTGGATGGGATTGGAAGGGATTGGAAGATAGATCCTGGGATTGGCTAGGCGTGCCAAATAGACACCGGATCGTGATCCCGGGATATAGCAATCCCATGGATCTTAAGACAATCCACTGACATCACCATCATTACTTTTAGGCCCTGTTTGGGCAACGAGATTAGAAGGGATTGGGTGGGATTGGATTCAAAAAAACATCATTATTACCCATGGTAGGGATTGTCCCCTGATTCCATGGGATTAGATTAATGCTCTGCTTTGTTGGTAATACGGTGGTACATTGAATGGATATATCCACCATCATTTGAAATTACCAAAATAACACACATGTATTATATCTAAACCGTTCATTGTTTTTGTAACCTCATTTTATGGTATGGGCCGAAAAATGAGGTAGATCCAAAACTTATGTGGCCCCAAAGAAGTTTTCAACGGTAAGTATTCAATCCCCATTGCTTTCAGTGGTGGGTCCACTTGAGCTTTAGAATTACCTGATTTTTGGCCCATGCTCTAAAATAATCTCAAAAAATGGGTGGACGGTGTGGATATAGCCAACACATCAGGTGGGACCTACACAACTTGCTAGCATTGAGTGAAATTGGCACGGGACCCAATGCAATTCCATCCGATCTAACTCCAAGCTTTTCCAACATGGAGTGGAATTGGCACGAACCAGAAGATCCAATCCCACCTAATCCCTTCTAATCCGTTGCCCAAACAGGGTAAATCCCATATAATCCACCCTAATTCGTTCAAATTTGCCTGGAATGTGTTTGGTTCGATGGATTGAAATGGATTGGAAGGTTTAATCCCAGGATTGGCCGGGCGTGCCAAACAGACCCGATATAGCAATCCCATAGATCTTGCACCAATCCACTGACGTAGCCATCATTACCTTGAATCCGTGCAATCCACCCTAATACCATCCAATTTGCTTGGCCAAGGGCATGTTTAGGCGGTGGGATTAGAAGGGATTAGGTGGGATGGGATTCAAAAAACATAATTATTACCCATGGTAGGGATTGTCCCCTGTTGCCATGGGATAAGATTAATGTCATGCTTTGTTGGTAATACAGTAGTACATTGAATGAATATACCCACCATCATTTGAAATTACTCAGAATAACACACATGTTATCTAAACCGTTCATTTGTTTTGTAACCTCATTTTATGGCATGAGCCTAAAAATGAGGTAGATCCAAAACTTATGTGGCCCCAAAGGAGTTTTCAACAGTAAGTATTCAATCCCCGTTGCTTTCTATGGTGGGGTCCACTTGAGCTTTAGATTTACCTGATTTTTTGGCCCATTCTCTAAAATAATCTCAAAAAATGGGTGGCCGGTGTGGATATAGCCCACACATCATGGTGGGGCCTACACAACTTGCTAACATTGAGTGAAATTTGCACAGGACCCAATGCAATTCCATCTAATCTAATTTCAAGCTTTTCCATTCTTCCCAAATATGGAGTGGAATTGGCACAGGACCAGATGAATCCCATCCCACCTAATCTCTTCTAATCCCACTGCCCAAACACGCCCTAAGTGTTTATTGGTAGACCATGCAACAGTCTGGATTAGGGCTGAAAGTCGGGCAGATTGGGTTGGGTCGGGTTGGTGCTCAACCCTAGCCCAACCTAAGGTTCCTATACCTTAACCCTAACCCAACACGAACCCAACCCAACCAACCCAACCTTAGGTTGGGAATTCTCAACCCAAGCCCAACCCAAGTGGGTTAAGTCGGGTTGATCGGGTGGATACGTGCTAATATTTTCATGATTGCATTAATTTATTATATTTCAATACACGTTTTATTTTTTTATATTAATGATTTTATTAATTATATATGTAGTTATTTATCATAAAGAACTTTATTTTTATTAAAGAAACAAGCTAAAATATAAGACAACTACTCATTTGAAAGTCGTGTTGTGTAGCACCCAATCTATTTGGGAGAGAGAAATCTAGCATATCCCTTTAGCTTGAGTCATCGGAAATGATGCAGACTAATGAGACCTAACACTGGAATTTCCTATGTCTTTAACACAGACGATCCACACTTAATTATAATTTATAAGTAATTTATATATTAATCGGTTCGAGTTGGGTCGAGCAACTTCAGACCCCAACATGAGCCTAACCCAAGTTTTATTGGGTTGGTGTTTATATAGCCCAAGCCTGAGATTTCTCAATACATCTTGCCAAGCCCACCGCAATGTGATGTAGATCGGGTTGAGCCCGCCCAACTTTCGGCCCTGGACTGGATCAAAAACTGTCCCAGATTTCAATGTGGCACATCAGTTCACGTTATAATGTATCTGTGACGGTATGTTGTTGGAACATAAATGCTGAAGCAATAAGTGTGAGATTGAAAAGCCGGACACGGCTTCGACCGGACGCGGATTGTGTCTTACCTCCGCCCGTCTCCTGCTGGAACGGACAGCAGCTTCGAGTGGCCACCGTGATGTATGGGTATCATCCATACCGTCCATTTTTTTAAAAAAATCATTTTAAGATATAAAACAGAAAACGAAGCATAATCAAGGCTCAAGTGAACTACGCAATAGGGATTAAACTGTCACAATTGAAAACTTCTTGGGGGAACAAGTTTTAGATGGAGCCGATATTTATGTTTTCTTCCGTACAGATATATTTAACTTTATGTATATGCAAGATGGCGAATAAATATCTCAGTGGGCGTTGCAAAAATTTCAACTGCCTTATTTTTTGGTTTATCCGAGAAATTGGATGGATAGTCTTGATAAGACCACTCGAAGCTGCTGCCCGTTCTCAGCTAGAGATTCCGCCGTGACCTTGCACAGTACCTTTCGATACTGGTCGGATCTGTGACCCCACTGACATGTATGTGTGTTTCATCCATGCTATCGATCCAATATTTGAACTTCAATTTTTAGGTCATGGACCGGCTGATAGAAATCTCAGGTGGACAACACTACATGAACAGTGGCGATTGAATACCCATCATAAAATAAAATAAAATAAAAACTTTCTAAGGTCCACTGTAATGTTTACCAACCATCCAACCTCTCGATTAGATCACACATATGAAAAAAAATAAATAAATAAATAAATAAAAATAAACAAACAAATATCATTTTAATCCAAGACTTTTGTTGCCCATGGTAAGTTTTTAACAGTGACTATCAATCAGCACCATTTCATGATTTACCTTCGAATTGGATCTGCCTTATTTTTTAAATTAATCCAAAAAAAAAAAAAAAAAAAAAAAAAAAAAAAAAAAAAGAGGGTAAAAATGATGTACAGCATGCATTCAACATAAACGGCCCATTGCATGGATCAGTACGGTACCGAAGGGTTCACTACCAAATCTGAGTCACGACATCCTTGCCCTCGTCAGGTTGCGACCAATCGGAACATGCCATGTCCCAAAAATCTCATAGGTCCTGCACTGGCCACCTGACGACGAGACATGCCTTGAAATTAGGCCAGGGCATTTCATAATGCCCCCACGTGGATGGTCCGGGTGGACAGGAAGTCGTCCATTTTATTATTCACGGGCCACCTGATGACAGGGCAGATGGAATTTAGGCGAGTGCATTTTCCTAGATGCACCTATTAATGAATGGTCCGGGTGGTCTGGACCTAGCCGCGGCCTAATCAAGGCAACTATCTAGATGTCCGGCCCACCTAGATACTCATAACAGTAGACCCCACCTTGGATCATTAATGATTTTAAGCATGTTAGCTTTGTCCGTCTAATTTTCCGTTCCACCGCTACGGAATCATATGCCTTCACAAGGACGGCTGTAAATATCGAGGTAAAACACCATGGTTATTCACACACGTGCTGTCGTTGCACACGTTTGCCAAAGTAATGCGGGATTGAAGGGGCGATTAGCGGTACACGTTTGATGTGGACCCATGGGAACATGACCCTATCGTTGTACGTGTGTGGTAGATCTCGGCGGATCTCAGCCACATCCCGATTGTATAATTGTATGGCGCATCAGGG
>JAJHSJ010000005.1:40643752-40943752 GCA_021015155.1 Magnolia officinalis | reverse complement strand
GTAAAAGTGGACCACATGATTAAGGGTCATATTATGTAATGTTCATAACTTTTGATCCATATATCGGATGGATGCACAAGACACCTCGTTGGAACCGCAACGACAATGCGAACAAGATGACATAGGTCTTAGGTCAATCCGAGTCGGGTCTACGTGACCAGTCTCAAGGATGACCGCAAACACTATCCGAGGGTCGCGGGTCGCCGGGATTTGACCGGTAGGACCGCGAGACCACAAGAAATGAAATGTCTGCACACACACACACATACACATGCAAGAACTCGGGTCAGGTCTTACAATACCGACGTGGGCTGCCTTGCTGATCACCATGGCCATCCATACATGCATACAGGGCTCCGCACCAGTGGGCCCTACACACATTAAGAAAATACAAACGGAAGAAGGAACTGGGAGGATGGAAGGAGGGGGTGTATACTCACCTCAAATGGATGAACGACTGGATGATGATGAGTGGTTCACTCCCTCTAGGTTTGATGGTTTGACACACCTTGGCCCCCCTTTCTCTCACATATACTCTCTCAAAATTTCTAAGTATAGCAAAAGTATGAGTGTAAGAGAACCCCTACTCTTTTATAGAGAATGGGGGTTGAGGTGGCAAGATGATGTGGCAAACATGGGGGGTCTTATTGGTGATAAAAGTGAGGTGGAAGGGGGTGAATGCTGTGGGTAGTGGATGGATGAGGTGGATGGTGCTAAGCATGCATTGGCTAAGGTGAATGGAATCTAGGCATGCATTGCTAGTGGATGGATAAGGATTGTGGGTTATAGGTGATGCATGGGTGGATGATGAAGTAGAGTGTTTCAATTGGTTATTTGAAATGATGTGGTGCAAAATAATGTATGCATTAGATGCATGTGTAGGATGAGGTGGCCATGGGCCATGATTAGTTTCTAAGGCATGGGAAGAGGGCTAATGATGGATTTTGGGGTAGAACCCATTTTTGTCTCATTGTGCATTGTCTAATATGTGCTAGATCTTCATTTGTCATATAGTGATTGTCCTATCCTGTAATAATTTCTATATTCTAAAAAGTGAGCTTTAGGCCCACATGAGCCCAAGTCTAATGGGCCTAATAAAGTAAAGGTTGCTTGTATTACAAGATATGTAATTTGGGTTGTGGATTTAATGTGTTGTATCTCACTAATGGAGCATTGGATTGATGCATGGTTTTCACTGTTGCAAGTGCAGTGACGACGCGGTCCACATGATGGAGGTTTCAATGTCATTCGGGACAAATCACTTGGGTGGAGTTGTTGGGTATATTAGGGTGCGGTGAATGGTCTATCAATGGTGTGGGTTGGGACAGGTGTGTGCAAGAGCGGTATTACAAAGGACCATGATCCCACATTTATGGCCCATGATAAGTTTATAATGGTTGGTTACCACTTTTTCATGTATTATTGTACACATGTGATTTGGATATGCTTCATTTTTTAGATCATGCCCTCAAATGAACTTCCGTAACAGATAGATGATATGGATATAAGGCACACACATCAATGTTGGACCCACAGTTAGGGATCATACCCACCTCGATGGATCCTTGGATCCAGTGAAGCTTCGCCTAGGAAGCAGGATTGCATACTGAGTAACTCCGTACGCTAAGCATACTGAGTAAATTCTGTGGGGCCCACTGTAATTTATGTATTTTATCTATTCCATCCATACATTTTAGAAGATAATTTTTGACTTGATTCCAAAGATGAAGCATATCCAATCCTCACACATACCGCACCACATAAAACATTATGAATTGAGCACCTACCATTGAAAAATTCTTAGGGGCAATAGAAGTTTTGAATCAAGCTGATATTTTTGTTTTCCCTTCATCCATATATGCGTGATCATATGAATCAGTTGGATGACAAATGAACATTACTATGGGCCCTAGGAAGGTTTCAACAATGAAAATCATTATTCCCACTGTTTCCAGTGGTATGGTCCACTTGATCTTTGGATATGCTTTAGTTTTTTCTCAATGCATAAAATGAGCTGGAGAAATAGATGGATGACGTTGATAAACAACAAATAGTCACAGTGTGCCCAACAAAGTTTACTCAGTATGATAAATGGGTACTGAGTTACTCAATACACAAGCTAATTTCCCATGCTCCCATTCGAATGGAATAAATTAGGCGATTTTCGAGATTGATCAAACATGGTGCGGTGCATATCATGTGTCCCACTTTAATGTCTTTATTATTTATCCACTCCACCCAATTGGCTTTCTATGTCATTATAGGGGATTTTTTTTTTCAAAAATGAAATACATACAGTCATCGGGTGGACCATAACATAGGAAACAATTGTGATTGACCATTAATGGACCAAAAGAGTTCTGGGTCAACTTGTTAATTTTTATATAATTTCATCCATACATTTGTGTCCTTATCAACATATTTGATGGCAAATAAACACCATGTAAATCTTAACCTACGCCCTAAGCGGTTTTCAATGGTACCACACTCAATCACCACTGATTCCTTCAGCATGGTCCACTTGAGATCCGGATCTGTTTTATTTTTTCTAACATGCTCTAAAATATTCTTAAAAAGTGGATGGACAAAGTGGATACAAAATACATACATCAAGGTGGGCTTCATGATAAGGGCCGGACTGCCTTGGGTTCGGCAAGGTCGCACCTAATCTGCTCCCCTTGTCTTACGTGACATTTTTCATGCAACTTTAATTTTGGTGGAACCCACTTTCATGATACTAATTGTCCACCACTTTTTACATCTCATTGTTAGTACAAATTACAGATTTATAATTTCTATAAGATAATAAAAGAAACTGAAATGTTAAGGGTCGGCTGAAGCACGTGTGATCATGCTATCATTAAAGCGTTATTTGCTCATTCTCAAAGTGATTGAGACTGCTGATAGGTTGCAGGAAAATAATTTATAGGATACGACGAGCCTGTATTTGGTTATGCATTTAGCAAGCACAAAGAACTACGAATGGAACTCTGTGTACATAATTTTATCTGGCAGATAAAATAAAATAAAATCACAGATCAGAGATAAGATTAGAAAAATTGTAGCTGGTTTAGACCACTGCTATGGTCTATTTCTTAAGGACTATTGGTTAAGGTTCATTTTGAACCTTGTAGACTTGAACAGAAGTCACTAGAGCTTTTATTGTTGGGTTGTATGTGAGAGTGATTCAAATGGTTGGTGATGGTCCAATGAACCATCCAGGCATTATTTATATAGGCCAGGATTGCTGGACGTTTTGGTCCAGGTTCATAACTCCATATGACCATTTATAGTTGTTGGTGAGAAACTAGCCATTATTTGGTTGTTACTGACCGTTATACATGTGGGACAACTAGTTGCTGCATGCTAGCCATTTAGACTCATTGGCTAGCCGTTTTATAACTGTTGGGCTAGCTACATGCGGTGCGCCACTAGCATCTTTACAGCCACACTGCCTCACATCCCCACGCCCTCGCATCGAGCCCGAGCCCGTGATCGTGATCATGCCCGTGTGCACACGCGTGTGTTCTAGTGCTTCACACTGGAACACGCAAGTCTCAGTACTCCAGGGATCTACGAAACAAATAATAAGGTACTCCACACCCTATATATAAAGAAAATATTTTCTCCTCTCCGTTTTGATATGGAACTATTCCCAAAACACCAAAAAAACCAAGTTTTTCAAACAAACACTTTTTATATACGTATAAATTTTTTTATATTTAAAATATCTTTTTAATTAATATTTTCACAACAATTTCCCACTTAATTGAAAAAGTATTTTAAAAGAAATATCTGTCAGAATATAAACAGCTTATATGAATAAAGAAATATATCTTTCGATTTGAATCTTTCTTTGGTGTTAGTATCTCAAAGTTCTATTGAAATTCCTAGTAGCCGTAGCTTTGAACCAGTTATTCCTAAATAATAGAGCTAGAGAAACCACACACATATTCAATTTGTGTTATTAGAGTTCCCTCAAATCTTGCTCAGCATAATTAATGGCATGTGCTTATCCTATTTCATGAACGATCCTGAGAGAAACTTCAACTCTCATGAGAGACGGCACCATTTCTATGTTCACATAAATGAAATCCTTCAAGTATCTCCGTTACTATTAAGATAAAATACTTGTCCTTTTAGACTGGATTTCATTAAGAGTTTTAAGACTCAACCCTCTATCTATAACGCTCAACACTTATTTATTATGGATAAGGTTTTATATAATTTTAGTGCTAAAACTTTCCACATATCAGTAACTTATTTTTACCCATTGAATCACAACTTAGAGATATTTTAATTTTAGGTTGGGTTTCCATCACTAGTGGAACTTTGGTTGAAGAGTTTTAATACCACTCTTTAGATGTTGCATTTACTACCTCTCTCGTTAGATATTTAGTAAAAGGATCAGCCAAATCATTGCTAGATTTCACATAGGAAATTTTTATAATTCCATCTTGAATCAATTGTCGCACATAATCATGTCATAAACTTATATGTTTACTTTTCATTAAATCAATTATCGCACATAATCATGTCGTAAACTTATTTGTTTACTTTTCATTATAGTGTCGTTGTAGGCTCTAGCTAATGTATCTTAACTATCACAATATAGTGACACAACCAGTATAAACTTCACAGAAAAAATTTCTAATAAAAGATCCCTAAGCCACTCCACCTCTTTGCCTGTTGTAACCAAGGCTATAACCTCAAACTCCATAGTCGAGTGAGTTATACAGGTTTGTTTCTTATATCTCCAAGACACAGCTGCATCTCATTGGGTGAATATCCACCATGTAGTGGACTTATTGTCCCTTGTACTCAATATCCAACTCACATCGGTATATCCTTTCAACACGGCATGAAACTCTGAGTAAAATAGTCATAAGTTTTTTGTTGCTTTTAAGTAAACAAAAACTTTACTAATAACATTCTAGCGTTTCACATTAGGGTTGCTAGTAAACCTACTGAGTTTACTCATAACATATGTAAATCGGGTTTAGTGCATTGCAAAACATACATTAGATTGCCTATAACACTTGCATACTCAAGTTGCGCAACTGCTCTTCCATTATTCTCATTCAGCTTGATACTTGGATCAAATGTGGTCTTTCGCTTCTTTTATTTTGAGATGGTTAAACTTATTTAATATCTTCTCGACGTAATGAGATTGACACAGTAGGTAACTCCACTATATATATATATATATATATATATATATATATATATATATATATATATTTGATAACTAGGATGGTATCCACTTGTCCAAGATCCTTCATTTTGAATACATAAGACAAAAACTTCTTTATTTCAGTTACACCTTCCATTTTATTACTTATTATTAACATGTCATCAATATACAAACAAATAATAATTACACAGTTACCATTAACTTTAGAATATATGCATTTGTCAGATACACTATGCATGAAACCATGAGATAATACTTTTGAATCAAACTTCTCATGTCACTGTTTAGGTACTTGTTTTAATCCATACAAAGATTTACTCGGTCTACAAACTTTCTTATCATTTCTTAGTAAAACGAACCCTTTGGGTTGTTGCATGTATACTTCCCTATTGAGGTCACCATTTAGGAAAGTAGTCTTTACATTCATTTGGTGGATGTAAAGATGATTTTTATAGATACTAATGCAAATAAAATCCTAATGGATGTTATCCTAGCCACTGAAGAATATTGTCAAAATAATCTATCCATTCTTTTTGTCTAAACCCCTTAGCTACTAATCTAGCTTTAAAGGTTTGGATAGTTTCATTAGTATGATATTTCTTCATAAATACCCACTTACAAGCTATGGGTCTAGAACTTAGAGGTAAGTTCACTAGTTTCAATGTTCAATTTGACACTATAAATTCCATTTCATCGTTAATGACTTCATTCCAAAAAGTTAAGTCTCAAGAAGACAACCTCACTGAATATTTTAGGGTTATCTTCTATAGTCATTACTATAAGTATCTTCCTGATAACATTTTCTCCATCACCTTCTACGAGATGAAAAAAGATACGCTGAGAGTCTATCTAATAAAAGTCAAGACTCTTTTTTACTCTTACCCTCTAGCTCCTACGAGGTTTACTTGGAGCTTTCACTTCTTGTGGAGCTTTACCCACTGGTTCTCTACTCGGAGTTTGGACTTCGTTATTCTTTGATTCTAAGGATATTGATTTCTCAAAGAACTTAACGTCTTTGAATTCTATAATAGTGTTAGATGGTAGGTATAGGAGTCTATATGCTTTGTTATTTTGTGCAAACCATATGAAGGCACACTTTATAACTCTGGGTCCTAACTTGGTTATTTTGGGATCATAAGTCTTGCAATAAGTGAGACACCCCCACACTTTAAGATACCCTAGGTTAAGTTTTCTATCTTTATATATCTCATATGGTGATGTTTTATTTTTCTTAGAATGAATACTATTTAGAATGTGACACGCTGTAAGCAGTGCTTCACCCCATAGACTCAATGACAACTTTGCTTGTATTAGCATTGAGTTGATCATCTCTATTAATGTCCTATTCTTCCTTTCTGCTACACCATTTTGTTGAGGTGTGTATGGTGTAATACACTAGTCTATTAATCCATGTTCTTCACAAAAATTAGAGAATTCATTTGAGAAATATTCTCCCCATCCGTCACTGCGGAGAATTTATTTTCTACTTTCGCTTTATATACTTTAAACATATTTAGCGCTTCATCTTTGCTCTTTAATAGGTATACATGCATGTATTTAGAGCAATTGTCAATAAAGGTTATAAAATACTTTCTACCTCCACGAGTAAGAATGTTATTCAACTCACATATATCACTATGTGTAAGATCCAATACTTGAGATGATCTCTCGACACTTGAAAATAGTTTCTTTGTCATATTGGATCGTATGCACACTTTATATTTATCATTCTCATTATTTGTGTATGAGATTAGATAATTCTTAGGCATGAATTCTAAGGTACTATACCATATATATGCTAATCTTCCATGCCATAATGCAACAGATTTAACCATATAAGCAGAAGTGCTACTTTCATTCAATGAAAATTTAAGCATTTCGTTACAAGCATATCCCTTTCTGACAAAATTTTCATTCCTTGACAGAATTAGTTTGCCTGACTCGTACAGTACCCATATTCCAGGTTTTCCTAGAAGATCCCTGAAAACTAAGTTTCTCATCATGTCTGGGATATACAACACATTTTTAAGATTATATTCTTTCCAGAGGTAAATACTAATTCTATGGTTCCTTTGCCAACGACCTTTGATTAGACTTCATTACCCATTTAGACTTCTTGACCATTAGTCACATCCTCATAGGTTTTGAAAGTTGATTTGTCGTAGCAGACATGTACTGTAGCTGCAGTATCGTACCACCAACCGGGAACTTTACCATGGACGCACCAGCAGCTGCTCTCGATCACACTTCAGCACCCATATCGCAGGAAGATCTCCTCTTGCGCATCAAGAATCAACAGGCATAGATTTTGGAAAGGTAGTCACGTCTTGAGTAGATGGTCCAGTCCATGGGAGAGGGATCCACTCACTTTAGCGGTCGGTTCAGTGGATTGCTGCTCACCTATCGTGCCAACAAGACAATGTCGTTGAGCCCCAGGCCTCCAGATAATTTTAGCTTTGTATCTTCTTTTTTCTTCTCTTCTTTTTCTTTTCGGATATGTATGTGTGTCTTTTGATGGATGGTGATAGATGTTGGGCTCTTGACCAGGTTTTTTTTTTTTTTTTTTTTACATGACTAGTACTTTCCTAAATTTATAAAAATTCACTTATCACTTTCCTTTATGCTTTATAGCTAAATCTGGGGGTTCTAGCCTCATTTGCCTTGGTAATTTAAGTTTTAAAATGTTGTTGTATTCTCCATATCACATGTTTACACCTTAAATTACCCTTGGTCATTCCTGTTTTTCATTAGTGCACTTTAAATGACCTTAATTAGCATGCTCCATGATTTACATGATAATATGCATCCTTACCCCATGTTAGTATAAACTTTTATAATTGGTAAAATTATGACTTGTAGAGTTGTTTCGTATATGATTGGTATGTCTATTTGGAACTAACTCTTTGTCAAATGCTGACAAAAAAGGGGAGAAAGATCAAATCCCACCAAAACATGCATTCTCTTATATAGGGTTGTTTGTTGTTATTGTAAGTTTGATCGGGGAAGCAATTATGGGTGAGCAATGCAAGTGTTACATGTCTTAGTGTATCGAGTTGTAAATCCTTTATATTTGACATGTAATATTTATTAGTTGTTTTGATATGTCATTGGTATGGACTATGACATGGTCTTAGTTTTAGTTTTTTTTTTTCATGTAATTGACAAAGGGGGAGATTGTTAGTGCACTAATGTTTGTACCCTATTTGTCAATCACGTGAGTTGTTGTGTCAAAAAGTTGGTTGAGCCTTTTGAAAGTGAAGACCGAAGTCACAAGCTAAGCTGGAACGTCAAGAAGCATTGAACAAGTAAAAGTAACGCCTTGGTGACCCTAACCATAAACCAAAAACAATGCGACCTTAGATGATCTTAAGAACCCAAATTGGCAAGAGCTTTGGTGATCATCTCATAAACCGTAGAGCCTAAAACTTGTACTATTATATTGGTTCAAGATGTTTTGAGTTGCTGAAACAACTACACAAATTCAGCAACCTTTAGTCCCACTAAATGAATTCTCTGTCCCATTGAAACTGACCAAAATGAAACAGTGAGGTTAAAGCTGAAAAACAACCTAATTCGGTCCCACCGAATTCATACTCTGGTCTGACCGAAAAATGATGAAAACTTTCCAGCAGGTTTCGGTCAAAATTCGGACCGACCGAATCATAATTCAGTGCGACCGAACATATTTCGGCGCGACCGAATAATCACTCGGTGCAATAAAAAAACTAACCGTTTAAGATCCATTGGGACTTTTTCTTTATAATTTGGATCTTTGTAGAGATTATGAATTTTGGCATTTTAGAGACCCTAGTGCATCCCAAGCTTAACCAAACATCCTATACTTTATCCAAATGAGAATCATGCTCTCTTCTTAGTGATTCTTTGCTCTATTGAGCATTCTAAGCTCCTCTTTAAGAAGAACATGATCTCAAGCCTTCTCTAGAATATAAACACCATCCTTATTGGTAAATCTATAGTGTCTATTAATCTCTAAAGTGTTCATCCAGGTGAATCCCCTACACATCTTAATTTTCCATTAATTATAAGAGATTCAACCAAACCTCCCGCCACCTTAGTCATCGCATATAAACACTACATGTAAGGTGTTTAATCGTAGAGCTGAAACCTTGACGAAACTATGACATTATGATCGGGGGAGCATCAGAGAGCTGATTAAAGCACGGGAGAGTGAAGATCAAGCAACCTAAGAAGGCGCTACAAAAGGGGCTCAATCCGAAAAGTAGGTTGTCAATTGTAAGAGTCTAAATTAAGTCTCTTTCCTTGTGTAGGATTGAGGCTAAGAGTTTACAAATCCAAATCGAACTAGGTCCTTTCATAAGACCTTAGCCTTTGTGTAGGGCCTAAATCCTTAGGTTCTTGTGCAGGGCCTAAACCTTTGGGTTCTTGTGTAAGACCTTGACTCGGGAGTAAAGTCTAAATTTCAAGTTCTTGTGTAGGACCTTGGCTCGGGAGTAGAGCCTAAATTTAGAGTCCTTTTGTAGGGCTATAAAGGTTAGAGGTGAACATGATTTAAAACCTTCGATAGTGAAATCCAGTATACTCATTAGTTGAGTGCGTCCACCGGGAGTGAGTAGGTAAGTAATCGAACCACTATATATAATTGTGTTTGGGATTGTCACTTGCGCACTTGTTTAATTATGAATATGTGTTTGAATATTTAATTATACATACATGATTAGATGAATGCTTAGTGATTGAATAGGTAGCACATCCCACATACACACATACAATATCTTTCTAGAATAGTTGCTTATTTGCAAATCCCTTGTAGTCTATGTGATTGGACCCTTTATTGGCTTGGAAACTTTATAGTTAATATTGTCTTGCTTAGTTCAATTGTTAATTAGTTTAAATTAGAAAATTTGATTTTAAATAGGCATAATTTTTAAATAGATCTTAATCACCCCCTTTATGACTTAGTCTTCATTTCTTAGCTCTGCCTAGCTTCCGCAAGTGCAGCCGTGGTAATCACACTGTGTCCCTTGTACAAACCAAAATAAGCAATCCAAATGCAACAATTTCTTCAGTATTTCAAACAAATACTCTCAGGAAGAACTATGCAAACATAATTGTACAAAAGAGAACACTCAAAACACATGCACATATGAAAATTAGTAAAATGAAGGAATTTCTCATCTAGAAATAAGTAACAGAATTCTTTTTAGGAATTTCAAATTAGATCAACCGAATCACTGATCTCCGTGTCAGGAATTTCATGAAATTAATCTAACTTAATATTTATCTGCTGCAAATACATCCAAATTGATTCCTTCATCAAAAGCAGCATCGATCCACAATAAACAACTTGAGGATTCTTAGGAATATTTAAAAAAAATTGAGGACTAATTAGAAGTATACCTTAATCAAGCTTAGTTCCACTTCATCAGTGAAACAACCCACCTTGCAATTTAGGCAAAGCACAAAAGAGGAAGCGTGTTAAGCAAGCACTGGTTTCCATGCCTTTCTAACTCCATATCATTGGTATGTATCGAATGCGAGCAGTTTGGGACAGAGAAGGGAACAACATTAAGAAGGTTCTAGTTTCATAAAATGGTTGTGATTTGCATAGAGTGCATCCAGTCAATTGCTTTTTAGATAACTTTCAAGCAGACAATATACATATAAATGATTGTTTTTTAACCCATAATTGCACAAATTATTTACTGAAGGAAAATTCAATAGATCTTTAAAAAGAATGAAAAAAAGAAAGAGAAAAAAGAAAGAAAGAAAGAAAGAAGAATACTCTTGAAGAAAGGTCAAAGATATTTGCAAGCATGCACCCTACCTAGTTGTTGATCATATTAAAGGACCGTAATGTTGAAAAATGACATCTCAACATTCAGCAGTTTGAGATGATTCTTTTCATCAATCTTTACTATAATAATAAATATATATTTTTTTGATAGGTAAGCTGGTTTTGAACCTGAGACCTCAATATTGAAAAATGACATTTCTACTGTTAGCTAAAGGCTCAAACACATCTTGTGTAGCAAGAAAAGCATCAATCACCATTGAAGCTCTCTTATATATAAAAAAAATTAATTAAAAAAGGTTAATACCTGTTATACTTGTAGTGGATTTTCTTTCTCGACCCTGTAGTAATGGTCATTTTTCACACCGGGAACAAATTTAGATGATTGTGGCCATGCTTTTTTATGCCCTTTTCATTTAGTTGCAACCCGAAGCCTCTCCTCTCTTCTTCTTCGATACTGGTCGTCATCGCGGTAGCGCATGGGCTGCCATTAATGTTGGCATAAAACCTCAAAAAGAAAAAAGAAAAAGAAAAGTTGGCCACTATTGATCTTCAGTACCAGCGCCAACAGCCTCTGGATGGTGTCCCCTGTTGAAACCCTCGTCGTTCTTTTACCGTTGTGAATAGCTGCAATGGGTTTTATAAAACATTTTTCTAGTCACCTACTATTTGCCATCCTTCACAGTGGGATCAAATTCAGATGGCCGTGGTCATGCTTTTTTGACACCTACTAAGGTTGATACCTCCGTGATGCAAGACATGCAAGGATCTGTCATCGAGTTGTAGAACTGGATTTTGGGAAGAAACCCTCTGTTTCACTAGTGGATTTTCACTAGACGGGTGATGGTTTCATAGCCACAGGGAAGATGGTTGCATGACCATAGAGCGAGAAAGAGATGGGATGGGTAAGCTATTGAGAGAGAGAGAGAGAGAGAGAGAGAGAGAGAGGGTGAGGGCAAGGGGCTACGAGATCTTGAGAGAAGGAAAGAGCATGAGAGCTAAAATAGATGAAGAGAGAATCCAATGAATATATTTTTATTTTTTTATTTTTACATTTGAAAGGGTTTAAAACCGTTCCAAATTAGGAATAGCCTAAAGCCATTACTAAACCAAAGATATAATTGTTCCAAAATTATGATTTTGGTGTAGTGTGCCTTATGTGTGAATTGAATCAAGTGAAGTAATTGAGATATATTTTGGTTTATGAATGATGAATTAATCACTTTATTATCCGGATGTATATGATATGACTTTGATTTCAGTTATCTAATTAAATTAAGCAAATTAGATATTAAGAATGGCTATAAGTGGATCCTTGGCGCTCTAGTGTTTTATTTTTATTGATTTTCCTATTTACTTTACCCAATCACAATATTATTTCTTATAATCCAATTCAATAATTAGTTTTAGATTTAATTCTAGTCCTTGAGGATTTGATCTCGGTCTCATTGAATTAAAACTACATCATAGCCTTGCACTTGGGGTTGTCATCCTTTTGGATTGATCAACTCACTCCTCAACTAACCTATATCCATGTAAGTTCGAGGCGTCACTAAACACTGAGGCATATAAAGTTATCCACATGGCAACCATGGTCATCATGATCATCCTAATCCCATCCATATTACTAATGGATTTGGGCCCATAATAGTTTTTTAGGTCACATACTCCAACATGGTCAGCCTCGTTAATACCCCTATGGCTACCTTTCCTCCTAACGAGATCCACAATTAATTCCAACCTCCCGCGACTGGGTGCCTTGTCCAACAACCTCCCCTAACGAAAGCTACATTCACCCCTCCCCCCAATCAAGGGAGGTTAGATGTTGAGAGTAAATAGTTGAGGGAAGTCGAAGACTAGAGTTGAGGTTGGAGGTAGATTGAAGATACGAGAAAATTTCAAAAGATGACTAATTGAGGCGTTGGATGCTTACACCAACACATTTTGGGCTAAGTTATGGCCTTGTCTTAGAGAAACCGTGTCCTTAGGTCCTCCAATCTTTTGATACTTTGGGCCATGCATGCTGACTATGGAAGGAGTTGCCAGAATTTCTTCAGTTGCATGCTATGATGGTTACGAGTCTGGTAAGGCTACAGACATTGTCTTATGGGTTGCCATTGTTGTGCAAGGCCAAGTGAGAGTTAGACTACGATGGGTGACTATTTTTTGTTTTTAAAGCATTTGACATGAATGCTGCTCTTAGGCATAATTGTGGAGACAGGCATTTTGGTCGCCTTTTTTGTTGTTTCGAGCTATTGGTGCTCTTTTTATTTTATTTTATTTATGGATTTTGTATTTTTATTTACTCACGAGAGAATAACACTAGGAGTGTGCTAATGTGACTAGGGTTTTCTGACTTTAAAAGATTTCCTTGGTGATGTTACACCTTACAAGTTGAGTAGACCGGTCCTTGGGTATGTGCTTTGTGTCGGATTTTCTATTCTCGTATTTCTTTCATACTTTCTTTACAGAGATATTGTATAAATATATAGAGATATTAACAATCCTATTCTTAGCTATACATAGATATTATACAATCAATCAATGAGTTGTACAATATATAATCTTTCTGATTTTCTCTTAATTGACAACTCATTGATTGATTTGACAACTCACGCCAACACTCTCTCTCAAGTGAAAGCATCCAAATCTTCAATGCGCAACTTGTTTAGTGAGTTGTAGAAATCCTTGCTTGATACGACCTTTGTAAGAATATCCACCAGTTGGTCTTCGGACTTCATGAATGGAAACCGAATTATTTTAGCTTCGAGATTTTCTTTGATAAAGTGTCTGTCAACCTCCACGTGTTTGGTACGATCATGCTGGATCGGATTGTGAGCAATGGCGATAGCTGCCTTGTTATAACAAAAGAGGTCCATCTCAGATGTAGGAGCAAACCCAATTTCAGTTAGAAGTCTTTTGAGCCACAGGAGTTCACAAAGTCCTTTAGCCATTCCATGGAACTCTGCTTCAGTACTTGATAATGCCACCACTTTTTGCTTCTTACCTCTCCACGTAACAAGATTCCCTCCAACAAACATGAAGTATCCTGAGGTGGATCTTTTGTCTATGGTATTCCCTGCCCAATCTGCGTCTGTATAACCATTAACTCTGAGATGATTATTTTTCGAAAACATAAGCCATTTTCCCGGAGAGGATTTTAAGTATCGTAAAATCCGGATCACCGCCTCTATATGATCCTTACTAGGTTGATGCATGAATTGACTTACTACACTCATTGCGTAGGCAATATCTGGACGAGTATGAGAGAGGTAAATAAGTTTACCAACTAATCTCTAGTACCTTCCTTTGTCCGTTAGCATTTGGCTTGGATATTCTCCGAGCTTGTGGTTCTGAATGATTGGACTGTCTGCTGGCTTACAATCCAACATTCCAAGCTCACATAGTAAGTCTAATATATATTATCGCTGAGAACCTATATTCCCAGGAAATATTTGAGTCCTCCTATATTTTTCATCTCGAACTCGGCAGCTAATTGTTTCTGAAGCTTAGTGATTTTCTCCTTATCATCTCCTGTAATGATCATATCATCGACATATACAATTAAAGCTGTTACCTTGCCTCGTTGGTGCTTCAGAAATAATATATGATCTGAATTACTTTGGTGGAAGCCATATTTCTTCATTGCCAGACTGAACCTCTCAAACCATGCTCGAGGTGATTGTTTTAATCCATACAGTGCTCGCTGCAATTTGCACACAACTTCAACTTTTGAAGATGCTATGTAGCCTGAAGGAGTATCCATGTAGACTTCCTCTTCAAGATCACCATGGAGAAATGCATTCTTTACATCAAACTGGTGCAATGACTAGTCCAAGTTGGCTACGAGAGATAATAGGACCCTGACTGTATTTAACTTGGTTACCGGCGAAAAAGTTTCTTGATAATCTATGCCATATGTCTGAGTATATCCCTTTGTGACTAGTCTTGCCTTGTATCGTTCTATAGATCCATCTCCCTTGTGTTTAACAGAGAAGACCCATTTGCACCCGACTGTTTTTTTTTTCCTTTGGGCAATGGAACCAAGGTCCATGTTTGATTCTTTAGTAGTGCTCCCATTTCTTCCTCTATTGCTTGTATCCACTTGGGATCAGCTAAAGCTTCCTGAACTGTAGTGGGAATATGACATGCGGACAACTTGTGTGAGAATGCCTTAAGAGGTTCAGGTAGCTTTTCGGTGGAAACATAGTTGACAATTAGATACCTCAACCTTCTCTCTTCAATGTCTGGAGAGTATCTGTTTGGTGACTTGCCACGGTTATTTCTGAAAGGTAAGGTATACCTAACAGACGTATCTATGTTATTCATAAATGAGGATGTAGTGAAATTGCTTACCTCAGGAATATTCTCAGGAGATGGGTCTGCAGGCACTGAGAGATGGGGGGATTCGGGTTCTTCTCCTGATGATGTGAGCTCAGTTGCCGAAGGCCCTCTAGATTCAGAGGATATGTTAGGCCCTGAAGATGTATTTGTCGATTCCTCGTCAATAATTGGTGTGTCATTCCGATCTTCAAGCCAGTCAAAACTCAGCCAATTCAACTCTTTATCCAGTGTCTCCTCCTGAAGAGAAGAAGTGGATGCCGAAGGATAGAACGGTTCAGATTCCAAAAAGGTGACATCCATAGTCACATAGGTACGCTTGGTAGCAGGATCATAGCAGCGGTAGCCTTTTTGATGCGTAACATAGCCCAAGAAGAGGCACCGAAGGGCACGTGGGTCAAGTTTGGTGCGTTAGTTCTTAGGGGAGGTGCACATACGCCACACACCCAAATATGCGAGGAGAGAGCATTAGGGCCGTAGGTAGAGAGACCAAGGCTGACAGAGACTGTAATGGTCTTAAAATTTAATATTTTAGAAGGAAGGCGATTGATTAAATGTACGACAGTGGTAATAGCATCGGGCCAATGTCGTTTGGGAACATGAGCGCCTAGAAGGAGAGCTCGGGCAGTCTCAAGAATATGCCGATTCTTCCATTTAGCGACTCCATTTTGCTGAGGAGTCTGAGGACATGAGGTCTCGTTAATAAGACCATGTTGTTGAAAATATGAATGAAAGTGGTGATTAATATATTCACCACCATTGTCAGAGCGAAGAATCCGAATATGAGCGAAAAACTGGGTCTGAACCATGACATGAAATGACTGAAAGATACAAAACACTTCATCCTTATGTTTCATCAAATACAGCCAGGTCATCTGGGTGCAATCATCAACAAATATCATAAACCATTGTACACCAGATATAGTAGATAAAGGAGAAGGTCCCCATATATCAGAATGAATTAAAGCAAAAGGTGTATCACCTTTATTCATACTTAATGGATAACTAGCACGATGACTTTTGGCTAAAATACAAATATCACAGTGAAATTCAGAAGTCTCCACATTAGAGAATAAATCAGGAAATAAATGTCGTAAATACTCAAACAACGGATGTCCCAAACGACGATGCCACAGCCAAATCTGTCGAGCCTTAGAACCAAGTGTAGAAGACGTATAATGCGCACGACCCAAACTGAAATCTTCCATGTAGTATAATCCCCCCCTCTTAGTACCACGCCCAATTATCTCCTTAGTGAGAATATCCCGAATAAGACAAAAATCGAAAAATATTAGCAACACACAATTTAGATTTGTAGTAACTTGGCTAACAAATAATAGTTTGTGAGATAAAGAGGGAACAAGTAAAGTGTTGGGTAAATGAAGAGAGGATGATAGGGTTACAGATCCGGCTCCTGTGACAAGTGAGGTCACTCCATTAGCATTCGCAATGCTGGTGCGCCTTGGAGGTGAGTGATGGGAGAAATTTGTGGGATCAAACGTCATATGATCCGTGGCCCTAGAGTCGAGGAGCCAATCACTATTGTCCACATCATGACGACGACTAAGCAAGGCATGACAAATGTTACCTAGATCCGCAGGAGAGAAGTCCGATTTAGGTGAGGCAGTAGCTGTGGGTGGGATGAGAGAGAGATAAGGTTCGGCTGCTGCCACAACAACCTCTCCCGTGCCATCAGCCGTACCGTCTCATTTTTTTTTCTGGCTTGAAGCTCGTGCCACCAATCGGGGTACCCATGCAACTAGAAGCAGTTTTCACGTGTATGCTTCGTGTTACCACAATGAGAGCATCTGAGACCATTGGATGAGGTAAGAGCTTTAGAGGAAGATTTCCCAGTATGCTGAGAAGTCAATCCAGACAGTACAAGCTTTAGGCCTTTCGAAGCAAGCACCGCCCCTGGAGGTGGTTCGTGGTCGCCAGCGTTCATCACCACCTGGCGAAGAGCCTCCCTGCGGACATGGGCATATGCTTGCTCCACGGTGGGAAACGGGTGCATCTGCAACACGTTGCTGCGAATATTGTCCAACCTGTCATCAAGACCATCCAAGAATACATAGACCCGATCTTCTTGGAGAAGATTATTATAACGTTCAATATCGGCAGGGCACTCCATCAGATTGGGACATCGAAAATCAATCTCACGCTAGAGGCCTTGCAAATCGGTGTAATATTTTTTCAGGGAGCCACCCGCTTGGTAGAGACGTAAGACGCGCTGCCGGAGATCATAGACTTGAGAGGTATCGCCACCATCACAATAGGTGGTAGCAACTGAATCCCAAACAATTTTGGCTGTGGGAAATCGAATGAAATTGTCGATTAACGCCGGATCCATGGAGTTAATCAGCCATCCTTGACAATGACATTGTTAGTACGCCATTTGCGGAAGGACAGATCTATCGGAGATGGCAGAGGTAACTCGCCATTGATGTAGGCCAACTTGTCTTTACCGGAGATGTACATCGCGACAACTTGGGACCAAAATCATAATTGGAACCATCCAAATTGATGCCGATCGGGACATCTGCAGGTTCAGAAAGCACGGTCAGGGCCTGAGCTTTGGACAGAGCTTCAGCCATTTTTGTGGTGAATATTTCATAGAAGAGCGTATTATGGTCGATGGAGGAGTCACTGGACTTCGTCGGGGTTTCGGTGTCTCCCATATGTGAAGGTGGTGATGGAAGAAGGCAATGAACAAGGGTTAGACGTAAACCAAGAGCCAGAAATTGACTAGCTTTGATACCATGTCAGATTTTTCATTCTCGTATTTCTTTCATACTTTCTTTACAGAGATATTGTACAAATATATAGGGAGATTAACAACCCTATTCTTAGCTATACATAGATATTATACAATCAATCAATAAGTTGTACAATATATGATCTTTTTGATTTTCTCTTAATTGACAACTCATTGATTGATTTGACAACTCATGCTAACACTTTAGTGGTGAATGGCTCCCCTTTCACAAACTAAGTTATAAAAAGTAGAAGTGCTGAAAAATGCAAGAAATTAAATGGAAGTAAATACTAAACTATAAAGTCCTTGAAATGTAAGACTCGAATTAAATTCTCTAAATTTTTTAGAAATTAAACATTTTGAATTGAGCCTGGCTAGTGGCTAGTTATCCCGAGTGGAGTCACTAAACTATGAAATGCGTGCGAAGGCACCCCACTCTCTTCGATTTGTGGTGGGTAATCGGATATCCGTATCCAATCCATTGGGTAATCGGATAATCAAGTATAATTATTTACATATGGAGAAAGTTCCATATCTGCATCCAAATTTCTTGGGTTGGATGTCATATTTTCGGGTAAATGAACGCACGTTACCAGTCCTAATCATACATGAACGTCACCTAGGAGCAAAAACCGGACAACCCACTCTTAGGTGGGCCATGCATCTGCACTAAGTTGGACCGTTGCTTGTCCACTGACTTCAACAGTGTAGCTGACCGTTGTATAAATATAAATGCTAATATCAATGAAAAGTGCATCAAGCTCCCAACGTGGTCTGATAATTTTACATAGTATCTAGGGGTGTACACGAACCCAGTTAGCTCGGTTAGCTCGCTCGACTCGACTCAAAAAAGCTCTGTTCGACTCGGTTCGAAGCTGACTTCGAGCCAAGTCGAGCTGATTTTTTGAGCTCGAAAAAAATTTGAACCGACTCGGATCGAACCCTTACTTGAATCGGACACAGATCGAACTAGTTCGGTGACTTGGTTACTTTGATATTGACATTGCTCACCAAGTGTTTGATGAAATGACTCAACGAAGTGTCGGCTAGTGGCAATGAAGGTATGTATATGAAACAAATTCCATTTTCCTTGATTTTGATGTTGCATAGAAGGTGTTTGATGAAATACTTGTAAATAGCTACTGCGGTTTTAAATACTGTGAGAAATTGAATGTGCACTGCATGTGTTTGTGAAAATGCCGTAGATGCTTGATTTTGGCTCGAACTGGCCTGAGTTACTGATTGAACCGAGCCAAGCTAGCCAGTCAGGCTTGAAGACCAAGCCGAGCCGAGTTCGAGTTGGGGTTAGCTAGTGGCCGAGCCAAGTCGAGCTGAGGCTAGCTCGACTTAGTTCCACCTGGTGTACACCCCTAATAGTATCAGAGTAATCTTGACTATTGATACCATGTTCAGCTTATCAAATCTTGATCCACAACGTTCAGATTCCCGTTGGACCTGTCTATTCTCTCCAGCAGTGTCTACCAGCGATTTAAAATAGTTGGGACCGGTCTGGGCCGAGGTCTATCCAAGCTAGGCCCGCCGAGTAGAACCTTGGCCCAAGCTTGACCTGCGCCAACAACGAACCAACATTAGTAGGCCCGAGCCTGGCCCAGGATGTTCATACCCGGTTCGAACCCAAGTCTGGCTCGAGCCCAAGCCCGACCCTATAGGCTATGCATTCTGAAATGCCTATCCGTGATGCGTGTGCGCATGCCCACAACTAGACTCCCACGTTAGTTTGGTGCAATTTATAGAACAGCTAAGACTCTTCAACTATACGCTGGGTATAGTTGTATGGCAATCTGGACTGTCCAAACCACTGACCCGACAGTGGATGAGCATCACCCAAAGTATATACTGTGAAGATAGTGTTGACTATCTGAATTTTCCCTTTGAATTTGGACCGTTCAGTATTTTCTTTCAACCAACTATTAATAGCTGTTAATTGTATGGTCAGGAATAGTTTACTAGTGAGATTTTAGAGCTATGCTCCCTTCATAATGGGACCCACATATTTATTGGTTTGAATAGCTGTATGTTCGTGCCATGCGTCGGAAGCATGAGTCACTACCAGTTTTTAAATGGTGCAAAACTAACATGGGCTTTTTCTTCTTCCATGAATCACGGACACGGATTGGGCGGCCCCAACCGGAGGAATTTCCTGCTAGGTGGGGTCCACAATGAAGTTTGTGAGGAATCCAACCCCGTCCATCCGTTTTGACAGCTCAAGTTAGAAGAAACTAAAAAATGAGGGAGATCCAAAGCTCAAGTAGGCCACACGATAAGAAATAGTGGGGATTGAATGTCCACCGTTGAAACATTCTTAGAGCCACAAAAGTCTTGTATAAGGCTAACATTTTCCTATTTTCAGTTCATCCCAGTGGGAATGACCATATGAACGGTTTAGATGAAATACAAACATTATGGTGGGTCCAGGAAGGTTTCAACGGTAGACATTTCTCTCCCTGCTTTTTCCCTTGGTGTGGCCAACTTGAGTTTTTTTATCTAACTCATTTTCGAGCTCATGTCCTTGAATGATCTGAAAAAACGGATGGACGGGGGAGATTTCTGACAAACATCACTTTGGCCCCAACTAGCACGAACTTCCTGCGGTCGATGGAGGCATTCTGCGTCCGCACTCTGGCGATTGAAGGATCTCTCCACACTGATCACTTATCATCATGAACATCCGAATTATATGGCCTCACTTATGATATCTACATGAAATCCAAACCGTGAATTTGGTGGGTATCCTCAATTTCACCGTGCATACTCGGGATCATCCCGATTCAAATCTCAAGTGGGACACACCAAAGAGAACAATTTACACTAACTCTTACAACCTATATGTTGACTTGCTGCGGCCCATTGAAGTTTTGTGTTTTGCAATTGAGTTGTTCTTTGGCTTTTCATCATTGTGGGTCACACTCATACCTGATGATTAGGTCACACTGGCTTAGATGATGATGGGCGCCCTCCCTCCCACGAATCAGGCTCACCTGATGAAAAACTCAGATCTCAAACACATGTCACATTGTGACACGTGCCCTTGTATAGATGCATACGCCTCCTGTTGTGGAATTAGCGAAACTCGTGGAATACATCCCGATATATTACAATATGATACTTTGGAGTTTGGCATTTGAATTTGTGTAGTTTTCCAATCATCCGAACTGTTTGCACGGTGAGCTGGTCTCACCTTACATGATGACAAATAAGAAATAAAATGGACGGTCAACATACTCTTTGTATAATTTCATCAAAGGGTTAAAGTATTCAATTGAAGGGACTTTTAAAGCCTCCCCATCCAAAAGAAGCCCTACCATAAAAACGGTATGAGTTTGAAAAGAATCAGATTCCAATGAATAAAGACCACCCACGCGTCATTCTCTATTATATAATATTACTTCCGCACATAACATGTCTGACTATGTCATTTTCTCGGGCCAAACCCCACAAAGCATTTAGAGCTCATTGATGGGGCTATCAATGGGCTGGGCTGGGCTGGCCAGTTGGATTTCTGGACTAGGTCTGGGCTTGGGCTGAACACTTGACTGAGGGTCATTTATTAATGGTCTAAGCTTGGGCTTTCTTAAGAGACCCAAAGCCCGACCAGTCTCAGTCCGTGTAGGATTTCAAGTGCATATTGTCAAATAACATGCACGGGCATGATTAAAGAACATGTGCAAGTCAAGCCCTTAAAATAAAATCAGACTGCATATTCACCTTGGGTCGGCTTAGTGATGATTTGTTCTGGCTTTCCATGGGCCCGGGATGTTCTCGAGCCTAGATTTTACTTTATGGGCTTGACTTGGACAGACCTCAGAACAGGCCGACGTCTTTCTAATCCTGGTAGGAATGGCCGTTAAGGGACAAAACTGAGATCGGCGTGTGATGATTTTGTGCGACCTGAGCTCGAGTCTAACCCAGGCCCAAGCCCATACTGATGTCGTGCCCCATCACGCATGATATATGACATATGACAAAAGTGTCATTGATGTCGGAAATAGGCCTGGCCAGGCTAGCAAGCTATTAAATGAAGCCTGTGTAGAAGCCGGCAGTTAACGGGCTTAAATTTTAGGCTCAAGCCCATTCCTCTGGCCTAGTTTTCCAGCCCGGGCCTGGAGAGAAGAGGCCTGGCGAGAAAGTAAGAAGTCTCTGCAACAGCTGTTATAGGTAGCTGGAGCAACAGATGAGCTCTTGACCTAAACGTTGATATCCACATTGCCCATCAGTTTTTGAAATCCACACTCGCCATCAGTTTCTCAACCCTATTCTCACCGTACATAACAAAATATTATCGATTTCCGATGACCGGCTTAGATGGCATATAAAAAAAAATAACAGTGGCCCAGTAAAGGTTACTATGGTGGGCGTCCCCATCCACACTGTCGCCCCTGGTGCAGCCTACCTGAGTTTTAGATCTTCAGGGGTTTGGGGCATGGGTTATCGAAAGAGGTGTTGCGGCGGATGTTCGGAGCCGTTCAAGGGATAAGAACAACATGATTAAGCCTTAAAAAAGCTAGAATAATCTTTAGAGATTAAGAGAGTCGATCCATGATGGGCTTACATCCTAAAGCCATCCACATTGCTAAACAGGCAGACTGCGATTTCACTTTGTAGTCTGAAATCTGAGACATTCGCTAGGTGTGGCGCACCATGTACACTTTCGGTCACGAAATAGTGCTGGCCCACTTTTCAGGTAGGATTGACGTGCACGTCCTAGGAATGTGCTGGTAAATTCCTCTTAGCTGTCCTTCTTCGCGTGGTCTTACATATGAGTAGCGGATCCTCGGTTGGCACCCCTCACTGTGGGGCCATTGTGATGTATGTTACTACAAGAAATATCATTTTAGGGCATGATCCAAAAAATGAAGCAGTTTCAAATCTCACACGTACCATATATAGTACAGGAAACAGCGGTGATTGACCATTAAAAACTTATTGTGTGCCACATAAGTTTTTAGGATCAAGACGATATTTGTGTGGTCTTTTTATGTAGGTGTCTATCATCTTATTAACAAGTTGGATGGCAAATAAACATTCTGGAATCTATGAAGCTTTTAAAGGTGGGGATGTGTGGACGTCAGATTCCGAGTAGGAGAATTGACTCGCTTTCCATGGGTTGCCTCTCTCAAGAGCTTTCTGGTATTTAGGGGGTGTTATGTTTGACCAGAGTTGTCACTAACCAATTACTTCGATTATATAGTTAGTTAGACTTTATAGAAACACTTATGATCGAGAATCCGAACACTACAAGAAATACCATTTTTAGCGACGAAAATTTTCGTCTCTAAAAGTCAAATTTTCGCAGCTAAAATCTTTTAGCGACGAAAATTTTCGTCGCTAAAAGACCGATGTATAAGGGTTTTATCTGCGAAAAAACCAAATCGCCGCTAAATGTAAGCTTTTTAGCGTCGCCAAAAATATTTTCGAAGACTTTTAGCAGCGAAAATTTTCGCTGCCAAAACAATTTCCAAGACTTTTTAGCAGCGAAAATTTTCGCTGCAAAAAAAATTCCAAAACTTTTTAGCAGCGAAACTTTTCGCCGCCAAAAAAATTTCCAAGACTTTTAGCAGCAAAATTTTGAAAACTTTTAGCAACGAAAATTTTCGCTGCCCAAAAAATTTCCATGACTTTTAGCAGCGAATATTTTCGTCGCTAAAAAATATTTCCAAGACTTTAGCAGCAAATATTTTCGTTGCAAAAAATTCCAAACTTTTAGCAGCGAAAAGTTTCGCTGCCAAAAAAAATTCCCATGACTTTTAGCAGCGAAACTTTTCGCTGCTAAAAATAAATTACAAAACATTTAAACTTTTAGCTACGAAAATTTTCGTCGCTAAAAGTCTCTTTTTTTTATATATACAGCTCAAAATTTCGCACAAAATTCTTGATATACACCTGTTAACAATATATTTCATCATATTCATCTTGATATACACCTGTTATACAATATATTTCATCATATTCACATTCACATCCATCTAAACCCAAACCCAAACATAAACTACATTCATCCAAACACAAACAGTCTTATTCGCATCACATTCATTCTCGCATAAATACATATAAGCTTAACATCATAAACAAAAATACCATAAACCTAAACCTAAACCTAAAACGTATAACCTAAACGTAAAACGTAAAACCTAAAACCTAAACCTTAACCTATAACATATAACTTATAACCTATAACTTATAAGTTTAGGTTTAGGAAATGGGGTTCGGATTCGGGATCGGGTTTAAGTGTGGTTAGGGAGTTGAGATTAGGATTAGGTGTAGGTTTAGGGATTTGAGAATACGTTAAGGTTTAGGTTTAGGAAATCGGGCTCGGGTTATAGGTTTAGGTTTAGGTTAGGTTATAGGTTATAGGTTAAGGTTTATGTTATAGGTTAAGTTTTAAGTTTAGGTTAATGTTATATAACTTTAGGTTTAGGTTATAGGTTTTGAGATTTGAGAATAGATTTAGGTTAAGGTTATAAGTTTAGGTTTAGGAAATCGAGTTCGGGTTCGGAATCGGGTTTAAGTTTTTTCAAGTTAAGGTTTAGGTTAGGGAGTTGAGATTAGGATTAGGTGTAGGTTTAGCTTTAGGGATTTGAGAATACGTTAAGGTTTAGGTTTAGGTTAAGGTTATAGGTTAAGGTTTAGCTTATAGGTTAAGTTTTAGGTTTAGGTTAAGGTTATAGGTTTAGGTTTAGTTTATAGGTTTTGAGATTTGAGAATAGGTTTAGGTTAAGGTTATAAGTTTAGGTTTAGGAAATCGGGTTTAGGTTTGGGTTTTCAAGTTTAGATTTAGGTTTAGGTTAGGGAGTTGAGATTAGGATTAGGTGTATGTTTAGGTTTAGGGATTTGAGAATACGTTGTTTAGGTTTAGGAAATAGGGTTCGGGTTTTAGGTTTAGGTTTAGGTTAGGTTATAGGTTAAGGTTTAGGAAATTGAGTTTAGGTTATAGCTTTAGGTTATAAGTTAAGGTTATAGGTTAAGGTTTAGGTTATAGGTTAAGTTTTAGGTTTAGGTTAAGGTTATAGGTTTAGGTTTAGGTTATAGGTTTTGGGATTTGATAATAGGTTTAGGTTAAGGTTATAAGTTTAGGTTTAGGAAATCAGGTTCGGGTTCGGAATCGGGTTTAGGTTTGGGTTTTTAGGTTTAGGTTAGGGAGTTGAGATTAGGTTTAGGTGTAGATTTAGGTTTAGGGATTTGAGAATACGTTAAGGTTTAGGTTTAGGAAATCGGGTTCAAGTTATAGGTTAAGGTTTAGGTTAGGTTATAGGTTAAGGTTTAAGAAATTTAGTTTAGGTTATAGGTTTAGGTTTAGGTTTAGGTTAAGGTTTAAGTTTCGGTTATAGGTTTTGGGATTTGAGAATAGGTTTAGGTTAAGGTTATAAGTTTAGGTTTAGGAAATCGGGTTCGGGTTCGAGATCGGGTTTAGATTTGGGTTTTCAAGTTTAAGTTTAGGTTTAAGTTAGGGAGTTAAGATTAGGATTATGTGTAGGTTTAGGTTTAGGGATTTGAGAATACGTTAAGGTTTAGGTTTAGGTTAAGGTTTAGGTTATAGGTTAATTTTTAGGTTTAGGTTAAGGTTTAGTTTATAGGTTTTGAGATTTGAGAATAAGTTTAGATTAAGGTTATAAGTTTAGGTTTATGAAATCGGGTTCGGGTTCGGGTTCAGGATCGAGTTTAGGTTTGGGTTTTCAAGTTTAGGTTTAGGTTTAGGTTAGGGAGTTGAGATTAGGATTAGGTGTATGTTTAGGTTTAGGCATTTGAGAATACGTTAAGGTTTAAGTTTATGAAATCGAGTTCAGGTAAGGTTTAAGTTTATGAAATCGAGTTCGGGTTATAGGTTAAGGTTTAGGAAATTGAGTTTAAGTTATAGGTTTAGGTTATAAGTTAAGGTTATAGGTTAAGTTTTAGGTTTAGGTTTAGGTTATAGGTTTTGGGATTTGAGAATAAGTTTAGGTTAAGGTTATAAGTTTAGGAAATCGGGTTTGGGTTCGAGATCGGATTTGGGTTTGGGTTTAGGAAATCGGGTTCGGGTTCGAGATCAGGTTTGGGTTTAGGTTTTCAAGTTTAGGTTTAGGTTTAGGTTAGGGAGTTGAGATTAGGATTAGGTGTAGGTTTAGGTTTAGGGATTTGAGAATACGTTAAGGTTTAGGTTTAGAAAATCGAGTTCAGGTTATAGGTTTAGGTTTAGGTTAGGTTATAGGTTAAGGTTTAGGAAATTGAGTTTAGGTTATAGGTTTAGGTTATAAGTTAAGGTTATAGGTTAAGGTTTAGGTTATAGGTTTAAGTTTAGGTTATAGGTTTTGGGATTTGAGAATAGGTTTAGGTTAAGGTTATAAGTTTAGGTTTAGGAAATCTTGTTCGGGTTCGGGATCGGGTTTAGGTTTGAGTTTTCAAGTTTAGGTTTAAGTTTAGGTTAGGGAGTTGAGATTAGGATTAGGTGTAGGTTTAGGTTTAGGGATTTGAGAATACGTTAAGGTTTAGGTTTAGGAAATCGGGTTCGGGTTATAGGTTTAGGTTTAGGTTAGGTTATAGGTTAAGGTTTAGGAAATTGAGTTTAGGTTATATGTTTAGGTTATAGGTTAAGTTTTAGGTTTAGGTTAAGGTTTAGGTTATAGGTTTTGGGATTTGAGAATAGGTTGAAGTTAAGGTTATAAGTTTAAGTTTAGGAAATCTAGTTCGGGTTCTAGATCGGGTTTAGGTCTGGGTTTTCAGTTTAGGTTTAGGTTAGGGAGTTGAGATTAGGATTAGGTGTAGGTTTAGGTTTAGGGATTTAAGAATACGTTAAGGTTTATGTTTAGGAAATCGGGTTCGGGTTATAGGTTTAGGTTTAGGTTAGGTTATAGGTTAAGATTTAGGAAATTGAGTTTAGGTTATAGGTTAAGGTTTAGGTTATAGGTTAAGTTTTAGGTTTAGGTTAAGGTTATAAGTTTAGGTTGAGGTTGTAAGTTTTGAGATTTGAGAATATGTTTAGGTTAAGGTTATAAGTTTAGGTTTAGGAAATCAGGTTTAGGTTCGGATTTTCAAGTTTGAGTTTAGGTTTATGTTAGGGAGTTGAGATTAGGTGTATGTTTAGGTTTAGGAAATCGGGTTCGGGTTATAGGTTTAGGTTTAGATTAGGTTATAGGTTAAGGTTTAGGAAATTGAGTTTAGGTTATAGGTTTTGGAATTTGATAATAGGCTTAGGTTAAGGTTATAAGTTTAGGTTTAGGAAATCGGGTTCGGAATTGGGTTTGGGTTTGTGTTACAGAGATTCTAATTAAGAAACCACGGTTATAGAGAGGGAAGGTGTTAGGCACCCACTTCTCTTGTACACGCATATGGTCTTTATTTCACAAGATCTAACTAACTTCTGAGGAATAAGATTAATTCTCACATACAAAAGATTGAAATACAGTGCAATGATGATAACGATTAATCGGTTTGAAATTCTGATGGGCAAGATCTGATTGTATCAGCAAGCCACAGAGCATACATTCGAAATAACCAAGTGCAAGGTATGAAGTATGTAGAAATGTAATGTGTGGGATGTTTAACGATATGTTGATACTTACAAAAAAATGACGATTAACTGGATGAGTTTATAGTGGGTATGCTATGATTATATTAGTAAGCCACATCGCATACGTCTGCCAATTAGATATGAGAAAACGATGAAATATAATGCAATAATAGTATATTTAAGGAGCAAGGGGGTTAGGGAGGGAATGAGTGTTGCGTGATGCTAATGCTCTTTCTTAGATGCAATTGATAGAAACTTGAATGGTTGAATAGATGGTAATGTTGCAAAGGTAAGATTAAGTGGCTCGGATTAGGACTTGGCGGCTTAGGAGATTCAGACTCTGGCTAGGCTAGAACAAGGCTGTACTCTCTCTCTCTCTCTCTCTCTCTCTCTCTCTTTGATGGAGGGATGGAAAGAATTCTTGGACACTTGGGTGATTTTTGAATGCTTCCGGGATGCTTGAAATGGGAAGGGGAGGGAACTATTCATAACCTTCAAACTGGATTTTCTTGTAATTCTTGCAAAGTCCAGGGAAAAATGTGGTTGAAGGGTTATGATTGAAGATTGTTACATGACATCATCTCATGGGTTGGATAAGGTGGTAAAATGATAAATTTGAATAAGGATATGGACATTAGGGTAAATAGACATTAGTCGCATACTTAAAATCCATAAAAGAAGGGTTCCTCATGCTTCAAAAATGTCAGCCTGAAGAGAGAGAGTATCATGTGGATGGTGGCAACTGGGTTTTCACCGCTCTACACTTCAATCTCCCCTTTAGTAAGCCACCTCCCTTACTCGTGTGGAGGCTTTATTGTGAAGGGTGTTGCATTACTGTTGCGCATTGTATTCTGATTGGGTTTGATTTTTGGCTTTGATTCGGACTTAGTTTTTGACTTAATTAGGTGAGTTGATTGGAATGTTTGAACTGCGTAGGTTGACTGGAAGAATTGACTCAGTGAGTTGACTACGTGAGCTGACTCTCGAGTTGACTCAAGGCTAAGTTTTAGGTTCTTAGGGTATAGGATTAGATTGACTGGGTTGAATTGGGTTGAATTTAGGGTTTGAGATTAGGATTACTAGGGTTTAGGCCTCTAAGGTTAGGGTTTTTGTTGACCATCTATTGGTTCAAACTCAATTTGTTTATCAACCTGGGGTAGAGTGTCTACAAGATCCAATCATGATTGTTTCATGTGATGTGAACTACCTACGATTTGAGTCAACTTCAATTTTGGGATCATCCCCTGAAATGAGATTTCAAAATGGTTGGACAATGTGGTTTTAAGGCACATACATCAGTATGAACCCCATAGTTATGGGTCCCACCCACCTCAGGGGATCCGGGTCTCACCTAATCAGTTTCCATTTCCAAGTGGATTGGCCGGTGACCTAGCACCACCCAGCTAGGTGCTGAAAAAGCTCATGTGTTTTATCTAGGCTGTCCATTCATTCTGCAAGCTTATTTTAGAAATGAGCACAAAAATTACATAGATCCAAAGCTCAAGTGGACCATTTCACATTAAACGCCTACCTTGAAAACTTTTCGTGCCCACCGAAGTATTAGATATTTATGTTTTCCCTTTGTCAACAGTTGGATGGCAAATAAACATTGCAATGGGCTCTCAAGAAAGCTCCCAATGGTGCATGGTCCAACTGAGCTTTGAATCTGCTTCATTTTTGGGCTCATGCACTAAAATGAGCTGGCAACATGAATGGAAGGTCTGGTCAAAACACATGTGGTGGGGCTCACAGCTTTTCCACCATCCAGCTTGGTGGTGTTGGGACGCCACCACCCAATCCGACTCCGTTTCTGGACCACTAAACCTACAGGGGAACTACCTGATGATTGGCTTGGAGCTGGCTCACATATTCCTGTGACGTTGAGTGCAAAAAGGGAAAATGTGTATGATTCCTCATTCCTTGACAGTGGTGACTCATTCACCGTTAGTGCAATGATGACTAGGATATCTGCAGTGGGCGCAGATTAAGTGAGTTCAGGTTAACAGCTTAGCGGATGAGTCTCTAACTGTGGAGCCCACCTGTTGTATATCAAATCCGTCCATCAGTTTTTTCAGCTTATTTTAGAGCTTAGTCTCAAAAATAAACTACATAAAAATATCAACTGGACCACACCACAGAAAACAGTGGTAATTGAACACCAACCATTAAAAAATTCATAGGGGCCACCGTTCCGTTTATTTGCCATCCAACTTGTTAATAAGGTCACACAGACTTCCAGGAAGGGAAAATCACAAATATCTAGCCCACAAGAAGTTTTTAATCGTCAATGACCACTAACCACTATTTCTTGTGGTGTGATCCACTTGAGATTTAAATCTACTTCATATTTGGGACAATGTCTTGCAATAAGCTGAAAAAACTGATAAACGGAATGGATACAACCCCACGGTCCGGGACTCGTGCACTCTCTACCTAATCCACCGAAACGCTACTCCCACTCCACCAGGCCCGTGGCTGATGGTCGGTGCTATGTGGGCCATACCATGATGTTGGCTGATGGTCGGTGCTCTGTGGGCCCTACCATGATGTATGTGTTTCATCCACTTCGTTCATACACTTTTAAATATCATTCTAGGGCTTGATCCAAAAATGAGAGCTATATAAATCTCAGTGGACTACACAACAGGAAAACAATAGTGATTGGATATCCACCATTAAAATCCTCCTAAGGTCCACTGTACTGTTTATTTGGCATCCAATATGTTGATTAGGTCATACAGACCCAGATGAAGGGAAAAAACAAAGATCAGCTTGATCCAAAACTTTTAATGGCCCCCAAAAAGCTTGTAATTGTCACTATTCATTCAAAACTGTTTCCTGTAATGTGGTCCACTTGAGATTGAGACATACCTCAATTTTAGTTTCATACCATAAAAGGATCTAGAAAATAGATGAATGGAATGGATGAAATATATAATTCATGGTGGGGCCCACAGAGCACTGACCATCAGCTATGGGCCGGCGGCAGGGGAGTAGGTAATCCGTTTCCCTAATCCGCAGCGTGGTTTTCGGCGCATGCGCGGGGCCCGGACGGTCTGGGTTGCCATAAATTTACAGCGAGTGCCGTTTGACCGGTACAACGACAATGTTACGGGCGTTGATTAGTGTGACAGATGTAGCTGCTCCTGCTGACGTGTAAGGGCTCCATATCTTCAACTCCCGATGAGACGTTGGGTGGCTTGTCACACCCACCAAAGGCTAGAGATACGAACCTCAAGGCTAGTGATACGAACCTCTCACACGTGCTCAAATAAATCGTTTGGAAGTCCCCAGCCATAGCCTCCTTGAAAGATTCGCTGAGCCCGCACATGTGTGGAGCCTTATTCATCCCCACACTAACCTACACACGTGTTGATATCCGAGCTTTCCATAAGATGGGCCACACTGTCTATCCAGCCAAGGACGAGTAAACTGTCTTATTTTTAGGCTAGAATATCTAAACAGTGGGGTCCACCTGAGATCTCGGATCTCGCAGCCGTAATGGAACGTATCTTCACGTGTGTTAGCTCAGCAAACCTCTGGCAGGCGGACCAAACCAAACTCTATTATATGCGGGGCTATAGTTAGATAACCAAATCGCTTAGCGCGACAACTTAGGCAGCGAAAGGTCAACAACCTTCTTACGACGGATGCGGATTTCGGTTTGCATGCAGACACTGCCATAGCCACGTCGCTATTGGACGGTGCTCCGTGCGACCCACAATGATGTATTATGTATGTGTTTTACCCATGCCGTCAACGGGCGCGGATTGGATACTGACAAGGTCAGTAGCAAAATCGCTACTGAAGTGACATCACCAGGCTATGTGGACCCTACCATGATGCATGTGTTGTATCCATACCGTCCAACCATTTTTTGAGATACTTTTATGGCATTACAAAGAGAATGAAATAGATCTAAATTTCAAGTGGACCCACCACAAAAAACCATGGAAGCAGTCACACCCACCGTTGAAACATTTATAGGGCCCACCATGATGTATTTTTGAGATCCAACCTATTCATAAGTTAACATAGAGATAGATGAAGTTTTTTTTTTTTTTTTTTTTTTTATTATAAAAAAATCAGCTTGATTGGAAACTACTATGGCCCCTAAGAAGTTTTGAACGGTGGATGTCACTGTCCCCACTATTTTCTATGGTGGGGTCTGCTTGAACTTTAGATACATCTCATTCTCTTTGTAATGCCATAAAATGATCTCTAATCTCTAAAAATGGTTGGATGGTATGGATACAACACATGCATCATGGTGGGGTCCACAGAGCTTGGTGACATCACTTCAGTAGCGATTTGGCTACTGACCTTGTCAGTATCCAATCTGTGCCCGCCGTCAATGGACGCGGATTAGGTACTGATAGGTTGAGTAGCGAGACTCGCTACTAAAGTGACGTCACCTAATTCTGTGGGCCCCACCATGATGTATGTGTTGTATCCACACCGTCCATCCATTTTTAGAGATTAATTTAGGCAAGAATGAATCAGATCCAAAACTTGAGTGGATCCCACCACAGAAAATAATGGAGAGAGAAAATAGTGGAGAGAGTGACACTCTCCATTAAAAACTTTTAAGGGCTACAAAAGTTTTCGATCAAGCTGATATTAGTATTTTTCCTTCTTTAATGTCTGTGTTAACTTATGAACAGGTTGGATCTCGAATAAACATCATGGTGGACCTTAGGAAGGTTTCAACGGTGGGCGTCACTCTCCCCACTTTTTTCTGTGGTGGGTTCACTCCAGCTTTCGATCTGCCTCATTTTTTTTTGTTCATGTCCTAAAATGATCTCTAAAAATGGATGAACGGTGTGGATACAACACATACATCATGGTGGGGCCCACAGAACTTGGTGACGTCACTTCAGTAGCGAGTCCCGCTGCTCAGCTTGTCAGCAGCTAATCCGCGTTCGCCCTCAACCGATTTTGGATTATTAATTTAGGGCATGAACCCAAAAATAAGCTAGATCAAAATCTCAGGTGAGCCACACCACAGAAAAACAGTGGTGATTGAACACCTATCCCCACTGTAATGTTTATTTTCCATTCAACCTATTGATTAGGTCACACGGACATGGATGAAGGGAAAACACACATAAACTTGATCCAAAACTTTTGTGGGTCTCGAGAAGATTTTAACGGTGGACGTCCAATCAACACTGTTTCCTATGGTGTGGTCCACTTGAGATTTTGATTTATCTCATTTTTTGGGTTCATGCCATGAAATGAGCTCAAAAAATATATGAACAATTTGGAGAAAACAAATACATCATTGTGGGGCCCACAGCACCATCCGGCCCGCCTTAAAGGGGATAGGATTTGGTCAGGTCTGGGTAACACTGAGTTCGGTCAGGCCGTGACCGTGGGGCCCACTTTGATGCATTTGTTTGTATATCCATGTCATATATCCGTTTTTTTCAGCTCATTTTGTGGCATGGGATCAAAACTTAGTAGATCTAGATTTAAGGCGGACCATATTAGAGGAAACAATGGTGAATGACTATTGAAAACTTCTTGTAGGCCACAAAAGTTTTGGATCAAGATGAAATTCATGTTTCCCTTCATTTATCTCTGTGTGAACTTATCAATAGGTTGGATGGCAAATAAGGATCACAATGGGCCCTAGAAAGATTTTAATAGTGGGCATTAAATCACCGTTGTTTCCTATGGTGTGATCCATTGAGACTATCGACTTCATTTTTGGTACATTTTTTTTTATATAAAAATTATATGGAATAATGGATGTTTGGAGTGGATATAGAACACATACAATAAGGTAGGCCCCACAGTCATGGTTTGACTGAACTCAATGTTACCCTGACCTTGACCGAATCCGCTCTCCTTACAACTAGAGTTGGACACAAACCATGTCTGCTCGGAAGCTCGGCTCGGATTGGTTTGAAAAAGCTTGGCTTGGATTGATTCGAATAGAAGTTCAAACCAAACCAAGCCTCAGACTCAAGCTCTTAAAAAAAAAAAAAAAAAAAAAAAAAAAAAAAAAAACCAAGTTTAAACCAGGTAGTATCGACTCGGCTAGGCTTGACTCAAAACGATTTGGCTCATAAATTATATGCGCACTATTTATTACGGTGTGATCCACTTGAGCTTTGGATATGATTCAATTTTGGGATCATTCCTAAAATGACATGTAAAAACGGACGGACAACCTGGATAACACATACATGACGACGCAGATGATGCATAATACTATACATGAATGCACATTATTTCCTGTGGTTTGGTCCACTTGAGCTTTGGATATGATTCAATTTTGGATCATGTCCTAAAATGATATGTAAGAATGGATCGACTGGTGTTGATAATACATATACATAATGGTGGGCCCCCAAAGTTAATTTACTCAGTACGTTAAAGCATGATTAGAATTAGCTGGTGACCTCAACACCCGCCACGTAGTTGGTGTCAAAGCTCTGATGGCCCCATCATGATATGTGTTTTATCTAACTGTCCATCAAAATTTCCAGCTTATTTTACGCTATGAGATAAAAAACAAGGAAGATCCAAACCTCTGGTAGACCATAACACAGGATCCAAACTTGTTGGGGGACAAAAGTTTTGGATCAATAATGTTTTCCTGCGGTGGGGCCCACCTCAATGCATATGGTGCATATTCACGCCGCCCATCCATTTTTCCAACTCATTTTATGGCATAGGCCAAAAAATGAAGTAGATCCAAATATCATGTGGGCTATACCACAAGAAACATTGATCATTGAATGACCGCATTGAAATCATCATAATGTCAATATCAGATTGATCCAAAACTTTTATGGCCCACACAAAGTATTTCATGTTCAATCATATTTATCCACGTCTATGTGACATTAACAACAATTTGGATGGTGAATAAACATTGCGATAGACCTTATGAAAGTTGTGATGGTGGTCATTCAATGATCACTATTTCTTGTGGTATGGTCCACTTGAGATTTGGAAATGCTTCATTTTTAGGCCCATGTCCTAAAATGATATGGAAAAATGGATGGGCGGCATGGATATATAACACATACATTTAGGTAGGCCTCATCGAAAAATCTAGACCAAACTAGTCCTTTAAGTGGACTTGGATTTAGTTGGTTGGTGTTGGAAAAGTTGTGTGGGCCCCACCTTGATGTATATGTTTTATCCACTTCGTCCATTCACTTTATGACATCATTTTTGGGAATGATCCCAAAAATGAGACTGATCCTAGTCTATGGTGGGCCACACTAGAGGACATAGTAGTGATTGAACGGGCACCATTTAAAAAAAATTGGGGCCCACTATAATGTTTATTTTCCATCCAACCTTTTGATTAGGTCACACTAACCTAGATGAAGGGAAAACACAAATATTAGTTGGATCCAAAACTTTGGTAGCCCCCAAATAATTTGTAATGGTAGGCATTAAATCACCACCGTCCCATGGTGTGGTCCACCTGAGATTTGGATATGTCTCGTTTATGCACCAAAAATATGTTGTAAAGTGGATGGATAGAGTGGATAAAACATATACATCATATTGGGGCCCAAAACACCGACCAATACCAAGCTCGGTACTTGAGGGGTCACTATCGAATCCAACTCTTCGAGTCTCCACAAAAAATCCCCAAAAGGCCAAAATTGACCTTTTGGTTTCCTAGACATACCCGCTCACCCAGTCGCCCGCTCCCTCCCTCCCTCCCTCTCTCTCTCAAACTTTTAGTCTCTCTCTCTCTCTCTCTCTCTCTCTCTCTCTCTCTCAAATCTCTCATTCTCTCTCTCAAGGTGAATTTTCTCTTATCTAGGGTTAGGGTTAGGATCATTGCTCTTCGATTTGGGAGTGCAATTATTAGGTTTATGCTCTTTAAATCTTTCTTTTACATATGTTTATATTCTATTCCAGATTAGCTTTATGTTGTATAGAAAGAAATCTCATGTGGGTGTCTACTTTTAAAGTTTCTTTGATTTTTGGTGAAAATAATCTATTATGATGTTCTTCGAATTTGGATTAGTTAAAAAATAGAGTGTTATATGATTTTTAATGCACATAACACTCCATTTTCAATCATTCATGTTGTCAAAAGAATGAGCTTTGTGTCATATGCTAATGAAAGAGGGATTATGTTGACTTCAATAGATCATTCATATTTTTGTGTTCTTGGAAAACTACCTTTTAAGAATTGTTTGCTTTAGATTAGCAGAAGTAAATAAGAAAAAATGGAATGAAGAAGAAATGGTCTTATGATGTGTAGCTACTTTCAATAAATGTATATCTACTTAAATTTTTGCCTTTTTGTTATATGGGTATTAATTCTATTTGGATTTTTACCTTTTTCATTATGTTCTTCTCCATAGGCCATCTCGAGCTAGAAAAAATGAAGTTGAAGACTCTTTTAACATTAATGTCGCGAGTTAGTTTGACATCGGATTTGTGGACGGCTTTAAATCAAAGAAAGGCTTATATGCCATTGACCGTCCATTATGTTGATGTAGAATGAAAATTATGCAAGATAATTTTAAACTTCCACCACCTTCCTCCTCCTTATAGCTAGTGGCATGAACATTTTTAGTTGTATCTACAGTTGTCTTGTTGAGCGAGGCATTATAAATAAAACTTCTGCAAAAACTTTACATAATGCATCCACAAATAATTGTGTTGTTGCAATTTGATGAAAAACATTTGAGGTGGTTGGAAATTTATATTTTGGGGGAAAATTATTTCAAGTTGGATGTTGTGTCCATATACTCAACTTGATTGTAGTGGAATGATTTAAAACAATTGATAAGATGATAGAGAATATCCAAGAGAGTTTTAAATTCATTACGGGGTCACTTTCAAGGTTGAGCATATAGAATGAAACAATCTAATCGTTGAATTTGAAATCACAAAAAATGTTAAAGTTAGATGTATATACATGTTGAAATTCAACTTATGAAATGTTGGATTTAGATTTAAAATTGCAGCAAGCATTCCTTCACTTTATGAATCGTGATAGAAGTTATACCTGATTGCCTTCTAAAGATAATTGGAAAATGACTAGATAGGTACATAAGTTTCTTAAGATCTTTTATCAATGTACCAAGATCTTTTAAGGAAATAAGTATCCTACGGCGAATATGTTCCTTCTAGAAGTTTGTAAGATTAAAGATATTTTACAAAAATGATCTAATGGATATTGAAAATTTCTCCAAATCATGGCATTTGGGATGAAATTAAAATTTGATAAGTATTTGGCTAATTCTGAGTTATTAATGGCCATTGCAACTGTTCTTGATCCTCGGTACAAGATGAAAATGGTTAGATTTTGTTTTGCCAAGATGTATCCTACAGATAGTGTTCAAAAGGAGGTATCTTTGGTTCATGATTCACTTAATGAGTTATTTAATTTTTATGTTGGTATTGTGGCTGAAACACAGAATAAAGAAGCTCATCCTCAAGCTGTGTCTAGTGCATCAGTAGAAAATGATTTTGATCAAGATGTCGATGATTTCAATTTAATGTCGTTCTTACAAAATGAGAAAGTAATAGAATAGACAACTGAATCGGAATTAGACTTGTATATTAAGGAGCCACATATAATGAACTCTAATTTAAAATTTGAAATTCTGGGATAGTGAAAGTTTAAATAAAGTGAGAAGTTATACCCAACGTTAATGATGATGGAATATAATATATTATCAATTTCAATCTCAATTGTGACATTAGAAGCTGCTTTCAGTATATGGGGTAGGGTTGTGAGCAAGCATTGTAGCTCACTTACACAAAAAATAATTAAGACCCTCATATGTTTCCAAGATTGGTTGCATCCGGTTTGGGGAGGTAGTAGTTATGATTTTGAGGAGGGTGAGGATCAACACGAGGGTCAAGGCGAGACTACATTGCATGAAGGTCTCTTTTTTACCTGCATTGAGATGTTCCTTCTATGTAATTATATTACTTTAGTGATAATAGCCTTCTATGATTGAGAACTTTGAAACTCATACATACTTGTGTTTTAAGTTTATCCTATTGAGGATATTAAACTTTATATTATTTTTTAGTGTTATCTTTGTATTAAAAAGTTCATATTATTCATATTGTTTATTTAATAAAAATAATGAGCTGACCCCTATTCGAACTTGGCTAAGTTCGGCTCGGCTCGGCTTAGATATTTAGACCAAACCAAACCAAACTCAAGCTCATATAGTTTGGACCAAACCAAGCTTAAACAATAGAGATAGGCTTGAATCTTGACTCATGTAAAGCTCGAACATGGGGTGTCACATAAACAAACCAAACCAAAATTGGGTCAAACTCAGTTCAGCTCGACTCATGTATAGCTCTAGTTACAACAATCCCCACTTGCCCTATCACATGCATAATGAGTAAAAGGTAGGTACTTCTCGTTATTACTAAGGTGAGATCGTAGTCTCCTAAATGAGCCACATGGGTCAATGTAAGATCCATCTTAGGATGTATTCCACACCATGATAGGCCCCAAATAGTCATTTTCTGTAAGATCATCAATGTAAATCATTGACCATATTATGATTTCATCTATCTATATATCCAATGGCTAGAATTTTCTATGGACACTTATACTTCACCCCCTGACATAACCATGATGAAACCCACCTCTTGAAGGTTCTGATCATCAAAACGCATCACACAACTATTATACTATGATTTCGCTTTAGGATTCATCAGGCTACCCTCAAGTTAGAGCTCACACATGTTAAGTCCACACCAGACTCGGATTACATAGTGGGAATATGCCTATCAATGGATTGGATTGACCCAACGATCTGATCCATTTATAGCGGGTCTGGATCATTGTACATGTCCAATGGGGTAGGTCTAGATTTTAAGATGTCGATTCGTTTATAATCGGATTGGTTCCAAATTCACCCTGATCCGATTTGGCCAAGACCCGATCCGATTATTCCAATGAATATTTCAATCTCAATCGTTCATCTAAAAAATCCAAAAGCAAAAAATTCTAAGTTATTCCCTTCACTCCCTCATTTCTTTCTTGCTAAAAAAAAAAAAAATCATATTTCAATGAATGTTTCAATCCTAATTGCTCATCTAAAAAACCAAAAAGCAAAAAACCCTATTTCAACACAATTAGGTCCGATGTGATGCATGTTTACAAGCAAGAGAAAGAAAAACTCTATGAGTAGTTTGATCAGCTCTCTTCCCGAATTAGCCTTAATATTGACTTGTGGACATTGGACCAACAAAATATTAGGTATTGTTGTATAACTTCGCATTTCATTGATGATGCATGGAAATTACAAAGGAAGATTCTTGCTTTTACAACGGTAAAAACTTCTCATAATATAGAGACTATATGTAGAATTGTCACGGATAGAGTCCTAGAGTAGAATATTGATAAAAAGTATTCACCATTACTGTAGACAATGCTTCCACTAACAATGCCATGGTAAAAAGATGAAGACTTGTCTTTTATTATTATTATTATTATCAAGGATTGCTCTTGTTATCTAGAGAGTTGTTTAATATTTATTGTTCTACTCATATTCTTAATTTAATTGTGCAAGATGGCTTACAACAGATAGCGTGTGTGCTCGAAAAAAATATGAGAAAGTGTAAATAACATTAATTCACCACCAAGGGAGCAAAAGTTCCACTTCGTAGTGGTTCAAGTAAAATTGTCAGGAACAAAGAGTGTACCTATGGATGTTCCAACAAGGTAGAACTCCACATATCTTATGTTCAAGGCTGTTTTGGACTTTAGAGAAACATTTTCTTGATTGGATCAATGTGATCATGACTTCAATGTTAATTCTTCCAATGAAGAATGGGATATGAAAAAAGTTATTAGTAAGTGTTTGAAGATTTTTTACGAAGTTACCAATAACTTTTCATGTTCCAAATATCCAACTACTAATATGTATTTTTCCGATGTTTGTGAAATTTATCTTAAATTAGTTGAATGGGAGAAAAGTGATTGCAATATGTTAAATGGCAAATAGAATGAAATCGAAGTTTGATAAGTATTGGCATGAATGCACTTTGGTTTTGGCAGTGCCATTAGTTATTGATCCTTGGTTTAAAATGGAATTGGTGGAATACTACTACTATCAAATCTATGGTGGTTGCATTCATTTCTACATTAGCAAAATTTGACATACAATGGTTGATCTTTTCTCAGAGTATAAAATTGCTGACTCGAATAAATCAATGACAACTTTTTCAATCATTAGTGAAAGCAATTGTAATAATAGTTTTTCATTATCTAGTTGTATTTCTGATAAGACTAAAGATAAATTTAGAGGATTTGATAAGTGGTATTCTCATGCATGTCCTAGCATTCAAGCCCTCTTCCACAAATAAGAACTAGATCAAATTTGAAAGAGCCACTATTTCCTCACAAGTAAGAGTTTAACATATTAAGTTGGTGGCTAATCAACAGTCTAAAGTTCCTGCCACTTTTAAGAATGGCCTGTGACATTTTGATGATTACAGTCTTTACTATTGCATCAAAATCAACATTTAGTACTAGTGGTAGAGTGCTTGATAAGAGTCATAGTTGCTTACTTTTAGAAGTTGTGAAGGCTTTAATATGTGGACAGGACTGGCTACGACATCCAAAAAAGAATAAGTAGATTTTAAATTTATTTTTGTTTAATTATTATTATTATTTCTTATTTTTTCTAATTACCATTTTTATGTATATGTTAGGTGTTTATTCTCCTACCATATATACGAGTACAAGAACAAGTTAGAATTACCATGGTTAATCTCTTCAACTTGGTAAGGAAAAATGTGTACGATATTTTTTGTGAGTTGATAGAGTTAGATGACTCTGTTTCCTTTTTGTATTAGTTTACTTTTAGACTATTAGTTTGATTTGATGGATTTGATACTTGATAGATTTTCTTGGAATTTTAGTGTAGTCCCGAGCTCAGCATGAGAGATGTCGATCCGTTGACAGGACCTGGATAGGTAGCTAGCAGATCCAATCCAGCTCCAACCTGTTGACATATCTAACAGGGTGGGTCTGGATCCACTATACAGGTCTGACAATGCGGGTCTGAATCTTAAGATGTCGATCCGTTTATAATTGGATCAGTTCTGGATCTACCTTGATCCAATCCGACTCCAACCCATTTACAAGCCTGAGTTATAGCTCACAACACCACATCTATAGGATTATTTATTTATTTAAGTACAGGGTCAATGTACTCGTGTTGAGGTGGTTAAATGGGCAGATCGATCTCAATTCTTACGACTGTGTAGTGAGTAGTCATAGTCCAAAATCAGATGGTTGAAAGATCATTAGGGATCCAGGCTGGATTGAACTAAACTCCTAAAGGTCTTGTGGTCATAGTCAAAGTCAAATGGTCAAGATGAAGGGATTGAGGGCGACTGTTCAGGTAAGCTAGGTTAGCGTTCATACTGAGTTAGGTTATACAGTAACACCCGAGTACTGAAAGGTACGGGGTGTTACAAATCCCCACAAAACATACAACCTGGTGTTTTAAATCGGGCCTTTGGTTATTGGTTCATCCCTAGCGGAGTCGCCATTATGTGTATGTTGATGGAAAAAATTCCCTCTAGGTTGCCCACTAGGAGTATGGGTTGGAGAGTCAAACAATGGATGTGTGTGTGTGTGTGTGTGTGTGTGTGTGTGTGTGTGTGTGTGTGTGTGTGTGTGTGTGTGTGATGATACATATAGAACTAGAATTTACTCATATTTCTGATGTAACAGGATTCGGCCATGGAGCATACGTCTTTCATAAACCTAAAAAATATTGTATACTCAGTTGATACGGACGATAGCATGTGAAGGCCTGGATCCGAGGTTTATCTAGATCCAGTGAAACCTATAGCTAAGACCTCCATGCCCAAACCTCGCGGAGGAGTTAAGAAGAGAATGTTAATGATTTCAGGTGCTTAGTTGATAGGGACAATAGCATATGAAGGATCTAAAGTTGATCCAGATTCAGTGAAACCCATAGCTAAGACCTCCATAATTGAACCTCGCGGAAGGGATGAGAAGAAAAGCTAATAATTATACTTATATTGTTCGTAACACCTCATTCAACATGCTTGTATTATTGGATATTGAGTCCCGAGGTGAGTGTGACTGATTTGTAAGCTCGATTTAATTCTGTACTACCTTTCAAAAAGTTTTTTTTTTTTTAATTACCTGTCAGCACTGTAAGAGTTGCCATTAGGCAAAATGAAAGCTTCAGAATCCGTGGAATCTCCTAGAGATCGGAAAAATCGAAGAATTCTCGACTTGAGTGACTCTCGGATAGGTTTACGCCATGAATTTTGGGTAAGGGACTTGGATGCGAAAAAGAAAGAGGTTAGGCACCCTTCTATCGCCTGTGTGAAAAATAGTCTTCACGTTGCCAGGCTGTACGTTTCAACAAAATACTAATTAGATTTAAATGTTTAAACTATAAAAAATAAATTGAAAATGAAATGAAAGCAGTAGAAAAAGGATTTTTCGATAGAAGTATGAAAAAGAAAAGAACGCAAAGTTTTTTTTTTTTTTTTTTTTTTTTTTTTTTTTTTTTTTATCACTCCTTTAAATCATGTATTCTGATACAAAAGATACTTAAGAAAGACAACTGTAGACCATACTTTATGTGATGTCAGAGTAGAGCATACTATCTCAGGTTTGTGAACTTTAGCCAACAGTGGAGACGGATTCAATCAATGCAATACCGACAGGATTGTCGCGATCATAATCGAAAGTGTTCAAAGTAGTGGGGGTTAAAATATAATAACTAAAAAAATGATAAATCGAGAACACGCCGTTAGCTTTGAAGTTGATATTGAATAGCTAGCGTTGGCTTTAAAATTGACATAAAATTGAAAAAATTGAAAAAAAGAAAAGAAAAAAAAAAGAGAATAAATTGAGAGAATCAATGAAAAACCGAGCTTCCTAACTTTTAAATGGTAGAGGTAACGAGCGGAGGCTTTCTTTGTCTCCCTTTTCTTCTTATTTACTCTCACAAGGCCTCCTTTAAATAGGCGCTCAGAGGGATGCACGTAAGCACCCGTACACAGGTTCAATTTCCCCAAAACTTCAATGGGAGTGGTGTGTCACCAGAAGTAATTAGATTCGGAGAAACTAAAGCTCTATAGTAAACCAATGCCACACCAAAGCTAGAAAAGGCTCAAAAGAACGTTTTGGTGCAGGAACAATGGTACCGCCACCGCAATTGTGCAACAATTGCACTTCGCTACTTCTGGCTCCATCTGGACCATCAGTTGCCCATCTGGACCAATGGTCGCCTTTCTGATGCATTTTTGAACGTGTACCCTGGTCTATCAAAGTCAAACAGTAATGCTTTTGATATTGTGGTGTCTAAGTTGCCAGGTAAGAATTGGGTGTATCATAACTTTCCATACAGCCGCCGCATGTTATCATTTCTCCTCTCCCTCTCTATTTATGAGGCTAGGATTAGGATAGGAAGAACTGTATCAGGCGATAAGAGAGAATAATGATGCAAGCCAAGTGCACGGAAACCTTCTCATGCGCATAGTTGTATTTGGACTAGTTGGCATTCAGATTAATATCTGAACCGTCCACTAAGTCCGGTCCCTCTTATCCCGCTACTTAGGAAAAAATTCTGAGTAATCAAATGGTTCTAAACATTGGTGAATGTGCCTATCTTCTACAGAAAATCTTCTACAACCATTTTGTATGCCATTAATTGCACGGTTTGGATCATCTGATCAGTACGAATTTCTCCATGCAGACTATGAAGAGTGCACTGGACCTAATGGACGGTCGAGATATGTGATGTGGATCCCACTGAATCCAAACGAAATATGGGCGTGAAAAAGTTCTCATGATCTAAGAAAAACAGTAGTGACATCTTTGAGTCAATAATACAATTTCAGTCCTTGTTGAACAACATCAACGTAGGAAATGACGTGACAAGGACATCCTTGCCGCATTAAGACAGAGAATCCCTTCCACCTCACACATGGCAAAAGGAACTGTTGATCGGAACCGTCCACCCTGTGGGATCTGCTTTAAAAGGTGCATAATTAAAAAAACATCGCCATTCCAATGACCCAAACCATCACTTTCTCTTGCTTTCCCTCAATCAATGTCAACCTTTAAGCATCTCTACATCTCATCGTCCATCTGAAGGGAACCTATCAGATCATCCACTTAGTGTGGTTTTATACCAGTGGGCCATCGGCAGCAGGGTCTACAAAGTGGACGGTCTCGATCCACCATACACTCTTCCACGTGCAGTCAGGTGGATATCTTTATTTGTATCGATCATGTCATTTTCCACTGAAGGGAGGAGCAACTAGTCTTTCGTTACCTGCTTTAGATAAGATGGGGTGGGCCTAACAGCGGCTATTATTTGCTCCCAACACTTTCTAGACAATTAAGATGCATCAGCTTCTCTTACAAAATAGAAACTACTTTAAAGTACCGAATGGCCTTAGTTTTGAAAAAGAAACTACGACCAAATGCACCCTCAGGCGAGCAATGACTTTTATTTTGAGAAAGAATCGGTGCCCTAGAAAAGCGTGATGGATGACATGCAGGCATGATAGAGACATGCAGGCACTTAAAATTACCTAGAAATCGTGTACGTGAAGGCATATGAGTAAGTCGCAATCAACTGCCCAAATTACGGTTGTAAGTTTAAATGTATCATGAGCCAAATATTATTTTTATTTAAGTATTTGATTATTAGATTGGCGTACATATATTGGACGGATAATGATAAAAATACGATGGTCCCATTTCAACATGCAGGTACCCATTAAATCAGAAACTAGGAATGATCGAAAAATCTGATTTTGGAAACGTGACTTTGAAATGATGGGTTCCACATTTTAACTTGAGTTAATGTATGCTCTGTGTAGAATTTATGTGTATCAGCATATCAATTGTTATAACTGCCCCAAGTATCATGTAACTCGATCTTTAAGCTAGTGCATGAGAACACACATATATCTCTTTTTCTTTCAAATATATCTACAAATATGCTTTTTTAAGATAGAAGTATATTTCTTCGAAACCACCATTTTAAAATAAAGAAATTACTTTTTTAAAAATTACTTTTATAGTTGGACGTGAAAGACATATATTGCCCAAAATGAATGAATTGCAAGACGTATAAACTTTCAAATTTTGATATGGTCTAGGCCCCAATTGCTTTTGGTTTGATTTTAGTGTTGAATTTCGATTTATACTGGGTCAAGATTTAAAATTGATGTATGACCCCACAATAGATAAATGGAAATGGAAATTTTGAGAAATGAAAATTGACTTGCCATGAGAAAACCACCTTACAAATAAACTAATATACCACTATTAATCTATAAAAATGCCACATGTACTAATGTGCTTAGTACATATAAGAGTCAAATATACTTTTTCTAATAATATATTTGATGAACAACAAAATATATAACCACATAGTCCATTCAGATAAGCCCATCCAAACAAGGTTAAACAAATATATTCAAAAGTTTCACTTTGTGGGTAACCTAATGAGTCCTAGGGAAATCAATTTTCTTTTCGTTGCCTGTTCGGTCTACTAGGAGGAAAAGAAAAAAAAGAAAGTAGATGGCTTTCTCAGTAACGGGATGCATCACCTAGTTTGGTTAACAAAGAAGTATTAGATTTAACGATGTAATTTTTGCCTAAATATCATAATTAAATTTTCATGCATGAAATATCATGTCACTTTTACAATTAAAATATTATTTGGACTCTGCTTATTATTTAACAAGACTTCCGTTAATAAAATTTATCGTAATCCATAGTTATAAAAAAATTCTTTAAAAATCATCATTGAATAATTATCATAATTTATTATTATTATTTTTTCTTTTCCTATCATCTAAACTAATTCTAATTTTTATCTAATGGCTTGTTTATGAATTTCTTTTTTGTAACATGGCTTTTAGTGAGAAAATGATGGCTTTTTGTTAGGATCATGACTCAACGGAGCTTACCATTTTCATGGTGTTGATGTCCTAGACAAGTGTCATGTTGGCACAAAAGATGGCATGGTACGTAAGTCTTTAATTTTCTTTTCCTAGCCAAATTTAAAATGCATTGTATATGGATTTAGATAGAGGTGGAAAGAACACTAGCTTGGAACCATTCGACCCAATGATATTCAAAACTAGCCTCACTAGATTGTGGACCCACTTGACTTGTTTGCACGTGCTATTCATAGCCACCATGGTATAGACCTCCTGGTTAGTTTTTGTTTCTTTTATATAACATGAAACATCGTTGTCCTTGAGTTTCACGATGCAAAGACTCTCCTCTTTCTCCCACACACACATCTTAAGTGTGCTGTCGTGTCATAGGGATTGTTTGGTGCACTGGTGGAGTGTAATAGTCCATGCACAAGCACTTGAATTTGTACGCCTGGAAATTATTTAATTCCAATTAAACTGTCCAAAGCCTTCAGCCTCACAGTAGATAAGTCACATTCCTGAAATCAAGTCAGAAGAATGCCGAATATCTGTCCTTTGAATTCAACTACCAGTCACTGCCGATCTTTAAATGGTGCAAAACTAACATGGGCTTTTTGCTCGTCCATTTATTTATTATTATTATTATTTTACACACGCGCACACACCCCACGCACTCACGCTGTGAATTTAACCACCTATAGGTACCCGAACCCCGGGAGTTGAAACTCCTGAGAGTCTACCCCCGCTTTTTGCTCGTCCGTAAATTTCGGATTACCTGCTGCCCGGCCGGAGGAAACTCCGGCTAGGTGGAGCCCACTGTGGTGTTTGTGAGAATCCACCCAGTCCATCTGTTTTTCCAGCTCATGTTAGGTCATGCATCAAACAATAAGGGAGATCCAAAACTTAAGTGTACCACATGATAGGAAACAGTGGAGGTTGAACGTCAACCGTTGAAACATTTGTGGGCCATGGAAATTTTGTATAAGGCTAAAAATTTTGTATTTTCAGTTCCTCCCAGTGGGAATGACTTTATTAACGGTTTAGATGGAATATTAACATCATGGTGGACATAGGAAACTTTTAACGGTAGGCATTTCTCTCACCACTTTTTCTTGTGGTGTTGTCCACTTGAGTTTTGTATGTCTTAATTTTGGGGCTTATGCCATAACATGAGCTTGCAAAACGGATGGACAGAGTAGATTTATCTCCAACATCACTGTGGTCCCCACCTTGCAGGAACTTCCTGCGGTCGGGTGTGGCAGGCAATCTGCGTCCATGAATTATTGCACTTTGGCATTCGAACGATCTCTCCGGACTCATCGCTTATCATCCTGTACATCTGAGTTATGTGGCCCCCCTTATAACATCGACATGAAATCCAAACCGTGAATTTGGTAGGTACTCTCAATTTCACCGTCCATACTCAGGATCATCCCGATTCAAATCTCAAATGGGACACACAAAAGATAACACTATACAATAACTCTTACAACCTATACATTCACTTGTTGTGGCCCATTTAAGTTTTTTGGTGTCATGCGTTTCGCTGTGGCATTTCATCACGGTGGGTCACACTCACCACCTGATGATTATGTTAGATGACATACAAAAAACACTGGTTAGATAATGATGGCCGACCCAAACACATGCCACATTATGTGACAAAAGTGCCCTTTATGTAGCCAGGCGATTCCATTTGTTAAACGGGCTTAAATTTTAGGCCCGAGCCTAGCCCCGTGGCTTAGTATTCCAGCCCAAGTATGGCGATGACAGGCCTGAAATTCTCAACTCTCTCCAACACCTGTTGTAGGTAGCTCGTGCAACGCGTGAACTTTTGACCTATACCTCACATCCACATTGGCCATCAGTTTCGCAACCTTATTCTCACCGCATATAACAAAATATTATCAATTTCTGAAACTAAAGTGGGCCACACCACAGAACAATGTAAAAATCACGACTAAAACCTTTAAACTCAAGCGGTGTGGCCTACCCTAGTTTTGGATCATGTTGATTTTTGTCATATATCTTTACCCTCATGAGGATCACCTGATGAACGGCATGGATGGCATATGTCTACCATTGTGGGGTCCATCTACCTCTCTATTGGATGTTGGATGCCTGGTTGCATATGTATTGATGAATGATTAAGTTGATAAGGATGAAAGACCCTTCAAAGTTGATTAAGGACGGAGGTATAAGACAAATACATCTTTATGATGGGATAATGTTTAAACCGTCCTGCATCAAGTGTAAAAGACATTGGATATTTGGCGAATGAGTCAGTATATTGGGAGTCAATAGCTATGATTCGACCAATCAAGTGGGCCCCACTTAATTGACATTGTGGGTTTGCGCCTCAACCTGACATCCTCCTTATTGCCGAAACTTTGTTATAGGTCCGATATTGGAGGCGGAAGTTCTTGTTGACTAATATTGCTATATAATGCTGACCCCGTCTGGTAATCCACGGATTACTGAAGTGAATTCGTAGTTGACTGGTTGAACCATCCGCATGGATGATCCAAGCCGTTCAAGGGATGGGTACAGCATGATAATACTTGGAAATGCATAAATTTACATATTCAATTCTAAACCCTTTGTAAAATAAGATCAATGAATGGACGTTTGTTTACGTTAGATTTCATTTTTTTTTTTTTTTTTTTTTAATGGTTAGAATCATCTTTAGAGACTAGAGGGTCGATCCATGGTGGGCCTACATCCTGAAGCCATCCACATTGCCGAACGGGCAGACTATGATTTCGTGTAGTGTGGCACACCATGTACACGTTCGGGCACAAAATAGGGGTTGCCCACTTTTCAGGTAGGATAGATGTACACGTCGTATGAATGTGTTGGTCAAATTTCTCTGGGTTCTGACTTTTTCATGCGCCCAACTAAAGAGTAGCCGAATCCTTATCCCGAGCGGATTATGCGGTGACCCCAGCACCACCCAGCCAGGTGGTGGAAAAGCTATGTGGTGGTGTATGTGTTTTATCAAGGCCGTACATCTATTTTGCTGTTTTATTATAGGGCATGAGCTAAAAAATGAGGTAGATTTAAATCTCAAGTGGACTACACCACAGAAACAGTGTGGGGATTAAATGCTTCCCATTGGAAACTTCTTAAGGGCCCACCACAATGTTTATTTGATCAATAGTAGGCGATCAATCCCCACTCTTTCTTGTGGCTAGGTTCACTTGAGTTTGGGATCAACTTCATTTTTGAGTTCATGCCCTAAAATAAGCTGGTCAAATGGATGGACGGCGTGGATAAAACATATACATCATGGTGGGGCTCACATAGCTTTTCACCACTCAGCTGGGTGGCAACACCCCCATCAGGACCTGTAAACCTACACAATGGGACCTACCTGATGAGTCGCTTGGAAATTGCTCTTGTATTCCTGGGTCACGTGTGTTGAATACAAAAAATAAAATAAAATAAATTAATTGTGTACGATTCCTCATTCCTCAATGACTCATCCACAGTAAGTTAAACCTACCTGTCGTCCGTCCAGATTGTCCAAACTGTGACATCCACCGTAGATCAAGCACACTCCATAAGATGCGGATCGCTTAATCTTTTACCATCCATTTGATGGCAACACATAGGGTTATCAGTCGGCGCAGATTAAGTGAGTTTAGGGTAATCAGGTGAGTCCCTCGCCATGGGCCCACCTTGATGTATACGTTGTATATCTATTATGTTTGTTGATGCAAAAATCTGGCTTACCCTCTTCAGACTGCTAGACGTTCAAGCATCTGTACAAGAAGAAGACAAATTAGACCCTCGCTAGAGCAGGAGATTCTTCAATGCCAAAGTCAAGCTGGAATCTGAATCTAATAGTATGAGGGGTTTTGGGTGATACATTCTGCGCGCACGTGTACTTATCAATGATTCCTATATTTATAGTGTTTGTAGGGCCGCATGGCTCGTGATTACAGGCACTATCTCAGCCGTTAGGTGAAATGTGCGCTAGTGGTGAATGTTAGCGGTTACCTTGGAATCGTGGGTCGGGCGATTACTTTCGTCATGTGTTACTGGGAGGGGGTCTTATGCCAAGCTAATCTAGTCGAGCTCCCTTGGTCGACCTAAGACGATCCGAGCCGAGCTCTGTCGATCGGTCGAGGACAACTCAGACCAAGCTTATTAGAGCCGGGCTCTATTGTTCGGTCGAAGATGATCCGAGCTAATCCAGTCACGACTAAATCAGTCCGAACTATGGCTCGGACCTGATCTCTTATCGGATCTAGCCGTTCTCGATGGCCCCTTAGCCTTGTCAGGTCATCCAGTTTCTGGTGAGTGCAAGCAAACAGGAACTTGGGACCACATCTTGCTAAGGGCTATGTTCGTGGGATCGGGCGTCGGTTTCATGCCAGTTTTCCTAGGTAAAGTGTTTCGGGGACAAACGTTCATCAGGCCGAGCTGACCTTGAAGGTGATCGGGCCGAGCTGTCCTTGAAGGTAGTCGGGCCGAGCTATACTTGAAGGTGGTCAGACTATATTTTCTCATAACAATGTTCATCAGTTTTCCAACTCATTTTAGAACATGATCCCAATAATGTACTATGTTCAAGTCTCAAGTGATATCATGTTGTGAGGGAAATGGACTAACTAATGAGATAAGGTCATGTTGGGACTTTGCGTACTTCACCAAGTCAGACAACAATATATAGATGCGACTAAAGACTCAACCTCTGGCCCCACATTGAGTAAGATTTGAGATCGAGATTGGTCTCTCGTTAGTAGGTTGGAAGACCAGAGCCTGGGTCAAGCTTGATCTCTCATCAATAGGTTAAAAAACCCATTGATCAACCTTATGCCAAAAGGAACTCAACCACTGCTTGCCAAAGGATCCAGGTCGGCATAACCCTAGGTCGGCATGACCCCAAGTTGGCACAACTATTCTTTTGCTAGTTTCGACCTAATCCCAACAATGTCTATCCAAGATCCCAGCCGAAGATCTAGGAAATCAACCGTAATACAGATCCACCCGAGATCCTAGTCGAGAATCTCGGGAGATCTTCGCGACACATATGAGATCTGAATCCTACTACAATACACCCTACTAAATAGGGAAATCTCCTTTACACCACCACCTCCCCTCACCTATAAATAGGAGTCCCTCCAATGGTGAACGGTACGCACAATCTTTAGCCTAAAACCCCTTGTTCAACCAAATCCAGATTTTGTACCTGAGTTAGGCATCGGAGGGTCCCCTGTGTTAGCTAAGGTCTCCTTTGTTTGTTCCATGTGCAGGTACACGAATGTCCAGAGAAGGCTAACCAGATTTTTGTATCAATAGTTCACACCACAGGAAATAATGGTAATCAAACACCCTCTCACCCACCATTACAAAAATCCTAGGGCCCACTGTAATGTTTATTTGCCATTCAACATATTGATAAGGGATCACAAACCATGAAGTAGGAAAACACATATATGAGCTTTATGAGCTTGACCTAAAACTTTCGTGGCCGACAGAAAGTTATTTATGGTCAATAACCACTATTTCCTATAGTGTGGTCCACTTGAAATTTGGATCTACTTCGTATTTAGGACCATGTCCAATGTTGAGGTCAAAATCTGGATCACCCTCCACTCTGTTCTGCGACAAACCCTAATCCTGCACAAAGGGTGAGCAAAGGAGACTATGGCTAAGCCAGGGGACCCTCCGATGCCTAAGTCCGGTCAAGGGAATCTGGGTCTTGCGTACCTATAGCGATGAGATCCCCTTATATTTATACCTGCACATCGGATGATCTGCGTCCGTTAATCTCGGCACGATTTACTCAATCAGTTGGATTCTGTGATCGTGGATATTTCGACCACAATTTAGGGATTATGTAGAATATCATGTCTTAGAGGAGCGTATATACGGGCGAGATATCTGGTCATGTTCGCTTATGGTAGTTTCTTAGTTTGGCATCCAGAATGTATACGTGCAGCCTCGGCCTCGGATCCGGAACTGAGATACTCCCGACCTCAAGCCTCAGAACTTGATTAGCGTGTAGGCATGACTCTTTCGTAGAGTTACTGAATAAGATGGCTAGAAGCTGAGGTGGGCTTTGGCTCGAATCGAGAGTGGACCTGGCCCCACTTGTTCACTAGCCACAGTGCTCTGGGGTTTCCTTTCCGAACTTCGAGGTAGGTAGCGAACTTAGTTCGTTGAGTTGGATTTTCCCATAACAGAAGACCCCTACACTTTTAGTCCAAGCTCGGACTTAGAGAGTAAATACCTGGGGAGATGAAATGACACTCATATCTCTGCTGTGGATTGAGATGATCGGGGCGCAATTAATACGATTCGCTCTTCTGCGATCTCGCGTTAGGCACGACGGCTTCGTCCCTTCAGTTCCCGTCCTCTCAGTAGAGGACGCATGGGGACAGTTACGCTTCGCAGACGATGGGGGGAGGGGGACGGCTCCATTTGTGCTAGAGGATCGGAAAGACACCTGCTGCATTAAATGGTATTAAATGCCAGGAAGATTCTAACCTTGAAGCATGGGCTCAGACGTATCGCGCCCTTCCACATGTCTCATGGTGCTGATGCCGAGTCGTATCGGCCCTCGATTTAGTTGTTAATAATGATGACGTCGAACGATGAGGTGGCTATATAAAGCCATTTTCCCTTCGTTTTCATACTTCTCCCATTTCATTCCTCCGCATTTCTCCTTTTCGAAATCGCCTTTACCAGGAATCGCCTTTGCCGGAAATCGCCTTTGCTGGAAATCGCCTTTGCCGAAAATTGCCTTAATTAGAAATCGCCTCCACCGGAAATCACCCTTTGCCGGAAAAAGGATTCCAATAGAAGATCTCAGAGCTAGAACAACTCTCACCAGGGGGTATCGGCCGTATTGTTGTGAGTCTTCGAACACTTAACGCACTTTTCTTTTATGTCGACCGACTCTGACGAGATGAGTTCGGTTCGGGGAGTTGGTTAGGAGGATGAACGGAAGACCACCGCTTCGGGATCCGGAGAGTATGAAGGCCCTCTTATGGCAGTACCCCTCTACAACCCAACTTCGGCCCATGGATCCGTAAGTTAGAGGGCCAAAAGTCGAGGAAAAGGAGCAAAGAGGGCTCTCCGAGACCCCGTAGGGCGGTCGAAAGCAGGCCCCGGGGGAGGCAGAGCTAAGCCAATGGTCCCTGGGGGGTCGGTTATGATTGAGTCTCAAATGGCTCAAATCTGTAAAGATTATCAGATCCCCAGCTCTATCCGCATCCAAGCTCCGGCCCCCACGGACCAAGCAGGGTCGCTGGATGAGGGGGAGATCCCCGTCTTTGTTTGCGTCCTCCAGTGTGGGCTCCAATTCCCCCTCCATCCTTTCTTGCGCGAGCTAACAACACAGTTGGGAATCGCATCGGGGCAGCTGGTTCCGAATTCTTGGAGGACTCTGGCCTCCACCTTTATCCTCTAGCATCAGGCAGGGAATTAGAGACTGATGCCAGGAAAATTTTTGTTCTTGTACATGGTTAAATATGATACCACGGACAAAGTCTGGTGGTACTTCTCTGTTAGGCCTCCATCTATCCCAGGCCTAATAACATAGCTTCCCTCTTCCAATAAAGACTGGAAGGGGAAGTGGTTATGGGCTTCGGGCGAATGGGAGGCCCCAGCCTCTGAATTGGATCAGCTACAGACTTGAGTCCCCACCAAGTTTGCCAATCTAAGTTGTTGGACTTTTCTTTTAGTCGTATTGCGTATTTAGTTTTTTCTTGTGCCCAGTCTTATCGTTTATTTCTGCTTGCAGTTCAACCGAAAGGGGCTCTCGATCTTTCTGCCTTCTATAAGGGTCAGGTCGACCGGGTCCGAGTGATCCCCGTGGATCATCGTACTTGGTTCGGACTCATTAACCCCGAGAGTCTGGTGTCGTCCAACTTCTATAGAGTTCAGCCCACTCTCTTTGCCCTAGGTAGGTGGGGTTAAAGATATCGGGGATTGGTCAGTTGGCCACACAGGGCTGATTTTTGTTCCCTTCTTTTTTACAGGGATGGAGGTCAGTGGTTTAAAGAGGAGGAGGCCTCCATATTCTTCGATGAATGTCGTCCTCTCCTCTGAACCGAGGGCGCAGGCAGCGATGAGGAGGAGGAAGGCTCCTGAAGTTGAAACTAGGGCCGCCCCAGCTGAGATTGGATCCGCTAAAGCCCTTTCGAAGGCTACACTTGCCGTTACTTCGACCCCCGTTGTAACGCCCCGGAAAATCGGGGGTCATGCATAGACTCGACTCCCGAGTTCCCAAGTGTCACTTATCATGCATTTATGATTTATCAAGTTTAAATGCGAAGCATGGAATTAATTGAAACATGAGGCACATCCACAACTAGTCTACTGAACTGAAAGGAATCAATATATACAGATTCAAAAGAATATAAATGGGCCGCATAAGGTGATGCCCAACAAAATCGCAAAGAGAATCATACGCTCAAAAGAATGGTGCGCTGAGCCCACGACTCAACGCTCCAGAATCCAGTCTCCCAAGCCGATGGATAACCGCCCGTCAACTGGAAGTAGGACAGCTCGTCCTCCTCGTCAAAGCTCACCTCGCCAGGTTCCTCATGCCCTGAGTCACCTGCATCTATGAATGGGCCTGGTTGGTGTTTTAAAACACTGTCCCAGAGTGGGAGTGAGTGATCAACTCAGTGTGAACTATTAGTCTCAAGTTACAACAGGCATCAATTAAATTATGAATTTAATGAAAAGCGAACATTCATAAATACCTAACTAATCTTGTTAATGTATATGCATGATAGATGATATGATGTATGCCCTTGCCACAACACTCCCTCGAGCGACTCCGTCTAACGATCGCGTATGTCAACACTCCCTCAAAGCGACCTCGACTTCCGAGTCGCCAACCTAACTAATGTATGCAGTGATAATGTTAACCAAGTTCTTAGTTAAGTCCATTCATCCAGCAGGTTTGGGAATCTGGTACACCCCACGTATCAATGCCCTAAATGGGTTGCGAGGCCAAGACCCCCCAATGCGTGAGGCCGAGACCTCGCGGTCCGTGATCCCGTCGGGTTCCTCATCCCCAACTTCAAGCACATGAGGAGTGCCGAGAGAAAGAGATCGCTCGCGGTCACTACGGGGAGGCGCAGCACCCCAGCCCCAGACACGTCCCATTCCACCATGCCCGGCTCATGAGGCAGTGGACCAGAAATCAAATGGTTATCGAGGGGCTACAACGGTTGTAGGGTGTTCCAGGTTCCATTACATGTGTGAGCAAACATAGTTAACAATCAGAATTTGTCAGTAAGTAGACTAAACCGCACGAGTCAGGCGAGCACGAAATGAACGACATCGGGTACTAGACCCATGCAGTCGAACTGTTGCCGTCCATACGCACTCGTCCGACTTGCGTGTTTAGTCTTAGGGTAGTCCAACCAGAGGGACTACCGCCTGACCTCGTGTTCCTGACCAATCCAAGGGTTCGACGATAATTCATAGCATGCCATCATCAAGGTTATCAACCAACATACAGCATCATGTTGCATAAATCCTACCATGCAATTCAATGTCCCTAACAAGCATAATACATTAATACAAACAAAGTGCATGTGAGAAGTGTGGGTTGGCGAGGAAACGAACCGATTCCTACGCCTCTTAGACTTAAAATGTGTCAAGCCAAGCATCATACAAGACATGAGCAACAACATATGAGGCAAATTAAGCAACACATAGGCATATGATCATCTACTATATCACCAAGCATGTGAGGGGCACAAATGCGAACATAAGAAAGAAACCAACAAACATGCGATTCCACACGTCACCAAATGATACCCAAATCCTAGGGTCTCTCTAGATTTCACAAACACTTCACTCAAGCAAGCAAAATCATTAAACACATGATATAATCGGTGCTAGGCCACCTAAGATTAATAGTCCGCACCTATGGATTGTTGGAGACTTGGAAAATGACTTAGAGATGCCGAACCTGGTGCCGATCGGCCGGAATCCCTAAAGCAACATTTATATGTTAGAATCCTAAATAAATCCCTCCTCATCACAAGGGTTTCAACGAAAATGGGTGGTGGATCTTACCTAGATGATCAACGGAGTGAAAAGGGCGGTTGTGGATGAGGAATCCTCCTTTAAGAAGATGTAGGGAGTTGTGGGGGTTTGATTTCCTTAGGCCCACCTTGCTCTTCTTTCTTCACTCTCCCTTCCTCTCTCCTTCCTTTCTTCTTTCTCCCCTTTCTCTCTTCTCTCTCTCCCTTCTCTAGGGCAAAATCGTATGGAGAGAAGGGGTGCCCAAATAAGGCCTTTATATAGTGCTAGTTTTGGAGCAATTGGCCCCGAATGTTGGGTCTTTACTATACTAACCCTATGGGAGGGTTTTTCTAGTTTATGGGGTGTACTAGTCGATATACACCATAGGATAGTTAGTCCTAATGATGATCTACGTATGGACACAATCGGTCCGCCATTTCGACGCGCCGATCAACAGAATGATTAGAAGTCTGTTCAACGGTCACCGATGGTCGATCGGGGCTGCGGCTATACGGATATGAGGAGGAAAATATCTTTACTCGATGTGTGAAGTTTGGTACAAACCGACGGTCTGAAATCTTCAACTTTGCATAAGAGTGGACGACTCAAATCACTTAAGTTCCCACAATTTTCCCAAACTAGCCTTCTAGGGCTCCTTATTGAAGTTGGGGTGGCCCTAACGCCCCCTAGGCCGCCAAATTCGGTGGGTAGGTGTCTTATGGCTCAATTAGGGCCCATGTAAAATTTGGAGACAAACGGATGAACGGATATAGGGTCTGAGTAAGCGATTCCGTCCCTTAAGTGGCCCTGCGAGGGCCATTTTGGTGATTGAAGCGGTTCTGGCAGTCCTCTGACCATGAAACTTATAGGATAGGGTCTCCATGGCCCGATGAGGGGCCACGCAAAATTTGGGGACGATCGGATATGGGGTTTGGTCGTACGGGTCCGATTCGTGATCAACGGTCATTGTGCCACGATCGGGGCCCAGATTTGGTGGACATGCGTAGAAAAATACATTAAACCTTCACCGTAAATTTAGAAGAAATCCGACGGCTGGAAGGCCCGGAGTCTCAGTTTCTTTTGTCAGTGCCAGATTTTAATCTGGCATTGGTGGGGCGCATTGGGCAAGCGTCAGATGGTACTTCTGGGTGTCCATTGGGTCCGCAGTCCGCGATGGACCACAAGCCCAGTGAGATCTATGATTTTCTAAAGTTTTAGATTTTTCTGAACCTCCTCGGTCGCTGGGTGGCCCACACGGGCTGTTGCTTGGTGTAAACGGACTATCCGGCTTGACGGCCCGCACTTGTCCCATCATAACTAGACTGGTCCACCCCAGCCTAAACTAACATTGAGTACTAATGGTCATTAAGTGATATTATAAGTTAATAAAAATAATAATAATAATAAATTTTAAGGATTTTTTTTTTGAAATCCAAAACAGTGAAATTCCGGGATGTTACACCCGTTCCTGAGGGTTTGCAGGTTGGAGCTCCTACTCAGGCTCCTGAGGCTCCGGAGGTCGGACCTCCTGCCCGAGTCAAGCCTATCACTATTTCATTGCCTTCTGCGAAGGAGCAAGCCCCCCAGGTGGGTCCTTCTAGGTCATGGAGGGAGGTGGTAGGGGAACTCTTGGTGTGATTGCCTCTTCGCGACCTACGATCCCGTTGCTGAAGATGAGCTCGCACTAGGTTACGCTGAGGTCCGGGTTGGTCATGTAAATGCACCTGAGGCGGTAGCTTAAGCTTCTGCAGCTAGGCAGTTAGAGGAGCTTCCGCACCCTCTTTAAGGGGGAGAGCTTCCGCACCCTCTGCAAGGAGGGCTTCTACATCTCCTTAAAGGGGAGAAGCTTCCGCACTCTCTCAAAGGAGAGAAGCTTCCGCACCCTCTTCAAGGGTTCTACCTCCTGATTTTCACATGGCTCAGCTGAATCCCTAGGCAGCTGAGCACGTTCCGGAGGAACGGATCACCGATACACTCTCCCGCTGCCATGTCAGCTTCGTGAACGACTATACGGTTGTAATGTACCAGTCGTTGCCAATGATGATAGAGGTAAAGGAGAGGCTGAAGGAGATGGAGTGGCTCGAAGCGGAGCCACCTGAATTCGTGGTCGAGAAGGAGAAACAAGAAGTGGAGCAGGCCAGATTCAAGGGGGAGAGAGCGGAGAAAAACGCACAACGGGTCGAGCTTGAGAAGAAGTTGGAGGCTTCAGCCTCGGAGCAGGAGGAGCTGAGGAAGGCTGCCGTGGAAGGCCGGGCGAGAGAACTTGCGCTCCAAGGCGAAATTAACAAACTTTAAGCTCGATTGGACGTGGCCGAGCCCGAGGTCAAGAGCTCGCGTCAGGCTAACAAAGACTTGGAGTTCAGGGCCTTGGAAGTTGAGTCGGGGATAGAGGCGGCAAAGGAGGACCTCGAGTCGGAGTGAAAGATGGTGGCAAGTTGCTTAGTTCAACAGCCGGAGGTCCTCGAAACCGCCGCGTCCACGGAGAAGGCTTCCTTACTAGCAGAGTTGGAGGCTCAAGCGGTCTTACAGGTGGCCGCGGCAGTGGCGGAATACAAGGATTCTGCTGAAAGGGCCCAAGAGCTGGACAAGTTGTACAATTTCGGTTATGACACAGGCTTTGACGCTTGTTTGACCGAGGTTAAAAAGCTTTATCCGACTCTAAACCTCGACGCTTTTATGGCAGACACTGCTGGTCCCTTTGAGCCCGTAGCTGCAGACGTGCCCGATAGCATCCCTCCTGCAGAGATTGCCCAAGATGCCCTCGTCGTCGAGGCCGTTGTTGATGCTCATCCCCCCAGTTCTATAGCTGGTCCCTCTGCTCAGAGGGACTAACAATTTTATATCTTCTCTTTCTTTTCTTTTGTAACTCTGCCCTTTTGCATTAATGGTGATTGTGGGTATATGACTTGTTCACGTGTGTTGATTGTTAACTGCCGAACCGATTTATTGACAGGTTGGTTCATTTCGGGGCATTGTCGAGCCAACTCCCGGATGGGTTAGCTCATTTTAATGCTGTTTCGTAGAACTGTGGTGTTACCATTCTTAGAACCGAGCCCCTAGGGTATCAGTTCCTCCCACGATTGGCGAGCAACTTCTAGTGTACCCGTCAGTTGGAGAATGAACCGACGCCTTTGTCAGGGAGTATGGTAGTCCATGGGCTTTTCCCCTGAACATGAGGGGATACCCTGTAGAACTTTCGTGGGATAACGTACTGACCCCTTCTTTAAGGGATTAGTTCGTTAAGTCGGCCCTTGTTTATGAGAGGCAACTTTTATTAGTAGATAATCCGCTCATGTAAATTTATAGCAATGTGAATTTTATTGGGAGCCTTAAAGGCTAGTCACTCAGAGGCGCACATTTATTGGGGGCCTTAAAGGCTATTACATCAAGCGTAGTAGACTTTTAGGTGCTCGACGTTCCAGGGGTGGGGAACCTAACTGCCCTCGAGGTCTTCTAAGTGGTAGGAGCCAGTTTTGGTCGATCGGACCACACGGTATGACCCTTCCCAATTAGGCCCGAGCGTATCGGCCCTCGACTCTGTGGTGTTCTGGAAGACTCGGTGAAGGACTAGGTCCCCTGGACGGAACCGCCTGGTCTTACTTTGGAATTGTAGAATCGTGCCACCTGTTGATGTCGAGCAGCGATCCGGAGTCTAGAGATGTCTTTGGCCTCTTCAAGTAGATCCAGGTTAGCTGCGATCTGTTCGACGTTTTCATTATCCTGATAATTTCTGACCTGAGCTGTAGGAAGACCAATTTTGATTGGTACCATTACTTCCGAACCGTAGGAAAGTGAGAATGGGGTCTCCCCAGTGGTCGACTGAGCCGTAGTCCTGTAAGCCCAAAGGATGAATGGAAACTTCTCCGCCCAGTTACCCTTTGCTTTTTTTAGTCTTGTTTGAGATGGTGTTTGACGACCTTATTGACCGCTACCACCTGTCCGAGGTGAAGAATACACGTTTGTGATGTCGAGCCCTTGACACAAGCCTCGAAACTTGTCGTTAGCAAACTGCCTGCCATTATCAGACATGATGGTGCGTGGGATTCCGAACCGGCAGATGATGTTTTTTCATACAAAATCAATCACCTTCTGTTCTGTGATCTTCGCAACGGGTTCGGCTTCGGCCCACTTGGTGAAGTAGTCTACTGCGACAATGGCGAACTTGACTTGACCTTTCCCTGTGGGCAGAGATCTGATGATGTCGATCCCCCACTGGGCGAACGGTCACGGACCGCTCATGGGAGTCATTTCTTTTGCAGGTTGTCTCGCCACAACCGTGTACCATTGACATTTGTCACATCTTTGAACATAGTTCTTCGAATCCTCCTTGATGGTCGACCAAAAATATCCTTGGCGGAGTATTTTCAGAGCCAAAGCTCAACCACCAAAATGGTTTCCGCAGACGCCTTCGTGAATCTCCCGAATCACATAATCTGCCTCCCCGGGTCGGAGACACCTGAGATAGGGCTGCGAGTGTCCTTTCTTGTACAGGATCTCGTCTAGGATCACATAATTTGCCGCTCTGACTCTTAGGCGCCTGGCTTCCAACCTATCCGAGGGGACCTCACCGGATGTAAGGTAGTTATAAATGGGCCTCATCCAGCTCAGAGCATCGTCGACTGGATTGACTGCTTTCTTCTTTGTTTGATCAATGCTCGAATGTTCTATGAACTCCACGGGAATGACTCGCGGGATCCTCCCTTCTGTGGTTGAGGCTAGTTTTGCTAGGGCGTCGGCCTAGGAATTTTTTGTCCTAAGAATCTGACTGATAGTGCAGCTCCAGAACCTTTCTATCAGTTTTCTTGCTTCGGCTAGGTAAGCAACCATCCTAGTTTCCTTGGCCTCATATTCGATGGAGATATGATTCAGTACCAGCTAAGAATCACACCTTACCTGGAGAGACTGGACCCCCAGACTGGCTGCGAGTCTAAGTCTAGCCAACATAGCCTCATATTCCGCCTCATTGTTAGAGGCCTTGAAGCCGAGTCTAATCGCATACTGAATAGGTGTAGAATCGGGCGTGACTAGGACAATTCTTGCTCCGACACACTTGGCATTAGATGACCAATCCACATAGAGAACCCATCTTGGCTCTGACACTGTCTCTTGACCCTCCCCTTAATTACTTAGAGGAACAGGTGAAGGAGTCGTCTCCACTTTGACGCTGATCCCTTCTCTATCCAAGGTGGTGAATTCTACGATGAAGTCAGCCACAGCTTGGCCCTTGATCGCTGTCCTTGGGCGGAATTGGATATCGAACTCCCCGAGTTTGATTGCCCACTTGGTTAGCTGTCCCGATACCTCTGGCCTCTGGAGGACTTGTTTGAGGGGAGAATCGGTTAAGACGACGATGAAATGGGCTTGGAAGTACCAACGTAACCTCCGAGCTGAGACAATGAGACAGAGCGCTAACCTTTCCAAAGCCGGATACCTTGTCTCGACAGGTACCATGGCTTTACTCACATAGTATAATGGATACTGCTTGCCCCCTATTTCTCTAATTAAGGTCGAGCTAACAGCTGAGGCCGAGACTACGAGATATAAGAACAAGGGCTCGCCTTCTTCGGGCTTAGACAGTAGGGGGCGAACCTAAATACTGTTTCAGTTGCTGAAAAGCTTGCTCACATTCCGATGTCCACTCCGCCTTCTTATAACCCTTCAACTGCTGAAAGAAGGGGAGGCATTTGTTTGTAGCTCTGGATATGAATCGTCCGAGCGCTACTACTCATCTTGTGAGGCATTGTATTTCCTTGATGATCCGAAGTGAGCTCATGTCGAGGAGTGCCCTGATCTTGTTAGGGTTCGCTTCGATGCCCCTCTGATTGACTTAAAAACTGAGGAATTTACCAGAGCTGACTTCGAAAGCGCACTTCACGGGATTCAACTTCATCTGGTACTCTCGGAGAATGGCGAAGGTTTGTCCGAGATCTGCTAAGTGATCGGATGCTTTAACACTTTTAACAAGCATGTCATCGACGTAAACCTCCATATTGTGCTCGATCTGCTTAGCGAACATCTGATTCACCAGCCTCTAATATGTGGCCCCAGTGTTCTTCTGGCCAAACGACATGACCCGGTAACAGTAAAGTCCCTTGTCAGTGACGAAGGTAGTCTTCTGCCTATTTGAGGGATACATCGCGATTTGGTTGTATTCGTAATAAGCGTCCAAGAAGGAGAGCAGTTCGTGCCTTGCTGTACTGTCCACCAGTTGATTGATCCGAGGTAATGGAAAGATGTCCTTCGGACAGACCTTGTTCAGATCTGAGTAATCTACGTAGACCCGCCATTTTCTGTTGGCTTTCTTAACAAGGACCACGTTTGCGATCCAATTAGGGTAATGTACTTCCTCTATGAAGCCAGCACTGAGTAGTACTGAGACTTCGTCAGCTATGGCTTCATATCATTTGATATCAAACGGTCTTCTCTTCTATTTTACAGGTTTGTGATCCGGGTCCACATTCAGCCTGTGAACTATGACATTCGGAGAGATCCCGGGCATGTCCTCATGCGACCATGCGAATATATCTCTGTGCTGTCATAGGAAGGCTAGCATCTCGGACAGCTGCTCAAGATTCAACGATGTTTCGAGCTGGACAGTTCTGCTTGGATCTGCCTCATCGAGCGATACTTTCTCCAGGTCTTCCACAGATGAGTCCTCTGCGGGTTCTCTAGGATCTAGAAAGTTGATGGTGAGCATTTGCTTCACGGATCCATCTTTTACTGCTATCGTATAACATCTCCGAGCCTCACGCTGATCACCTCGAAGGTATCCTATTCCGCCCTCAGCGGGGAATTTCATCATTAGATGATAGGTGGAGACGACCGCCCTTATTGCATTGAGAGAAGGTCTGCCTAGAATGATGTTGTGTACCGATGGCACATTAACAATGAGAAAGTCTATCATGAGGGTGACTTGATGTTGTCCTTCTCCCGCGATCACAGGGAGGAAGATGGCTCCCTCGGAGATCACCCTTTCTCCTGCAAAGCCGTGTAAGGGGTCTTCACAGGTCTGAGGCGCGACCTTGGAATTCTCATTCTTTCGAAAGCCTCGGAGTAGATCACATCTGTCGAGCTTCCGGTGTCGACCAGGATGTGTATACCTTATGGTTGGCTATGGTCATAGTGACTACTAAGGCATCGTCGTGCAGATGTTGGATTCCGCGGGCATCATCTTCCGAGAAGATCATACTGCACGGGCTGACCCGGAGTTCTTTGCTAGGCCGCTCGGTCATGTCGATGTAGTGTTTCGGGTCAGACTTCCGAGAATGGGCTTTTCGAGCCCTGTTCGAATCTTCTCCACCAGATGAGCAACCAAAGATGGTGCGGATTTCAGCTGGCTCTACCGTGGTGTTATTTGCCTGATCTCGCTCTTCTTTTCGAGCTATTTTCTCCTCCTTAGTATATCGGCATAGATGACCCTTGCGGATAAGGGTCTCGATCTCATCTTTGAGATCCACATAGTCGGCTGTGTTGTGGCCGAGATCTCGATGGAAACGACAATATTTGTGTTTGTCTCGATGATCTGGATCGACTCTCATACAAACAGGTCAATTCCGAAGCTTATGCCCTCTGTTGTCCAATAGAATTTGCTCAGTGGATGTGTTGAGAGGGGGTGTAGGGACGAAATTTACCCTCCGACTTTCTGCTCAGACGATGATCGCGAGTAGCGCGGTCATCTGGTCCTTTGCTGGATGGCTGAGTTCTTCGTTCCTTGGCCTCTTCCCCTCACCAGTCGGCTCGATCACTTAAACATTTTTGTGGGCGTTGGAGAATTCCTCGGCATTAGTATACTTTTGAGTTCTGGCGACGAGGTCAGCTAACGTCTTCGGAGGATTCTTTCCAATGGAGAAGGTGAACTTGCCCTCTTTTAGACCACTGAACACGGCAGAGAGTGCCATCTTGTCGTTGTAGTCTTCCATCTATAATGCTTTCTTATTGAAACGAGCTATGTAGTCCTTCAATGACTCCTTAGGTTCTTATTTGATGGTGAACAGATGAGTATTCGGCTTCCGACTTTTCTTACCGCTTATGAATTGGGTAAGGAATAATCGGTTGAGTTCTGCGAAGGACTCAATGGAACCGGGTTTGAGTTGACGGTACCAACTTCGATCGGATCCTGTGAGCGTGATCGAAAACTCCCTACACATCATTACGTCCGTCGCTGTCTGGATTTGCATCTACGAATGATAACCTTCTACGTGCTCGGATGGGTCACCAGACACAAAGTATTGGATGACGGGAGGTATCCGGAACCTCTGCGGCATCACCTCGTTCATGATTACAGAGGTGAAGGGAGGCTCGGTCTCTTCCATCATTACTTGAACGGCGACAGGAACTGACGACGGTTGCTGCTTCTTTTCTAGCATTAGAATTTTGTTGTTGAGCTCTGTAAACCGTGTCTCCCACGGATCTTTATTTTTAACCACCATTTCTTGTGTGTTTTCTACCTTGAGAGTTCTCCTTCCCCTTCTCCTTTCTAACTCATGACGGAGATCTGTCGGCGCCAGGGCCGAGGTCACCGAGGCCTTCGTCGGAGCCCGAGTTGCTGTATTCCGGGCTGGAGCTCGGATTTGGGTCGAGAGAGGGTTCTGAACCGAAGCTGGTGCCCAAGCGAGTTGATGTTGAGACCCCTCGGGTCTTATACTCCTCGGTACGGAATGGGCTTGCACTACCGAACCAACCATTTTCGGAATAGGGTCTTCCTGACCAGGACGTGGTTGCGGCTCCTGTTGCTGCTTCATATGGTTAATCTCGCTGCGCAAGGCTTGTATCTCACTTTGCATAGCTTAATACTTACTTGCCGGATTGTGAGAACGCTGGGAAGGTCCTGGATCCGATTCGGCGTGAAGTAGTGTAGAGGAACGAGTCTGCTCTAGTTCCGCAGCTACCACCTTCTTCTTTCTTCTTGCCATTATACTTAAGAATAGGAACTTTACCTTTCGTATCAGTTTCCCTCAGACGACGCCAAAAAATGTTGAGGTCAAAATCTGGATCACCCTCCACTCCGTGCTGCGACGAACCCTGATCCTGCACAAAGGGTGAGCAAAGGAGACCCTGGCTAAGCTGGGGGACCCTGTGATGCCTAAGTTAGGTCAAGGAAATCTGGGTCTAAGTTGAATGTAGAGAGAGGGTGTAAGATCTTGCATACCTGTAGCGATGAGATCCCCTTATATTTATACTTGCACATCGGATGATCGACGTCCGTTAATCTCAGCACGATTTACTCAATCAGTTGGATTCTGTGATCGTGGAGACTTCGACCACAATTTAGGGATTATGTAGAATATCGTGTCTTATAGGAGCGTATATACGGGCGAGATATCCAGTCATGTTCGCGTATGTCAGTTTCTTAGTTTGGCATCCGGAATGTATACGTGCAGCCTCGGCCTCGGATCCGGAACTGAGATACTTCCGACCTTAAGCCTCGAAACTTCATTAGCGTGTAGGCATGACTCTTTCGTAGAGGTACTGAATAAGATGGCTAGAAGCTGAGGTAGGCTTCGGCTCGGATCAAGAGTGGACCTGGCCTCACTTGTTCACTAGCCACAGTCCTCTGGGGTTTCCTTTTCGAACTTCGAGGTAGGTAGCAGACTTAGTTAGTTGAGTTGGATTTTCCCATAACATCCAACACTAAATTTACAACAATGGCCGGCCCTAGAAATTGGACGGTCTGGGGTGCTATAAATTTACAGCAAGTAATCATTACAATCGAAGGACAATTTGAGTGGTATGACGACAACATTAGGGGCGTTAATCAGTGTGATAGAGGTAGCTTGCTGCTGTTGATGTATTAGGGCTCCATATCTTCAACTCCCGATGATATGTTAGGTGGCTCGTCATACCCACCAAAGGCTAGAGATACAAACCTCCCACACGTGCTCAAATAACCCGTCATTGAGTGTTCTGCATGGAGGGATTTGCCGAGCCCTATGTAACGCCCTGAAATTCGAGGTTCGAGTAGCAACTCAACTCTCGAGTTCCAAAATATCACTTATGCAACATAGATAATGATGATTAAATGTTGTCTGTGTTAGAGCAATAAACATGAGTGAGATTATACCAAAACAGTAATTCATACTCCAGATCAATTGTATAAAGGCAAGCGAAAGACTGAAACTGTATATATATATGTATGTAAAAGAAACAAAACTATCTCAATCTCTAGAGTATGAACCCATCTGAGTCACCATATACATATATCTATTTTATGAACAAAATGTCAAAAGTACAACTAAGGAAATAAGTCCTGTAAATCCCGTCGATCCAAGCAGTCTAGTCGAAGCCACCCGAATACTGCATAAATGAAAACTCGTCCTGGTCCTCGTCGTAGTCCGGCTCAGCCTCCTGAGTCGTCATCTCATCTGTACCTAAGACAGAGTCTGGTTGGTGTGTACAACACCGTCCCGTAACGTGGGAGTGAGTAGCTAACTCAGTGGAACATTAAAGCATAAGTTAACATGTTATCAATTCAGTCAAGCAGTAAAATCAAACACTCCTAACTACTCTTATTAATGCAAGTATGAATGCAATCATGATATATGCCCTCACCACACACTCCCTCGTGCGATACCATCTTACGTTCGCGGCATACTTTCATCCCTCAGTGCTCCACATCTTCCAGGCACATGCAATGAGATGATGAGCATGATTACCGAGTTATTATTAGTCCATTTCAAACAGCTGGATTGGGAAACTAAGGTACCTCCCTTGTATCATTCCCAAACATGATCCATTCTAGGGTCGTCAGTCCTAGTTAATCTCATACGATAGTGTATTTCTAGGTCGCTGCAAAGGCTGCCAGAGCTGTTACGCACAATGGTTACACCACTCCCCCATCACCTTTTTAACGGTTCATCACTAAGCTGATACAGGCCTAGTTCATACTCTATACACTGCGGCAAAACTTGTCGCCTCACCGCAAATTCAGAGTATGCTCGAGGTCACTACAAAGGGCTCGTCACCAATTAGTGTAGGCCGACAGCTCGAATATAGTGTCCCATAACACCATAATCGGCTCACGAGTTTGGTTGCTCACTGGTCACTACGGGGAGGCACGTGGCCCTAGCGTAGGCCGACAGATCGACCACGGTGTCCCATACCACAATGTCCTACTCATGAGTCTTAGCGGATCGAGGTACTATGGTTAACGGGATTTCACTAGTAAGTTTGGTACCCTAGGTTCAAGCAGTAGCGTCCAAACATGGTGAACATACATAAAACATAACGGGTTACTTGACGAGCTCGGCTAGCTCGAGCGCACAACAAGTTGAACGATATGAAGCGCATAAGCACTTCGTGTGGCCAACCACTATCGCCAACCGAAGTATGACTCGGGTTCGTCGAACACATCTCACATGACGAAATGAATCTCAACCATGATCTCAAGTCTGGTACCGAATGTTTATACTATAATCATAGTCCCAAACTCAACCAATCCTTATTTAGAGCATGTAGAGTAAAGCATATTAAACAAAGTAATTCAAGCATGTTAACAAGCATATCATAAAGCATGTTATAAAGCATGTTATAAAGCACTATATAAACAAGAATACAAGCACATATATTTCATAAGTAAGCGATTACATTAAACAGCCATATGGAGGAAATCATATACGTCTCTAAGATAGTTGAGAATTCCATCTCAACACCTACCTAAGGCACTATCATCCAAGCATTTACTCTCACAAGCATTTTCACAAACACTTAGAATACACTATTTCAACATACATAGTGTATGTTAGCAAAACATGTATTAGGGCGAGTCCTTTCGCCAAACAAGTAATTTATCCATATATAATATATTCATACAACAAATAATCATGGCAAACACATTTTCAAAATTTATACGTATACGGTACTTTCTACAAATACTTAGAGTATGTAAAATTCCATATTCTTCATCTTTAATCGAAACGGAAAACAGACAGCACTTTGTACATGTGCAATTACATGCAGATCATGAATCTATCATTATCTGACATTGAAAGCGTTGAAAACCATAACCTATACACCTAAAGTCCTCACCTTCTATCGTAGAATCGTAACAAATCAGGTAGGTTTGCCAAGCTTCTGTATTCGGCGGTTTGGTAACCTATAAAATGAAATAGGTTAGCTATTTCATAACCTACAACCTTCATAACTCCAAAACAGATTAGGGTTAGGGTTTCTTACCTAGAATCGAAGTCGGATTCGCTGGAAAAGCGATAAGACTTGCGTGGTTAAGCTTGTAGAACGGCAGGGAATAGTAGTAGGGAGTTTCTCCCACTTCTCTCACACTTTCTCTCTCTTTTCTCTCTTCTCTCTCTAGGGTTTCTCTCAATTTCGTATGGCTGTGAGAGAGAGGGTTCTAAGGTCCTTAAATAGCCTAAAAACACACTAAAATAGACTTATGGACAAGGTATACTTAGGTTATAACCAAAGTGACCCTATTCCAGCTCAACGGAGGACTTCTGGTGGGCCTCCTTGAGCCAAAGCTCGGACTTAATCTCACCAACCTTAGATCTAGGTAGATTTAAGTGCTCGTTTCAGTCGGATTCCCAGATCACGCGTGGCGGACCAGTTTCAGTTCAACGGTCAGCGAATTTCGATCAGAAATTCCAAGTACATGGGTATGTTTATGAAAATTTTTCTGATCCAAGGGTGTATTTGGGTCAGATTCTGACGGTCTGGTTGCTTACAAAATGTTCGCAAGCGACACGTGCTAGATTACTATTTGAGATATTTATTTGTAAAGAAAATCAAGTATTTTCACACTCCTCGATCCGGACTCAAGCGAACAGCCGTGGGACACTGTCTGGATTTGATTTCTGAGTTGGTTGTCAAGCCCAGCGATGCGGTCCTAAGTCTTTAACTTCGTATTATTCGGACTCCCGATGTGCAGTCCAGATTTAATACGGAGTTTCAACGTGCTCCCGAGAGCAGTCTGGTAATGAGTTTGATCCTAGACTTTAGGGTAACCTAGCGTCAATAATTCTACAAGTTTTGGGTCTTGTAGATCGTATTTAGAGCGATTCAAACGGATTTCATGGCTAATCTAGTTTAGCACTTAGTTAACTTTGTCAAATTTCTAAAGGATTCGATCCTAAGCGATTTCTGCCTGAGGTGGTACTCGGGCCATTGCACGAAAATTTTCGAGTTGTTACACCCTATCCATCCCCATACTAACCTGCACTTGTGTTGAGATCCTTTCTTTCCATCAGATGGGCCACGGTCTATCCAGCCGAGCAGGAAATGTGCGCGGATTGGGTATATTAGGTACAACCCCGCCTGTTCGGAGCTCGGGACAGGCTGGGCTTCGAGTGGTCGCCTTGATGTATTGATTTCATCCACACCGTCCATTCATTTTTTCATATCATTTTAGATTGTGAGCATATAAATAAGGAAGATACATGGCTCAAATGGACCACACAGTGGGTATTAAATTCCTATCGTTGAAAATATGTTGGGGGCCACAGAAGTTTTGGATCCAAATGATATTTGTTTTTTTTTAAAAAAAAAAAAAAAAAAAACTTCCTATATGTGTATATGACTGCATCAACATGCTGGATGACAAATAAACACCATGGTGGCCCATAAGATGGTTTCAATAATTACCGTCATTAGCACTTCTACTTCCTGTGGTATGGTGGACTTGAGCGTTAAATGAGTCATATGTTTGGATTAATAATCTAAAATAATATGAAAATAAAATAAAATAGATGGATGGTGTGGATAAAATCTATACATAATGGCAGCCTCTCAGAGCATCTGCTTGTCCTGAGCTCGAAACAAGCATTAGTAGTAGAGCTGGGCAACGAGTCGAGTTAGACCGAGTTAGGGCTAATTCGACTCGATTCGGCTTTGAAATAGGCTTGACCCAAACTCGATCCAACTTGAGACCGAGTCCAGCATGCCTGACTCGATTCGAGTTTGCTCTGGCCTGGACTGATCCGGACCGAGTCTGATCTAGTCAAATGTATCGAGTTGGGTCAAGTTGGCATCGAGTCGGATTGAGAGATGAGGGTGGGAGGGAGTGGAGAGGAGATAGAGGAGGAGGAGGAGGAGGAGGGTGATGGTGGTGGGTGGTTACCGGGCTTGGAAGAGGAGGATGAGAGAGGGAGGGAGTGGAGAGGAGAGAGAGGATGAGGAGAAGGACGGTGATGGTGATGGGTGGTTACCGGGCTTGGAAGAGGAGGATGAGGGAGGGAGAGAGAGAGCTTGGGATCGGGTCAGGGTAGAGCGCGGCGGGTAGGGTTAGAGAGTCGGGTCGAGTCGGGTTTTAGATCGAGTCGGGTTGAGTTACTGGGTAACTCAAACTCGACTCAGTTTGAGTTCGGATTAAGCGAAGCCAACTCGGTTTGGATCGACTCACCCATTCAGTTCGGGTCAAGTCATATCTGAATGAGCTGGACGAGTCGAGTAGGCCGGATCGAATCGGATCGTGCCCACCTCTAATGAGTAGTACCATTATATATATAGGGAAATGGTTCTATGTGGTCGAGCTGTGTGGGTACCATCGTGATGCGTGTTAAACATCTACCCCATCAATCAGATGCAGCATTCCATGGTGGGCCTCGGGCTTAAAAATCAAGTCAATCAATGACTTTTGTGGGCCACACCATGTACCAAAGTTAAAAGGGGTTACCCTCCCATTAAAACATTCATAATCATTTGTTGTGCCCACCGAGGTGTGGTTCACAAATCCAGCCCATCCATTATGTGTGTCCCATATGGATGAGGTGTCGGACCAAGTTTTAGAAGCATCCAAAACTCAGGTGGGCCCCACCAAGTGTTTTTATATGTTTTAGGCATGTCTTCACATCGTTTTAGATGGTATGGCCCACTTGAGTTTCATATAAGGCTGATTTTTGAGGTATCCCATAAACTAAAGTGGACCCATCAAATGCATAGTGTTGATGTTTGACCCACATCATGGTGGGGCCTACACAGCTCAACCTCATGGGAAGTTCCCATGAGCTCGATCGCATAGAACCATTCCCCCCCCCCCCCCCCCCACACACACACACGTTATGGGAAAATGCAGTCCGACCACTTTTAAAGTCAACTCATCTTGACAAATCCTCGATCCGTTCCCGCATCACCTCACGAATGGAAATTGGCATTCGCTCCTGTGGGTATAGTCTTCGGCAGGGCATGACTCTAAGTTTCAGCCCGCTTGCGCCCACCAAAGACTAGATAATCCAGTAAGGCCAAGTGACCATTGAGAATAGATAGACCCAACGAAGGATCAGTTTCGAGCTATAGCTCGGATTGATTTAGTCCTGATTAGCTCAACTCAGGTCATCTTTGGTTAACTGGCAGAGATCAGTTTGGATTAGTTCAGCTCAGGACATCTTTGGTCGACCGATAGAGCTCAGCTCGAATCATCTCCTGTCGATTAGCAGAGCTCGATTTAGATCAATTCGGCTCAGGATCCCCCTCAGTAACACTTGATTCGAAAATAACCGTCAGCGCCCACCTCTCACGTAACTGTCCTGCCCAAGGGCTAAGATCGTGCCTAAATTGACGAATTGCCCTACCCTATAAACACTATAAATAAGTGGACCATCGAGAGAGGGAGGTACACAAAATCTCTCACCCTAAGCCTCTCAACACGACTAGACCCAGATTCCTAGCCTAACTTTGGCATCGGAGGGTCCCCTGCTTTAGCCAGGGTCTCCTTTGTCTTCTTCCTGTGCAGGTGCGAGGAGGTCTGAGGAGGGCACTCCAGATTCTTGCATCAACATTTGGCGTCGTCTGTGGGAACGACATCAAAGACGTTCTTGCTTTACCAGAAAAAAGACAAATAGCAAAAGGAATAAAGAAAACACTTCCCAATACTACCGTTGTCATCCCTGAGCCCGCTGGACAGCACAACCTTCAAAATTCGTCTTCTCAGCTTCAGGCCAAGTCGGTTCCTACAGGACCAACACAACGATCTCGGAACTGGGGAGGCAGTGGTGGTAGTGATTCAAACCGAGCTCGGAAGGCTCATGCTCAGAGCATCGACCTGAGCAATTATGTCCATCTTGCCAGCAGACCATCCAAAGAGCAACAGATGCACCCAAACAGCTTAACGTTCTCTGAGGAGGACGCCCGTGGCATCCAACGCCTACACGACGATGCTCTGGTCATAGCCATGACCATAGCTAATTGAAAGGTGTATCGCATTCTCGTGGACACAGGTAGCTCGACCGACATACTCTTCTCCGAGGTGTTCGATACGATGGGAGTCGACAGGTCATGTCTCCAACCTGTTAAAACCCCACTGCACGGCTTTGCAAGGGACAAAGTCATCTTCGAAGGTGCTATTCTACTACCTATCACTGCCGGGGAAGGAAAGAATCAGATCACCACGATGATCGATTTCTTAGTGGTAAATTGTCCCTCGACCTACAACGTCATCCTCGGGCGATCGTCTCTCAACTCCATGAGAGTCGTGGTATCAACATACCACATCATGATGAAGTTTCCTACTAAGAACAGGGTAGGCTATCTCCGAGGAGATCAGTGCGAAGCTCGGCAATGCTACTCGATTGCACTGAGGAGAAAGACTCCTATATAGACCTAAGTGATCAATTTGCTCGACCCGAGGGAAGACTGGTCAGAGAGAAGTTCTCTAATAGAAGATCTCATGACTATCCCCCTCAACGAGGCCGACTCGACCATAACGGTTTAGATTGGATCATTGCTGACCTCTGACCACCGCGAGCGAATAATGAGCCTCCTCCGACGAAATGCCAACGTGTTTGTCTGGTCCCATCAAGATATGCCAGGTATTAGTCCCATGGTGATGGTTCACAAGTTGAACATAGATCCTGACTGCAGACCGATCAGGTAGAAAAGGAGAGAGTTTAAGCCGGAGTGGTATGCAGTAATTGCCGAAGAAGTCGATAAACTCTTAGACGCTGGATTCATCGAGGAAGTCTACTACCCCGACTGGATTGCTAACGTCGTCCTAGTGAGGAAGTCTAATGGGAAGTTGCGAGTTTGCGTCGACTATACCGACCTGAATAAGGCCCGCCCCAAGGACAACTTTCCTCTCCCAAGGATCGATCAACTAGTCGACAGTATGGCCGGGCACAAACTCTTAAGCTTCATGGACGCATACTCGATCTATAATCAAATAGCGATGCACCCGTCTGACAAACAGAAAACGACCTTTGTCACGGACAAGGGCCTCTACAGTTATAGGGTCATGCCCTTCGGACTGAAGAATGTTAGAGCTACGTATCAGTGACTAGTAAATAAAATGTTAGCTTGGCAAATCGGACGATCCATGGAGGTCTACGTCAACGACATGTTAGTGAAGAGCGTCAATGAGATTCATGCGCTCTTCTTAGTGATTGTTCATTATAATGAGTATTCCAAGCTTATATACAAGAAGATCATTATCTCGAGTATTATCTAAAGTTTAGACATTGATTTTATTGACAAATCCTAATGTCCATCAACCTTTAGAGTGTCCATCAAGGAGAATCCACTAAGAGTTCAACTTTCTATTAATTATAGGAGATTCTACCCACCTCCCATCACCTTGCTCACTTATATAGTGTACCGCATGTAACGTGTTTGATCTTAGAGCCGAAGCATTGGCACCACATCAGCATTAACGATTGGGGGAGCAATTGATGAGCTAATTCAAGTACGAGAGAGTTTTAAGAAGCAACTCAAGCACGACGCATCGAAGGAGCTCAATTCGACAAATAATTATCATTTAGAGAGTCCATACTCCATTTCCTTATATAGGATTGAGGGTAAAAGTTTGTAACCTAAACTCAAAAGGTTCTTTTATATGACTTAGGATATTATGTAAGGCCGAATTCACCAGATATAGGTGTGTATATGTTAGTCTCTTTGGGAGAATCTAGCAAAACTAAACGTAAATCTTTGAACTAGGACTGAGGTTGTTAGTTAGCTGATAGAAAACCAACTGAAATCTCTTACAAGAGGCTCTGGATGGAGTGTACACTAGGTCCTTATGTAGTTCTGTAAAGGTTAAAGGTAAACCTAATTTAAAACCTCTGATAGTGAAATTCGGTACACTCATATGTTGAGTGCATCCGTAGGGAGTGAAGTAGGAAAACCGAACCACTATATATGCTTGTGTTTAGGATTGTAATTTGAGTACTTGTTTAATTATGTTTATATGATTAATTAGTGAATTATATGTTTGCTTAATTATATGAATGTTATGATTTAATAGTTAGCACATCCCCACAAACACATGTACACTATCATTTATAGACTAGTTGCTTAGCATGTCGCATATATTGTAGTGTATGTGATTAGACTCACCATTGGCTTAGAAGACTTAGTATTAAATTACTTTACTTATTTTAAATTGACATATTAGTTTAAGTAAGAAATTGTGTGTTTAATTGGTAGAAAAAATTTCTTTGGTTCTAATCATCCGTCATGATATAACTTTCATTCTATTGCCCCATCAAGATAACCACGGTAGATTATTCTACACTAGGTGCAATTTCATTAACAATTATCCACTTTAAGGAAGCACCTTCAACAAAGATAAAAGAATCAAAATGAAAAACAACCAACAAAGTAATCGTAAATACAAGATTTGACATGGAAAACCCTTGCAAAAAAAAAAAAAAAAAAAAAAAAAAAAAAAAAAAACCACAGCACAAAGCAGCAGAGATTTTCATTATAATTGAAATCTTAGAGTTACACTATTCACCTTTTTAATTACAGAAGCAAACCAATCTCCCTTTATAACGCACACCCTAGGAAAATTCCCAACCCTTGAATAAATACCCTTCCCAAGTTCTTATAAGTATAGAAAACCTTCTTACCGTGTGAAACACTTGCCTTTTGAAAGAAAACACTGGTCTCTTTAGCCATAATCGTAACTAGGCATAAATACCTTGACTTTTGCAAAATCACGTAACCGAGTCAAAGTCCATCAATCAAACAGATAGACACCATCAATCCAACAGTGTCGGACCAACAGAAAACTGCTCTGCTCTTAAGAAAACCCGTACTCTTTAAGTTGGACCGACAAAACCCTGCTTGCATCTCCTGAACTAAGAAGAAATCAGGCATCCGCATAATAGGATAGACCTCTATAACTGGATAGTTTTTCAGTATGCAACGACCCTTCTGTTTCTCCTGCATGCACTGAGCCTACCATGGACGGAAGTACGGCGCTAGCTAAGCTTGTAATTACGGTAGCTCTCCGAAGTCTCATCTAAACCCCAAGGTGGTAGTATCCTGTAGCTGTAACTAACGAGAAGATTACAACTCTGAAACACCGAACAAATTCCCAGGAGCTATTACTCTCTTTTTCCCACAGGCACACATCTTTAGCGTACTTTTGTGTCGTAGGGATTGTTTGGTGCTACAGTGGATTTTGATTCTCCCTGCACCAGCACTTGAATCTGTACGCATGAAAATTATGTTACTCCATTTAAACTGTCCAACACCTTCGGCCTCGCAGGAGATCAGCCACACTCCTAAAATAAAATCGGAAGACTGTCACACACACACACACACACACACACACACACACACACACACATATATATATATATATATATATATATATATATATTTGTCTTTTGAATTCGACTACAACTATTTACTAATTTTCATTTTGACGATCCTTAGACGTCCACTGGTTGGAGAGTTAGATCATTCACAGCCCATCTAAATATATGCCACGTTTACACTTTTTGAGACATGAGCATGAACCCTCACACCCAGCCAGAGCATGAATTGAGTAACTTCAGGAAAGACCTAAGGCACCAAAATTTTTCATTTTGTTTTGTTTTTTCGGAAAGTGGTACCAAAACTTTAATGACGGTGCACGCTCATGTCTCAGTTCCTATGACGTTGCCACATCACATCACAACGGGTGTCCACCCCTACAGTGTGCTAACTTAGTATGCTGCCCCATCTTTCTTGCCAACGTGTCATCTTTAGAAACATCCAATCCATCTAAGTAGTGTACTCCACGATGAAAATGTCTGACAAAAACATCCAGGCTGATCTAGCCATTGTACATGCCACATCATCAGAATCAAAGGATGCTAATGGTTTGACTCCAGATGCAAGCGTGGCCCACCTAATAATAGGATTAGCCTGATTATTGAGAAAGCAGATCCTCACAGTGGGCCCAGAATTTACATGATATAGATGTCCTAAGAAAGTGATAACAGGCAAGAAGGATGGGGCTGCATACAAAGTTATTATACAGCCCGGGTGATCAGCTCTCTTCCGAAGGGGGTTACGATCTTCTTACATGCTTCATAGCTATGCTATTCCAGCAGGACCAGCGCACGACTTTGCCCTCGCATCAACTTCTATTATTCCCTACTAAAAAAAATTAAAGGGAGGGAAATATTTAATACTCTCACAAGTGTGATGGATGATACGCATGTACTTCGCAACTTCTTAGAGTTTGCACACGTGTCATAAATTAAATCAAACTGACTAAATTATTAGCCCTGTCTAATGAGATCGTGAGCCAATAATTGTACCTTCTCTATCATCCCTAATGAATTGGCTGAGATTTTATAGACGTCATAAATGAAAGATATCATCCTATTTCAACCAAACAAAAAAATGTTTGGTGATAGTTTACATAACTTGTTCAGTTTTAATTTGAGTTTATACATATGAAGCGGATTTTCTTGGTACCTGTGTATCAAGTGTCATGCTCTATCAAAGTATCAAATAACTCTTAAACCAGGGTATTTTATTACACACTCGACCCATCAATGTTGGTGGATTGAATGTCGAAACATTTGTGGCCAACGACTAAAATGCTCCCACCATAATATATTCTGAAAACCAATCAATTAATAAATCCGAAATCATAGTGTCCACGTGTCAAAATACTTACGTGGCGCCAAGCGATGATGCCACGTGGAAAATGTTTGTAGACCGTACAAGTGCGCAATGATTACTACGATTTTCAGTTGAATATATGTTGGGTGGATGTCTTTTTTATTATTATTAAATAAAACACAAGTAGGAATAAAGTAGTAGGTGCACGGGTGGTTTTAAAGCCTCTCGTCTCGTTGCTGAGAGATGATCATGTACAGCTGTTGCATGTGAAATTTCAATTCAACCGTTTCGTTTCTGCCGATTTAGGATGGTTGCAGCATATCCGATCCGTGCAAAAGGTGGTCCACACCATGATGATCTCTGGCTATTCATATTAAGCTGTTCAGCTCATCTATTGTGATACAACAAAAATTTTCAACATTCGATGGTGTAGATTCATTCTAGTGGTGTGGCCCACACAACAACCTGATTTCCCTGTTTTTTTTTATAATAAATTATTAACATGATGTGGCCACGTTGTACGGATATTCTACAAATATGACACGTTGGAGGAAAAGAAAAGGTTGTATGTGAACGTTACAACCACAGCTTCTCCCAAGTCTGTGAGTTTTAGTTTTAATTCTATTTGTAGTTTTATCCAATGGAAAGGATTAGTGCAGAGCATTTTCGGCGCTCCGTAAGCTTACCGTACTGGGCATTTTCTGCTAATACGTTCACTTTTTTGATATCCTAGCCGTTGAAACGGGCATAACCATCATGAAAAGTAACTTGGGGAAATATCAGGAGTACATTCGATGATAGAAGGCAAAACTGTATGTTGGATCAGATAGTCGGTTGTTAATTATGTGAATTTTGTGGACCCCCTAATTTTTATGTTATCCTATTTTTAACGATATGTGATTCTTATAATGATTTAATCATTTGTAATGGATCGGATTTACTATAGATATCACAGATCGGTGGAAAAGATTGTGAAGTACGTTGAGGTACGGTACTTAGGTAATACCTTATAATTTCTTTTTATCCAAATGAGAAATTTACAACTGTATACCCCACCTTTTAACCACTGTCTTTTTAAATGGCTCTCAAACTTTACTTTCCTAAACTAAACCATTCTGTACGGACATACTATTTACAGACGAAAATGCCCCTTGACCTATATCCGTAGCTATAGACAAGCATGAAATTCAACGAGGCGGCTCAGTGAATATCATGTTTTCAAATGGCTATGTTTATAATCCGTAGCTATAGGCTTCATGGTGCGACCTAAAAGCAGGGGTATTTTCGTCTGCAAGTATGTCCGTACAAAATGGTTTAGTTTGGAAAAGTAAAGTTTGGGAGCGTTTGGTAAAGACGGTGAGTAAAGGGTGGGGTATGCAGTCCTAAAATTCTCTATCCAAAACGTCTTGGGGAACGAATGATATATTCTGTTTGTCGGGATAACGGCATAGGACTTCAAGAGCTAGGTAACGTACACTGTCGGTGCAGGGCGTACCCTTGGCACTGGGTGTATGGGTCTTTGGGAAATCAAACCTGTTATGGGAAGATCCGAGCCCCTTGTAACTCCGAGGCCTGACGGCATGTTGATCCGATCGGACGGAAAACTAACAGCTCGGCACAGATCTTGAGAGCGGACAATATCCTACAAAGATCCATAACCACTCCGATTGAGACCTTGCCTGCCTGAAGGTCCGAGCCGACTTTATATTCCGAGGCGGGCGCTCCTCGAGCCGAACTTAGAAACTGCCATAAGTGAACGTGGCCGGTTACTTCGCTCGCAAATACGCACGATGTGCATGATGCGGTATATGATCCTTGGATTACATGCAGTATCTCCATGATCCGAAAATCTCCCTGATTGAGTGAATCGTGCCATGATTAACGGACCCAGACCATCCTACAGTCAGGTATAAATACATGAGGACCCCACTGCTACAGGTACGCAAGATCTCACACTCTCCCTTTACAACTTAGACCCTGATTCCCTTGACCTGACTTAGGCATCAGAGGGTCCCCCGTCTTAGCCAGGGTCTCGTGTGCTCACCTTTTTGCGCTGGACCAGGTTTCATCTTAAGAGCATCCCGAAGAGTGGAGGATGACCCAGATTTTACCCTCAACATTTTTGGCGCCGTCTGTGGGAATCTGGTACAAAAAGTCAGGTTCATGTTCTCAAGTACAATGGCTAGAGGAAAGAAGAAAGCAGTAGCTGCAGAGCTAAATCCAAACGAACAAACTCGCTCCTCCTCACTGCTTCACGTCGAATCAGCCCCGGGGCCTTCCCAACATTCTCGCAATCGGACGAGTAAGTATCGCGCCTTGCAGGGCGAGATACAAGCCTTACGTGATGAGGTGAACAGGATGAATCAACAACAGGAGCCATGACCGCATCCAGCTCAGGAAAACCCTGTTCCTAAACTAGTCGATCCAGTCGTGGAAGCTCACTCCGCACCAAGGAGTGTGAGGCCTGAGGTGCCTCGACACCCCCAAATGCCGCTCTTGGGTTAGAATCCTCCTTCGACCCAAATCCGAACCTTGGCTCGGAACACGGTCACACTAGCTCCGACTAATGCCTCAGTCACCTCAGCCCTGGCACCAATGGACCTTCGTCATAGGCTTGAATGGAGAAGAGGAAGGCGAACTTCGGAAATTGAAAACAACCAGGAAATCATGACAGAAAACAAAGACCCATGAGAGAAACGGTTCGCAGAGTTCAACGACAGATTCACGGCTCTAGAAAAGAAACAGGCTGCCTACGTCAGTTCCTGCTGTCGTTCAGGCAATTATGGAAGTGACCGAACCTCCCTTCACTTCAGAAATCATGAACGAGGTGATGCCTCAGAGGTTCCGGATACCTCCCGTCATCCAATACACTAGGTCTGGAGACCCATCCGAACACGTAGAAGCCTATCGCTCATGGATGAAGATCTAGACAACGACGGATGCTATGATGTGCCGAGGGTTTTCAATCACACTTGCAGGTTCCGCTAGGAGTTGGTACCGGCAGTTTAAACCAAATTTCATCAGTTCCTTCGCAGAGTTGACCCGACTATTCCTTACCCAGTTCATAAGTGGTAAGAGAAGTCGAATGCCCAATACTCACTTGTTTGCTATCAAGCAAGAGCCGAAGGGGTCATTAAAAGATTACATCGTTTGCTTCAATGAGGAAGCATTATTAGTGGAAGACTACGACGATAAAATGGCACTCGCTGCTATGTTCAGTGGCCTAAAAGAAGGGAAATTCACTTTCTCCATTGGAAAGAACCCGCCGAAGACACTAGGAGAACTGGTCGCTAGATCTCAGAAGTACACTAACGCGGAGGAATTCTCCAACGCCCGTAAAAATGTCCAAGTGACAGAGCTGAATGGTAAAGGGAAGAGGCCTAGGAACGAAGAATCCCAGCCGTTTAACAAAGGGGCCGATGACCGCGTCTCTCGCGATCATCGTCCGAGCAGAAGGCTGGAGGAAAAATTCCGTTCCTACACCCCCCTCAACGCGTCTACCGAGCAGATTCTATTGGATATCCGAGGAGAGAAGCTGCTGAATTGGCCTATTTGCATGAGAGCCGACCCAGATCATCTAGACAAGTGCAAGTATTTCCGCTTCCATGGAGACCACGACCACAATATGGTTGACTGTGTAGATCTCAAAGATGAGATCGAAGCCCTTATTCGAAAGGGACATCTATGTCGGTACACCAAGGAAGGAAAAGCCGCTCGGAAAGGAGAAAGAGAGTGAGAGCAGCCGAATAACGCCACAGAGGATCCCGCCGAAATCCGTACGATCTTCGGGCGCTCATCCGGTGGAGGAGATTCAAACAAGGTGCGGAAGGCTCACTCTTGGAAGTCTGAACTAGAGCACTACGTCTATTTAATCGAGCGGCCCAGCAAAGAACTTCGGGTCAGCCCATGCACTCTGACCTTCACAGAAGAAGATGCCCATGGAATCCAGCACCCACACGATGACGCTCTAGTAGTCACCATGACTATAGCGAACCGAAAGGTATACCACATCTTTGTCGACACCGGGAGCTAGGCCGACGTGATCTACTTCGAGGCCTTCGAAAGAATGAAAATTCTGAGGTCTTATCTCAGACTCGTGAAGATGCCCCTACACGGCTTTGTCGGGGAAAGAATGATCTTCGAGGGAGCCATCTCCCTCCCTGTGACCACGGGAGAAGGACAACATCAAGTCACACTCCTGGTGGACTTCCTGGTTGTCAATGTACCGTCAGTACACAACATCATCCTGGGCAAACCTTCCCTCAACGTAATGAGAGCAGTCATCTCCACATATCACCTGATAATGAAATTCTCCACCGAGGGTGGGATAAGCTACCTCCGAGGCGATCAGCGAGAAGCCCGGAGGTGTTATGCGATGACAGTAAAAAAGGGGTCAGTTAAGCAAGCGCTTACCATCAACGTTCTAGACCCCAGAGGGCCTGTGGAAGGCTCATCCGTGGAAGACTTAGAGAAAGTACCACTCGATGAGGCTGATCCGAGCAGGACTGTTTAACTAGGGACATCATTGAACCCTAAGCAATGGCTCAAAATCTTAACGTTTCTGCGACAACATAGGGATGTCTTTGCGTGGTCCCACCAAAATATGCCCGAAATTTCTCTGGATGTCATGGTCTACAGATTGAACGTGGATCCAAATCACAAACCTGTTAAGCAGAAGAGAAGGTCATTCGATGCCGAGTGATACGAAGCAATAGCCGAGGAAGTCTCCATTCTGCTCGACGCCGGATTTATAGAAGGAGTGTATTATCCTGATTGGATCGTAAATGTGGTCCTTGTGAAGAAAGTCAATGGGAAGTGGCGGGTCTGCGTAAATTACTCAGATTTAAACAAAGCTTGTCCGAAAGATAGTTTTTCATTGCCTCGGATCGACCGGCTGGTGGACAGTACAGCGGGGCATGAGTTGCTCTCTTTCCTAGATGCATACTTTGGATATAATCAGATCGTGATGCACTCCTAGACAGGCAGAAGACTACCTTCGTCACAAATAAGGGACTCTACCGTTACCACGTCATGCCATTTGACCTGAAAAATGCTGGGGTCACCTATCAAAGTCTAGTAAATCAAATGTTCTCCAAACAGATCGGACGCACGATGGAAGTATATGTCGACGACATGTTGGTGAAAAGCATTAAGGCATCCGATCACCTGATGGATCTCGGAGAAACGTTCGCAGTCCTCCGAGAATACCAGATGAAGCTGAACCCGACTAAGTGTGCTTTAAGAGTAGGCTCAGGAAAATTTCTCGGGTTTCAAGTCAGTCAGAGAGGTATCGAGGCGAACCCCGACAATATCAAAGCAATCCTTGACATGAGTTCACCTCGGACTGTTAAGGAAATACAATGCATCACAGGGCGAGTCGCGGCACTCGGATGTTTCATAGCCAGAGCAACAGATAAATGCCTCCCCTTCTTCCAACAGTTGAAGGGTCATAAGAAGGTAGAATGAACGTCGGAGTGTGAACAAGCCTTTCAACAACTAAAGTAGTATCTGGGCTTGCCCCCTCTGCTGTTCAAACCTGAAGAAGGCGAGCCTCTGTTCCTCTACCTCGCGGTCTCAGCCTCGGCCGTCAGCTCGGCCCTGATCAGGGAGGTCGGATGCAAACAACACCTCATTTATTATGTGAACAAGGCTATGGTACCGACAGAAATAAGATATTCACCCCTGGAGAAGCTAGCGCTCAGCTTTATTGTGTCAGCTCGGAGGTTATGTCCATACTTCCAGGCTCATTCCCTGATTGTGTTGATAGATTCCCCTCTCAGACAAGTTCTTTAAAGGCCCGAGGTATCGGGTCGGATGACTAAGTGGACCATCGAACTTGGTGAGTTCGACATCCAGTTTCATCCGAAAACGGTAATCAAAGGCCAAGCCGTAGCCGACTTCATTACCGAATTCACTACTCCAAGAGCAGGAGAGGTCAATACTGAAGTTGAAACAAGTCCGGCTGATCCCCCAGGTGATAAAGAAGCAGTGTCAGACCCGGGATGGATCCTCTATGTGGACGGGTTGTCCAATATCAAGGGGGTTGGAGCTGGGATTGTCCTGATCGCGCTAGATTCCACGACTATTCAATATGCAATCAGACTCGGGTTCAAGGCTTCAAATAATGAGGTAGAATATGAATCTTTGCTAGCCGGACTCAGATTGACGGTAAGTCTGGGTGTCCAATCTCTTTAGGTCCGGTGCGACTCTCAGCTGGTGAGAAATCATATCTCCACCGAGTACGAGGCCAAGGAAACAAGGATGATCATTTATCTTGGCGAGGTAAGGAAATTGATTGAAAAATTCTGGAATTGCACTATCCATCAAATCTCGAGAGCGAAAAATTCATGGCCCGACGCCCTAGCGTGGCTCGCTTTGGCCGTGGAAGGGAAGATCCCGCTAGTCATCCCCGTTGAATTCATGGAACACCCAAGTATCAGCAAGTCGGAAGAGAAAGAAGTCAATCCAGTTCATTATAGTCCAAGCTGGATGGACCCAATCTTTAACTACCTCAAGTCCGGCGAGATCCCCTCGGATAGGCTGAAAGCCAGGCGATTGAGGGTCCAATCAGCTCGATATACCATCCTAGATGGCATCCTATACAAGAAAGGACATTCCCAGCCCTACCTCAGGTGTCTTCGGCCCGACGAGATAGAATATGTCATACGGAAAATTTATGAAGGAATCTGCGGAAACCATTCCGGCAGTCGAGCCTTACCATTACAAATTCATTAAAGTATACACTCATTAAAAATATCCCAGTAAACCTGAGCCACATAGGTAAATCTTCACTCTGGAAAATTCTTGGTTAAGTGTCAGCCACAAGTCTAAACCTCTTGTATTAATGATGATGGTCAAATATTGCATATCAGACCCCAATTATTGCTTGGATTTACGTACATGATTATGTTTAACGTCATATTTTAATCGTGTTTGTGATGTAGGGTGTAATTGGAGCTTGGACTGGAAAAGGATACTAAAAGCATGAAATTAACGCTCCGAAGTCTCCAAAGCAAGGGACGGACCCCAGGGGACCAAGATCGACGGATTTACACGCTAGAGACTCGAGGAAATCGAGAAACTGAAGTTCAAATGGCCCGAAATTGGTCAAGAATGCAAGATCACATGGTTCCAACAATCCATTCAGATCGAAACTTCATACATGACCTGGGGGACATAAATTAACTGTACACGTGAAATTTCAGCCATTGGATACCTCTGGAAGTGGCCTAATGGACAGATCAGCCCCTTAATTCCTCAAGTGGTGCCCACCTCGTCTCTGGATATGCCTCAACTTTGATCTCAACACCTTAAATCATGTGATAACGGAAATAGATGGATTGGATTTCTAAAAATATAAAGATGGGACCCAATTTACATGGTGTGTGCACAACACACATGCATTGGATTTGCACTGAACCGGTAAGTCGGTCAACAACCTTTGACCGACTTTCTATTTTTAAAAGAAGGGATTTTGAATCCATCTTCCCGCTGCCAGCAAAACAGGGAGCTGCGGGCGATTGTAGATGGCCCATCATCGGTCCAGATGACTAATCGGCACCGTCCAGTGAGCTCTAACCGTTCAAATAATCTAGACCTAGGTGATGGAGTTGCAGCAGATAGCGGAGAATGGATTTCGACCGTCAAAACGTAGACGGTGAAACGGAAAATCAAGTGGACCGTGTCTGAAGTAATCAGAAACTGACCCTCTCCAGCTGAAATTTCGTCACAGACCTAATGGACGGTGTGGATATCCCAAACGACGTTGATCATGGGCCCCACCAGTGCCACAACGGAAGAGATCCGCATCCCTGTTTCACGTCCGTACGCAGTCCGACTTTTGCGGGCTATGGTGTGGTCTCGGTGATGATCAGACGGTTGATCTGATCCGTTCATCGTGTAGGCCACTCAAAAACGTCCCAAGGGACGTTGATCTTTTGGATGAAATGCAAGGAAGAGAGGAGTTGTGAGGCTCTGATTTTCACTACGTAACAGTTATACACGCACCGACCTGTTGTTGTGTAAGATATCCACCAACTCCAGCTGTCCATGTAGATTGTGTGATTTCTCTCCAGCCGACTTCTCCACTGTCCTTGGCACCTATAAAACAGAAAGGAGGGGAGAAGGGTACTCGACGAGCTGTGGACGTGAAAGAGAAGGAAAGGGATCCGGGGGAGAAGCAAGAGAAGAGAGAGAGAGAGAGAGAGAGAGAGAGAGAGAGAGAGAGAGAGAGAGAGAGAGAGAGAGAGAGAGAGAGAGAGAGAGAGAGATAGAGAGAGAGAGAGAGAGAGAGGCAGAAGGAAGGGAGAGAAGAGCTAAGAGAAGAAAGAGAAAAGAGAGACGAAACCGATAAGTGTTGGATTTCTAAGAGCTTGGAAAGGAATGTATCTTTTATCAGCTATATTTCTTTCTTTCCAGTTGAATTTATGAGTTGCTAATTTCTTAGCTAGGGCTGAGATGAAGCCCCTAATTTGAATGACTCTTGTTATGTGTTGATTTCATCTAATTTGGTGAGTTATTTCTTTCTCGAGTGTGTTTAACTAAAAACTTCGTACTTCTCCATTCTATGAGCTTAACCAAAGTCTAGATGTAGATGTGGTTTGGAATCTTATTTTAGGTGCTTGTGTCTGACCATGAACTTGTTTTCCTATAGAGAAAGAGATAGGAATTTACATCTATTCATGCCTGACCATGGATGGAAAGATGTAATCCTTATGCTTTAAGGGATTATACATTTTGTGTGCCCGACCAAGGACATAGAGTGTGCTTTATTTATTAAATTTATATCAATCTGAATTAGGGTGAATCAACAGGTAAAACAAGGGTTATGATAATTAGGGGTTGATTCAAAAGTCCTAGTGTTCTCCTTGATTGAATTTTCCATCTTGTTCTCAATTATTTTTTCATTGATTTTTGTTAGTTTACTTAATACCTAGCTGAACTATTTGATGGATTAGTTAAGAAGAATCATAAAATTCGAATTGTGACAACTAGTCCTCATGGGAACGATCTCGTAATATGTACCGTATCGACATCTGATTCGTATACTTGCGAGTTTAAAATCATTTAAATAAGATTGGTTTAAATAAAACATCAAGTTTTTGGTGTCGTTGCCGAGGACTTTTTCGGTCCAATTGGATATAGGATTCTCTCTTATCATAATTCATAGTCTTAAGATTTTTCTCGCATTATTTTAGGAAACTTAATTTATTTTTATTCTTATTTTTTACAGGAATTGAGGAAGGAAGCTGCAAAATAAAATTGTCTTCAAAGTGAAGGAGGAGCTCCCAATTCTTCAGACATCAATCATCTCCTTTTTCGGGTTCTTTCTTCCAATTCTTGTTTGCATAGTTTTATCTTGTTTTTAGGAATTCATAAGTTTTCTAGTTTTATTTCTCTTAGGTTGCATCTTAGTTTAGTTTTCTTTCTTACATTGCAATAACATAGTTTATGTTAGGACGTAGATCTCTGAACATACAACTAGCACCTTTTGATCATGAAATAAAAAGAACATTTCGTAGAAGATTTAGAAATATTCTGTTTGAGATGGAGGACGAGAATGAAATTAAAGCTCTTAGAGATTATTCAGCTCTTGTCCAATTGAATCCGCCTTCATGCATAGTGTTGCCAGCCACCATGGCAGCACACTTTGAACTTAAACCTGGGGTCATACAATTGTTGCCCTCCTTCTATGGTTTAGATAAGGAGGATCCATATCATCATGTAAAAGAATTCCTAGACATTTGCTCTACCTTTAGGTTCTAAAAATTTTTAGATGATTCGATCCGTTTGCGCATTTTCCTTTTTCTTTGAAGGATAAGGCGAAAGCATGGTTGAATTCTTTAGGAGTTGGGTCTATCACTACTTGGGACCAACTGTCTAAGAAGCTCTTGAACAAGTTCTTCCCTGTTCATAAAACTAATGCTCTCCATAGAGAAATCACTAATTTCACACAAAAAGAGGGTGAGCACTTTCATGAATGTTAGGAAATATGGAAGGACTTACTTCTTAAATGTCCACACCATGGTTTTGAAAAGTGACAATAGGTTCAATACTTCTATGACGGTTTGACACCCCAAAACCGTCGCATGGTTGATGCCACCAGTGGAGGGTCATTCATGACCAAAATCAATGTCGAAACTTGGAATTTCTTTGAAACCCTGTGTGAAAATTCTTAGCAATGGGACTATTCAAATAGAGATGAAAGAAGTCCCCAACCAAAGAAGAAAGGAGGTATATATGAGATAGGAGTCACACTAGATCTTTATGCCAAAATTAATAGCCTGACAAAGAAAGTTGATGCTTTGATGTTAAATAATGGACCTCCAAATACAACTCAAATCGAGTCATATGCCATACATTCCAGTCCCACCCATCCTACGCAGTCTTGTCCATCTAGTGCAGCATTTCCTGAATTTCTCTCTGAACAAGTGCATGCTATGAATACCTTTCGGAGACCTAAGAATGATCCTTACTCAGACACTTACAACCTAGGGTGGGCTAGACATCCAAATTTTTCTTGGGCAAAAGGACCACAACAAGGAGCCTCCATCTGGAAATCCTCCAATGCAACCGCACCCCCAAGTTGGCAGTCAACAACTTCAACAGTTTCCACAATATCAACAACTTCCGGCACAATCAAGGAAACCATCTCTTGAGGATACACTCAATCTTTTTATGCAGAGTTCTCATCAATTTCAAAAAGATTCCCAACAAACTTTGCTAGCTAACCAGCAAAGCTTACATGCAAATGCGCAATCCATTGCCAAGGTAGAAGTACAGTTGGGTCAACTTGCTGCCACATTGAGTGAGAGAGAGAAGGGCAACTTCCCTAGTCATCTTGTGGCAAATCCAAAAGGACAGTATGAGATTGACACTAACTCAAATCAAGAACAGTATCATGAGCAAGCCAATCAATCATTACCTTTAGGTCCGGTAAACAAATCGAGAACAAAGTAGAGATACCTAGGGAAGATTCAAATTCCAAACCGGAGGACCAAAATGAAGCGGAGAGGCATACTAGTGCATCCAAAGTCCAAAAGCACTCTGACTCTCCATGAACCACTCACGTGCAATCTCATGTGCCTAAAGCACATTTTCCTCAACGTTTGGCACCAGTTAAGAAATATTGGACATGTTTAAGAAAGTGCAAATCAACATTCCGTTGCTTGATCTTATCAAGAAGGTCCCCACTTACGCTAAGTTTCTTAAAGAATTATGCACTCAGAAGCGTAAGCTGAATGTTCACAAAAAGGTCTTCCTTGCAGAGCAACTCAGCTCCATGATTCAGCATAACACCCCTCCTAAATTTAGGGATCCAGGAGCTCCTGCTATTTCTTGTGTCATAGAAAAGCATAAGATTGAGAAGGCATTGCTTAATTTAGGGGTGAGCGTTAATTTGTTACCATATTTTGTATATGAGCAACTAGGACTTGGTGAGTTGAAACCAAATAAAATAACACTACAACTAGCTGATAGATCTGTCAAGGTGCCCCATGGTGTTATTGAGGATGTGCTAATCCAGGTTGATAAGTTCTAGTTTCCAGTGGATATCATCGTTCTAGATACTCAGCCCGTCCAGAATCCTACTAGTCAAATTCCGGTTATCCTGGGACGTCCATTCTTGGCCACATCCAATGCTATCATAAATTGCAGGAATTGAGTTATGAAGTTGTCTTTTGGTAACATGAAGATTAAACTCAATGTTTTCAATGCTACACAACAACTAGCAGACTCAGATGATATATTTGAAGTGGACATGATTGAGAGTCTAGTGCATGAATCTTTCCTTCAATCTTCTGAAGACGCACTTGAGACTTGCTTAGCACATTTTGGCATGGATTTTGACATAGAAATTTCCATTCAAGAAGTCAATGCATTGCTCGACTCTACTCCTATAATGAAGACTGCAAAATGGAAAGTGAAAGTGGAACCTCTTCTGCCCTCTGAGTCTAAACCGGTCCCATCTATTGAGAAACCACCCGACCTTGACCTTAAACAATTACCTACAAATCTCGAGTATGCATTTTTAGGTCCTTCTGAGACTCTACCTGTCATCATAGCTTCTAACCTTGAGAAGGAACAGGAGAGCAGGTTGCTTAATGTTCTTAGAGAATATAAGGTAGCTATTGGGTGGACGATAGAGGACATGAAGGGAGTAAGCCCCACTTTGTGTATGCATCGTACTGATCTTGAAGAAAATATGGAAACGTCGTGTAAAATGTAACGGAGGCTTAACCCTAACATGGAAGAAGTTGTTCGAGCGGAAGTGCTTCAATTATTAGACCATGGTATCATTTACCCCATTTCAGATAGCACGGTTCAAGTTGTTCCCACAAAGTCTGGGATTGGTTAATCAAGATGTTGAGGAAATTTATTTGGATGACCCAGGTTAGCAAGATTGATTAATTCATGGTCCATGGTTGTTTCATTGCTTGTCTGACTGAAGACGTTAAACTTAGTGCTCCTGGGAGGCAACCCAGCATTTTATTTTATTTTATTTTATGTTTTCTTTTTCCTAGTTAGTAGTTTAATGTTTGTGGGTAACATTACTGCAAACCCTCACGAGACTACAACTCGTCCACTAGGGAAAATCTAGGGGTTTAAAGGCTTGTTGCATACGCTAAATGCAATCGAGAGCACCTGCGAAAGTGGTGTAGGTAGAATTTTATTTTTGTTATTTTTGTTTGTTTTTGTTGGTTTCTCTCTTGTGCTGACCCGCTCTTACGCTGATATCCTTGGAAAGCCTCTTGATTCATTCGTCCAGTTACTATCTTTCCATCACTCCTCTTTTACTTTCGTTGTCCCATGTGCATTGCATGCTTATTTCTTTTACATTGAGGACAATGTCGATTTTAGGTTGGGGGTGGGAGATTAGGTTACTTAATCAGTATTTTCTTAGTCTTGAGCAATAATTGTGGAAATTTTAAATTTTTCTGGAATTTCTTGTGAATTTGAAGTGATTTTGACGGCCATCTTAGATTTAGAATTAAAAGATACTTGATGTTGTTAATTTATGACTCTTGGATTTAGTTGTCTTTTGAGTTATTAATCCATGATTAGAAGTTGTAAACATTGATTGAGTCATGATTTCACATATCACATCTCGCTTACACATTAAGGTTCCGGTTCGATATTGAATGATTAACTTGGTAATCACTAAGCATGAAAGGAACCAGCCTGAAAATTTTTTAGCATCAGAAGAATTGAAAGGGTTAGTCGAATAATCTTCACCATAGGTTTGCTCTCTATAGATGAAGATTTGATTTCCCAAGGTTGACATTCGGAATAGGCTTGGCTACTGGTTTTCACCATAGGTTTGCTCCCTATAGGTGAAGATCTGATTCCCCTCGGCGTTACTTAAAAAAAAAAAATTTTTTTTTAAGGAAAAAAATGAAAAAAGAAGAAGTCAAAATTTGGAAGAATGAAAGAATAATCTGTGAGGCACGTTTAGTTTTTTTGGGTGTCCTGAATGCTCTTGTTAGTTACCAATGGAATCATGGCAATTGACAATTGGATCTTTTAATGATGGTAAGCCGAGATTACACTATACACCCATGGAACTCAATATTTAGAATTTTCTAATTGATGGATTAATACTTAGAACTTGATTATGAAGCTTACCGTGCGCTTAAGTAGAAAGTAATACCCAACATTCATGAATCTTAGACTTCTTGTATCTGGATTGTTTCCCAAAATCACTCGAGTTTTTAGAAATTATCATGTAATTCTCAATTTATTTTTCGCATACTTTGCTCGGGACTAGCAAAATGTTGGTTGGGGGTTATGATGAGGGTCAAATATTGCATATCAGACCCCAATTATTGCTTGGATTTACGTATATGATTATGCTTAACGTCATATTTTAATTGTGTTTGTGATGTAGGGTGTAATTAGGAGCTTGGACTGGAAAAGGATACTAAAAGCGTGGAATTAACGCTCCGAAGTCACTAAAGCAAGGGACGGACCCCAAGGGACCAAGATCGATGGATTTACACACCAGAGACTTGATGAAATCGAGAAACTGAAGTTCAAATTGCCTGAAATTTATCAAGAATGCAAGATCACATGGTTCCAACTATCCATTCAGCTCGAAACTTCATACATGGCCTGGGGACCATAAATTAACCGTACATGTGAAATTTCAGCCATTGGATACCTCTGGAAGTAGCCTAATGGACAGATCAGCCCCTTAATTCCTTAAATGGGGCCCACCTGGTCTCTAGATATGCCTCAACTTTGATCTTAACACCTTAAATCATGTGATAAAGGAGATAGATGGATTGGATTTATGAAAATATCAAGATGGGACCCAATTTACATGGTGTGTGTGCACAACACACATGCATTGGATTTGCACTGAACTGGTAAAGTCGATCCACAACCTTTGATCGAATTTCTATTTTTAAAGAGAAATTTCCAACTGTACGACCCATATAAGGCCCACCAGCCTTTTAAGCCCATTCCTTTTTAAGCTTCCAAAAATAAGTCTATGCGGTACAGACGCCTCTGCACATGACGAAATGCCCCTGCCCTATAAATATCACCCCATGTACTCCTTACACGTAAATACACATCCGAACTCTCCCTGCCATCCCTAGTCCTTATTTTTCACCCATTTTCTTGGTGAAATCTCCGTAGAATCTCCATAGAATTCCCATCCGACTATCACATTACATCTTCCATCATCCATTACTCAAGGCGAACGGTTTTTCTTTTTCTGAGAGGACGTGGATGCATTGATAAATGTGAGATATTGAAGAGTTGTCTCCGAAGAACGTGTTTCACGTCAATGTACTCTTATTATTATTTTGGAATAGGATTTTACTGATACGGCGGTGGCACGAGGTAAGGACATTTAAATTCTTAACAAATTACCTAGAAGTTTGTGGTCAATTTCACGTGTCAATTTCATGCATTGCATGTATTGCCAAGTCAATTTTAGGTGGTTATCCAATAAACTTCAAGAAGTTCATAGTCAAATTGACGAAGTTTCGGGGTCAATTTCACTTAGCGCATGTTTGATTTTCTCAGGTAAATGTAAATGCAGTGGAAATGGGCAATAATTATTTCTCGGGTAATTACCTTTGAAGCGACTGCTAAAAATAAGTGGGGCCCACCATGATGTAGGTGATTATCCACACCGTCCATCCATCATGACAATTGAATTTAGGGCATGAGCTAAAAAATGAGGTAGATTCAAAGTTAAAGTGGACCACACCACAGTAAAAATGTAATCAAACTTACCGCGAAAAACTTCTTAGAGCCACTATTTACTTTTGTGTGGGCCACTTGAATGTTGGATTTTTCTCATTTTTCAGCTCATGCCTCAAAATGCTACGGTAAAACGGATGGACGATGCGGAAATGTCATATACATGACGGTGTGGCCTACAAATTTATGCCAGTCATTTTGGACCCGTTTTTCAAAGCAGGAATACGCTGTTTTTTCAAACAGGGGAAATTGTAATAACTGGCTATTTACAGGTATTTACATTCTCCTTGGAAAATCAAACAAGCCCTTAGTTCCTGGTCAATTCACTGAATTGATCGGTCAACTTCATGCACTACTTGGTCAAGTTCATGCATTTTACCTTCAAATTATAGTGCAGTTTTGTAATACGACCGTCAAATTTGTAGTGCCTTTTTCGAAATACTACTGTGAATGTTATGTGTTGAATACATTTGTTGCTTTCTGTTCACTCCCCAAGTATAGGGTTGTGACGTAGTAATAAACTCGGTAATATCGAGGTCGAATCCCACGAGGACTGGTCGTCACAATTCAAATCTGTGATTCTCCTTAACTAATCCAACAAATAATGGAGCAATTTACTAACACAAATCTATGAAAAAAAAAAACAATTGAGAACAGGGAAGAAAATTCAATCAGAGAGAGCACTAGGACTTTCGAATCCACCCCTAATTATCCCAACCCTTGTTTTGTCTGTTAATTCACTTTAATTTAGATTGATCTAACTTATCTAGAGAAAGCACAATCTGTGTCCTTAATCGGGCATACAGATTGTCTAATTCCTTCAAGCAATGCCATGAATAACATATCCCATGTCCTTGGTCGGGCACATGGAATATACCGTTCATTAAAGCACCCTATCTCTTCCTCTATAGGAACCTGTTCATAATCAGACACAAGCACCTAGAATAAGCATCCAAACAACATCCATTTATATACTTTGGTCGAGTTCATAGATGGAGAAGTATAGAATTTAAACCAATCAAGCCCACTTAGAGAAAGAGACACACCAATCAAGTTTTAAGTAAAATCAACAATAAAAGAGTTAATCAAATTAGGGGCTTCATCTCAGCCCTAGCTGAGAGATTAGTTACCCATAAAATCCATTAAGCAGATGGATAAATAAAATTCATAAACAACACATCAAACCAATTTCTCTCTTTCTTCTTTCTTCTCTTTCTTCTCTTTCTTCTCTCCCTTGCTCTAGATCTTGACTTCCCTGCTTCTCTGGATGCCTTTCCCACGTCCATCACTCCTCTTTTATAGCTGCTGGAAGGCTGGAGTCAGTGGCGGAGTTGTAGCAGGACATGGAGTGCAAATTTTCACAGCCATGATCGGTGGGCCCCACAGAAGTATTTTCTAGAAAATCCACCCCATCCATTGGATTCAGAACGAAATTTCAGTAAAAAATGGGTGGTTTTGAATGTCCATTGACGCGGCCCAGAGAAGAAAACACAGAAAGATCAGATTTGAACGTTGCAGGGCAGCCCTTTTGTGGCCTCTGTATCACACACATGTGCACGCATGGTTGCAAAGTTTCAACATGGGTTTGTAGTACGGCCCTCTACAAGATGGATGGATTGGATCGGCCGTACAGGCCATGGGTGGGGCCGACAACTCTTCGCAAAACTTGCCAGCGGCCGGTTTCGTGCTGACGTAACAGAGGTAGCGGATTGCTTCCGCTGTACCGCTGGTGGGGCCCACGTTTGGCTTTTGTTAAGAAATCAACGCCGTTCATTCAACTCGTGGCGAAAAATCAGTAAGAAATGGATAGTTTTATATTGGGTTTGGCGTGGCCCACAGAATCTCTTGCTTCACCGTCCGAATTGTATTCAACGGTTTGGATTGTCCGATAACTTTTATGAGGGAGAAAGGACACCTAGGTCTTGGTAAGGTCCACCTTAGAAAGCAAATGGACGGTCCGGATTGGATCTCTGACTCGTGATGGTGGCCCACAACTGCATCCGATTTCCGGACGTCGTTAACGCTGTAACGGCAAGTGCCGTTTTTTTGAAATTGAGAGGGAGAGGGTCGGTCAGCGCTTGTGCTGACCGACTCAGCCGTCCGGTGCACGGCTCGTCCACATGTGTATGGTGTACACTCACCACCGCGTGGGGTCTACCATAATGTTTATGAGAAATCTACACCGTCCATCCTTTTTCCCATATTATTTAACCCATCAGTACTCAGTTGAAGCAGTTTCAGATGTCAGGTGGGCCCCCAATTTGGAGTTTAATGGGCTGATCTGTCCGTTGGCTCACTTCTCTAGATCTGTAATGGATGAGATTTAATATGTACGGTTAATTTATGGCCCCCATCACATGTATGAAGTTTCGAGTTGATCGGATGGCGGGAACCATGTATCTTGCATTCTGGACCTTTTTCGGGCCCCTTTGGCTTGCTTTCCTAAGATCCCAGGCGTGTAAAATCTTCATTATTGGTTTTCTGGAGTCCATCCCGAGATCTGGTAATTTCGGAGCGTCAAATTCACGCTTTTAATATCATTTTTTCAATCCACGCTTTTTATTTCATCCTGCGACAAAACACAATTAAATTATGACATTAGGTGTTATATATGATTTACATAAAATCGTGCAATAACTGGGGTCTGATATGCAATATTTGACCCTCATCACAACCCCCAACCAGCATTTTGCTAGTCCCGAGCAAAACATGCAAAAAAATAATTTCAGAAATAAAAGACAATTTCTGTAAACTCAAGTGACTTGTGAACAGATAGTTGAGATGTGAAAATTCTAAAATTCGTGAATGGTGAGAAGATTTTTCTCCTGAAATCAAGCTTACAGTAAACTTCATAATCAAGTTCAAAATATTAATCCATTAATTAGAACAATTTTAAATATTGAGTTCCATGAGTGTATAGTGTGATCTCGACTTACAATTATTAAAAGATCCAATTGTCAATTTCATGATATCATTAGTAATTCATGACAACGAAACCTGAAACCAACACTAGCATTTTAGATCATCTTTTCGTTCTATCAGCCTTTGATTTCCTTTATAAACAGTGGTGCCAAGGAAGGGAATCAAATCCGCACCTATAGGGAGCAAACCTACGGTGAAAACTTGTCGCCTAACTCTTTTCTCATGTCAACTATGGGGAATCGAATCTTCATCTATAGGGAGCAAACCTATGATGACGATTATGCGACTTACTATTTCAATTCTTCTTTATAAACTGATGCTAAAAACTTTATTTTTTAGGCTGGTTCCTTTCATGCTTAGTGATTACCAAGTTACCATTTAATATCGAACTGAAAACTTAATGTGTAGGTGAGATCTGATATGTGTAATCCTGGCTCAATTAATGTTTACAACTTCTAATCATGGATTAACAATTCAAACTTAAGTGTGAAATCTGCCAGACAACTGTATCCAAGAGTCATAAATTACTCACATTCTGTATCTTGTAATTTCTAAATCACAACTATCCTTCAAAATCACTTTGAATTCAACAGAAATTCCAAAAAAAAAATTTAAAAATTTCACAAATTTTTGCTCAAGACCAAGAAAAAAAAATGATTAGGTAACCTAATCTCCCACCCCCAACCTAAAATCTACATTGTCCTCAATGTAAAAGAAATAAGCATGCGATGCAGATGAGACAACGAAAAGAAAAGCGGAGTGAGGGAAAGATAGTACCTGGATGAAGAATCAAGAGGCTTTCCAAAAATATCAACTTAAAAGTAGGTCAGCACAAGAGAGAAATCAGTAAAATAAAATATCCTACCTATACCACTTTCGCAGGTGCTCTCGATTGCATTTAGCGTATGCAACAAGCCTTGAAACCCTTAGGTTACCCCTAGTGAACGAGTTGTAGTCTCGTGAGGGTTTGCAGTAATGTTACCCACAAACATTGAACTAACTAGAAAAAGAAATAGAATGAAATGCTAGGTTGCCTCCCAGGAGCGCTAAGTTTAACGTCTTCAGCCAGACAAGGATGGACCATGAATTAACTAATCTTGAAGATCAGGGTCCGCCAAAGAACTTTCCTCAACACCGTGGTTAACCAATCCCAGACAAGTGATGTGAGTTCCCATGAGCTGTGCTATCTGCAATGAGGTAACTGACACTGTCGTCAAATAATTTAAGGACTCCTGCTCGAACAACTTCTTCCATGTTAGGATCATGCTTCCTTTGCATTTTACGTGACATTTCCACAGCATGATCCTTACATACAGTGGGGCACACTCCTTGTATTTCTGCTATCTTCCGTTCAATTGCTGCCTTATATGTTCGAAGAACATTAAGCAACCTGCTCTCTTTTGCCTTCTCAGAGTTAGAAACTGTACTGTCAGGAAGAGTCTCAGAGGGATGAAGAGCTTCCACTTTCGCTCTCCATTTTTCAGTCTCCAATATCGGAGTAGAGTCGAGCAGTGCATTGACTTCGTGGATGGGACTATTTATGTCAAAATCTGTGCCATGTTATGCTAAGCAGGTCTCAAGTGGATCTTCAAAAGATTTGAGGAAGGAGTCTTGCACTAGACTATCGATCATGTCCACCTCAAATATGTCGTCCAAATCTGTGGATTGTTGCCCTGCATTAAAGACATTGAGTTTAATATTCATGTTACCAAATGACAACTTCATAACTCCATTCCTGCAATTTATAATAGCATTAGATGTGGCCAAAAATGGACGACCCAAAATGACTGGGATCTAACTATGAGGATTCTGAACAGGCTGAGTATCTATAACTATGAAATCCACTAGAAAATAAAATTTATCAACCTGGATTAGTACATCTTCAATAACACCCCGGGGCACCTTGACAGATCTATCAGCTAGTTGTAATGTTATTTTAGTCGGTTTCAACTCACCAAGTCCTAGCTGCTCATAAACCGAATATGGTAACAAATTGACGCTCGCCCCTAAATCAAGTAATGCCTTCCCGATTTTATGATCTCCTATGCCGCAAGAAATGGTGGGAGCTCCTGGATCCCTAAATTTAGGAGGGGTGTTATGTTGAATCATGGAGCTGAGCTGCTCTGCAAGGAAGACTTTCTTATGAACATTCTGCTTATGCTTTTGAGTGCATAAATCTTTAAGAAACTTAGCATAAGCAGGGACTTGTTTGATAGCGTCAAGCAACGGGATGTTGACTTGCACCTTTTTAAACACGTCCAGGATTTCATAAAAGTTGTTTCTTTTCTTCATTGGTGCCAGACGTTGAGGAAATGGTGCTTTGGGTACATAGGGTGGCACGTCAGCGGCTCTTGGAGAGTCAGAGAGTTTTTGGACTTTGGATGCATTGGTGTGTCTCTCTGCTTCACCTTGATCTTCTGTTTTAGAATTTGATTCATCCCTAGGTATCTCTATTTTGTTGTCAATCTGTTTGCCTGACCTAAGGGTAATGATCGATTTGGCTTGCTCATGGTATTGCCCTTGGTTGGAATTAGAGCCAATCTCATACTGTCCCTTTGGATTAGCCACAGGTTGGCCAGGGAACTTACCTTTCTCTCTCTCATTCAATGCGGTAGCTAGTTGACCCAATTGTACTTCCAGCTTAGCAATGGATTGCGCATTTTCATGTAAGCTTTGCTGGTTGGCTAGTAAGGTTTGTTGGGTGTCTTTTTGGAATTGGAGAGAGCTCTTCATAAAAAGATGGAGTGTATCTTCAAGAGATGGTTTCCTTGATTGTGCAGGCAGTTGTTGATATTGTCGAAACTGCTGAGGTTGCATAGGAGGATTTCCAGATGGTCCTCCTTGTTGTGGTCCCTTTGCCTAAGAAAATTTGGATGTCTAGCCCACCCTGAGTTGTATGTGTTCGAGTAAGGATCATTCCCAGGTTTCTGAAAAGGTGTTCAAAGCATGAACTTGTTCAGAGAGGAATTCTGGAAATGCTGCACCAGGGGCAAGATTGTGTAGGATGGGCAGGACTAGAGCATATGGCACAAGCCTCGGCTTGAGTTGTTTGTGGAGGTCCATTATGCAACATCAGAGCGTCAACCTTCTTTGTCAGGCCATCAATCTTGGCATAGAGATCAGGCGTGACTCTATCTCATATATACCACATTTCTTTTGTGGTTGAGGACTTCTTTCACCTCTATCTGAATAGTGCCATTGCTGGGAGTTTTCACACAAGGTTTCAAAGAATTTCCACGCTTCGGTATCGCTTTTGGTCATGAAGGACCCTCCACTAGTGGCGTCAACCATGCGACGATTTTGGGGTGTCAAACCGTCAAAAAAAGTATGCACTTGTTGCCACTTCTCACAAACCGTGGTGTGGACATTTAGAAGCAAGTCCTTCCATCTTTCCCAACATTCATGAAATTGCTCGCCCTTTTTTATGTGAAGTTAGTGATTTCTCTACGGAGGGCATTAGTTTTGTGAACAGGGAAGAACTTGTTTAAGAACTTCCTAGACAGTTGGTCCCATGTAGTGATAGACCCAACTTATAGAGAATTCAACCATGCTTTTGCCTTATCCTTCAAAGAAAAAGGAAAAAGGCGCAAACGGATTGATTCATATGAGAAGTTTTGGAACCGAAAGCTAGAGCAAATGTCTAGGAACTCTTTCACATGATGATATGGGTCCTCCTTGTCTAAACCGTAGAAAGAGGGCAACAATTGTATGACCCCAGGTTTAAGTTCAAAGTGTGTTGCCGTTGTGGCTGGCAACACTATGCATGAAGGTGCATTAAACTGGACAGGGGCTGAATAATCCCTAAGTGCTTTAACTTCATTCTCGTTCGCCATTTCAACTGGGATGTCTCTCAATCTTCTATGGAATGTTCTTTCTATTTCAGGATCACAAGACGCTAGTTCTATATCTAGAGATCTACGTCCTAGCATAAACTAAGTTACAACCTAAGAGAAAGAAAACTAGAACTAGAAACTATGATATTCTAAAACAAGTTAAAACTATGTAAATAAGAATGAGAAGAAAGAACCAGGAAAAAGGAGATTATTGATGTCAGAAGATTTAGGAAGCTCCTCCTCACTTAGTAGCTTTCTTTCTCAATTCCTGAAAATAGAAACAAAAACAAATCAAGTTTCCTAAAATAATGATAGAAAAATCCTAAGCAACGGTTAATTTTTAAAAAGAAAGTTTCTAAAACTAAATAACTAAGTAAGTTTCTAAAAAGGAAAAAGAAATTTCTAAACCTAGAAAATAGAAAGTTACTTAAGAGAAAAAAATCTAAATCTAAAAATAGAAAAAGAAAATTTAAAAATTCAAAAGAATTCTAGAATTAGAAAAATTTCTAAAAAGTAAAAACCTAATTCTAAAAAAAAAAATTAGAAAAAGTAAAGAATTTAGAAAGGGATTACCAAATTAGAAGTTTATCTCAGGACCCTACAAAACAGGAAATAGGTTAATTTCTAAAATAAAGAAAAGAACTCTAAGTTAGTAAAATCCTAAGCTATGAATTATGATAAGAGAGAATCCTAAATTCAATTTGGACCAAAACAGTCCCCGGCAACGGTGCCAAAAACTTGTTCACTCCCCAAGTATAGGGTTGTGATGTAGTAATAAACTCGGTAAGATCGAGGTCGAATCCCACGAGGACTGGTCGTCACAATTCAAATCTGTGATTCTCCTTAACTAATCCAACAAATAATGGAGCAATTTACTAACACAAATCTATGAAAAAAAACAATTGAGAACAGGGAAGAAAATTCAATCAGAGAGAGCACTAGGACTTTCGAATCCACCCCTAATTATCCCAACCCTTGTTTTGTCTGTTAATTCACTTTAATTTAGATTGATCTAACTTATCTAGAGAAAGCACAATCTATGTCCTTAATCGGGCATACAGATTGTCTAATTCCTTCAAGCAATGCCATGAATAACATATCCCATGTCCTTGGTCGGGCACATGGAATATACCGTTCATTAAAGCACCCTGTCTCTTCCTCTATAGGAACCTGTTCATAATCAGACACAAGCACCTAGAATAAGCATCTAAACAACATCCATTTATAACTTTGGTCGAGTTCATAGATGGAGAAGTATAGAATTTAAAACCAATCAAGCCCACTTAGAGAAAGAGACACACCAATCAAGTTTTAAGTAAAATCAACAATAAAAGAGTTAATCAAATTAGGGGCTTCATCTCAGCCCTAGCTGAGAGATTAGTTACCCAAAATCCATTAAGCAGATGGATAAATAAAATTCATAAACAACACATCAAACCAATTTCTCTCTTTCTTCTTTCTTCTCTTTCTTCTCTCCCTTGCTCTAGATCTAGACTTCCCTGCTTCTCTGATGCCTTTCCCACGTCCATCACTCCTCTTTTATAGCTGCTGGAAGGCTGGAGTCAGTGGGGAGGATGTAGCAGGACATGGAGTGCAATTTTCGCAGCCATGATCGGTGGGCCCCACAAAAGTATTTTCTGGAAAATTCACCCCATCCATTGGATTCAGAACGAAATTTCAGTAAAAAATGGGTGGTTTTGAATGTCCATTGACGCGGCCTAGAGAAGAAAACACAGAAAGATCAGATTTGAACGTTGCAGGGCAGCCCTTTTGTGGCCTCTGTATCACACACATGTGCACGCATGGTTGCAAAGTTTCAACATGGGTTTGTAGTATTCGCGGCCCTCTACAAGATGGATGGATTGGATCGGCCGTACAGGCCATGGGTGGGGCCGACAACTCTTCGCAAAACTGGCCAGCGGCCGGTTTCGTGCTGACGTAAAAGAGGTAGCGGATTGCTTCCGTTGTACCGCTGGTGGGGCCCACGTTTGGCTTTTGTTAAGAAATCAACGCCATTCATTCAACTCGTGGCGAAAATCAGTAAGAAATGGATAGTTTTATATTGGGTTTGGCGTGGCCCACAGAATCTCTTGCTTCACCGTCTGAATTGTATTCAACGGTTTGGATTGTCCGATAACTTTTATGAGGAGGAAGAGAAAGGACACCTAGGTCTTGGTAAGGTCCACCTTAGAAAGCAAATGGACGGTCCGGATTGGATCTCTGACTCGTGATGGTGGCCCACAACTGCATCCGATTTCCGGACGTCGTTAACGCTGTAACGGCAAGTGCCGTTTTTTTGAAATTGAGAGGGAGAGGGTCGGTCAGCGCTTGTGCTGACCGACTCAGCCGTCCGGTGCACGTCTCGTCCACATGTGTATGGTGTACACTCACCACCGCGTGGGGTCTACCATAATGTTTATGAGAAATCTACACCATCCATCCTTTTTCCCATATTATTTAACCCATCAGTACTCAGTTGAAGCAGTTTCAGATGTCAGGTGGGCCCCCAATTTGGAGTTTAATGGGCTGATCTGTCCGTTGGCTCACTTCCCTAGATCTGTAATGGATGAGATTTAATATGTATGGTTAATTTATGGCCCCCATCACATGTATGAAGTTTCGAGTTGATCGGATGGCGGGAACCATGTGATCTTGCATTCTGGACCTTTTTCGGGCCCCTTTGGCTTGCTTTCCTCAGATCGCAGGCGTGTAGAATCTTCATTATTGGTTTTCTGGAGTCCATCTCGAGCTCTGGTAATTTCGGAGCGTCAAATTCACGCTTTTAATATCATTTTTTCAATCCACGCTTTTTATTTCATCCTACGACAAAACACAATTAAATTATGACATTAGATGTTATGATTTACATAAAATCGTGCAATAACTGGGGTCTGATATGCAATATTTGACCCTCATCACTTTCTTTGAAATTGGGAATTTCATACCACTATGATTCAAAATTCACAGTCAATAAGACATTCTTTTCACAGTCAATTTTATGCACTTCACGGTTAATTTGCTTCTCTACTTGGTCAAATCCACATTATACAAGTGAATACTAAACGAGTTATATTATTGTGTTTGTTTTCAGAAAATGGCTTCGATAATGATCGTATGCTCATATGGTGGAGAGTTAATAAGCGAAAATAATCGATACACCTACAAGGGCGGATACTCGAAAACTACTGTTGTCGGCGTTGACACTACATATGATGAGCTTCTATCGAAAATGTACAAGATTACGAAGAGTAGAGAATTATGATATTAGGTTGAAAGCATTGTTTCCCTGCATAAATGAATTAGTCCCTCCGATTGTAATTGAAGATAATGAAGATGTGAGAATGTTGTTGGCAGCACAGTTGAAGCATTCGGATCAATACATCCCTTTATTCATAATGGAGCGCGTTAACGAGGCAATACTTGAACACCCGTTAGCTTTCAGTGGTTTCGAATATGACGGCCCAACAGTAGGAAGTTTGGGTGAGAAACATATCTTAAAAGTTGAAGTAAAGGCATCACCTTCACATGTTCCTCTAAGAAACACCCCAGTACCCGAGCTGGCTCAGACATCAAACTTCAATACAAGTCAAGTGAGGGTGTCGGTTGACATCAATCTCATAAGTGAATATGCGACATCACCTTCATTTACAAGAGTAGATTTGGCCTCAACATCCAACGCCATCAACGTAAGTGGAAGCCACATTCCATTGCCAGAGCAGGCTCGAACATCAGACTTCACCACTGGCCTTCCCATTGTGCCTTTCGAGGATGTTGGTTTCACCAATGCAGACCTGTCATTATATTCACATTCACTTGATGACCTGATTCATATAACAAAAGGGCAAACGTTTGAGAACAAGAGCCGGTGTAAGTATGTGTTAAGCCAATTTGCAATTCGCAACAAGTTTCAACACAAGGTCCGTATTCCACATCTAAGAAATTCACCGTGGCGTGTATGGGAGATAAGTGTGATTGGAGGGTACACACATCTAGGGTGAATGATGCGGGGATTTTCAAGATTAAGACTTACACGTCCACACATACATGTGGAATGTCATACATGAAGAGTGATCATCGGCAAGCAAGCAATAAGCTAGCCAGTTAATTAGTTATCACTCGCATTAAGCAACGGCTGGGATTAAGGCCGAAGGACATTATATTCGCAATGTAAGAAAAGTATAACATTCTTATTACCTATAAGAAGGCATGGTGCGCAAAAGAAATTGCAATCAATCGCATAATGGGGTCTTATGAAGACTCTTATAAAGAACTCCCGATGTACTTGCATGATTGAGGATGGCGAACACGGTGTCACGCCCAAACTCGAAAACTCGGGCTCACAAAATTCCTGATCGCCGAATCCGGCGCCGACAGCCTCTGTAGTATCCCATTCTCGGCTTCCAGCGCCCATACGCCAGATTCCGATCCTGGGATCCTATAAGGAGGATTTTCAGTATGAATTTTTTTTTGTAATGTAATGGAACATAACCAAAAGCATAACCAAGTCACAAAACAACATCACCACATATCCACTATATAAAAAACTTTTAAGTACAATGCAGAAAGGGAAATACAAGGTGATCAAAAAGCTCCAAAAAAGATCTGATACGCGCTCCTGCCTCAGCGCGGCTGCTGTCCAACGCTACCTGCACGCAACGGTCGTGCATAAGCTTACAAAAGCTTAGAGGGTGGTGTAAGTGTGTGTACAAGGCAAACGCTAAGTGTACAATATCAGAGTAATGCGAAAATATGCGGTAAGTCCATGAATGCTATCAGCTGTACCAGAACTATGTAATGTAAGGCGATGCGAAACATGAATGCTATTGGCCACACCGACACAATGTAAGGCCTACGTAGCCGAATGCCATATGTGAGATGCAATACAAGCATGTCAGTCCTCATCATGTTCACATATCAGTACAGTTCCTCTCTGGATATCACCGGGGTCTAATACACCTCACACTGACTGCTCCTCCTCTGCATAGTCAAGCTAGCACATAGGGACAAGTGTCAAGAGACCCCACATACTATGCCTGCCTGCTGCCAGCCAATACCTACCCGGCTCGTCGACAGCGGACACATTTACGAGCTGGTCAAACTCAGCCTAGCTTATAGCCCCTCACTCAGGCGGATAAGGCCACACCCCCTTCCAATCGACCACGACATAGTGGGAGACGCGGCCTACTGGTATTCGGCACTCGGGTGCTCGTGTATCCACTCGGTCTAGACGTTGGAGTATCTCCTTGTACCAAAAAGGTTCTGAGACTTTCACCCAAGGACATCTTAAGTGCCCACAGTGCTAGAACAAAGTATTTTCGGTATCCGATACGGCCATCCACGATGGGCCTGTGGAGCCATGGCCCTATGTCGCTAGGGCGTGCAGTGATCAAGTCACACATATGCGAGATGCATGAGTCATACCGTATAATCATGCAGCAATTTTACGCGTACCACGCGATCATGTGGGGTACTCCATCTCGTAAGGAGTCCCATAAATGTCCCAGCCTAACCGGCTTATGCTATGATCAAACATCCCTCACATCAAGCATACAGATGATGCGTATGGGTAGGAGTCATGGAGTTACACTAAGCATGCTATGAGATGATGAACTATCCTCACACGAAGGTGGGCTTGGATGACATACGCACAACAAGCACGGGCTAGGGAGATTATAATGCGGACATTAAACCAACATTATTCTTACAATGTGGACGTCAAACCAACATTGCTCCCAAGGCATGGCCCGCCATAACCATGGAGAAATCACACATTGCAATGGACCCTAAGGACAACCCATTGGGCCTCGATCCATGGGCCTTAGATACATCAAATGAGCCGCCTCATATGGGCCTTATATAAATCAAGTGGGCCACATCAATGGGCCTTATGTACATTGCAATGGGCCATGTCCCATGGGCTATGATTACCTCACAATGGGCCTCAACCCATGGGCCCTAACGTATCATAATGGGCCTAGTATATGCACCAAGGTGGACCTCAACAACGGCCACACTTACATCGGTGTGGGCCTCCTCATATGGGCCTCATGTGTATACCAAGGTGGGCCTCAATGGATGGCCACGAACCAACCAAGAAGGGCCCCATACATATACCAAGGTGGGGTCCACTTGAAGTATAAATCTACCCCATTTTTTTTTATTTTGGTGGGCTCCACCGTCCCCTGGACGGTGGTAATACAACGCATACATCACTGTGGACACCACCGTCCGCCTGGACGGTGGTAATACAACACATACATCACTGTGGGCTCCACGTGGGGCCACCATAAATATGCCATATATCCATCCATCCCGGGACACATCTGGCGGATGAAGGGGATAAACAATTCAGCTTGATCTGAAACTGCAGTGGACCCAAAATGGGTTTCAATGGTAGAGTTCAATCATCGCTATTTCTTATGGTGTGGGCCACCTGAGATCTGGATCATGCTGAAACTTGGAGGGGGCCCACCTCAGGACGTGGCCCACCAAATGGACGGAGTAGATGTAATAAATACATCATGGTGGGGCCCATAGCTAGAGCCGTGGGTCCCTGCTTGTGGACGCCAGGACGCCAGGCGTCCTCTCTCTGTCAGAGACAGCAGCAACTGCTGCTATTGTTTGTTTTTTTTTTTGCTGAAATCCCTTATTTCTAAGGTTTTTCTCATGTGAGACCCGCTTCAGTCAAATTCACCCCAACCACTGGCTTCCATAGCCTGATACCAGTCCATCAAGACCAATATAGGGTGTTTTTCGGCGTGTAGAAAGATTTAGGTGTCTGTAAACGGTGAAAATCACTGTTAGCTAAGGCATGGCCTACGAGAAAGTTCGATCAGCTCCACTTTGCGGCCCAACGCCTAAAATGAGTTGGTAAATAGGATGGACGGCGTGGATTGAACACATACATCAAGGTGGGTCCTATACAAGTGAACCACTTCCAATGCCTTAGAAAAGGCTGATATTTGTATTTTGTTTTAAACGTCCAGAGAGTCCCTGGACTCTCTTCCCTTTGTTTTTTTTTGTTTGGGCGTGCAATGCATTTAAGGTGGGCCCTTTATAGGTGGGCCACCACATGGTGAGGTGGTGTGGTTACAATACATATGTAAAGTGGGCCCCACCTTTAGATGGCTTGGATAAAATACATGATTCATGGTGGGGTCCATCCGGGTGGGCCACAAGGCCATATCATCTCATACACACACAAAAAGAAAGAAAGAGGGAGAGAGAAAGATAAACGTGTGGTAGAGAGACCCCGCCACTATGGGCCCTCCGTTACATGATTTACAACATACATTAAGTGGGTCCCATTTCATATGGGCCCACCGATCAAAATCAACGGTGGAGATCCTTTCTCCACCGAAATGGATGGTCTAAATGGCCATGTTATGCAAAGAAAGTAAACATCATGATGGGGTCCATGGAGAATGGCCCCATCATGGATTGATCTTGAAATCAAAGTGGACCATTGGCCACATTTAGGGTCCAAAATGAGATCCATACCATTGATCGGTAGGCCTCACTGGCCCATCATCAAAACAAGAAATCTACACCTATAGAAGCACCCACCTAGCGATCTCCTTGGTCCGTTGGAATGCCTATCTCCTGTGCTCCTCTTTGATGGTGGAGATGGGAAGTGGATGGCTAGGATGATGGGTTTGGAATGGGGAAAAGGTGGGCCTCACACTTGTTTTTTTCTCTCATGGAAGAGCTCCCAACGTGGGATTTTGGTTGCTTAGGATTGTGGTGAGAAATGAGAAAGAGAGAGAGGTTGTAAGGAGAGTGAGAGATGGGTGTGTGATGGGGTGAAAGGGTGAGTGATGTGTGATGTGTACTTGACATGTATGGTGGTGTACGAGAGAGGGTAAGAAAGAGTTGACTTTAGAGAGAGAAAGCATGGGTTGCTTGTACTTGACATTGAAGTGATTGATTGATTGATGTGATTGATTGATTAATGGAATTGATTTGACATTGTGTAGAGATTCTTTTGGGATCGAGAAAGCGCGGCGTTTCTTCGAAATAAACGCCGACTCACATCTTCTAGTCAGGGTATCGGATCGGTGCGTGAGTCACGGCGTTAGAACCGCGGCGACGGTGCGGTCGCAATGATACAGGTCTCGGATTAAACTGACTCGAATCTAAAGAAAACGACTTACGGTTGTGCGCAACGTCGGTTATCAGTCGCGGATTATCGGACTTCGACGAAAAGGATCGCTGTAGTCGACGGAACAGTACGGACTAGGATATGGGTCTTACACTCGGGGACACTGACCGCCCTGCTTGCGGATCAACAAACTGGAAGGTTCGAGAGGTGTTTTGTTGCGCTCGGACAGTGCGTCAAAAGTTTTCAAACATGTCTGCGAAGGGTCTTAGTTGTTGATGGGACACATTTAAAGGGTAAGTATAAAGGTGTTTTGTTCATCGCTACGGTTTTGGATGGCGACAATCATATCTTTCTAGTCACTTTTGGTACCGGAGAATTAGAGAACAGTAGCAGTTGGAACTGGTTTCTTACGTAGCTCAGTCATTCGTTAGGCGATCTACCTGGTCTTGTGATCATATCAAATCGGCATAAAGGTTTAATGAAAGAAGTTCTCCAGGTCTTCCAAGCAGCAATCCATGGCTACTGTGCCTACCATATATATCGAAACTTGGCGGACACATTCAAAGACAAGTCTCTAGAAATATACTACTAGCAAGCTGTAAAGACTTGTAGGAGGGCTGAGTTTGAAAAGAGAATGCATGATATCAAACTTACCAATCCCCCTGTACACGCATGGTTGAGGGAAATAGGGTATGAAAAGTGGGCATCATCGCAATTCCCAGGAAAAAGATTCAATTTAGTCACTACAAACATAACTGAGTGTGTTAATGCTCTATTCAAAGAAGCGCGAGAATATCCTGTGACTATGCTGATAGAGACGATCAGATTGAAAATTCAAGAGATGTTCTATAAGCGAAGAGAATCAGTATCATCATTCGTTGGACCGTTGACACCGTGGGCCGAGAAACAATTAAAGGATCTCATACCAAAGGCACGAGATGTTCGTTGCCATGCAATTTCTCGGGATGAATATTATATTATGGGAGAGTACAATGATATTGTCAAGCTCAATGAGCTTTCATGTACATGATGCGAGTTTGAAGTACTGGGATTGCCTTGTTTTCATGTTCTTTCAGCATGTATACCCTACAACCTTCCTCATTATTCATACTGCTTCCCGTTATACACGGCGAGGAATTACCAGATGACGTATGAAGATTCCATGTACCCAGTAGGGACAACAGCCAATGAGAAATTTCATTAGCATTCAAGGAACTTTACGCGAGTATGAAGCCATTGCTACAGAGGAGGGCAGCTAGAAGACCGAAGAAGGCACGAATCCTTTCTCGTGGAGAGGAGCGAACAACCAAAAAATGTGGACGTTGCAAACAAACGCGCCACAATCATCGGAGTTGCAAATTTTCAATACATCCAGAATAATGTAATTTTTTGTGCATTTTTTTGGTAATACGACTATGAATGTTATACATTTTTTGTAATACGACTGTAAATGTTATACTTTTTTTGTAATACGACTGTGATGAAATGTTATATATTTTTTGTAATGCGACTGTGAATGTAACACATATGATACAACTGTGAACAAAATCAAATGCAACAGAATGAAACTAAAATGGTGCCTGTGAGACCAATTCAAGATGCAAATTTTATACAGTGGCAAAATCAAGCACTTTCACTTGGACCACACCGGGAATAGCAGCGAGGATAATGATTTTCACCGTTGAAAAATTCGATCCTTACCCAATCTGATCCGACTCGGTTTCCTTGACCGAGTCGGACTCGGTTCGGGTCAAGCCAAGCACGTAACAGATCTGTTCATGTAAGGTGTTCCGAACTCGGTCCCGGATCGGATCGGGTATGGATCAGTCCAGGTAGCTTTCGGACCCAACTGAGTTCAATCAAATCCGATCCGACTAGGTCTGACGCCCAGCTCTAGATCTAAGGCTTAAGTGAACCACACTACCTGAAATGGATTTAAAATTTTAATGCATGAGAATTTTTTTGAGTTATAGAATATTTGGATCAAACTAATATTTGTTGGCGTGGATAAAATGCATAAATCATGGTGGCCGGGCAGAGCCCCCGACATGACGGTCCGTCACTGGTTGGCTCTACCCAATCCGTATCCGAAAAAGGCCTCTATCATCAAAGTCACATGGGATAAAGGGCTTTTATTGATTTAGATAATGAGGCCCACCATTGTGTCCTTGTTAGATCCACTCGGTCCATTAGTTTCATCAACTTATTTTGATTCACTTCACAGTCATTTCCATGCATTTCACGGTCATTCTAAACAATTCCGTGTTGATTCACGATCATTTGAACGCATTTCGCGGTCAATTCGCTTCACATCACAGTCATTTCCATGCATTTAACGGTCATTTCCCATCACTTCACAGTCATTTCCATGCATTTCACGGTCATTCCAAACAATTTCATGTCGATTCACAGTCATTTCCACGCATTTTGCGGTCATTTCCCTTCACTTCACAGTCATTTCGCTTCACTTCACAGTCATTTCCATGCATTTCACGGTCATTCCAAACAATTCCGTGTTGATTCACGGTCATTTCCATGCATTTCGCAATCATTTCCCTTCACTTCACAGTCATTTCCACGCATTTCACGGTCATTTCGCTTCACGTCACAGTCATTTCCATGCATTTCATGGTTATTCCAAACAATTCCGTGTTGATTCACGGTCATTTCCACGCATTTCGCAGTCATTTCCCTTCACTTCACAGTCATTTCCATGCATTTTGCGGTCATTTCGCTTCACTTCACAGTCATTTCCATGCATTTCATGGTCATTCAAACAATTCCGTGTTGATTCATGGTCATTTCCACGCATTTTGCGGTCATTTCCCTTCACTTCACAGTCATTTCCACACATTTCGCGATCATTTCACTTCACTTCACAGTCATTTCAATGCATTTCACGGTCATTCCAAACAATTTCGTGTTGATTCACGGTCAATTCCACGCATTTCGCGGTCATTTCCCTTCACTTCACAGTCATTTCCATGCATTTCGTGATCATTTCACTTCACTTCACAGTCATTTCCATGCATTTCATGGTCATTTCCCTTCACCTGAAAATTAACTTGTTTGGTTTGTTTGGATAAGCTCAACTCAGCTTAACTCAAAGTTGGGTTCAAGTCAAGTTGGGCTAATTTTTTGAGCTCGAAAGGATTTCAAGTTGAGCTTGACTTGGCCTGAGTTCAACTTGTTTCAGCTCAAAGCTCAACCTAAACTTAACTTGGTTCAGCTCAGCTTAAGTTTTATATATATATATATATATGTGTGTGTGTGTGTGTGTGTGTGTGTGTGTGTGTGTGTGTGTGTGTGTGTGTGTGTGTGTGTGTGTGAAAAGTAAAAAGAAAATGCTCAGCTTGAAAGCTTGAGCTCAAACTCGGCATGAAAAGCTCGAGCTTGAACTTAGCTCGAAAGCTTGAGTTGACTTGAGCTGCTGATTGAACCGAGCCAAGCTGGCCTGTTAGACTTGAGGACTGAGCTGAGCCAAGTCAAACTTGAGCTTGGATAGGTTGCTGGCCGAATCGAGCCGAGCTGTGCCAAGCTTGACTCTGTTGGCTCATGTACAACTCTACTTACCGACCATGCATGCATGTGTACTCAATGCTTCGCACCATATTAGACTACCATTTACTTAATGAAATCTATATACGATGACATGTCAACTTTAGTCTAAAGTGATACTTTAAAAAATAAGTTTTTAAAACAAAGCCTTATATATAAAAATTTTAAAAACTAAATTAATAATCCGCGACTTAATTTTTTTTCTCCAAATATACCCTATTCTTTATTAAACGCAACATCAAAACATCTAAAATATCTCTAGAAAATGTAACCTTCACTTCATTTCCACGCATTTCGCGGTCATTTCCGTTCACTTCATAGCCATTTCCACGCATTCCGTGGTCATTTCCCTTCACTTCACAGTCATTTCCATGCATTTCACGGTCATTCCAAACAATTCCGTGTTGATTCACGGTCATTTCCACGCATTTCGCGGTCAATTCGCTTCACTTCACAGTCATTTCCATGCATTTAACGGTCATTTCGATTCACTTCACAATCATTTTCGTGCATTTCACGGTCAGTCCAAACAATTCCGTGTTGATTCACGGTCATTTCCACGTATTTCGCGGTCATTTCCCTTCACTTCACAGCCATTTTTATAGATGTTGACAGTCGCTGAACTGACTGACCAAAAGCACATGAAATTCCGAGCAGTTTTTGAATTTGTTGAACACCAGATGGTGTAGATCTCCTCGTGTCAATTAAGTGCATCACAGGCAGGCATGAATCCATGGCTACCCTCCAAGCATCACCGCTTTTTTTGGCTGCATCTTTCTCAATGATTTCTCATCATTTCTCACCCAAGTTGTCAAATCTGAACCAATCCAAATAATGTTGGCCATATGCACTAGAGGGTCACCATTAACCAGAGTCCCCAACAAAATTGGGCAGATAGCTTCAGCTATGATCTGCAAAGTTTTCTCACTCGTATCACCCTACGGACCACCATTTCCATCTTTGTATAAGAACTGCGGGCATGGCAGCTGAGACCACTTCTCAACACATTGTTGCTGAAGTGTGCAACATTCGCAGTAAGACAAATAAATCTTCTTAAAAATAGGTGAAAGAGCGTGCTTTTTTCTCCCAAAGCAATTTATAACCTCTTGACAAGAGTGCAGGATCTCATCCATGCTCCGGTCGAGTCCTTTCAAGCGCATCTTATCAAGGTGAATGTGGTCAACAAGGCCTGTATCTGCTTCTGAACTTTCAGGTATTTGTCGATGCCTTTGGTCATTTCCCTTCACTTCACAGTCATTTCCATGCATTTCACGGTCATTCCAAACAATTCCGTGTTGATTCATGGTCATTTCCATGCATTTGCGGTCATTTCCCTTCACTTCACAGTCATTTCCACGCATTTCGTTGTCATTTCGCGTCACTTCACAGTCATTTCCATGCATTTCACGGTCATTCCAAACAATTTTGTGTTGATTCACGGTCATTTCCACACATTTCGTGGTAATTTATCTTCACTTCACAGTCATTTCCACGCATTTCGCGGTCATTTCGCTTCACTTCACAGTCATTTCCATGCATTTCACGGTCATTCCAAACAATTCCGTGTTGATTCACGGTCATTTCCACGCATTTCGCGGTCATTTCCCTTCACTTCACAATCATTTCCACTCATTTTGCAGTCATTTCCAGTGAATATATCGACTGGAAATGCGAAATGATTGTGAAGTGAAGCGAAATGACCGCGAAATGCGTGGAAATGACTGTGAAGTGAAGGGAAATGACCACGAAATGCGTGGAAATGACCGTGAATCAACATGGAATTGTTTGGAATGACTGTGAAATGCATGGAAATGACTGTGAAGTGAAGGGAAATGACCGCAAAATGCAGGAAAATGGCTGTGAAGTGAAGGAAAATGACCGTGAAATGCGTGAAAATGACCGTGAATCAACACAGAATTGTTTGGAATGACCGTGAAATGCATGGAAATGATCGTGAAGTGAAGCGAAATGACCACGAAATGCGTGGAAATGACTGTGAAGTGAAGGGAAATGACCGCGAAATGCGTGCAAATGACCGTGAATCAACATGGAATTGTTTGGAATGACCGCAAAATGCGTGGAAATGACTGTGAAGTGAAGGGAAATGACTGCAAAATGCATGCAAATGACCTTGAATCAACACGTAATTGTTTGGAATGACAGTGAAATGCATGGAAATGACTGTGAAGTGAAGCGAAATAACTGCAAAATGCGTGGAAATGACTGTGAAGTGAAGGGAAATGACCGCGAAATGTGTGCAAATGACTGTGAATCAACACGGAATTGTTTGGAATGACCGTGAAATACATGGAAATGACTGTGAAGTAAAGGGAAACCACCGCGAAATGCGCACAAATGGCTGTGAAGTGAAGGGAAATGACCGCGAAATGCGTGGAAATGACCGAGATTTTCTTGAAGGGGCAGAAGAAAATGGTAATGTACTCCATCACTTGATCGTGACGTAAAGGGAATTGAGCGGGGAGTAAATGAAATTATATAATACACAAACAAATCACAATTCAGACTGAAATCACTATTATGAACACATCATTTATTATAAAATTATGACATATATATAAGGCATCATGTACATCATTTCACCCTGAGTGTTTTACAAGAAATCATTTACATTAATTTACAGCTCCCACAAAATTTACATCATACCTAAGACAATTATATCATATTTTGTGGTCACTGAGGCAGTCATAGGCTATAGAGTTCCTAAAGCTGGGAGTGAATTGTTGCAAGTCTCTCCCTGATAAAATTTCGTCGCTGCGCAAAATATCCATATATTTCATGACAAAAATGCCACAATCATATCCGTTCGACTGCTTTGGTATGGAGATATCTTCTCTAACCGTCCAAGACTTCCCATCCAATGCAGACATATCTCCTGCGACATGGAATAATATAGGCAAGGCCTCCTTCATCAACTCGATATGAAGCCAGTGTCGACTGAGTGCCCTCGAATACAAACTGTCGAGTATAACGATTTCTCGATCTCGAGGGTGGATGACCATCAGGTACCATGAGCATTGGCGTGGTTAACTGGTACGTATACCTGTCCATATTTGACAAGATAAGATATCATTATAGACATCATAGAAATGGGTACACATAGCGTTAATAACTTTTACCGATACCATTACCTCTTCATACTGCCACATTGCCTTCTGCCCTTCACGATGTTTAACAATACCGTATACTGTGAGTTTCTCCACTTCTACAACTGAACGGATATCGTCACCTCCAATGTCCTGATACATTCTCAATGTTGACATGGCATTGTCGATGCATGTCTATTACATATACCGAATTAGTACATATATCATATAATGAAATAACATACCGAATTAGAACATATATCATATAATGAAATAACATAATAACCATGATCTAGTTCATACAGTTACCAGGGAAAATGTGGGGAAACACCTGCAGTCCTTTGTATGTATAGTAGGAAATGAACCATGCCTTCTCTCTAGGGAACCGACGTACTTGTCAATGGCCTAATCAACAAATATGGCAAATTAAGCTCTAGTCTAATAAAATTGTTGAATAACCATAGATGTATGTGTGTGAATTACTTACAACGCTATTAACCCATGCTTTTTTCTCCCATATGGTCTTGAACCAACCAAAATCCGTCGTTTCTTTGTTTGCGTTGGCCCAACTATCCAATTCATGCAGTTCCTCCTCTGATATTACCCTAAATGGATCAATCTTGGCCTGAAAGGGTATGGGAGAACTACACAATTCTTTCAATTTCTCGCTGTCGGCGGCCTTACTTGGAGTTGTTTGAATGACAGAGATGGAAGTGAATGGAGAACGCTTGTATACAGAAGGCTTCAACACCCTCTTAATTCTCCTCTTATATGTTGCAATGGAAGGCAGTGATTTCTCACATATATCAGCGTCTAAGGCATCCGAGTGTTGAACATCTATCTCTCTGTTTTTCTAATCCCTACATTCCAATTCCTCATCCTCCATCTAAAACTCTTCCTTCTCTTTTTCTAACTCCTTCTCCTTCAAAAATTGCATCTTCTCTAAAAGAAACGCCTCCATCTACTTCTTCAACTCCATCTTACCCTCCTCTAACTCTTCTTTCTCCTTCTTCAATACCTCATTTCTAATCCTCAGTGCTTCCTTCTCCCTCATTAACATGTCTCTCTCCATCTTCAAAACTACCTTCTCATTTAACTCTTCCTTCTGTAACCTCAAGGCTTCCATTACTTTTAGCATTAGTTCCACCTCCATCCGTACTACTTCTCTCTCCCTCTCTATCGATTCTTCTCGCTCTTTTAGCATCCGTTCCTGCCGCTTCAACTCTTTCCTATCTCTCTCCAATTGAACCCTCTCCGCGTCAAGCTCCTCCCTATCCTCCCTCGACTCCACAGTCGGTTGCAATTTCACTCCCTCATCATCACTCTCTTCCTCTCCCCCTTCTTCCCCCCTTCTTCTCCCTCTCCTTGTCCCGATCTCCCTTTCAAATCTTCATATCTTCATCTTTAATGCCCTACAAAGTGAAGCAATGCATGTATCAGTTATATAACATGTCAAAGTAAATATAACCTATCACATAAAAGAATACTTCTCTGACATTCTTGCATCAAATCTATCACGGACCAAACGAACGGCTCCGTCTCAGCTCCTCAATGGTAGGCTTAAGCTAAGAACTATCTCAGTCTGCAAGAGAACATCTTCATTTTCATATACAAAAATATATATAGATATATAGATATATATATATATATATATATATATATATATATATAGTAGTTCAATAAGTGATCACTTAGCTTCTTAGCAATAGACTAAATCTTCAGTCTTAGTATTGATGAATTTTTTATACTTCCAAACCTTCCCACCCTCGATATTATGTGAATTTTGATTTGGGAGGGAACGTATGAAATAATACATGTCGAAAGAGCCGTACTCTCCAAGGGCCCATATCTTTACAATGAAATGATAAGATGATGTTAAATATATATAGTTTCATATAAACTTGTAAGTGCTATGGTCTCATGCACCTTTGGTTGTCAAATTTTGTTGTGTCAAAACATCTATCTGTGTCCTGTGCTTGTATGATGATTTATATGAATTCAAGACACTACATAAACACTTCAAGAAGCTACATGTTGAAGTCTCAAGAAGCTACATGTTGAAGTCTCAAGAAGCTATATGTTCAAGTCTGAAGAAGCAACGCATGAAGTAGTTTTATAAAGATCTCAAGTTTAAAGCTACAACAAGCTCAAGATTTCAAGCCTGATATGGTTCAAAATATCTACATTCGTTGAATGGTTGAAGTTCAATGTCCATACGACATGGTTCAGGTTTGAATGACCTTAGGTTGACCCTTTAAGTAGGTCACTTTGGATACATAAATCAAATATTTATTTTACATAAGTTTGGTCTATTCTACGACCAGTCCTAGCTTTTGTTCGACCAGTCCTAGCATTGGTTCGACTAGTCAAGAAATTCCACGACCAGTCCTAAGTAGTTGAAGATTTTTCGGAATTTTTGGTACGCCCACGACCAGTCCTGGAGATCCTTCGACGGTCGTAGGAGTGGCTTCGACTCGTCCACGACCAGTCGTGGAGCTACGACTCAAAGTCCAGCAACGAAATCTCTGGTCTTACGACCAGTCGTAGGAATCTACGACCAGTCGTAGGTGACCCACGACCAGTCGTAGGCTACTCACGACCAGTCGTGGAACGCTTATTTTTTCAAAAATCTGTTAGAGCTACGACCAGTCGTAGGTTTTAAGACCAGTCGTAGGAGCGATTTCTGCTTCTATAAATTGAACACGAAATTCAGAGTTTTCAACAACTTCAACTCTATTCGATTCAAGAATTTTCAAGTGATCACTCTGAGATAAGTTTGTATTTGTTTTAAGCTACATTGTGCTTATTTAATATTCCTTTTTGCTAGCTTATTTAATTTGATTTTGTTTCTATATTCCAATCTTATTTGAAAAGAGGAATTATCTTATTCCTTCTTCTGGAATCAAAATCAAATATAGCTACGCCCAACTTGTTAAAATCTAAAATCAATTAGTAGAACTTAGAAACCTTATGAATGTGAGTATTGGAAATTGAACTTTGACATTCAATCATCTACTCTGATTGGTTCTACCGGGCTGCTACGAAAAGGAGAAATCCAGGTATTTTACAATTCGTAAAATTTCATTTCTTTGTTTTGTTTGAGGTTAAGCCAGAAAAATCTTCATTGTACTGGTTTTGTTTGAGGTTAAACCAGAAAAATCTCATTGTATTGGTTGTCTGAGGAGGAAAACAGAAGAAAACTCAGAAAAGAGGGTTTTTGAATTGTGTAAGCCCAAGTGAAAAAGACACAATTGTAAAGGTTTTTGGTGAACCTGTGAAAACCTATTTGATAGTGAATGCTAATATCCCCTGTGTGAGGATATTAGGAGTGGAGTAGCTTTTTGTGTGGCTGTTGGAAAACAGTTGGTGTACACACAGGCGAACCACTATAACTCTTTGCCTTGTGGTTTGAATGCTTGCTTAAATTTCATATCTTTTATCATTCGATTGTGTGGAATGTACAAGTGGATGTGAATGTTGTAACTATTTACATTTCAAGCAAGTGTGGGGATTGTTGTAATAATTTAGATCTTACTTCTGCATTTAATTTCAATTCCTTGCTATTCATTTACTTATATTAAAATTGAGTCCTTGATCCAAAAGAGGTTCTAGAAATAAGGTTGTCCTACCATAAGCCCTTGTTTATTATGGTGTAAGGTTGTCCTTAGAACTGAATTTGTATCAATCTCTCAATGCCTATTTATCAAGGTGATTTAAATTTAGCTTTGTGAATTGATTCATATTGTAAGGCTATTGGTTTAATTTATTTCCGCTAATTTTATATTAAATTTGGCATAGTCCTATTCACCCCCACCCCCCCTCTAGGACATATAGCTTGGCCTTTTCAAGTGGTATCAGAGCCTAATAGCTCATATTTGTTGCTTTTTATTTGGATTTATTTCCTGAGCTAACGATCTAAGCTATATAAAAAGATGTCAAATTTTGATAGCCTTTCAGTTACTAGACCTCCTCCCTTTGATGGCTCCAACTATGCCTATTGGAAAGCCAGAATGAGGATCTTCCTCAAATCAATGGATGAAAGTGTGTGGCAAGCCACAGTGACTGAATGGAAACCTCCTATCATGGAAGTAACTGGTGTTGATGGTTCAAAATCTATGAAAATTACACCGTATTACCAATGGACCACACTTAAGAAAAATGAGAGTAGTGCTAATGCTAAAGCACTAAATGCAATCACTTGCGCACTATCACCGGATGAGTTCAAAAGAATCATATCCTGTGATACTGCAAAGCAAGCCTGGGATATTTTAGAAATGACACACGAAGGTACATCAATTGTCAAGAAATCTAAAGTCCAACTCCTCACAACTAAATTTGAAGAAATTCATATGGAGGAAAATGAAATGTTTATGGACTTTTACACTAGATTGAATGACATTGTAAACTCAATGTGGGGTCTTGGCGATAAGATCCCAGAAAGTAAAGTGTGTACAAAAATACTACGCTCTTTTCCTGAACGGTTCAATTCTAAGGTAACCGCAATCCAGGAACTTTGTGATACGGATAATATGAAGGTAGAAGAATTAGTTGGTTCTTTACAAACCTATGAATTAAGTTTTAAAGCTCCTAAAAGTAAATCTATTGCTTTGAAGTCATCTAAAAGTATTACTCAAGAAAATTCAGATTCAGAAAAGTCTGAAGATGATATGGCCCTTTTGGCGAAAAAGTTTTATAAGATTTTAAAAGTAAGAAAAGAGTCGATTTTCAAAAGGCAAATGAAAAGAAACGTTCCAAACCTAAGTCTAAAACTTGGAAATCATTGAAAGATAGTCAATGCTACAACTGTCAAGAATTGGGCATTTAGCAAACAAATGTCCTAAAAAGGACAGATTCAAAAGGAAGGGTATGTTGGCTACTTGGGATGAATCGTCTGATTCTGAAGCCTCTTCTGAGGCAGAAAATTCAGAAACTGAGTCGGGCAGTGAACTTAAGGCCCTTATGACTCTAGCCAAGTTTTTTTCCGATCACGATGATTCAACAAGTGAAGAAAATTTGGATAGTGATCATGAATTTGATGAAGATCTTCAAGATGCTTACAATGCCTTATATAAGGAAAGTTGTAAAATTGCTGTCAAACTTAAACTTCAAAAAGAAAAGTTTTTTAAACTTAAAGAATGTTTTGAAACTCTTGTTTTAGAAAAATCTCAAATTTCAGATAGTTTTGAAAAATCAAAGTGTGATCTAGAATTCAAAACCTCCCTAATTGAAAATTTGAAATCTGAAAATGAGAAACTTAAAAATGAAGTATCTTCTCTTCTGAGTTTGAAGGACACATGGAGATATGCCCAAGGTGATCCAAAATTAGAAAAATTATTATCCGGATCAAGAAAATGTGGCGATCGATCCGGGTTGGGCTATGATAAAAACACATCTCCTAAACAGAAGAATACTCCTTCCAATTTTGTGAAAGGAGAGACTTCTAACTCAAAAGGAAAAGGTACTAGTCAAGTTTTTTCTAAAAATATAAAAACTTTTCAAAAACCCAAAAGAAGCTATATAAATTTCAAAAATCAGATTCGAAACCCACTAGCTGAAAAAATTGTTGATTTACTTAAGGAGCTATTAAAATCTAACTCTGTAGGTCACTCTTACAACTATAAACAAAAGAAGACCAATTATTCTCCAAAACCTAAAACTGTACTGAAATGGGTTCCTAAGGTTGCCTGTTTGGTTGCTCACACTGCTTTCAAAGCTACAAGCCATTCGAAATGGTACCTAGACAGTGGATGCTCCAGACATATGACAGGCAACAAAGCACTATTCACCGATCTTAAAGATATGACTGATGGGTCAGTCACATTTGGTGATGGTAGCAATTGCAAGATAATTGGCAAAGGTACGGTCCAACTCTATAACCTTCCCTTATTTAAAAATGTTTTATATGTTGAGGTTTTAAAACACAACCTGTTGAGCATATCTCAAATATGCGATAACAACCATAATGTTAAATTTTCTAATCAAGGTTGTGAAATTATAAATGAAAAGGGTTCTGTAATATTAACTGGTCGCAGAACTTCTGAAAACTGCTATATAGTAAGCGATAGTAGCTCATCTAAACAAACGTGCTACATGGTCCATACCGATGAGACAGAATTATGGCATAAACGCATCGGACATGTACACTATCGAAATTTATACAGATTGAGCAAAGGAGAACTAATTAGAGGTCTACCTAAGATACAAAAAGTAGACAAGATTTGTGGTGAATGCCAGTATGGTAAACAAACTAGGAGCTCTCACAAAAAGGTGAACTCCAATTCCACCACAAGACCACTCGAGCTTCTCCACATGGATCTTATAGGACCAACAAGAACGGAAAGTCGAGGTGGCAAAAAGTACATCTTAGTTATTGTAGATGATTATACAAGATACACTTGGGTTTCATTCTTGAGAGACAAATCAGAAACCCTTGATGAAGTGAAAAAGATTATAAAACGGATTCAAACTAAAAAATGTTCTCAAGTCATCAAGATCTGTAGTGATCATGGATCCGAATTCGAAAATAGCGGTTTTGAGAAATTCTGTAGCGATCAGGGAATATCGCATGAATTCTCTGCACCTAAAACTCCTCAACAAAATAGAATTGTCGAGAGAAAGAATAGAGTGCTTCAAGAAATAGGAAATGTTATGTTAAATAGCATGAAGCTCCCTAGGAATCTCTGGGCTGAAGCAGTGAATACAGCCTGCTACATTATTAACCGTGTTTATATCTGTAAAACTAATAATAAAACGGCTTATGAAATGTGGTTTGAGAAAAAGCCTTCTGTCAAATACTTTCGAGTTTTTGGCAGCAAGTGCTATATTTTGCGTGACCGTGAAAATTTGGGAAAATTCGACACTAAAAGTGATGAAGGGATCTTTTTAGGATATTCTTTAAACAGTCGTGCATATCGTGTTCTGAACAACAGGACCGGTGTGATTCAAGAGTCAATAAATGTTGTGATTGACGATCTTTTGAATACACCTGTCCCTAGTTCAGATAATGATGAAGTGCTTATACTTGAAAAACAAGAAACTTCATCAAGTGAACCTAATTCTGAATTAAGGACTGTTAAAGATCATCCAACTTCTCTAATACTTGGAAACCCTCTCACTGGTGTGCGCACTCGTAGACAATTAGAGGACATATGTAACTACGTGTGCTTTACATCCCAGATTGAACCGGTTAACGTAAAAGAAGCACTTTCGGATGAAAACTGGATTCTTGCGATGCAAGAAGAACTTAATCAGTTTGTCAGAAATGATGTTTGGTACCTTGTTCCTAGACCTAAAGATAAACATATTATTGGAACAAAATGGATTTTCAAAAACAAATCTGATGAACTTGGAAATATTATTCGAAATAAAGCAAGACTAGTTGTACAGGGGTATACACAAATTGAAGGTATTGACTATAATGAGACATTTGCCCCTGTAGCTCGTCTTAAATCAATCAGACTTTTTATCTCCATTGCATGTTTTAGAAAGATTAAAATTTACCAAATGGATGTAAAGAGTGCCTTTCTGAATGGTGATTTACATGAAGAGGTATATGTTGAACAACCTACAGGGTTTGAAGATCCTAAATTTATTGATCATATGTATCGTCTTAAGAAGACTCTCTATGGTCTGAAACAAGCTCCCAGAGCATGGTACGAAAAACTGACTAAGTTTTTACTGAGTCATAATTTTCAAATGGGATGTGTTGATAAGACGCTCTTTGTTAAGAAGTATAACGATGATATTCTAATGGTTCAAATATATGTTGACGATATTATTTATGGATCAACCTGTACTAACATGACTGTTGAGTTTGCAGATTTGATGAAGTCTAAATTCGAAATGAGCATGGTTGGAGAATTAAACTATTTTCTAGGGTTGCAAGTAAAACAACAACCTGATGAAATTTTTATCTCTCAAACCAAATATGCTCAGAGTTTAATCAAGAAATTTGGATTTGAGAAAGGTAAAATTTTTGATACTCCTATGAGTACAACCTTGAGACTCTCAAAAGACTCTACAGGTAATGATGTGGATCCCAAATTGTATCGTAGTTTGATTGGTAGTTTACTTTATCTGACTGCTAGTAGACCAGATATCGCTTTGAGTGTTGGTATTTGTGCTCGTTATCAATCAAATCCTAAAGAATCTCACTTAACTGCTGTTAAGCGGATTATGCGATATGTCGCAAGTTCTACTAAACTGGGTCTCTGGTATCCACATGAGACTAATGTTCAATTAGCCGGGTACTCAGATGCTGACTGGGCTGGAAACATTGATGATAGGAAATCAACCAGTGGTGGTTGTTTCTACATTGGAAATTGTCTTGTTTCTTTGTTTAGTAAGAAGCAAAGTTCTATATCGCTATCAACAGCTGAGGCTGAATACATTGCTGCTGGAAATGCATGTACTCAACTTGTTTGGATGAAACGAAAGTTAAGCGATTATGGAATTACTCAGGATTCTATGATTTTATTTTGCGATAATTCCAGTGCAATAAATATCTCTAAAAATCTAGTTCAGCATTCACGTACTAAGCATATTGACATTAGATTTCATTACATTCGTGAATTAGTGGAAGAAAAGGTAATATATTTGGATTACATTCCAACCGAGACTCAACTTGCTGACATTTTCACTAAACCGCTCGACAAAAGCAGGTTTAATAAATTAAAGTTTGATCTCGGTATGTGCAATTTAAATTGAATTTGCATGATTTGGTGTATCATAATGTACATAAGTTTGATGATGTATTTGCTTAAATTTGAAAATTATTTGAAAAAATTTACAAATTTTGAGTTGTACTCGACCAGTCGTGAGTATACACGACCGGTCGTGCTACGACCGGTCGAACACTTACACGACCGGTCGTGAAACTCGGGATTTCACTTTAATTTGGGGATTTTGACTCTTCTTCCTCATTTCTTTTTACCATCCAACGGCTCTAGCTATGACCGGTCGAACCCACCTTCTTAGTACTTCAAGGTTAGTGGTTCCTTTGCATTTTTATTGTAGATTCTTGATATTAGTGTTTCAAATCTCTTTCTTGTGGAATCTATTTGGTCGTTCATTGCAAGTTTAGGGTTTTATCTTAAAAATTCTGTTCTATCTAAAACCCATTTCTTCTATCTTGCATCTTGTTGTTTCCTTAAAATCCTCCATTGAAAATGGATGCTAGAGGTAAAAAGAAAACTACTAGAGGTCCCTCTTCATCTAGATCAACTTTTATTGCACAACGGCATCTTCGGTCTCCCGAAAATGATCCTTCTAATGCTCGGGATTTGCGTATGCGAAATGTTATTGTTGAACGTCCTGTGAATGTTAATCACATTGCTTTATTTGGTATCCCTCCTCTGTTGGAATCTGTGGGATGGGATAACATCTTACATTGGGGTGGAGCTGCATACCAGTCCATTGCCCAATCCATGTTTGCATGTATCTGTGATTTTTTCCTTGAGAATTTAACTTTTAAAGTTGATACTCAAGAAGGATTGTTTTTAGTGGATCGACATTTGATTGCTGACATTATGGAAATTCCTGTCAATGATGAGAGCATTCCAATTAATATTTTACATGACAGTCTCTCAGAATCTGAACGAAGAATGCTTACTAGAGATTTATGTAATTTGGATGTTCACTAGACTCATAAAGGTCATGCACTTCCCTCAAGGTATTTATTACCCAGACACAGGGTACTTCATAGGATTTTCATCTCAAATCTTTATCCACGTTCTGGTAATAAAACCGAACTTACTGCTTTCATGGTTCGTGTTTTACATTCTGTAGTCTCTGGTGCAAAAATATGTTTACCTTCTTTAATTTGTCATTCCATTATTCTGTCTCGTCACCATCCTGGACATAGTGATATACCCTTTGGTTATTTATTGACTATGCTGGCAAATCATATGCTCGTGGCTATGCCTACTAGAGAAAAACCCATCCATCATCTTCCTTTTAATAATTTCAATATTAACAAGATGCGTTTAGAATTGGCTGATGGCCAAGTGGATGCTGGTAGCAGTGGTGCTGAAGCAGGGAATGCAGATCAAGCTGGTGATCTTCCTGAAGACGTGAATATGGATGATATATTTGAAGAACTTGAGTCAGACTCGGCTGATGATCCTGATTTTCAGCCCTCTGATTTTGATGAGAGATTGAATTCCCTTCAAGAGCAGGTGGCTCAAATTCGTGTTACCCAAGACACGCAATTTTCTTATCTACGCAAATATATGAGGCGTATTGCTAAGGGTTTACATAAAATTGATCCATCTAATCCTGCTCCCTCTTCTGGTTCTGACTGAATTGTTGATGGGTCTGTAATATTTTGTTTTGTCTGAACTTTACATGGTTATTGACTTTTGAATTATGCATTATGCTTTCTTGAATCAACTCATATTTTGAATCAACATTATGCTTTGTCATTTTGTGACAAAAAGGGGGAGAAGTTTTGAGAAACATTTGGCTTTATTTGAATTTAATGATTATGCTCCTATTACTCAGGGGGAGTTAAACTTAAACTTCTCAGGGGTAGTTATGGGTGAATGATGCTAGTTATTACTTATCATATATAATTGTGCATGCTTCTCTATTGTTGAACTTGTTGTGTGTACTTAGTTTAAATTGGAAGTATTATTATTTGGGTGCTTTGTCACAAATTTGACAAAGGGGGAGATTGTAAGTGCTATGGTCTCATGCTCCTTTGGTTGTCAAATTTTGTTGTGTCAAAACATCTATCTGTGTCCTGTGCTTGTATGATGATTTATATGAATTCAAGACACTGCATAAACACTTCAAGAAGCTACATGTTGAAGTCTCAAGAAGCTACATGTTGAACTCTCAAGAAGCTACATGTTCAAGTCTGAAGAAGCAACGCATGAAGTAGTTTTATAAAGATCTCAAGTTTAAAGCTACAACAAGCTCAAGATTTCAAGCCTGATATGGTTCAAAATATCTACATTCGTTGAATGGTTGAAGTTCAATGTCCATACGACATGGTTCAGGTTTGAATGACCTTAGGTTGACCCTTTAAGTAGGTCACTTTGGATACATAAATCAAATATATATTTTACACAAGTTTGGTCTATTCTACGACCAGTCCTAGCTTTTGTTTGACCAGTCCTAGCATTGGTTCGACTAGTCCAAGAAATTCCACGACCAGTCCTAAGTAGTTGAAGATTTTTCGGAATTTTTGGTACGCCCACGACCAGTCCTGGAGATCCTTCGACCGGTCGTAGGAGTGGCTTCGACTCGTCCACGACCAGTCGTGGAGCTACGACTCAAAGTCTAGCAACGAAATCTCTGGTCTTACGACCAGTCGTAGGAATCTACGACCAGTCGTAGGTGACCCACGACCAGTCGTAGGCTACTCACGACCAGTCGTGGAACGACTTTCAAGGATCGCGCTTATTTTTTTAAAAATCTATTAGAGCTACGACCAGTCGTAGGTTTCTAAGACCAGTCGTAGGAGCGATTTCTGCTTCTATAAATTGAACACGAAATTCAGAGTTTTCACACTTCAACTCTATTCAATTCAAGAATTTTCAAGTGATCACTCTGAGATAAGTTTGTATTTGTTTTAAGCTACATTGTGCTTATTTAATATTCCTTTTTTGCTAGCTTATTTAATTTGATTTTGTTTCTATATTCCAATCTTATTTGAAAAGAGGAATTATCTTATTCCTTCTTCTTGGAATCAAAATCAAATATAGCTACGCCCAACTTGTTAAAATCTAAAATCAATTAGAACTTAGAACCTTATGAATGTGAGTATTGGAAATTGAACTTTGACATTCAATCATCTACTCCGATTGGTTCTACTGGGCTGCTACGAAAAGGAGAAATCCAGTTATTTTACAATTCTGTAAAATTTCATTTCTTTTGGTTTTGTTTGAGGTTAAGCCAGAAAAATCTCATTGTACTAGTTTTGTTTGAGGTTGAACCAGAAAAATCTCATTGTATTGGTTGTCTGAGGAAAACCAGAAAACTCAGAAAAGAGGGGTTTTTGAATTGTGTAAGCCCAAGTGAAAAAGACACAATTGTAAAGATTTTTGGTGAACCTGTGAAAACCTATTTGATAGTGAACGCTAATATCCCCTGTGTGAGGATATTAGGAGTGGAGTAGCTTTTTGTGTGGCTGTTGGAAAACAGTTGGTGTACACACAGGCGAACCACTATAACTCTTTGCCTTGTGGTTTGAATGCTTGCTTAAATTTCATATCTTTTATCATTCGATTGTGTGGAATGTACAAGTGGATGTGAATGTTGTAACTATTTACATTTCAAGCAAGTGTGGGGATTGTTGTAATAATTTAGATCTTACATCTGCATTTAATTTCAATTCCTTGCTATTTCATTTACTTATATTAAAATTGAGTCCTTGATCCAAAAGAGGTTCTAGAAATAAGGTTGTCCTACCATAAGCCCTTGTTTATTATGGTGTAAGGTTGTCCTTAGAACTGAATTTGTATCAATCTCTCAATACCTATTTATCAAGGTGATTTAAATTTAGCTTTGTGAATTGATTCATATTGTAAGGCTATTGGTTTAATTTATTTCCACTAATTTTATTTTAAATTTGGCATAGTCCTATTCACCCCCCCCCCTCTAGGACATATAGCTTAGCCTTTTCAAAACTATAAATTAAAATAGACAAGGACAAAATTCTTACTTGTAGGGAAAATATGCAATCACGGATATTGTAATGAAGCCCATGTGATGCCATCAAGGCATTTTCGATCCCTTCAGTCATCGTCTGGAACGTCACACTACCCCACGGGTAGTGTTTAAAGTCTTCCAACGAGTCAACAAGGTCGATAAATTCTGTACGACACATAATATTCGTGTCAGTTCCCCTAACAAACCACTCTACACATAATATTAGGACTACCTTCACGACATCTTTGTGCTTCTTGCTATCAATCCTATTGAACACCTCCAATACATGTTTCTTTAGGATAGGATTTGAATTGAAGTATTTTTCTCTTATTGACTTCTTCAAACGAGGGATATTAGGTATGGAGAGGTCACCAAACTTCAGTCCTGTTATTAAGGTGAAGTCCATCTCGGAAAACTTTACGCGGTTCTCCTGTATCTCGAATACAAGATTGCCTATATATCTCTCAATAAGTGAGTGAAAAATGGCTTCTATAAACCTAAACGATGGAATGTGTAATAAAAATGAGAATGAGGTCTCCTTAAATATATTTATTCTACTGTCATTCTTCTCCAACCCAGGCTTGACGTTATCAAACCACCATGTCAAAGAACATCGGCATGATATGGTGGGGGCCAACTCGCCAAATCCCTTATGCAAGGGCATGTTATCTGCAAGGATGAATGAGAAATTATATTAACAATAACATTCAAATTTAACAAAGCATAATGTTAAAGTTTACTTGTTGTGAGTTTGTCGAGTCGGCGGTCAATTATTGACGAATTCCAAATGAAAGTACAGGACTTATAGGTGAATTTTCACAAGTTTTATGCCTGTTTCACTCATATATTAGCCAATTTCATGAAGTTGTCGGTAAATTTATACAAGGTTGTTGGTCAATAAGATGCCAATATCAACCAGTTATCGGTCATTTTGACATTCAACAAGCATGCGGCCAATTTTACTAAGTTATCGATCCGTGAAATGAGTGCAATTTACCGTGATGTGAAGGGGATTGTTCGTGAAATGAATGGAATTGACCGTCAATTGAAGGGAATTGTCCTGCAATGCATAGAATTGACCGTGACATGAAGGGGGGTGTCCTTGAAATGCATGGAATTGACCATGAAGTGAAGGGAAGTCACCGGAAATGACCGTGAAATGCATGGAGGGGATTGACCATGAAATGCATGGAATTGACTGTGAAGTACAGGGGAGTCGCCAGAAATGGCCATGGAATGCATGGAATTGACCGTGAAGTGAAGGGGAGTAGCCGAAAATGACCATGAAATGCACGGAATTAACCATGAAGTGAAGGGGATTGACCGTGAAATGCACGGAATTGACCGTGCAGTGAAGGGGAATGACCGTGAAATGCACGGAATTGACCGTACAGTGAAGGGAATTGACTGTGAAATGAATGAAAATGACCGTGAACTGAAGGGAATTGACCGTGAAGTTAGTTATATGTTTCTTGCAGTTGTGAGTCGAATTTCACTTAGCGCTAAGTCAATTCCATTCACTTTGTGGTCATTTTGAGTTAGTTCACGGTCATTTTAACTCAATTCACGGTCATTTTAGGTCAGTTCACGGTCCTCATCAATAACTCAGTGGGTGCTCAGTCTATTAACTCAGTCGGTGCTCGTCGGTCTTCATTTAGCGTCACATCTCATTTCATTCTTTGTTTCAAAAACGCTCATTGTGGCCCATTTGAGCATTAACTTTTGCCCATCTATCAGGACATGTTATACCATTCAGTGTTTAAAATAAAATAGGGCTGTACACAAGTCAAGCTAGCTTGAATGACTTGCTTGAGACGTCCGGAGTCAGCTCGGATTGACTCGGCTTAAAAGGCCAACTCGAGTCAAGTAAAGTTGAGTTCAAGTCGAGTTCGACCATGGTGTATTGCAATTCGACTCGACTCGAACTTGACTTGACTCAACATGGGCGAGTCAAGCTGATCTTGGCCCAACTTGACTCGACACGAACTCGACTCAGCATGGACGAGTCAATCCGAGCTTCACCCACATCGACTGAACTCGGCTCGATGTACGACACTAAAATCTTGTGGACCGTGAGCATATGACCGTGTGCATATATAGTATAAAATATAGTGGGGTCCACAAAAAGCGAAGGATTTGAATATACCAGCCGTTCGATGCTTCTTATGTGGGGGGACCATTTTCGTCCTTTCTTCAGTTCCCAAAAGTCAAAAATGACGTGCTTGGGGTCTGTATTCTCGACCGGACAAAGGGGAAATAAAAAATGAAGAAAAGGGAGGGTTTTACTGGAAGGTGAATAGTCACAGAGGGGGAGAAGTAATCAGATAATCAGATTCGGTCAGCTAAGATGAAGGACTAGGGAGATGAAAGAAGAAAAAAAATAAGATTGTCGGTGGAGATGGGACTGGCAGCGTTTGAAGGGGCATTTTTTAGAGCAGGGGCATTTTCGTCATGTGCAAGGGTGTCCGTACGCTTAGGGAGTATTCATGGAAACTAAAAAGGAATGGGCTTAAAAAGGTTGTGGGCCATATAGTGGTCGTACAGTTGGAAATTTCTCATTTTTAAAAGAAGGGATTTTAAATCCATCTTCCCGTTGCCAGCAAAACAGGGACCTGCGGGCAATTGTAGATGGCTAACCATATCGGTCCAGATGACTGATCGGCGCTGTCCAATGAGCTCTAACTGTCCAAATAAGCTAGACCTAGGCAATGGAGTTGCAGCAGACAGCGGAGAATGGATTTCGACCATCAAAACGTAGGACGGACTGCAAAACGGAAAATCAAGTGGACCGTGTCAGAAGTAATAAAAAACTGACCCTCTCCAGTTGAAATTTCGTCACGGACCTAATGGACGGTGTGGATATCCCAACCGACGTTGATCATGGGCCCCACCAGTGCCACAGCGGAAGAGATCTGCATCCCTGTTTCATGTTCGGACGTAACCCGACTTTTGTGGGCTATGGTGTGGTCTCGGTGATGATCAGACGATTGGTCTGATCCGTCCATCGTGTAGGCCAGTCAAAAACGTCCCAAGGGATGTTGATCTTTTGGATGAAATGCAAGGAAGAGAGGAGTTGTGAGGCTCCGATTTTCACTACGTAACAGTTATAAATGCACTGACCTGTTGCTGCGTAAGATATCCACCGACTCCAGTTGTCCACGTAGATTGCGTGATTTCTCTCCAGCTGACTTCTCCACTGTCCTTAGCACCTATAAAACAGAAAGGAGGGAAGAAGGGTACTCGACGAGCTGTGGATGTGAAAGAGAAAAGGAAAGGGATCCGGGGGAGAAGCAAGAGAAGAGAGAGAAAGAGAGAGAGAGAGAGAGAGAGAGAGAGAGAGAGAGAGAGGCAGAAGGAAGGGAGAGAAGAGCTTGGAGAAGAAAGAGAAAAGAGAGACGAAACCGATAAGTGTTGGATTTCTAAGAGCTTGGAAAGGAATGTATCTTTTATTAACTATATTTTCTTTCTTTCCAGTTGAATTTATGAGTTGCTAATTTCTTAGCTAGGGCTTAGATGAAGCCCCTAATTTGAATGACTTTTGTTATGTGTTGATTTCATCTAATTTGATTGATTTGTTTCTTTCTCTACTGTGTTTAACTGAAAACTTCGTACTTCTTCATTCTATGAGCTTAACCAAAGTCTAGATGTAGATGTGGTTTGGAATCTTATTTTAGGTGCTTGTGTCTGACCATGAACAGATTTTCCTATAGAGAAACAGATAGGAATTTACATCTATTCATGCCTGACCATGGATGAAAAGATATAATCCTTATGCTTTAAGGGATTTTACATTCTGTGTGCCCGACTAAGGACATAGAATGTGCTTTATTTATTAAATTTATATCAATCTGAATTAGGGTGAATCAATAGGTAAAACAAGGGTTAGGATAATTAGAGGTGGATTCAAAAGTCCTAGTGTTCTCCTTGATTGAATTTTCCTTCTTGTTCTCAGTTATTTTTTCATTGATTTTTGTTAGTTTACTTAATACCTAGCTGAACTATTTGTTGGATTAGTTAAGAAGAATCATAAAATTTGAATTGTGACAACTAGTCCTCATGGGAACGATCTCGTAATACGTACCGTATCGACATTGTCTTCAAAGTGGAGGAGCTCCCAATTCTTTAGACATCAATCATCTCCTTTTCCGGGTTCTTTCTTCCAATTCTTGTTTGCATAGTTTTATCTTGTTTTTAGGAATTCATAAGTTTTCTAGTTTTATTTCTCTTAGGTTGCAACTTAGTTTAGTTTTCTTTCTTACATTGCAATAACATAGTTTATGTTAGGACGTAGATCTCTTAACATAGAACTAGCACCTTTTGATCATGAAATAAAAAGACATTTCGTAGAAGATTTAGAAATATTCTGTTTGAGATGGAGGACGAGAATGAAATTAAAGCTCTTAGAGATTATTCAGCTCCTGTCCAATTTAATCCACCTTCATGCATAGTGTTGCTAGCCACCACGGCAGCACACTTTGAACTTAAACCTGGGGTCATACAGTTGTTGCCCTCCTTCTATGGTTTAGATAAGGAGGATCCATATCATCATGTGAAAGAATTCCTAGACATTTTCTCTACCTTTAGGTTCCAAAAATTTTCAGATGATTCAATCCGTTTGCGTCTTTTCCTTTTTCTTTGAAGGATAAGGTGAAAGCATGGTTGAATTCTCTAGGAGTTAGGTCTATCACTACTTGGGACCAACTGTCTAAGAAGTTCTTGAACAAGTTCTTCCCTGTTCATAAAACTAAACTAATTCTCTCCGTAGAGAAATCACTAATTTCACACAAAAAGAGGGTGAGCACTTTCATGAATGTTGGGAAATATGGAAGGACTTACTTCTTAAATGTCCACACCATGGTTTTGAAAAGTGGCAATAGGTTCAATACTTCTATGACGGTTTGACACCCCAAAACCGTCACATGGTTGATGCCACCATTGGAGCGTCATTCATGACCAAAAGCGATGTCGAAACTTGGAATTTCTTTGAAACCCCGTGTGAAAATTCTCAGCAACGGGACTATTCAAATAGAGATGAAAGAAGTCCTCAACCAAAGAAGAAAGGAGGTATATATGAGATAGGAGTCAAGCCAGATCTTTATGCCAAAATTGATAGCCTGACAAAGAAAGTTGATGCTTTGATGTTAAATAATGGACCTCCAAATACAACTCAAATCGAGTCATGTGCCATATGTTCCAGTCCCGCCTATCCTACGCAGTCTTGTCCATCTAGTGCAGCATTTCCTGAATTTCTCTCTGAACAAGTGCATGCTATGAATACCTTTCAGAGACCAAAGAATGATCCTTACTCAGACACTTACAACCTAGGGTGGGCTAGACATCTAAATTTTTCTTGGGCAAAAGGACCACAACAAGGAGCCTCCATCTGAAAATCCTTCAATGCAACCGCACCCCAAAGTTGGCAGTCAACAACTTCAACAGTTTCCGCAATATCAACAACTTCCGGCACAATCAAGGAAACCATCTCTTGAGGATACACTCAATCTTTTTATGCAAAGTTCTCATCAATTTCAAAAAGATTCTCAACAAACTTTGCTAGCTAACCAGCAAAGCTTACATGCAAATGCGCAATCCATTGCCAAGTTGGAAGTATAGTTGAGTTAACTTGCTGCCACATTGAGTGAGAGAGAGAAGGGCAACTTCCCTAGTCATCTTGTGGCAAATCCAAAAGGACAGTATGAGATTGGCACTAACTCAAATCAAGAACAATATCATGAGCAAGCCAAATCAATCATTACCCTTAGGTCCGGTAAACAAAACGAGAACAAAGTAGAGATACCTAGGGAATAATCAAATTCCAAACCGAAGGACCAAAATGAAGCGGAGAGGCATACTAGTGCATCCAAAGTCGAAAAGCACTCTGACTCTCCATGAACCACTCATGTGCAATCCATGTGCCTAAAGCACCTTTTCCTCAACGTTTGGTACCAGTTAAGAAAGAAAACAACTTTAATGAAATATTGGACATGTTCAGGAAAGTAAAAAATCAACATTCCGTTGCTTGATGTTATCAAGAAGGTCCCTACTTACGCTAAGTTTCTTAAGGAATTATGCACTCAGAAGCGTAAGTTGAATGTTCAAAAAAAGGTCTTCCTTGCAGAGCAACTCAGCTTCATGATTCAGCTTAACACCCCTCCTAAATTTAGGGATCCAGGAGCTCCTACTATTTCTTGTGTCATAGAAGAGCATAAGATTGCGAAGGCATTGCTTAATTTAGGGGTGAGCGTTAATTTGTTACCATATTCTGTATATGAGCAGCTAGGACTTGGTGAGTTGAAACCAACTAAAATAACACTACAACTAACTGATAGATCTGTCAAGGTGCCCCATGGTGTTATTGAGGATGTTCTAATCCAGGTTGATAAGTTCTATTTTCCAGTGGATTTCATCGTTCTTGATACTCAGTCCATCCAGAATCCTACTCGTCAAATTCCGGTTATCCTGGGACGTCCATTCTTGGCCACATTCAATGCTATCATAAATTGCAGGAATTGAGTTATGAAGTTGTCTTTTGGTAACATGAAGATTAAACTCAATGTTTTCAATGCTACACAACAACCAGCAGACTCGGATGATATATATGAAGTTGACATGATTGAGAGTCTAGTGCATGAATCTTTCCTTCAATCTTCTGAAGACGCGCTTGAGACTTGCTTAGCACATTTTGGCATGGATTTTGACATAGAGAGTTCCATTCAAGAAGTCAATGCATTGCTCGACTCTACTCCTATAATGAAGACTGCAAAATGGAAAGTGAAAGTGGAACCTCTTCCACCCTCTGAGTCTAAACCGGTCCCATCATTGAGAAACCACCCGACCTTGACCTTAAACAATTACCTACAAATCTCGAGTATGCATTTTTAGGTCCTTCTGAGACTTTGCCTGTCATCATAGCTTCTAACCTTGAGAAGGCACAAGAGAGCAGGTTGCTTAGTGTTCTTAGAGAATATAAGGCAGCTATTGGGTGGACGATAGAGGACATGAAGGGAGTAAGCCCCACTTTGTGTATGCATCGTACTGATCTTGAAGAAAATACGGAAACGTCGCATAAAATGCATCGGAGGCTTAACCCTAACATGGAAGAAGTTGTTCGAGCGGAAGTGCTTCAATTATTAGACCATGGTATCATTTACCCCATTTTAGATAACACGGTTCATGTTATTCCCACAAAGTCTATGATTGGTTAATCAAGATGTTGAGGAAATTTATCCGGAGGACCCAGGTTAGCAAGATTGATTAATTCATGGTCCATGGTTGTTTCATTGCTTGTTTGGCTGAAGACGTTAAACTTAGCGCTCCTGGGAGGCAATCTAGCCCTTCATTTTATTTTATTTTATGTTTTCTTTTTCCTAGTTAGTAGTTCAATGTTTGTGGGTAACATTACTGCAAACCCTCACAAGACTACAACTAGTCCACTAGGGGCTACCTTGGGGTTTAAAGGCTTGTTGCATACGCTAAATGCAATTGAGAACACCTGCGAAAGTGGTGTAGGTAGGATTTTATTTTTGTTATTCTTGTTATTTTTGTTTTGCTTTTGTTGGTTTCTCTCTTGTGCTGACCCGTTCTTACGCTGATATCCCTGGAAAGCCTCTTGATTCTTTCATACAGGTACTATCTTTCCATCACTCCTCTTTTACTTTCGATGTCCCACGTGCATTGCATGCTTATTTCTTTTACGTTAAGGACAATGTCGATTTTAAGTTGGGGTGGGAGATTAGGTTACCTAATCAGTATTTTCTTGGTTTTGAGCAAAAATTGTGCAAATTTTAAATTTTTCTGGAATTTCTTATGAATTTGAAGTGATTTTGACAGCCATCTTGGATTTAGAATTAAAAGATACGTGATGTTGTTAATTTATGATTCTTGGATTCAGTTGTCTTTCGAGGTATTAATCCATGATTAGAAGTTGTCAACATTGATTGAGTCATGATTTCACATATCACATCTCGCTTACACATTAAGCTTCCGGTTCGATATTGAATGATTAACTTGGTAATCACTAAGAATGAAAGGAACCAGCCTGAAAAATTTTTAACATCAGAAGAATTGAAAGGGTTAGTCGAATAATCTTCACCATAGGTTTGCTCTCTATAGATGAAGATTTGATTTCCCAAGGTTGACATTCGGAACAGGCTTGACTACTGGTTTTCACCATAGGTTTGCTCCCTATAGGTGAAGATCTAATTCCCCTTGGCGTTACTTTAAAACAATTTTTAAGAAAAAAAAAAGGTAAAAAAGAAAAAAGAAGAAGTCAAAATTTAGAAGAATGAAATAATTATCTGTGAGGCACGTTTAGTTTTTTTGGGTGTCCTGATTGCTCTTGTTAGTTACCAATGGAATCATGGAAATAGACAATTGGATCTTTTAATGATGGTAAGCCGAGATTACACTATACACCCATGGAACTCAATATTTAGAATTTTCTAATTGATGGATTAATACTTAGAACTTGATTATGAAGCTTACCGTGCGCTTAAGTAGAAAGTAATACCCAACATTCATGAATCTTAGACTTCTTGTATCTGGATTGTTTCCCAAAATCACTCGAGTTTTTAGAAATTATCATGTAATTCTCAATTTATTTTTCGCATACTTTGCTCGGGACTAGCAAAATGTTGGTTGGGGGTTGTGATGAGGGTCAAATATTGCATATCAGACCCCAATTATTGCTTGGATTTACGTACATGATTATGCTTAATGTCATATTTTATTTGTGTTTGTGATGTAGGGTGTAATTAGGAGCTTGGACTGGAAAATGATACTAAAAGCGTGGAATTAACGCTCCGAAGTCACCAAAGCAAGGGACGGACCCCAGGGGACTAAGATCGACGGATTTACACGCCAGAGACTTGAGGAAATCGAGAAACTGAAGTTCAAATTGCCCGAAATTTGTCAAGAATGCAAGATCACATGGTTCCAACTATCCATTCAGCTCGAAACTTCATACATGACCTAGGGACCATAAATTAACCGTACAAGTGAAATTTCAGCCATTGGATACCTCTGGAAGTAGCTTAATGGACAGATCAGCCCCTTAATTCCTTAAGTGGGGCCCACCTGGTCTCTGGATATGCCTCAACTTTGATCTTAACACCTTAAATCATGTGATAAAGGAGATAAATGGATTGGATTTCTAAAAATATCAAGATGGGACCCAATTTACATGGTGTGTGTGCACAACACACATGCATTGGATTTGCATTGAACTGGTAAAGTCGGTCAACAACCTTTGACCGAATTTCTATTTTTAAAGAAGGGATTTTGAAATGATGACAATCTACTTCACATCAACTATCTTGGACCCACCTTCAAAGTTCTTCATAGCATTTTTGGGTCCAATGTATATCCCTGCGATGTCAATGGTAATCACCTCCCTCCATTTGTGATCAATGTGCTTTATGATGTATATCAAGAAAATCAAGTGTGTCTGCCAACTCTTCTTCTTAAGCCAATCATTCGTGTGATTCAAGGCAACTGTCGGGAGACACTACCCTTTCTTGTGCTCATCTGTAAACTAGCACATCATGCGGGGCTTCCTGCCACATCTGACACTGCGTATCCTGAAGCATGGTTTGACAGTGATGCAGTTCAGAAGGCCCAACAATTGTGTCTCTCTTCATCTCTTCCCAGAAATGAACCTCTCATGCCACCAGCTATCCAACGTACTCAACCTTCAGCTCGGCCTACACATGGGGGATCAAATCGCTTGCCGGTTATCAGACCAGAATCTATCACAAACTGCCAGACCCATCACCTCTACCGACACCTACTGAATGGGATGGCCGGGATGGAGGAACGACTGAACAACTATGAAAGGCGCGTCACTGCGACTGAGGTGAAAATTGACGTCCTCCCGCACACAACTCAGCAAGTGGTCGATTTGCTCGCACATAGGGATACTCCAGAATATTAAGCATCAGTAGGGTCGTGTAGTTGCCATTGGATCATCACATGTATCTGTGTTATTGGTTCTGCTACTTCTTGGATGACTTTAAACTACCTAAAACTCTGCTGGCTAACCTTGGGCAGTTTTTTTTTTTTTTTTTTTGGATATTGTGGCTATGGATGGTTATAATTTGTATCTACTTACTGCCATGATTATATTTTAAGATCCCCTAGTTTATCTAGTTTATATGTGGAATGCATGTGATGTTTTTACTGATTATTCTATCCGCTATATCACTGTTCTATCTAATCTGCTATGCAAACATACTTACTGCAAATGATGTATGTTAATCAACTGTTACACATTTTACATCTATCTGTTATATGCACATTCCTCTGAATGAGGGTTCTCCCACGTTACTTTAACTTCAGTCAATATCAACTGCTACATCTTTGTCAATGACTGACAAAAAGGGATAGAACAGCTCATATACCCCAAACGGAAATTGTATATTTGCTTGAATGGTGTTGCAGGTGTTGGGGGAGCAGGTGCACCAAGATAAGGGGAGTTTGAAGTCAGGGGGAGCAGATACTAGGTTGTGTACATGTCTTCACTAGAAATTATACAATTGTGTAAAATGCATGTACACACAATTTAGGATGTGTTTGTCTAGATACTGTTCTAGGGTGTTTTGGTATTTTGTCAAGTAATTGACAAATGGGGAGATCGAAAGTGCCCTGGTTTGTCAATTAGCATGAGTGTTGAATCAGTCAAACTGTAGAGCCTCATAGGAAGATCAATTCAAGCATCTGTCTTAATCAAATGTGTGCAAGCTCGCCACAGGTAAATCTAAGCCTCACATCCCTTGTCCCAAAACACCAAGTATATAAAACCCTTAAAACAAACTAGAACATCATAGGGTTTTATTTTGTTAAGAAAACTTTTTTCTAAATAGGAAAATTCTCTAAGTTTTCTTGGTTTATTGATTTTATCGATACACATCTCAATATGATCGACCTGCGCTGTCGATGTCGTCGATACCTAAACGATATCATCGATATGAGGACAAAATACGTCCAGCAACCACATACTCATTTGGACGGAATTATCAATAAATCGATATACTATCGATATCATCAATATTCAAATTTCGAGTCCATCGAAGGTGACTCAATAATATCGACAGGCAGATCTCCGGCGCCCCTGTTTTTTCTTAAGAATATCATATATGCATCGATATATCGAAGCCTCCTCGAGACCATCGAAATTCAAATTTCGATGATATCGGAAGGCTCTCGATGATATCGGTCTTGGGTATCAAGTTCTTCTAGCAAAATATTTCAGGATTGTTTATCTATGATCGGGGGTCACTTGATAATATTGACAGGTAGATCTCCAGCGCTCCTATTTTTTCTTAAGAATATCATATATGCATCGATATATCGAAACCTCCTCGATACCATCGAAATTCAAATTTCGATGATATCGGAAGGCTCTCGATGATATTGGTCTTGGGTGCCAAGTTCTTCTAGCAAAATATTTTAAGATTGTTTATCTATGATCGGGAGTGACTCGATAATTTCGACAGGCAGATCTCCGGCGCCCCTGTTTTTTCTTAAGAATATCATATATGCATCGATATATCGAAGCCTCCTCGATACCATCGAAATTCAAATTTCGATGATATCGGAAGGCTCTCGATGATATTGGTCTTGGGTGCCAAGTTCTTCTAACAAAATATTTCAGGATTGTTTATCTATGATCGGAGGTCACTCGATAGAATCGATATTCAAATATCGATGATATCGATATTGTTTCTATGGCATCGAACAAGGACAGAAACTGTCCAGCAAGCTTAATGAGAAATCCGTTGGATTTATCGATGCCTTGACACAGTTATCGATATCATCGACATTCAAAATTTGATGATCTCGAAGGTCCCTCGATCATTCTTGTAAACCTAAAATATTTCATGTCAAGTCCCTCTCATTTTCAAATGTCGATGAATTGGCACTAGTATCGATAAAATCAGAGTTCGAAATTTGATGACATCGACACCTGTTTAGATTTCATCGACCAGCTGGCAAGTGGTTTCAAAACCGTATGACAATTGAGTTTGTGTCATTGAGTGGACCATCGATGCTATCGAGAGTATACGCTCGATGATATCGAACCCGCTTAATGACATCAAACTCTATCATAAATGTGATTGTTTTATATCCGTTGGAACCTTTTGCCTATATATAGAGGATTTGTCTATAATTGCTGGTAGAGAAAGAAGAGAGTGCTTTTGGGTATTTTACCTTAGATCATATACCCAAAGCCCTTTCTCTCAGGGAACTTCATCCTTTAATCTACCCTCACCATTGATATTCAATAGAGTGGATTGGGGAATGAACTTTCGCATTCAAGGATCCTCCAGCTACTACCTTAATGGCAAATCATTAAGCTGGGATGCCTTTAATGCATAATCGGAACCACTCTATCTTCCTTATAGGAAAACATTTTATAGAGTAAGATTTCATCTTCACCTTGACCTAACCCGAAGCCTCGAATTGGTTCATCATCTGTGTTACGGATCAAGGAAGCCGAAGATTCTTCATCAACAAGGAGGAGATCTTCGTCAATGTGTTGAATGGGACTCATCCACTTATTTGTAAGTTACAAGAGTCCAGAGGACACTTGTGATCATTCCTTTTGAATATTAGGTCTTAGGTGTTTCTCACCCTTACAAGTCCTCATAGGAGGCTTCCGACGGGAGTGTACGTGGTTGGTACATAGTGTTGACCCTTGCTCTGTGGAGAGCATAAACTTCCGGTTGAAGGTGAACCTATCTAAAACCTTAGGTTCGAGGTGATCCGAGTGAAACCTCCATTAGGGTCTTATGAAAGATCCTTGACCAGTGTGCCTAAAAGTGGGTGCTTTATGTTGACCCTTGCACGTGAGAGCATAAACATTCAGCCTCAGTGTAGGTTGTAAAGGTTGAATGTGAACCTGATTTAAAACCTTAGGTTTGAGGTGAACCGCTGTAAAACCTCCTTAGGGAAATTCGGTACACTCAAGAGTTGAGTGCGGTTATCGGGAGTGGAGTAGACAAGTAGTCGAACCACTATAAAAATAACTGTGTTTGAGATTGCTATTCTTTTGTTTGTGTGATTTACTTTAATATTTTCATATCCAAATATCTGAAATCACACCTCACACATACACAGTTATATCCGTCATAAACTAGTTTGCATATTGTTCACTTCTTAAATAGTTTGTGATTGGATCCTCTACCGGGCCTGGAAGCAAGTAGAGTTACTTTTGAGTAATCCTAATATGTGCTTGTTGTAAGGATTAGTGTAATAGGATTTTAAATAAACCATAAAAACTTTAAAAAGTTCTATTCACCCCCTCTAGGACATATTGGCTTATTCCTACTTCAACTAAAGCGGTCTCCACCGCTATTTTATAGGCCAATCGGTTAATTAGACAAGTTCGGCTGTATGAGTGTACGCTGAATTAATCGACATGGAGTGCATAAGCACTCCACGTGGCCTAACCACTGTCGACAATCATCGTACAACTCGGATTCACCGAACGTATCAAATGTGGCGAGACTAATTCGACCACTCAAACAGGAATTATTACCGATTGCCTGGACTACGTAGTAGTCCCAATCATACTCAGATGCAGCACGTGGAGACGTGTGATAATTAAATAGGCATTTAACAAACAATCCAAATACAACACTCATTTGAGCATTTTATCAACATATTGAACATGCTACCGAACATTTCAATTCATCCATTAATTGCATAGTTGAAATTAAGATTACATGAATGAAATTATACATATACATAAGGTAATTGAGAATTCTATCTCAACACCCTTATTAAATACAATTCATCAAACAATATCTCATTCAAACATTTTATCAAACACTTAACCTACACATTACCAAATACAAAGACTCGATTAGTCATGTCATGAACTATAGCAATTTCCTACACAGCATAGGCTATAACGCTTATAACAAACATGGATCTTAGATTAGAAATCATAACAAGCACAAATCATAATTCAAAGTTCATTCAAACATTTCAACAAACACATAGGATGCATATTTGTTAAACATAGTTCATACATGTGTAACATATGGAAATCGTCGTAACTAAGATCATATGGCAGCAATCAAGTCAGACATAAATCATTAGCTGATATTGAAAGGGTTAAAAACCATAAACTAAACGTTTATAGTCTGCACCTTTCATCGGAAAACTCATTTCGAACTCGATTCGAATCCTACGCTTCCGTCTACAGAACAACGGCTGCCTAAATCACGAAATAGGTTAGCTATTTCATCGATTCCTCTATTTGGATTCCTAACACAAGATTAGGGTTAGGATTTCTTACCAAAATTGTAGTCAGAAGAGGGTTGGATAGTGAAAGAAAACGGTGATCTAGCACGTAGAGTAGTGTGGGAGGATTCCTGCAACGATCTCCCAGACTCTCCCTTCTCTCCTCACTATTTTCCCCTCTTTTCTCTCTTCTCTCTCCTAGGGTTTGGAGAAAATCGTATAGAATAGAAATGGGGTGGTTTAAGGGCATTATATAGGCCCAGAACTGATGCAAATGGCCCCAGGGCCATGATATACCTAGTTTGTATCCAAAGGGCACCTGTTTCGGGTAAACGGGGTTCGTCTGGTGGTCCATTACTCACCTACAATGCAAGGTAAGTTCCCTGATCATGGATCTAAGCCAGGTTACGATTTCGGTGCGATCGGATTAGCGGATCGACCGTTGAGGACCCGTATCAAATTAACGGTCATTGTCACTCGATCAGGGCCACAAGTATATGGATAAGAGCAGGGAAATTTCCTTGATCCATGGGTGAAGTTTGGTTAGAATCTGATGGTCTGAAGTCTTCAATTTCACCCATGAACGAATGACCCAATTCACTTAAGTTCTAGTTCATTTTCTAAAGATATTCGCGTTTCTCACACACTTCGCTCAGGGCTCAAGTTGTGCGTTTCTGGATACTATTTGGGCTCAATTTCTGCTATGATTGTCAAGCCCAATAAGGCAGTTATAACCTTATAGTTTCGTGGAAATCGGACTTTCGACGCGCGATCCAGGTTCGATACGGAGTTTCAATGTGCTCACAAGAGCAACTGGGTTTTAGGATTTCTCCTAGGTTTATAAGGGATGTTGAGTCAATAGTATTAATGATTTAGGTATTTCCATTTGTATAAAAAGTGGTTTAAGCCAAATCCATCGATTGTTTAGTTTAGTACTTAACTAAATTTCGCCCTAATTACGACAGAATAAGGTCATAGGGTAGTTCTATACCCCTTTTTGATACTTTTGGTTAGTATATTATTTTAATTATTTTTTTAATAGTTCATCATTAAGTCTACTTTATCTTTACCAAAATTTCACTAGATTTCGTGTTGTAGAAAAATTCTAAAAATTATAGAAGTAGCAGTTGTCCGAATTAATAATTTTTTGACAGTTGTCACATCAACCCAGATTTAACTATATTAAAATTTTTATTATATTTTATTTATTTTTATATGAAACTAGACTTATCAAGCTTCAATATGGCTTTTGAATCACCTAAATCGGAGTTATATTGAGGGAGATATGACTTTTTGAATTCCGTCAAAAAATGCAGAAAATTGTAGCGTGGGTCCACCGAAATCCTGTGCACCGGCGGTGCGCCACGGTCAGGGAGGTGGCGCCACGCGCTGCTATGATGCCTGGTGGTGATTCTGCCACCTGATATTTGAAACAGGTGTATTTTACAAACCGGAATGAGGTATTTGACGTGCAATATATGATTTTTAGGTAGGAGAATCTTCATAATCCAAATAACCTATTTATTTCATGAGATTTCAAAAGGTTAATGGTAAAAAAGCTATTTTATTTATATATTTACTATTTGTAGTAAATTTTAGTTTAAGTATTATCCTTTATCATTTAAACTTTAGGATTTGTTTCTAATATGAAAGTACTTAGAAAATTTTGAAGAATAAGGTGGTGAAAGGTGAGATTTTTGAATAAAATGGGTTGAAAGGGGATTTGAGGCTTTAGGATTGAGTTCTGAGAAGTCAATAAGGGGTTATGATTGACCCATTACCCAAGGACGTCTAACTCCAAGTTAGCAAAAATCTGGGACGGTACAATCTACCCCCCTTAAAAATAATTTCGTCCTTAAAATTGGCTAAGGGTAATAAATAAAGATTTTATTATTTCTTTTGCCTAAGTTTTATTGATTTCAAGTTTATATGCGTGGTAGGGTGTATACTATCTATGTTGTCTAGCTCACTTTAGTCTACCCTCCTTAAAACTTTTTCGCCCTGAAATTGGCTAAGGCTCCTATTAAGTTCGTATTTAACGAGCACATTTGGTGATACACTAACCTCCACTCGTTCCCATTGTTAGGCCTATTATTCTTTAGTGATCCGATCAACTTATGTGAATTTGTCTGGTTATAGAGTCCTGATTGTTCTCCTTTGATGAGTCTATTACTAACGTTTCAAGGACGAATATGATCTTACTTAGTAATCTAATCATATGTGTTACCTGAACTGACGATCCTGGGCTAGTGGGGCATGGGCCCACCATGCTTCCGTTGTGCCTATGGGCGGGTAGATGTGTATACCTACTTAACTCGACTGGGTTCATAACTTTTCTACCCCCCTTAAAATTGTTTCTACTCTCAGTGTTCAAGAATCTATATCCCGATCCGTATGACAGAACAAGGTGTAATTTATGACCTATCTTTGACATGAAATGGGAAACGATCTCTCAATACATTGGTCTTCTTTTCATCCATGATGTGTATTATGGCATTGGTACCTATGGTCATAGAAAGGAGCTAAAAATGATTGGTGTTGTGGTTGATTTCAGGGACGAGTGTGAGTTTGTGGCAAGATGCCTAATTCTACCAAAGAGAGACTTTTGCTACGGTCCCAACTTACCCTCTTCAATCATGTCCAGTTTAATACCGTAAGATAATCTATAGATTATTAGTACATAAGGAATTTGGACAAAATAGGTTAACTATCTTTCTAAGTTCATATGCACAGTATGTATGCCAGAATGGTCTGTGATTCGGGACCTAATTCCTAACTGGTTGTTGCCCATTTGAGAAATTTCTTGGGCCAAAAAAAAAATATCCCCATTGGCTATATGTTCTTAACACTTCTCAAAGGCGAAGTAATAAACTTTTGGTTGTAAGTGGTCGGGCCAACACGGAAGGAAAGTTGTGTAGTGGTTCTGAGCCGAATACATAGACCTTCTACCTAGCTATGACAGAAAATTTATCGTATTAGTTCTTAATCCTAGTTGATCCCGATCTTCTGCTTGATCAGAGCATCGTGTTCATTGGTAACTACTAGGATTGAGAATTCGATTCAAACCGTGAATACTTCGCTTATATATAGTTTCTCTACTCCGTGTTCCCGATTGTAATAAGTCCTTGGGATGGCAATTCTAAGGGGTGTGTTGATTTGACTTAACGTTCAATCTAAGGGATATATAAGTTTTCTCCGAGAGTGAATAGTTTCTGATCAAAATAACCTTCCTAAGAGTTATTAAAGAAGCCTATAAGTATCTAGGGGATCCAACGAAGGAATGAGGTCTCCCTCCAACCTAATCAAGCCAACTAACTAAGTCTCTCTTTCAATTATCTTTCAAGTATCGATCTTATCATAATCAGTCTTTTACATTCCCTAGTATAACCAATAGTCTAGTCTTAACTTAGGAGTAGCGGTAATCCAATAGTTTTAATCCAGAGTCTACGCTCATACGCTAGATGATTTTATACCATTTCTAATACAAGAAATTATTTTATTGCTTATCGTCAAAAGTCGTCTGAATGGAATTGAGTTGCCCGAACTTGAATTTAACTGTGCTCGAGCACTTCACATATGACCATACCAACTAAGGAGGTCCTAGGGTTCATGTTATTAATTTATAAGATTTCCTATACTGTCAGATTTCTCAAAATCTAGGAGTACCTACTTTAGGTCCTAAAACTCTAAATGTCCCAACATTTGATGGTCATTGTGGTGTGTATAATCCTCATTCCCAAGGTCCTGGCTTTCCTCGAGCTTCTGCTTTAGGTAAGCCTGGTTCTCTTCAATCTTGGCCATGCGGGCTTCTAAGGCGGCCCGGTCATGGCGGTCCTCATGTGTAGTAGGAGGTCCCTCATCTAAGCCTTGGGCCTCCTCTTCTTCTTCTTGCTCTACTTCTCTTCACTGCCTTCCTCACCTTCACTTCCATCGTCCTCTTCACTTTCTTCTTCTATTTCATCCCCATGCTCATCGAGTCAGGCTTGGCATTGCCTAGGGCCAATGCCCACATTGTTAAGTGTGGTCTCACTGATAATGTGGATTAGGGTGACGTTATTCATATGGAGTTTGAAGCTGAAGTTATAGGAAATTTTACAATTAAGTCAGCCGAAAGGTAGCGAGGAGTCTTGCCTAGTAGATCGTGCAGTGTTGATTATTTGAGTTAAGGCAAGAGTAGGCAGGCATACTTTCTCCCCTTGTCCAACTTTGTACAAGAAGTCCCCCATAAACTTTGTGCATTCTGTGCAATTACTCCACCTAAGATACACGTTATATGTGCATATGTGGTGGAGCAAGTAGGAGTGGTTCATCATCTTAGTCGAAGCGAGGCTATTTCCTCGCCTCCACTGCTCAAGTTGGCCGCATAGGAAACATGTGCGGCGATTTCTCTCTCGCTCACTAGCGAGATTCTTCTCACTTGCATGCATAATTCTACGTTCCATCGCCATATTATTGGCAATCACATTCACCTTGTCTATAACTTCTTGCCTCCCCAAAGGGATAGTAAACTGAAGAGGCTCCAACAGTGGGTTCTGTATGTGGGCATAGGAGGCTCGCACATCGCCTTCACTTGCATGAGTGTTTCCCTCAAATATGGGGCCTCACCCATTTTCTAGGAGCATGTCCATCACTGGGTACAGTCCAAATAGCCTTTCATCAACGTGAGCCTTAAATACAACTTTACGGTTACGAAACCTACCTAGTTCGATGCCCGCTAGTAGTGACCTCACGATAGGGATCCGCGGGTTAAGATCCCGCTTTGATCTTCTTTCTCCCTCAACGTTAATGCTTGCTTCGGCGCCTATCTTCTTCCTCGAACGGGTTGGGGGACTAATTCCGGCTTCATCCACGGATGCCCTCTTCTTTCCCATGAAGGAAAGGAGTGTGGAGGTGGAGAAGATAGTGGTAACTAGCTCAAAAAGAGCCATGGGAGTGAAGACACTTGAAGGGTGTGATGGGTTTGTAGGTTTTGGAGATTATGAGACACAAAAGAGAGCTTTTGTGATCAAATAGGTGGGAAATAGAAAGATGGAGAGTTGTATAAGATGGGTTTAAGGAAAATGGCGGAGGTGGGAGTGAAATGTATAAGAAAAAGAGGCTTGGTGTGTATGGGAGGAAGATTTGAGAGAGAAATCAGATTTTTGGAGGGGTTTGGAGGGTTTAGAAGCTTGAGATGGGGGAAAGGAAGCAAAAGGGAGTGAAATAGGGTGGCCCCACACGAAATGCATGGCCTCACACGTGTGGGAGAGGGCGGCGGCCTGCCGGATCCGCGCTCCCGCCGCGGCCCCCTAGAGGTGGGCGCGGTGACACCGTGGTCCCCTGGACAGGTGGAGATGCCGCCGCCTGGGGGCGGTGACCACCCCCCCCCCCCCCCCCCCCCGCGGGGTGCCGGAATGGTGCGAGGGACCCCCTGGGTCCCACCGTTTCTTCTGGTTTGGGCCCCCGTGTCAGTTTAAGGTGGTTTCGGGTTCCATCTCGCTCATATTCACGCCCTTTGCAGTGTTTCAAGTGTGGGATTCGTCAAATAATAGCTTAAACCCATCGATTGATGGTCTAAAAAAGAATTGAGATCATTTCATGTGATCTCAGACGCATACGGGGTGCATTTCAGCTGTCAGTTTCGTCCACCGGTGAAATTTGAAATCATATGATCATTTCTATGTTTTACACCCCCACCTAAGTCAAAGTACGTTAGTGTGCGTCGTGTTACCATAACCCAGGTCTAGTTTAATCCAAATTATGCTCTGATACCATCTTGTAACGCCCTAAATTTTGAGGGTTGAGCAAAGTTCAACTCCCGAGATCCAACACATCACTTATGCAATATAGATAATGATGATTAAACGTTGTCCATATTAGTACATTTAAACATGAGCGGGATTATACTAAATCCGCATATCATACTCCGGAGTTGATGTAATTAGGCAAGCGGAAGACTGAGATAGATATATAAAGTATATAAGTGTTTCACAACCTCCAGAGTATGAGTATGTTACCAGGCTGAATATATACATGTATGGTTCCAAATTTTACAAAATATCAAAGTGTAAATGTCCAACTAATCCATAAGTCCCTGTAATCTCGTCGAATCAGCATGGAGTCTACATAGACTCGTTTGAGAGCTGAACGTAGGAGAATCCCTCCTCCTCGCCTAGGAAGTCCAACTCCGCTGAATAGACTTCGCCATCACCTGCATCTAAACCAGAGTCTGGGTGGTGTTTTAAAACATCGTCCCAGGGTGGGAATGAGTGGCCAACTCAATGGTACTATAAGGCAAAGGTTAACATGTTATCAATTCAATCAAGCAGTAATGATAAAGCAATACAACAAACATCTTTAACTACTCTTGTTAATGCAAGGATGATATGCGGTAATGATGCATGCCCTCGCCTGCACTCTCTCAGCGACTTCATCTCATGATCGGGCATTACAAATTCCATAAATGTGCGCTTCCTCGCCAAAGCACAGGCAATGCGGTGCATGGTCGTATTAGCCAAGTAATTGATTAGGTTTAATCATACAGTAGATTCAGGAAGCTAAGGTACCTCCCTTTATATCATTAACCCAAGCGAGGAATCTATCTAGGGTCGTCAACCCTAGTCAATCACATACGATAAGTAAGTTATAGGGCAACATCACCCTTAATAAAAAGCAGTGGATAGGCAAGTTCAAAAGTTTATACTTGAGGTCACTCCACCAACGTCCTACAAACTGGAGCGCTATTTTTGAATGGGGCTCGGATCAAACGGTTCACTCGAACCCACGCTGGGACAGCAGCCAGGCTGCGCCGGTGTAGGCCGACAGCTCGAATACAGTGTCCCATACACCACCATATTTGGTTCACGAGTTTAGGTTGATCAGTGGTCACTACGGGGAGGCTCGTCATCCCAGCGTAGGCTGACAACTCGACCACGGTGTCCCATACACCACCATGCCCAGGTCATGAGTCTTAGCGGATCATGGTACCATGGTTGAAACAGGATTTTACATTGGTAAGTGATACCTTATATTCAAGTAGTAGTGTCCATACATGGTAAACACACAATAGGTCAATCGATTTATTAGACAAGTTCGACTGGGACGAGTGTATACTGAATTAATCGACATGGAGCACATAAGCACTCCACGTGGCCTAACCACTGTCGATAATCATCGTACGACTCAGATTCACCGAACACATTAAATGTGGTGAGACTAATTCGGTCACTCAAACAGGAATTGTTACCGATTGCCTGGATTAGGTAGTAGTCTTAATCATACTCAAATGCAACATGTGAAGACGTGTGATAATCATATAGGCATTTAACGAATGATCTAAGTACAACACTCATTTGAGCATTTTATCAACATATTGAACATGCTACCGAACATTTCAATTCATCCATAAATTGCGTAGTTGAAATTAAGATTACATGAAAAAAATTATACATATAGATAGGGGTGTACATGGGTCGGGCCGAGTCGAACTGGCCTCAGCCCGTCCAGGCCCGTTTAACAGTCACACAAGGTCCGAACCCAACCGGGCTTGGTCACCGGGCCAACATCTCCAACCTGAACCGGGCCCAGTGCGAGTTTGGGCTGTAAGTGCTATAGTTTATATCCCTGTCTGTTGTCAAATTCGTGGTGCCAAAATCACTGTTATATATAACTTGCATAAGTGAAACTCTCTCAAAATTCAACATTCATGAACAAGCAAAGCTCACATCAAGCAAAGCTCACAACAAGCAAAGCTCACAAGTACAAAGATCAAACCTGACTGCAAGAACTGCTCACAAGACATGACTCAAGAATGCAAGACTTCAAGAAGAGTACAAGGCAATTCGTAAACAACTCAAGACACTTTCAAGATTGAGCTACATCAAGATTTCAAGATTGAACTACATCAAGACTTCAAGGCTCATACTTCAAGGTCACTAGGTCCTAATGTTTCAGTGTCCTTACTTCATGGTTGAGGTTTGACTGACCTTAGGTTGACCTTAGAAATAGGTCACTTTGGATACATAAGTCGGATGTTTGTTTTACATAAGTTTGGTCTGTTCTTCGACTAGTCCTAGGCCTTCTTTGACTAGTCTTAGAGTTGCTTCGACCAATCTAAGAAATTCCTCGATCAGTCGTGAGTTTGTTACAAAAATTGGATAATTTCTGTTAGGCTTCGACTAGTCCAGGAATCTGTTCGACCAGTCGAAGGAACAGTGTCGATTGCATCTTCAACCAGTCGAAAGTCTTCGACTCAAAGTCCAGCGATGAATTTTAAGTTCTTCGACCAGTTGAAGGAGACCTTCGACCAGTCGAAGGTGACCTACGACTAGTCGAAGGTGACCTTCGACCAGTCGTAGAACGGTCAAAGCTTATCGCGCCTGATTTTTCAAATATCTGTTATTACTTCGACTAGTCGAAGAGCTCCCTAGACCAGTCGAACACGCGATCTGCTCACCTATAAATAGAGCACGAATCTCAAAAGAAATCATAGAATTAATTAATCCATTCAAGCCAATCTTCGTCGAACTTCTGAGAGATAATTCTGTGCTCCATCTAAGCTAAGTGTGCTTATTTAATATTCTCTTTCCTTAGCTTTATTTAATTGATTTTGTTTCTGCTATTCCAATCTAATTTGATAAGAGGAATTGTTATTCCCTTTCTTTGGAATCAAAATCAATTAAGGCAAGCCCTACTTGGTTTAATTTAAAATCTATTGGAATTAGAACCATTGTAATTGAGTACTGGACATTGAACTTGGACATTCAATCATCTACTCCGACTTGGTTCTACCGGGCTGCTACAACGAAGGAGATAATCAGGTATTTTACATTTAATTATAAATTCCTTTCTGTTTTGGTTTCTTTCAAGATTTGCCAGAAAAATCTTGTTGTATTGGTTATCTGAGGAGAGCCAGGAAAACTCAGAAGTGGGGTTTTTTTTAATTGTGTAAGCCCACAGACAAAGACACAATTGTAAAGGTTTTGGGTGAACCAGGGAAAACCTATTTTGTTAGTGAACGCTAATATCCCCTGAGTGAGGATATTAGGAGTGGAGTAGCATTCTGTGTGGCTGTTGTTTAACAGTTGGTGAACACACAGGCGAACCACTGTAATCCCTTGTGTTGTGGTTGAATGATTTATACTTCTAATATTTAATTATTCTTTTGTGGGATGTATGTATGGTGGTGAATGTTGTAATCATTTAATTCATGCATTGTGAGAATTTTGTAATAGTTTAGAATCTATTTTCTGTTATTCCTTTATCAGCTTGATATTCAATTTCCTTTAAAAGTTGTTCCAGCAAGGTTGCCCTGCCATTTTTATGGTGTATGGTTGTCCCTAGAACAATACATTTGTGATTACAATTTATTTCAATTCAGTTTGTATTTATTTCTGTATTCCTCTTTGGTTTGAGATTTGATACAAAGATCTTTCTACAAATAAGGTTGTCCTACCATAAACTCTGGTTTTTGGTGAAAGGTTGTCCTTAGAACAACATTTGTATCAACCTCTCAAGATCTAAATTTTGAGGTTATTTTACTTTCCTACATTGTAATTTACTTTGGCTATCATATTCATTTTAATTCCACTGTTATAAGTTTTATTTGGCATTGTCCTATTCACCCCCCCCCCTCTAGGACATATAGCTAGGCCTTTTCATGGGCCAGTTTCAAACCTTCGAGTTCGGGCCAGTTTCGAACCTAAGTTGGGGCCAGTTTCGAACCTTATAGCAAGTTCATGGGAAGGGCTTTGATAGGTAATCCGCGTCCCATTATAAGGCGCGGGGCTACGGTCAGACAACGTCTACCCGCTGGTCGGACGAGAGAGAGAGAGAGATTAGAGAAATTTGGTGGGGTCGGGCCGTCAGGTAGGGAGAGAGGGAGTAAGGTTTGGTGGGGACCGTGGGGTCTGGTGATCTCAGAAAGTGAAAGGGGAAAGGGACGGTAAGGTTAAGTTATAAATATATATATATATATATATATATATATATATATATATATATATATACACCCAACCGGGCCGGGTCGGTCGGGCCGGGGCGAGTTGGGTTTCGGACTGAGTCGGGCCGAACTGGGATGTATCCGAACTCGGCCTGAACTCGGTTTTGGGCCTAAAAAATTGGCCCGTCCTGACCCGAACTCAGTTCTAGGTCAGGCCGAGTCGGGCTTTTTCGGGTCGGGTCGGGTCGAGCGAGCTAACCGGGCTAGCCCGGTTTGTGTACACCCCTACATATAGATAAGGTAATTGAGAATTCTATCTCAACACCCTTATTAAATACAATTCATCAAACAATATCTCATTCAGACATTTTATCAAACACTTAGCCTACACATTACCAAATACATAGACTAGATTAGTTATGTCATGAACTATAGCAATTTCCTACACAGCATAGGCTATAACGCTTATAACAAACATGAATATTAGATTAGAAATCATAACAAGTACAAATCATAATTCCAAGTTCATTCAAACATTTCGACAAAGACATAGGATGCATATTTGTTAAACATAGTTCATACATGTGTAACATATAGAAATCATCGTAACTAAGATCATATGGCAGCAATCAAGTCAGACATAAATCATTAGCTGACATTGAAAGCCTTGAAAACCATAACCTAAACGTTTATAGTCTGCACCTTTCGTCGAAAACTTGTTTCGAACTCGGTCCAAATCCTACGCTTCCGTCTACAGAACAACAGCTACCTAAATCACAAAATAGGTTAGCTATTTCATCGATTCCTCTATTTGGATTCCTAAAACGAAATTAGGGCCAGGATTTCTTACCAAAATCGTAGCTGGAAGATGGTTGGATAATGAAAGAAAACGGCGATCTAGCACGTTGAGTCGTGTTGGAGGATTCCTGCAACGATCTCCCAAACTCTCCCTTCTCTCCTCTCTCTTTTCCCCTCTTTTCTCTCTTCTCTCTCCTAGGGTTTGGAGAAAATCGTATGGAATAGAAATGGGGTGGTTTAAGGGCATTATATAAGTCCAAAAGTGATGCAAATGGCCCTAGGGCCATGGTATACCTGGTTTGTATCCAAAGGGCACCTGTTTCGGGTAAACGGGGCTCGTCCGGAGGTCCATTACTCACCTACGACGTAGGGTAAGTTCCCTGACCATGGATCTAAGCCAGGTTACGATTTCGGTGTGATCGGATTAGCGGATCGACCGTGGAGGACCCGTATCAAATCAACGGTCGTTGTCACTCGATAAAGGTCACAAGTATATGGATAAGAGTAGGGAAATTTTCCTGATCCATGGGTAAAGTTTGGTGAGAATATGACTGTCTGAAGTCTTCAATTTCACCTATGAACGAATGACCCAATTCACTTAAGTTCTGGTTCATTTTCTAAAGATATTCGCGTTTCTCACACACTTTGCTCAGGGCTCAAGTTATGCGTTTCTGGAACCTAGTTGGGCTTGATTCCCATGATGGTTGTCAAGCCCAATAAGGTGGTCATAACCTTATAGTTTCGCGGCAATCGGACTTTCGATGCACTGTCTAGGTCCGATATGGAGTTTCGATGTGCTCCCGAGAGCAACTGGGTTTTGAGATTTCCCCTAAGTTTGCAAGGGACGTTGAGTTCATAGTATTAATGATTTTGGGTCTTGCAGTTTGTATAGAAAATTGTTCAAGCCAAATCCATCGATTGTTTAGTTTAGTACTTAACTAGATTCCGGCCTAATTACAACAGAATAAGGTCCTTCGGTAGTTCTATACCCCTTTTTGGCACTTTTAGTTAGTATATTATTTTAATTATTTTTTTAGTAGTTCATCATCAAGTCCACTTTATCTCTTCCAAATTTCACTAGATTTCGTGCTGTAGAAAATTTCTAAAAATTCTAGAAGTAGCAGCTTTCCGAACTAATAATTTTTGGGCAATTGTCACATCAACATAGATTCAACTATATTAAAATTTTTATTATATTTTTCACTTATTTTTGTTTAAAATAGATTTATCAAGCTTTAATCTGGCTTCTGAATCACCTAAATAAGAGTTATATTGAGGGAGATATGACTTTTTGAAGTCGGTCAAAAAATGCAGAAAATCATAGCGAGGGTCCACCGAAATCCGGTGCACCAGCGGCACGACGCGGTCAGGGCGGTGGCGTTGCACGCTGCTATGATGCCTGGTGGTGATTGTGCCACCCGATATTTGAAACGAGTGTATTTTTCAAATTGGAATGAGTTATTCGACGTACAATATATGATTTTGGGGTAGGAGAAGCTGCTCTATCCAAATGACTTATTTATTTTGTGAGCTTCCAAAATGTTAATTTTAAAAAAAGCCATTTTATTTATATATTTAATATTTTTAGTAAATTTTAGGTTAAGTATTGTCCTTCATCATTTAATTTTTAGGATTTGTGTATAAAATGAAAGTACTTAGAAAATTTTGAAGAATAAAGTGGTGAAATGTGAGATTTTTGAAGGAAATAGGTTGAAAGGGGGTTTAAGGCTTTAGGATTGAGTTCTAAGAAGTCAATAAGGGGTTATGATCGACCCATTGCCCAAGGACGTCTAACTCCAAGTTGGTAAAAATTCGGGACGTTACAATCAATCACTCCCAATTATGATCATGATGATGAAATTATTATTGTCAATCGATCTTTACCATTATCAAAATCAGATTCAACTGAGAATAGATTAGTCAAGGTTCATCCGACTAATCAAATACTTGGTAACCCTTACACTGGTGTTCAAACCAGAAGACAATTGGAAAACATCTGTAATAATGTGTGCTTCAATTCTCAGATAGAACCGACTAATGTAAATGAAGCCCTTGCTGATGAAAATTGGATTTTAGCTATGTAAGATGAATTAAGTCAATTGGTTAGAAATGATGTTTTGTATATAGTTCTTAGACCTTCTGACAAATATGTGATTAGAATTAAATGGATCTTTAAAAATAAATCTGATGAATTTGGTAATATTATAAGAAACAAAGCTCGATTGGTTGTTCAAGGGTACACTCAAATTGAAGGAGTTGACTATGATGAAACCTTTGCTCCGGTTGTTCGACTTAAATCCATCAGATTGTTTATTTCCATCTATGTCATAAAAATTTTAAAATATTCCAAATGGATGTTAAAAGTGCCTTCTTGATCGATGACTTAAATCAAGAAGTTTATGCAGAACAACCTAAAGGTTTTGAAGATCCTAAACTTCTTAATAATGTATACCGTCTTTAAAAGGCTCTGTATGGCTAAAAACAAGCTCTAAGAGCATGGTATGAAAAATTAACTAAATTTCTTCTTAGTCAAAACTTTAAAATGGGAAGTGTTGATAAAACCCTATTTATCAAAAGAATAATCAGATATGTTGCCAACACGACCAATTTGGGGTTATGGTATCCTCATGATACATCTTTACAAATTGTTTGATATACTGATGCTGATTGGGCAGGTAATGTTAACGATAGAAAATCCATAAGTGGTGAATGCTTTTACATTGGAATTTGTCTTGTCTCTTGGATGAGCAAGAAGCAAAACTTAGTATCATTATCTACTACAGAAGCTAAGTATATTGTGGCAAGAAATGCATGCACGCAATTGATGTGGATAAAACATATGTTAGCAGACTATGGTATTGATCAAGATACCATGAATTTATACTGCGACAATACCAGTGCCATAAACATATCTGAAAATTATATTCAACATTCTCGAACTAAGCACATCGATATTCGATATCATTATATCTGATAATTAGTTGAAAGCACGACTGTCTTGCTTGAATACATCAATACTGAAAAACATCTTACATATATTCTTACAAAACCATTGGATAGTGTCAAATTCTTGAATTTGAAAATTGATATTAGATTATGTTGTATTTCTTAATTAATCATTCTTCATTGCAATTTATTTTTATTATCTTTTATTTTATGTTTCTTTAAAAGGATAATATAAAAAGTAATATCATATTAAAAATAAATTGGGATTTTTTCAACCAACCCATAGCTGACCGACCAGTTTAGCTAGCCGATCACCACACTTGGGCTAGCTGAACTGGGCACGATTTGGGAAAAAAGGGGGAAATTTCTCAAAACCCTCATTTCCACTTCATCTTCCTCAGCTCGCCGATGCTTCCTTCAGCCAACCCATCATCCAAGCCTCCTTGTAAGTGGTTCTTTTGTCATTTTCTTCTAGATAAAAGTTCCTAGTTGTGATTTATTTGAGATTCCATCATTTTGCTTAAATCTAGAGCTTTCTTTTTGGTGGGTTTAGTTTAAAAATCAAATCTAAACAAACCCATCTAGTTCCTTGTGGTTTCTTGTTACCCTTTAGTCATTTCTTCCATGGAACATCAGTATAAACATATTGTTCGTTGCCCTCAGTCAGGCTCCTCATCCCGCTCCGCTACTCGGGTTGTGCGCATCATTTGCACAGCGGAGGATGACCTGGAGATTGTACGGGATTTTCGTACTCGGAGTATAATCACTGAGCGTACTGTGAATGTCAATCACCTTGCTAAATTTGATCTTCTTGAAATTCTCTCCGAGGTAGGATGGGAGAAAATTTTTAATTGGGGCGGAGCAACTTACTGGTTAATTGCTCAAGGGATGTACGCATCCATTAATGAAGTTTCTTCTGAAGCATTAACATTTTCTATTCAATTTTTGGAAGATACTGTCACCATTACACCATCCATCATATCGTCTGTTATAAGCATTGATATGGTGGAGGATGGAATTCTTATCCCGACTCTTTTTGAAGACATGTATTCTTTGTAAAGAAATTCCATCACCTGGGTGTTATATGGTTTTAACGCACAATGGCATACCGGTAACTCTCTCCCCACTTATAATCTTCTTCCAAAATATCGTGTTCTTCATTGCATTTTTATTCACAACCCCAAGTGTAGGGTCGCGATGTATTAATAACTCGATAAGACCGAGGTCGAATCCACATGGACTAAACTTGTACATATTCTAAAAATAACTAAAACAAGAAAAAGATCTAAATTAAAATATGAATAATTAACAGTAATGGTGAATAATGTTGATTAAAACTTATGAATTTAAAGGTGGGAACAAATGTGCCAAGGATCCACTTATAGCTATCAAGATGCTACGTTACTTGATTCAAGGATCACAATCGTTATTGGAGTCCTATCCTATCCAATTGGAAGATAAAGCAATTTAAATCAAATCTAAAATTTTCATTGACCTAATTCTCAATGGAGGAGAATTGTGATGATTGGAAGGGATTCTATCACCCTACCATACCCAAGAGACGATGGTGAACAACAGGATTTACCAATCTCACAATCTCAAAACAGGAAAAGAAGATATCGAAAATTATCACAGCATCTATTGTAATTTGATTCACAATAAATCATAGAAAACTGAAAATGTTCCATTAATATCAAACTATAAGTCAATGAGGTTCAATAAGAACAAGAATCAAAGCAAGATAATCATCCAAACACACTACAAGCTTCACCTCTTAGCCCTAGCTAAGAGGTTTAACCAACCATAGACATGATTGAAACTAAATCTCTTAAACGAAGCATGAAAAATAAACTAAGGAAGAAGAAAAATTCTTTAGCGGCTGGTCCACCCTTGTGTCATGCTCCTTGAGACCTTTCTAAATCCTAGAAGATGCTTTGGAGCATCTTAGGGAGTCCTAATTATAGTTGTGAAACTCCAACTTTCGTACTGAGTCGGAAAAATATAGAAACCGCCTCAAATTTATGCACTCTGTGAAGTTTCCCAAAATAGACTTCTAGAACTTTTATTTTTTAGACTCGGAATTTCAAAATATGTTTTTCAGGACAATTTTCAGGAATATATTTTTTTAGGACAATTTTCAGGATTCATTTTCTTTTTCTTCACTTAAAATCTTTGATTCTCTTCATTCCTCACTTAGTTTCCTTAGATGTTTAGCATGTAAATTCTTTATTAACGACTTCCAAATCTCCAAATCTTCATTTAGTAATCTTTAAACATAAATGTTCCTTTTGGCATCAATTTCACTTAAGCTCTCGAAATCACCTCGTACATGAAAACATGCATAATTAGATAGATTAAGCACTATCATGTTTATAAAACCAAGGTATAAATAGGGGGAAATATGCAATATTTCACACTCAACACACCTCCCAACCAGCATTTTGTTAGTCCCGAGCAAAACATGCGTGAAGTGATCTTCAATCTTCAATGTTCAAATCACTTTAAGAAAATAATCTTTTGTGCATTCAAGTATGAATGAGTACAATCTAAAGAAGCGAGAGTGAAATTTTGAAAACCTAGAGTCGAATCATACGAGCAATCAATCAAAAAGTTTCTTTATCAATCATTTAAGAGCATCAGTTCATATATCAAAATTTTCCAATGTGCTTAGTGAGTTCTATTTACTTTTATAACATACTACTATTTCATAATGTTAGCCATCCTCATCACCTCAAGTTTTATTAAATAATCAGGTATTGATTCCGAACTTATCACATTTTCGTTCTTTTTTTTTCTTCAGTTTTTGATTTTATATCGACGATTCCTTTTATTTATTCATTCTTTTTAGACTTTTCATTCATTTCCAGTTTTTTCATCATACATGACCTTTTTGTCAATCTCTCTATTTTTTTTTAACTGGTTCTTTTCATCTTTTTAAGGTGGATAAAATTCTTCAAACTTAATTCTCAATATCTATCAATGATACACATACTAACAATGAGAAATTCTAGTACGATTCACAGAAAACAATTTGAATGTAGCTTGCAACATAGATTAACATGATATTCAAACTTCCTCTTAATCAATTAAATGAAAGAACTTAAGCAATGATGTTTTATTTAAACCAACCTAATTTAAATGATTTTAAACTCGCAAGTTACGAATCAGATGTAGATATGGTACGTATTACGAGATCTTTCCCACGAGGACTGGTTGTCACAATTCGTAATTTACGACTCTTCTTAACTAATCCAACAAATGGTTTAGCGAACTATTAAGTAAACTATCACAAATCTATGAAAATAACCGAGTGCAATAAGGAAAATTCAATTAAGGAGAAGACTGGGACTTTTGAATCCACCCCTAATTATCCTAACCCTTGTTTTACCTATTGATTCACCCTAATTCAGATTGATGTAAATTTAATACATAAAGCACACTCTATGTCCTTGGTGAGGCACACAAAATGTATAATCCCTTAAAGCATAAGGATTACATCTTTCCGTCCATGGTCAGGCATGAAGAGATGTAATTCATATTTCTTTCTCTATAGGAAACATGTTCATGGTCAGACACAAGCACCTAGAATAAGATTCCAAACAACATCCACATCTAGACTTTGGTTAAGCTCATAGAATGGAGAAGTACAAAATTTTCAGTTAAGCACACTAGAGAAAGAAATAAATCAATCAAATCAATATGAAATCAACACATAACAAAAGTCATTCAAATTAGGGGCTTCATCTCAGCCCTAGCTAAAAGATTAGCAATCCATAAAATTAATTAGAAAGAAGGAGAAATAAAATTTAAATAATAAGAACATCCTTCCCTTCTCTCTTTCTCTCTCTCTCTCTCTCTCTCTCTCTCTCTCTCTCTCTCTCTCTCTCTCTCTCTCTCTCTCTCTCTCCCCCCAGCTCAGGATCTCGTTCTCCCTTCTGCTTCTCCCCTTGCTTTGGACATCTCAGCCCCTTTTATAGATGTCAGGGGCGGTGGAATGCTTAAGTCGGTAGGAAAATCGGACGTTTCGCAGCAGAAGCCGCGCAGCGAAAGCCTTTTCGCAGCCAAGTTTGGGGCTTTATAACTCCTGATCTCCTTGCCTGATGTCGGTAAAATCAACGTCTCCTAGGACGTTTTGAGATGTTCCACATGATGGATGGTTCAGATCTACCATATGATCAACATTCTGCTCGTGCAACCGCCCCGAAAGTCAGTCGGCGTCCGGATGCGTAATCTTGCACACATACAACACTATGGTGGTCGGTGGACCTCATAGTGGTGTTTTCGAGAAAATCCACTCCGTCCATTAGATTCAGGATGAAATTTCGGTCAAGAAGGGATGATTTTGGTTGTCCATTAATGCGTTCCAGAGAAGATATCACGCTAAGATTGTTTTGAACGTCGCAGGGCAGCCTATTTTTAGCCTCTATATCGCACACGTGTGCATGTATGGATGCAAACTTTCAGCAAGGTTTTTATGGGTTCGAGGCCCTCTACACAATGGACGACTTGGATCGGCCGTAAAGGGCCTGATGGTGGCCCACTTCATTCCGTAAAAACCGGCAGCGTTGGTCGTTACGCTGGAGGCCGAAAATGGCAACTGCCATTGTCACTTAATATGCGGGTCAGCGCCCGCTTGGACCGACTGAAGGGTCATATGCGCAGCCAGCGCTGATGTGCATGGTGTACATGCATCACATACGGGGCCCACTGTGATGATTTTGCAAAATCAAATCCATCTATTCACTTTTTCTCCCTGTTTAAACAGTCTAGACCAAAGTTGAGGCAATTCCAGATATCAGGTAGGCCTGAAATTGGAGATTAATGGGCTGATCTGTCCGTTGGCTCACTTCTCGAGATATCCAATGGTTGAAATTTAATATGTACGATTTATTTATGGTCCCCAGGTTATGTATGAAGTTTCGAGCCAGTCGGATGGCGGCAACCCTGTGATCTTGCATTCTTCACCAGTTTCGGGCCTCTTTAACGTGAACGGCTTGATTTCCTCGGATCCCTGACGTGTAAATTCTTCAATATTGGTCCTCTAGAGTCCGTCCCTTGCTCTGGTGACTTCGGAGCGTCAAATCCACGCTTTTAATACTCTTTTTCAATCAACGCTCCTTATTATATCCTATAACAAAAACACAATTAAATTACGACATTATGAGTTATCATGTACGTAAAATCAGGCAATAATCGGGGTCTAAGATGCAATATTCGACCCTCATCACAACCCCCAACTAGCATTTTGCTAGTCCCGAGCAAAACATGCGAAAAATAATTTCAGAAATAAAAGACAATTCCTGTAAACCCAAGTGACTTGTGAACCAAAAATTGAGATGCGAGAATTCTAAGATTCATGAATGGTGAGCAGTATTTTCTTTCCTGGAATCAAGCTCACAATAAACTTCCTAATCAAGTTCTAAGTATTAATCCATCAATCAGAAAATTCTAAACATTGACTTCCATGAGTGTATAGTGTAATCTTAGCTTACTTACAATCATTAAGAGATCCAATTGTCAATTGCATGATATCATTGGTAATTAACAACGGAAAGCTTCTTGACGATGCAGATTACATATGTTAAAGGTGGGTCCCTCGTGAGAGGGTGGCCCACCATAGCAGGTATTTAATAAAATATATATATTATATTATATTATATGATATATCATATATCATATATATATATATATATATATATATATATATATATATATATATATATATATATATATACATGTGTGTGTGTGAGAGAGAGGTGCCAGCGTCCAAACTTCTGGACGATGGATGGACGGCTGGATGGGAGTTTGCCGGAGTTTGCCTACACCATTGTGGGCCACCTCCACACATGTAGCACGTGTGGAGTGGTCCCCACTACCTGCTGCTGCATGATAGAGATGTACATCATGGTAGGGTCCACACGTGTGGCCCTCATCATCTCCAGATCAAACTAATACTTGCGTTTTCCTTCATTCGGGCCCGTCCAAACGGACTGCCATGTGGGCCACTCGGTGGACGGCACAGATAAAGTACATACTTCATGGTGGGCCACACACACACACACATCGTCATCCATAAGAGAGAAAAAATGAGAAGGGGAGGGACCCCGCCACAATTGGGCCCTCCCTAATATAATGCATACATCAAGTGGGTCCCACAAGAAGTGGGCCCTTAGAAATCAAAATCAACGGTGGATCACCCACCTATTGGTCTCCTTCTTGGTCCGTTGGAACGCTGAACTCCTTTGCTTCAATCTTGATGGAAGATGATGAAAAATGGAGGGTTGAAATGGGAGATGAGAGGGTAGGAAGTGGGCCACACTAAAGCTCATCTCATGGAGCTCTCTTGCTTGGACGTTGAGTTGCTTGGGGTTTGCTTGGGGATGGGGTGTGTGGTGATGTTTACTTGACATGATGTGCTATGGTACTTGATTGATTGATGTGATTGATGGGACATTCTCTTGTGATTGCAAACGCGCAGCGTTTCCTCGAACTTAACGTAGGCCCACATCTCCTAGCACGAGTATCGCTTCGGTGCGTGAGACGCGGCGACGGCGCAGTCGCAAGGGTACAAGTATCGGGTCGTGCTGACTCAGATATACGGGACTCGACTTAGGATCGCACGCAAATGCCGGTTACAGGTTGTGGGTTGTCGGAATTCGACCGGGAGGACCGCGGGAGTCTATGGAAGGGTACGGACTAGGATACGGGTCTCGCATAAATCCTATGAAAGCAATAAACCTAACTACACCTCCATCAGACTTGGAGGTCAATCCTGGTACACAGGATCAGTCAGAGGCATGGACATGTCCTCTGAATCAAACTTCTCAACATATGGCTCAAGACGATGTCCATTCACTTTGAAAACATTGTCATTCGTCAAATTCGATGGCCCCATGATGATAGACATTAGTAACAATGAAGGGACCAGTCCAACGAGATCAAAATTTACCTGAAAAAAGAAAAGATGCAACCAAGAATTGTACATAAGGACTTTTTGACCGGTTATGAATGATTTCCAAAAGATGTTACTGTCATGGAATACCTTCATCCTGTCTTTGTAAAGTGTAACACCCCGAACTTTTCAATACCCGAGTATTGAAAGTTCTCAAGTGTTACCAGAAAATTTAACCTATTATGTATGTTATGGGAAAATGTGAGCAGACCCGATAAGGACCGACTCAAGCAAACCGAATTGATCAGTAGGGCCTCAGAAGGAGAACATCGCGACAAGTCCGGCCTTGCTTTCGAACTTTGATTCCAAAACTAGGGTTACTGACAAACGGGGTAATCCGAGCCGAGCCCTTATCTGGGGCTCTCATCCGAAGAATTATGGCCCTGCATCGACAGAGCTGAGCTCTTGTCTGGAGTCCTCATCCGAAGAACTACGGCCCTAGATCGGCCAAGCCAAGCCCTACTCACATCTTGGAGGCTGGAGACGTACACCGAGCATGGACTCCGACCATAAGGTCCGACCAATGGCTCGGGAGACCGAGTTCCAGAACTAACCCCATTATGCACGTGGCCGAAGATCATGCCCATAGATATGCCCCATTAAGGCATATGGAAGAGTGAACTAGCGCATGCTCCAAAGATAGCGGCCGACATCTTCGCACGGGCTAAATCCGCTTGATTGGGCAAATCGTGCCGAGATTGACGACATGATTCCATTGCCTCATGGCTATAAATACTAGAGGAACCCACTACAACAGGTACGTAATATCTTGCACCTCCCATCTACTCTACACTCCTTAGACCCAGTTTCCCTAGCCTGACTTTGGCATCGGAGGGTCCCCTGGTTGAGCCAGGGTCTCCTTTGTTAACCAATTTGTGCAGGACCAGGGTACGGTGGAAGGTAATCTAGATTCTTGCAACAACATTTTGGTGCCGTCTGTGGGAAGTGAGAAAAAAAGTTAAAAAGCTTTACTAGAAATGGCGAAAGGAAAGAAGAAGGTGACAATAGTGGAGCCCGAGCCAAAATCAATCATCTTCACTGTTGCATACTAAATCGGCGCCCATAGGGATGTCTCAGCGGACACGGGGCCGAGGAGGGAAATATAAAGAACTGCATAATGAAGTTCAGATGCTGAAGGATGAGATCAATCGGATGAAGACGCAACAAATTCAGTAGCCGCCTCTCAACCTGGTGGAAGCGGTCCCGGTACCCGAGGAACCTCCGTAGCAAGTAAGTTCTCGGGTCAGGGTGTCACAAAATCAGTCCACCCGAGCTCCCAATCCTACGCTAAACGCCGCGTCGCAGAATCAATCTGCCTGAGCTCCTAACCTTACACGGAATGCAGCATCCCAGAATCGGTCTGCCCGAGTCTTGGATCCTACTCAGAACGTGAAGCCATCCTACGTGTCCGCGACGTCGGCTCTCACCCCAACTGACCTTCGCCACCGGCTGGAGAGAAGGACACGGGATAGAACGCCTAAGGCGGAGGCTCCCCAAAAAGTAATGGCGAAGAACTAAAACACGTGGGAAGCTCAGCTTAAGGAGCTCCGCCACCAGATCAAAACACTATAGCAGAACCAACAGCCGACCGTTGTCCCGACTATTGTATAGGCGATGATGGAAGAGATCGAACCTCCATTCACTGTCGGCATTATGGCCAAGGCATTGCCTCCGAGGTTCAGGATGCCTCCTGTCATCCAGTATTCTGGGTCTGGGGACCCAACCGAACATGTCGAATCCTATAGATCATGGATGCAGATCCAGTCAGCGTCTAAGGCAATGATGTGCCGAGCCTTCTCGATAACTCTGAGTGTGTAACACTCTGATCCTCGTAACCCGAGGACGATCACTAGAGTACAAGAACCCGAGGGTTACGTCATGGAATGAAACTACTAATCAAGTAATTGCCTACACAATTTATAAACACAAGATGTAAACGTTGTATAAACTATTAAAAGGAGTTCAACATACGTGAATAAGAGTACGAAGTAAGGCAAGATCCCACAACAGGGGATTTTTAATTACAATTTCAAATAAGCAAAAGTCTAAAAATAAGAAAACAGATAAATCTTAATCATCAATTAAGCTCCACTGGCTCAACTGTATCAGCATAATGTCCCTCCTCTCCATATTCCTCATCAACCACATCAAGAGTCCCATCATAGGCGTCGTCTTCCTCCATCATAGCTGTATCTATTTGGTGCAACCGCACTATTGGGTGAGTGAAAACTTAGTGAAAACTTCCTGCAAGGATTCATGCATATCATATCATTCCAAAATAGTTTAAATTAACATATTCAAATTACAAGGAGATAAATCATGAAATTATAAATGAATGTATAGGTGTACGAATGTATGAACAAGTCACAGATCTGGGGATGCACATCCAGCTGTCAAAATAAAAGGTCACCTAAGGCGAACTAGTCACCCAGAAAAATACTCATAGGTACACCCAAGGAGAACTAGCTGCCCGGAAAAGACCATATAATATACACCGCCCGCGGTAGATTATCTACCTGGAAAAAGCCATGTAAGTGAGTGCGCCCAAGGATATCTCCTAGAAAAATACACGGGATACACCCGAGGAGTGTCTAATCCCGAAAAAGCCTCATGTAAAGAAAGAGCACCCAAAGTGACCCAAATGCACAAGGTCTGTGAATTAAACTAAAGTGTTGGAACTCTCAGTAAATCAAACAGAATGTGGCTTGCATTGAACACCCGGAAAAGCTCATATGTCATGCGTGAATGTCATGCACCATGATACTCATGCATACTCCATATGATTAACAAGATTGCTTTTATAGACGATGTCAAATATCACAATATATTAAACATCCAAGCATGATTTCAATCATAGATTCATTTACCTTTTATAAGTCCAAATTGAGGGCCCATAAACATGACATTTCAAGCATACTAAATTAGTTACAAATTCATTCTACTACGTAAGAAAGATAATGTACCACACCTAGCATTCGTTGTACAACTTGTGAGATAAAAGGAATAGAAGCATCATGGTTCTTTTCTACTATGTCAAAATTGGAGAAAATACTAGGATAGCATAGAGAAGGCAAGATTAATGCCTAATCACATAATCATGAATTGTAGGACTTGAATAGTAGAAGTTAATACAATATACCATGTTCATCAATTCCAAATGGAAATCCAAAGAACTAAGTTACCATTTGTAACATTCTAATACCATATTAGATTCAAGTTATAACTAAACTAGTATATACAAGGGGTTAATGGAACAACTCACCATTAGAATAGAAACGATATCTCTAACCTCTTAGTGCCACTAATAGAAGTACACATGTACATAAGCAATTTCAAATGGGGCATAATGAGCATACTACAATTCTTATAAGATGGATTAAAGTAACAAGTCTCAAGACAATCCTACGGGATTATCAATATCAATTCAAATTTAAAGAAACACAACTACTATTTGCACAATTAAGATATCTTATGCAACTATCTTAGAATTCCATGAAATGATGAAGCCATGTGGGATATCCCTCACCTTAGGGTCGAATCCCTCTCTCATTGTTGTTAGATTTCCTTATTCTCGTTTTAGTGCTGAATCCCAATTGACTTGAATTCTCTTCGGTTTGGTTTGGTGAGATTTGGCAAAACCCAAGGGGCGTTGGTATCGCTTCTGCCATGACTTACTTCCATGCTCTTGCTACAATGACACATGTTAAGCTGAACTGGACTCGACCCACGCTAGGCCCTATTCGACGTTGGAACGGTGGGTTGACTCACTGTGTCAACTCAGCTTGACTCACTCCCTCTCCCTCTCTATCTCTTTTCTTTTCTTCTTTATCTTTCTTTTCCACTTTCCTTCCTTTCTTTTCCCTCTCTTTCTGAATGTTTGTAAGGTCTATCATCAGTCTAAACTTGGACCGAGTTGAGGCAGTTAGACTTGGTAGCAATCCAACCCGACTCAACTTAACTCGGTGTAGCAACAGTAGCCGCACCACCCAGTCTTCTTCTCCCTCGTTTCTCCTTTCCTGGTTCTTCCTCATCCTCTTTTCATTCTCTGGTTTCTCTCTTCATGGCCAGACAGAGCTCGGGCTTGTACTCAACGTGAGTAATGGCTCGAACGAGTCAATGCTGCAGAAATGGTTGGCTCCCTGATTCTCTCTATTGTTGATCTTCTTCTTCCTTCTCTCTTTCTTTTTCTTCATGGACAACAATGACTTGGGGCAGACAGTTGAGATTGAGTCGAGCATTTTTGGTAGCCCCAACTTCAACTCGAGCTCGAACGAGAGTGCAGCACCCCCCGGCTCTCTCTCTGTCTCGATTTTTCCTCTTCTTCCTTCCATCTTCTTACTCTCCTACTCCTCTGTTTCTCTCCATTCTTCTTCCTTCTTCTGCTGTGGAAGTCCAGCAACTAGACTTGACTCGACGCTCAGCCAATTCGGATCGACTTCAAACGAGGAAGAACCTCGAGCGATAATGGCAGACTTCCTCCCTCTACCTCTTTCTTCAATCTACGAACGTGGAAGGGTGTGGTTGGATCCAAGGAAGCTTGTGAAATGATCGGATCGAAGCTCAGGTGCAATTGTTCCAGTGGGTTTGAAGGGAGGAAGAAACGACGGTATTTTTTTTGTAGTCGCCATAAACGGAGAAGAATAGCGATCCTCTAATAGCTTAGGGTTTCAATCCCTAATAGTACTAGTCATGGACGTCTGAGATGTTTTGGAATGGACGGTTGGGATTGCGGGAATACTCTGTTGTGGTGTCCAGCGTGGCAGGAGGGAATCAGATTTCTGTTTTTGGAAAAACTCCTCTAGCACATCTTTTTTGCGTCCAAACATGTGCGTACACCGATGAGTTCCAACAAGTGGAACGACCAGGGGTTCTGGTGGGATCCATCCTATGAATTAGATGGACGGTTCGGATCATTGATCTGAATTCAATTGATGGGGCTGATTTCAAATGGATGGATCTCATTTGTTGTAGCGGAAAAGAAAGAAAGTAGAGAAAAACTCCCTTTTACAAGTAACGCCCGGGTAAGCTTTGTTTGACCGAGAAGACCAGTTCGGTGTTACATGGGCACACTTCGGGGGCATACACTCACACCGCCAGTGTGGGGTCCATAATGATGTGTTGAAAGATCCATGCCGTTCAGTGGGTCCTACTAGTCCTAATAGGGTCCCAGTTCACAGATGGGGCGGATCTATAGATAAGGTGGGCCATACTTCTAACTTTTAACTTAAATCATGGATTTCTTTTAGGTCTGATGGTCAGATCACTCTCAATTTTCATATTAACGGTTAAAAATTCCAAGGGTCCACTTAACTAGGAATCAATTATTGGATTAGGGTTTAGATGACTCAATATACATTCATTATATCAATTATCGTTATTATAATCTCATTATCATTATTATTACCATTATTATTATTATTATTATTTAAAGTTTTAAAATTGGAGAGTCTACTTTTAAACAGAGTTGTTCTTGCAGTAGATTAACATCTAGGAGTCGTGTGCTTAATTCTTTAAGTATTTTAACTGCTTAGTGGGCCACAACACATGAACTTCTAGTTACCAATCTCGACTTCTTAATCGTTCAGATGATCCAACGGTTGGATTGACCTGTATTTAGTTATCCATAACCCTAGGGATTTTTATTTATTTATTTATTTATTTGAATGTTAAAGTGAGATCTGTGAGTTGACCAATGAGTTGACCAATATGAAGCCAGATAATTCGATGTGTGTTTTCAAAAGATAAACTAATGTAAACCCGATAAACGATGAATCTGATGGTTTGATAATTCATCTTGAAGAGTAATGGGTGGAGATTACTTACCATGATATTAGACTTAGGCCAGATGTGGGTGAACACTCAATTAAGTTCAATTTCTGTTTATACTAATCTAAGTCTTCAGGGTAACATTCGAGTACTAAAAGTACGGGGTGTTACAGAGTGGGTCGGCAAGGAACTGGTATCGACAACTCAAGCCAAACTCCATCAACAGCTTTGCCAAGCTCAGTAGGTTATTCCTGACTCAGTTTATCATCGGCAAAAAGAGTCACAAACCATCAACTCATCTCCTTACCCTCAAGCAAAAGAACGGGGAGTCGCTGAAGGATTACCTCTCCTGCTTCAATGAGGAAGCCCTGCAGGTGGACGGCTACGACGACAAGATGGCATTGTCCGCCATGATCAATGGGCTCAAGGAAAGGAAATTCCTATTCTCCATAGGGAAAAATCACCCAAGTACCCTGAGTGAACTCATGAGTTGAGCCCAGAAATACATGAATACTGAAGAGTTCTTTAGTTCGCGTAAAGAACAATCAAGCTACCGAACAATCATCCAAGGGGAAGAGGCAGAGGGACGAGGTGTTATATTCGGACAAGAGAAGGTCAGACGACCACACTTCTCGAGATCGAAGGCCAAGCAGGAAGTCAGAGAGGAAGTTTCACTCGTATACTCCTCTCAACATGTCCCCCGAGCATATCTTGCTCAACATTTGAGACCAGAAATTGTTGTATTGGTCGAGTTACATGAAGACAGACGTCGTCCAGTGGGATAAACGTAAATACTGCCGCTTCCATCATGATCATGACCATAATACCAGCGACCGCGTCGACCTGATAGATGAGATCGAGACGCTGATCTGTAAGGGTCATCTGCGTCGGTATGTGAAAGAAAAGAAGCGGCTCAGAAGGATGACCAACCACAAAAAGCTAAGGACGAGGTTCCGGAGATCCGAACAATCTTCAGAGGCTCGTCTGGCGGAGGAGACTCAAACAGGGCTCGTAAGGCCCACTCCAGGAGCATCGATACAGAACAATACGTTGGTTTGGCTGAAAGGCCAAGTAAAGATCTTCGAGTAAGCCACTGTAGCCTTACGTTCATCGAGACGACGTGCGGGGTATCCAGCACCGGCATGATGATGCCCTAGTGGTTACAATGTAGATAGCAAATCACAAGGTCTACCGCATCCTGGTGGACACTGGAAGCTCGGTCGATGTCCTCTATTCGGAAGCATTCAACAAGATGGGCATAAACCGATTGCATCTCCAACCCATGAAGACTCCACTACATGGGTTTGCAAGAGATAGGGTGATCTTCGAAGGCGTTATTTCCCTCCCAGTTACAACCGGAGAAGGGAAGAGTCAGGTCACCCTGCCGGTGGACTTTCTGGTGGTTAATGTGCCATCAGTACACAACGTCATCCTCGGACGACCATCCCTTAACGCAATGAGGGCAGTCGTGTCCACCTATCACTTGATGATAAAGTTCCCAGCCGAAGGAGGGGTCGGATATCCGAGGAGACCAGTGCGAGGCGCGTAGATGCTACTTAGTGGCAGTAAGGAAGGGCTCGGTAAAATAGGCACTCATGATAAATGTGATCTACCCTAGAGATCCCACAGAAGATACCTCCATTGAATACCTAATAACTATCCCGCTCGAGGAAGCCAATCCGAGCAAAACGATTCAGCTCGGGTCATCGCTGAATTTCGAGCAATGGGCACAGATGCTAGCGTTGTTAAGGGACCACAAGGATGTTTTTGCGTGGTCGCATGAAGACATGGTAGACATTCCTCCAAAGATCATGGTTCACATGCTGAACGTGGACCAGGATAAAAAACCAGTGAAGTAGAAGAGGAGGGCATTCGAGCCCAAAAGGTACGTAGCCATCGCAGAAGAAGTGTTGAAGCTCCTCAACATGGGCTTCATTGAAGAAGTTCACTACCTAGACTAGATCGCAAATGTGGTCCTCGTGAAGAAGGCTATTAGGAAGTGGCGAGTCTGCGTAGGCTACTCGGACCTAAAGAAAGCATGTCCTAAGGATAGGTTTCTTCTGCCTCGGATCGACCAACTGTTCGACAGCATGACCGGGCATGAGCTTCTCACTTTCCTCAACACGTACTTTGGCTATAACTAAATAGCCATGCATCCCCCAGATAGGCAGAAGACATCCTTTGTCACGGACAAAAGACTCTACTGTTACCGGGTCATGCCCTTTGGCCTGAAGAATGCTGGGTAACATACCGGAGACTGGTAAATCAGATGTTTGCCTAATTCATTGGTCGGACGATGGAGGTCTATGTCGACGACATGCTGGTCAAAAACGTTAAAGCGTCCGACCACATTGTAGACCTCAGAGAGACCTTCTCGATCCTCCGAGAATATCGGATGAAGCTGAATCCTGCCAAGTGTGCCTTTGGGGTGGGTTCAGGCAAGTTCCTAGGGTTCCAAGTCAGGCAGAGGGGCATCGAGGTGAACCCCGACAAAATCAAGGTTGAGCTTGACATGAACCCGCCCCGTACGATGAAGGAGATTCAGTGCCTTACTGGACGAGTTGCGGCGCTCGACGATTCATATCCAGAGCCACCGATAAGTGTCTTCCCTTCTTCCAGCAACTGAAGGGTCACAAGAAAGCAGAATGGACCCCGGACTGTGAGCTGACTCTTCAGCAGCTGAAGCGATTCTAAGGTCACCTCCCTTGTTATCCAAGCCCGAGGAGGGTGTGACTCTATTCCTATACTTGGCGGTTTTTGCCTCAGCTGTAAGCTCGACACTCATCCGAGAAGTGAAGGGCAAACAACGTCTGGTCTAATACACAAGCAAGGCTTTAGTGTCGGTCGAGACCAGATATCCGTGCATGGAGAAGCTAGCCATCAGCCTAGTCGTCTCTGCTTGGAGGTTGCGTCCATACTTTCAGGCACATTCCATCATTGTCCTCACAGATTCTCCCCTCCGACAAATCCTCCAAAAGCCCGAGGTGTCCGGGCGGCTCACCAAGTGGGCGATAGAGCTCAGAGAGTTCGACATCATGTACCGGCTAAGGACTGCGATCAAAGGCCAAGCCATGGCTAATTTCATAGCCGAGTTCACCGTTCCGAGTCGTGTAATTAAAGACATAAATTTGGAGACATTGGATAATCCAGAAGCGTTAGCGGCTGTCCCCCTGGCATTACCTCCTCCTATGGAGGTTAAAGTAGAAGAAGAGAATGATAGATGGACCCTATTTGTGGATGGGTCATCTAATTCAAAGAGAGCTAAGGCCGAGGTTGTCTTAGTTGCACCGGATTCGACCACCGTTCAGTACGCCATCAGGCTTGGTTTCGAGGCCTCCAACAACGAAGCGGACTATGAAGCTTTAGTACTTAGACTCAGACTAGCCTTTAATCTCAGAGTCTAGCTCCACGATGTCCGGTGCGACTCCCAACTCGTCGTCAACCACATGTTGGCAGAATATGAGGCCAGGGAGGCAAAGATGATTGCTTACTTGGCCGAAGCTCGGAGGCTGACAGGGAAATTCAAAGACTGCTTCATCAATCAGATCCCGAGAGCCGATAACTCATGGGCTGACAAACTTACAAAGCTGGCCTCAGCCACTGAAGGAAAGATCCCAAGGGTCATCCCGTGGAATTCCTGGATAACCCGAGCATCGACTGAGCTGACCGAGCCAACCAAGAAATGATCAATCAAGTGCAAGTGACCCCGAGCTAGATGGATCTGATTGTGAAATACCTCACTACTGGTGAAGCCCCTCTAGACAAGTTGAAGGCTCGGTGCCTGAAAGTCAGAGCAGCAAGATATGTTATGATGGGTGACACTTTGTATAAGAAAGTGTACTCACAGCCGTAGCTCAGGTGCCTCCGACTCGATGAAGCTGACTACGTGATCCGAGAGGTCCATGAAGGGATTTGCGAAAACCATTCCGGGAGTCGGGCCTTGGTTCAGAAGATACTACGTCAGGGGTACTTCTACCAATAATCAGAGAAGACTCCAGGAGATTTGTCCAGAGGTGTGACAAATGCTAGAGGTTTGCCGCCATGCCGAGGCAGCCTGCTGAAGAGATGACCCCTATGAGTTAGCCTTGGCCATTCGCTCAGTGGGGGATCGACGTTATCGGTCCACTGCCCCCTGGGAAAGGGCAGACCAAGTTCGCAATTGTGGCAGATGACTATTGCACCAAATGGGCCGAGGTCGAGCCAGTATAAAAAATTACAGAGCAGAAGGTAACCATCTTTATTTAGAAAAACATCATCTGTCGGTTCGAATTCCGCGCACCATCGTGTCCGATAACGGGAAACAGTTCAACAACGACAAATTCTAAAGCATGTGTCGGGGGCTCGGCATCACAAATGCATACACTTCACCTCATCATCCTTAGTCCAATGGGCAGGTGGAAGTAGTAAACAAAGTCATAAAGCATCATCTGAAGACTAAGTTGGAGAAAGCCAAGGGCAACTGGGCCGATGAGCTCCCGTTCATCGTCTACGCTTACAGGACCACAGCACAGTCATCTAGGGGGTAAACTCCCTTCTCTCTGACTTATGGCTCGGAGCAGTCGTCCTTGTCTAGATAGGACTCCCCACTAGGCGAAGGAATTATCAGGAAGACCAGAATGTCGAGCAAATTGTGGCAAGCCTCGACTTGATTGAGGAAGCACGGGATGTCGCCAAACTCAAAGTCGCAACTCGACATCAGCAAGTCGCCCATTTCTATAATTCCCGAGCCCAAACAAGGCGATTCCGAAGAGGAGACCTAGTCCTTCGTCGCGTCTTCTAGAACACCATGGAACAGGGACCCTGGGCCCAAACTGGGAGGGATCCTACCGAGTAGTCCACTCGGCAGAACCAGGATCTTACCGCTTAGAGGATTTAAGGGATGCTCATTGCCTCATCCTTAGAATGTCGAACACCTGAAGATCTACTACCCCTGAGAGGGAAAGCAATGTATGACTCGGATCGACCTGCTACATCGACTTCGGATTGTCTACTTTCTATCTTAATAAAAGAATCTGTCCTGTTTTACTACTTGGCCTACTATGCGATTACTTTGCTACGCTACGAAGGGTCATCCCTCACGTGCAGAGATGAACTCCTTTGGTGAACCCATCCCTTAAAGAAGGGGTCAGATCGTCATTCGACAAGATTCTACTACAGCAGAGTACCCTACGAAGGACCATTTCTCAAGTGCAGAAATGATATCCTTCAGTGAGCCGACCCTTAAAGAAGAGGTCAGCCCATCATTCTACAAACTTCATAAAAATAACCAATCACAAATGGGCAAGTACTTAGTAAAAATCATCGTTCACACATTAAGAGTCAAAATCATCATTCAAGTATCCATTGTTAATATATATATATATAAGCAAAGATGTTTCATTCCCTCCGAGAAGAGGGCCAGCTGCTGAATCAGGGAATTGAGCGCCGGGAGTCTTCCCGGCAGTAGCAGGAGCAAATCCGACCTCCTGAGCATCAGTCAGAGCTTGTTCAGTCCCCTCGGTTCCATTCGCAACCAGAGGATCGAGATTGATGTCGGGGCGGAGCTCTCGGACGTCGGTGAGGCAATTGTCATAAGTGGTGTTGTAAACATGGAGATACAATTTATCCAATTCTCCGAACCTCTCCAAGGATTTTCTTTGTACTCTGCCACTGCTGCAACAGCTCACGAGGCTTCCAAAACCTCAAGCTCCGCAGCAGCCCAGGCCTCAAGGACAACCCTTTGTTACGTCAACCCCTCGCTAGCTTCACGCCTCGCCCTCCCAAGGTCATCCGTAAGCTACGCATTTTTCACCTCCATACACTCCACGAAATCCTCTGACTGCTCGATGACGCCTTACAAACGCATGAGCTCGGGCTCAGCAACATCCAAGCGGGCTTGGAGCTGGTTGACCTCACCGTGGAGCGTTAGCTCCCTAGCGCAACCCTCCTCCGCAAGCCTCTTTAGCTCCTCCCGCTCGCTTGCTGAGGCTTCTAAGGGCTTCTCGAGCTTGGCCTTGTCCGCTACTGAAGCTTTTAAGAGCTTCTCAAGCTCGACCTTATCCGCTTCAATCTGATCTATCTCCCTCATCCTATTTTTGATAGCCACGAACATCGCCAATGACAGATAGTAGACTGTGGCGTAGTCGTTCATGAGCGAGTCATAAGCTCGGGAGAGGGTGTTGGCGATGGTCAACTCGGGCATGTGTCTGGTCACCCACTCATTCATCAGCGACATGTGGTAGTCAGTAGAGAAAGTTGCTGGAGGGGTAGGCTCAGCCGTCCTCCCCACACCGTTAGCCTCGGAGGCTTGAGCCTCAACCTCAGGCGTGACATCATACCCGACCAAGGCATCAGTCTTATCGATTAGGAAATCAACCTCCGCAGTGGTAAGATGAGAGGCAGAGCGAGCCGAGACCTCGGAGGCTCCCCTGTGGTGGGAGAAATTGGTGTCGGGGTCTCTGGGACAACTTCTCTCCCAATCCCCAGAGGGCAGGAAGGAATTGCGTGGGGAACCTCGGGAGCTTGCCCCTTAGAGTTTAGGGACAGAATGGTGATGGGCTCAGCTCTAGCAGGAGCTTCGGAGGGTTGTGTCTCAGGGACTGCGGTCGGAGTCAGAGCAGGCTCGACTTCGACCAGTGTAGAATCTGAGGCGAGAGTCTTCCTCTTCTTCTCTGTCACCTTCGTCCTCAGCTCAGCAACTGGGACCTCACTCATGGGAGGGCGTACAATGGTCGTCCTCCTCCTCTTAGAGCTAGAAGCTTTGGCCATTCCTTCCCAAAAGAAGGGAGTCAGTCTGAGCGAAGTCTACGAAGGAATCCTCGGACAATCATAACACCTATTCCACTTACCCAAAGTAAAAGGGTGAGGCAAAAATCGATAGAAGCCTGAAGACACGAGGTTATCTCCACCGATGAGGTCATGCCAAATGCGCTAATCCTCGTCAAGCACTTGAGCCCTAGCAACCTGGGCTTGTTGTAAATAAGAGAGATCAAGATGTCCTTTCAGTTGGACTGCAGGCTGAAGCAGAAGACAGATCAGAATGCAATAAGATGGGTCAACTATAAGAAACACAATGAAGAAAAGAAAGTGTTCCACTTGGATTAGAGAATCTGGTGGGAACTCAAACCCGTAAGTTGCTGAGCTCGGCGGCGGGAGCTTCCCACTCTCCCAAGGCCCAAAACCACTTTCCCTTCCAGTCTTTGTTGGAGGTGGGGTGTAACACCCCATACTTTCAATACTCGGGTGTTACCGTGTTACCCTGAAGACTTAAATTAGTATAAACAGAAGTTAAACTTAATTGAATGTTCACCCAGACCTAAGTCTATTATCATGGTAAGTAATCTCCATCCATTAGTCAAGTTATCTATCCATTACTCTTCCATCGTGAATTATCAAACCATCAGATCCACCATCCATTAGTCGGTGATGTCTGATCGAATAAAATTCCCACCCTAATGTAACAAATAGGCTATTCAATCCCATATTAGCCATTAAATTTTGTGTAATTAATCTTAAATCCTAAATCATTGAGAAAATTGTTTTATGAAATGATTCAACCATTGGAGTTTCACGAGTTGTGGGCTAACCATCAAATTGGGGATCATGACCATCTAGCTCTGAACTTAACTGTTAAAAACTCGTCCAGATAGACTTTAGAACCCCTGGGACTACTAATAATCAAATGAAGCTAATCCAACCATTATATTAATAGAAATCAACACAAAAGGACCACAATTCCTTGATATGGCCTGCCTGAGTTTCTGATTTTCCTCATCTTGGGCCGTATACCATTTCAGGGACTGGTAAACCCATTGGACAAAGTAGATTTCTCAAATCATCTGCGTGGGCCCCACACTTAAGGGCACGTGTGCACAAACTGTGCACAACGGTAGTGTACCAGGCCATAGAACCCGGTCAAACTTGCTCTAACCCGATGAAATCCTAGAAAAATGGGTAGATTTCTACCCATTTTTCCCGCCAAACGCACATTCAACCAAGGTTGTCCGTCTGATGATACAAGTGACCCTCCATCCAATCCCATCATTAAAATCTAAACCGTCCATTCTTTAGATAGGGTCCCACCGACCCTAACTATGGTTAGATCCACGGTCGGAAGTCGACCAAATGGGCTCAGTCAGCGACTGATTAGGCTTTGCTTAAGGAAAACGCTGACGGGGAGAGTTGGGCCATGTATGCGATCGCGTTGGCAAATCCGACCGTTGGAAATCATCGGATGGAAGCCTCACACGTAGTTGGAGCCTCGTCATCCTTACGGTTTCCGGAAATGCCACCCTACTCAACAAAAAGTGGAAGGAATATACTTCGTTTTTAGTAAAGCTGATCTCAACCCTTCCTTAGCTTCTAGAAGGATCGATCAAGCGTGTTGGAGCGTCGAAATTAGGTCTGTCAGGCGAGCTTCTAATAAACTGAGATATTGAGGAGAATTTGAAACGATAGTGAAATTCTCAATTGTCGTAGAGATATCCTAATCCACGTTTCATCTCTCACCGTGTAGTGGACCCCACAAGCCTCCTAACCATAATCCAACCCATTCGAACATCCCTGATTGTTGGATCAGCCAGACATTGCAAAATCGCCATGACCAATGGGTCATCTTCCTTAAACTAACAATGAAACCCATCCTTTTAAGTTCGGGTCCTTTCACTAATCCAAACCGTTCATCGCGTGGCCCATCCTACTTAAACCTCATCAACGAACATTATTTGGGCCCATTTATATGTCCAGAAGTTTGAGAGAATTCTGATGATGAGTTTCTCTCGGCAGTTATACGTTAACAACACGCTAATCACTGGGAATAGATGTGGATAGTTCTAGAAATAGAAAAGGCTATATATAGCCATGCATTAGGACAAATCCCAAGGAAAAAGAGAAAGAAAAGAAATAAACAAGGAAAAATAGAGAGTTCTGGGCGTCGCTGCATCGAGTTGCAGGTATCAACCCGACTCTGCCCGAGTCATCAATCTGTTGAGAGAAGATTGGGAGTGAGGAAAGTGAAAGACGAGAGAGAAAGAGAGAAACAGAGGAACAAAAAAGAAAGGAGGATAATCAAAAAGAAGAAGAAAAGGAGAGAACTAGTGGAAGGGCTGAGTGCTACTATGGACGACTTGCTGTCGAGTCGTCATGCTAGCTGAGTCGACTCACTCTGCCTCTGGCACTGGGCGGGTCTGTTAGGTTGAATAAAGGATAAGAAGGAAGAATGAAGGAGAAGGATAGAAGGATAGAAGATAAAGGAGAAAATGAGAGAAGAGTAGGTGTGAATGCACCTCTGTTGCACCGTGTGTGCGACTCGCTGATGAGTCAGACCAAGTTCAGCTAATTCCTATTGCTAGGTCTCCAAAGATGCAAAGCAGAAAGTAGAAAGAGATGGGAGGAGAAAGACGAAGAAGAAGAAGAAGAAGATCAGGGAGAAAGGAGAGTGGAGACTATTAGTGCTGAGTTTGCTGGCGAGTCACAGCCTCGAGTCAAGTCGAGTTGGGACATAGTCAGGCTGTGCTATTCGAACTTGGATCGAGCAAACCCCACTCTTTCTCTTCCATTAATATAAAGAAAATGCCCTTACTCAAGGATCTTCTAAGGGGATCTTGGGAAGCCTCATTAGAACCAGGAAACCAGAGATTTTTGTACTACAACAAGTAATTTCCTAAACTCTAACTCATTCAGCCTATTGTTTAGAAATCCCAGCTGAGTCGACTCAGTAGTGACTCACTGAGGCTTGTGACAACCCATGCAGGTACTACCTACAATTGTTTACCTTAAGAGATACTCTCCCTTCAACCAAATCCAAAACAAGACTCTTGAACTCACCTTATAAGAAAATCCAGATAAGGAACAACACCCAACCAAGGTGAGGAATATCCCACACTGCTTCTTTCATGTCATTGAATTCCCAAGTAGTTTTGACCCTAAAGAGTAGAAAAATCTAGAATAATGCAACTATTGATTTCACTCATACCTCTAATTGATATTGATAATCATGAATGAATGATTAAGTCTTATTGCTCTAATTCATTTATAGAACTTGGTATTATACTCCTTATGCCACATTTAAAATTGCTTGATCATATGTACACTCCTACTAGTTATAATATGAGGTAAGAAATCTCATCTCCACCTATCATATAAATAGTACAATTGCCCCATTACTTCTTATATATGTTAGACCCATTTTAGTTTGAATGTAATGTGCATGAGATCTTAGAATAAGGGGAATAGTAATCTATTTCTTTTATTCCTATTTTTGTAGTGATGGACATGAGCTAAAACTACATTTTCTATTACTCAAGTCCTACATTTATGTGATTAGCATTTAGCCTTGCATTCTCTATTTTATTTTAGTAATTGTTTGATGTTGATCATAGCCCTACTAGTAATGACAAGAATTTTGATATTTCATCTCATTCTAGATTACAAATCAGGATTTTTTGTGGGATACTATCTTTCATGATGAATGTAGAATGAACTCATTTATAAATTAATCACTTCCAATATGTCATATTTGTGGGCCTTCATTTGGACCTAGAGAAAGTAAATGTATTTATGTTGTGTTCATACTTGAATGTTTGATATACTATTAAAAGAACATGAGTTTTGACCACGTTTATGAAAGCATTCTTGTTACTCCTATAAGGTGTACATGTGTATCATGGTGCTTGACATCTACACATAACATATGAGATTTTCCGAGTGCGTGATGTAAGCCATACTCTATTCGATTTACTGAAAGTTCCAACACTTCAGTTAAACTCACAGAGCATGTGCATTTGTGCCACTTTGGGCACTTTTTCTTTACATGAGGCTTTTCCGGGATTTTAGAACCTCCTCGGGTGTACCCTGTGTATTTTTCCAGGAGGTTAGCCATCCTTGGGCGCGCTCACTTACATGGCCTTTTCCAGGTAGATGATCTACCACGGGCGGTCTGCATGGTCTTTTTCGGGCAACTAGTTCTCCTTGGGCATACCTTTGAGTATTTTTCTGGGTGACTAGTTCTCCTTGGGCGACCCTTCATTTTGACAGCTGGATGTACATCCCCAGATATGTGACTGGAACATTCATACATTCATACATTTATTTACAAGTTCATGTTATCCTCTTTATTATCTGAATACGTTGGTTTAAACTGTTTTGGAATGATATGATATGCATAAATCTTTACAGAAATTCTCACTGAGTTGTCACTCACCCAATCATGCGGTTGCACCAAATAGACACGGGTATGATGAACAGGTGGAGACCCCTATGACAGGATTCCAGGGACGACTGAGGTAGAGTTGGTGAGGAAGAGTTCTATGTGAATGTTGTTGAGTCATTGGAGCTCTAGGATTTACTTACTTTTGTACTTCTGATTTTGTATTTTGCTTGAATTGTAATAATAACCCCCTACTGTGAGATCCCATTTTTCTTTCCTTCACTTGTATTAAACTTACTTTTATTACTCTTGATATCCCTGGCTTATGTGGTGATTGCTTTACTTTATACTATGAAATTTACCATTAATTGGATGTATGATGATCCACTTCATAACGTAATACTCGGGTTCTCAGTGAGGAACAACCATCCTTGGGTTTTGAGAATCAGGGTGTTACATGGGAAGTCGGGTTACCAAACCCGGGGAACATTGGGGCCTGGCCAAGAAATAGTACCAGGTCAGGTCAGACCTGTAAAACTTGGCCATATAAAAATACAGGAATTTGTCCGGCATTAAGTGTTGGTTCTTTACCTATGCCAGAGGATAAAAGTGGAGACCAGAATCCACCATGCGTTCGGAGCTAACTGAACCGGAGCCAGCAGCAGACGTGCCAGTACCAAACGCACGAATGGAGGAATGAGGAATTGGAGCCCACACAGGAGGGAACGGTGGAATATTACGATGTCCCCATCAGCGAGATTACTCGGTTGATCCTGAGGTGATGGAGCTCGGACATGTACTAAGTCAGGAATCTGGTAATCAGCCCAAAACTGGGCCATCTGAGATTCAAGTAGAACCGAGCCTCCGGGAACTACCATTATGGACTTGCCCCATAAAGGTCCGACCTTGGACCTTCCCGCCGGGTCCCGAGGCTCCCACTTCGATTTCATGCCTTGGTTCTTGGTCTTCAGACTTGCAGTCTTCTTGGTCGGTGGATGTAATGGTATGGCCAGTAAGGGGCCTTTGGAGTCTCCAAGCTCCAAGTCGGTAGTCTCCGGCTCGAAGTCCACTCCTGCTCCTCGGATCTCTCTGGCTTCATCCAAGTTACTTGACATATTGATAGAAAAAGTAAATCGTGGAGGACTCACTGCTTGTAGGCGATTTAGTTCGGCAGAAGTTTTCTTTATTCCGACGACTTCCTCCAAGCAAAACCCCTTCTCCGACTAACAGAATCCCGTTATCCGGTAGGAAAAACCCTTTCTCGGTAGAAGGCGATTTAAGAAGAATGGAGATAGTGGAGAGCAGGAGAGCAAAGGTTCAAATGCAGGAGAGGTCAAGTGAAGGCATGGAAGGGTTTATATAGCCTCCGCAAGCTGAACGTCATCATTGCATACAGTTGTCTCTAAAGCTAGAATGGCTCGGACCCGAGCCTAATGGGACACGTGGAAGGAAGCTATACGTCTGGACCCATGTGCCCTGGTCCAAGTACCCTCAGCTTTAAATGTCGTCGCAGTGCAGACGACCTCTCCCCCCCCCCCACATGAGCACGCGGCGTCATTTCTCCTGCTCCATTAATTGTAATACGTAACCACCTATCACGCGTCCCTCATCTAGAGGTCAAAAGTTGAAGGACTGCGGCCGTCGTACCGTGCACATATCTCGAAGCGTAATCATCGCGACGATTGTGCTTCGATTACCCCGACCCGTCATCATGAGCGGAGGCGGCGCTTCATTTCCCCAGGAATTTACTCTCTAAGTCCGGGCTCGGACCAAGAGAGTAGGGGGCTTCTGTTATGGAAAAATGTAAGCAGACCTGATAAGGACTGACTGAAGCAAACCGAATCGATCAGTAGGGCCTCAGAAGGAGAACATAACGACAAGTCCGGCCTTACTTCTGAATTATGATTCCAAAATAAGGGTTACTGGGGAGGGACAGACGGGGCAATCTAAGCCGAGCCCTCATCTGGGGCTCTCATCCGAAGAACTACGGCCCTAGATCGGCCGAGTCGAGCCCTACTCACATCTCGGAGGCTGGAGATATACTCCGACCACGGACTCCGACCATAAGGTCCGACCAATGGCTGAGGAGACTGAGTTCTGGAACCAACCCCAGTATGGACGTGGCCGAAGATCACGCCTATAGATATGCCCCATTAAGGCATATGGGAGAGTGAACCGGCGCACGATCCAAAGATAGCGGCCAACATCTTCGCACGCGCGACATCCGCTTAATTGAGCAAATCATGTAGAGATTGACGGCCATGATCCCATCGCCTCATGTGTATAAATACTAGAGGAACCCATTACAACAGGTACGTAATATCTTACACCTCCCATCTACTCTACACTACTTAGACCCAGTTTCCCTAACCTGACTTTGGCATCAGAGGGTCCCCTGGTTGAGCCCGGGTCTCCTTTGTTAAGCACTTTATGCAGGACCAGGGTGCGGTGGAAGGTGATCTAGAATCTTGCAGCAACAATGTACATGTGTACGATACCAATCTAGCTATCCTAACCTTACATCTATTCTCTAGCATGAATCTAACCATTGGGAATAACCTCCATTCATAGATCAAGCCATCTGACCCTCGATTTTAAGATAGGATATCATATACCCAAGTATTCTCACTTGCCCATCATAACCAACCACTCGGTCAAATATACACTGCTAGATAGAGACTAACCTTTCACTTCGATTTTGGACCACCCGATCATAGTAAACTAGCTACTTGACCTCTACATCCGTCCGTACACTTATCAGATTGAGATTTTGATCCGTTCATCTTGTTCACCCCATATGAATATGCTTAACTCATATTAAAATTACAATCTGAGGAACTTACACATGTGAACAAGTCACTCGAATCTAACAGTATACATGTTTTACCCCCTAATCACTCCAGAAACCTACCTTGTGTTCGTCCGTTTACGAAACTGATCGTACGTATACATATATACATTGTTAGATTACTAACCATCAAATCTTCATATTTTTAACATGTCATCTGACCATCTATTATGTTGGTTGATATATGTATTCCCTTAATTAATTTGGTGAATAATTATTTATTTATAATGATTTAAACATAAATTTTGTTGTAAGAATTACTTAGAAACTTGCCTGTGACCATGTAAAACCATTATATTACCCAAAACTCTCATATCAGCAATAATTACGAAATTGTCATTAACCATAACCTCTGAATTCTAGATCACATGGTCCCACGATCCGTTTCATGTGAAATTTTATACCATGCCTACGTATCAAAAATTAACCATACATGTCAAATTTTGGCCCTTAGATCATTGTAAAAGTGACCCAATTGATAAATAAGCCCCTCAACCATTGATTTTAGTGTCCATCGAGTAAAGAAACCCCATGGGTAGTTGTAGTAGAATATTTCCTTTCATATAAACGACTTGGATTGTCCATAATATGGACCAAGTGTGAAATATGAAGACCCCACTTGGGTAGGCTTTTCCTTAAGCGCGAAGTTATCCGGTCAAGGCCTACCAACTCCTTATAAATCTGGATCTTCTGATTTAACCACTTTCTTCCATTCATCGTAACTCAAATTTGGACCACACTTTAGTGTCATATGACTACAAGGCTATACAAAATTTAGTACCCAATCTATAATCCTACACCGTTGAAGGTTGAAGTCAGTCCCTTCCTTTTGGCACAAAAAGTGAAATTTTAGATTTAGGCTTTTTCCACCATCGATCAACCACCAAATTTTGTCCAACCGTTTGCCTATCCTGACTACACATTTTCTCCAAAATTGGGCCCTGATCATTAAGTGTGGACCATTAATTGAGATCGAGTTCATTTTGGGCACCCATTAGGAGAATTTTCAAGATATGCCAATGTAAATTTTGGATCACCAAAAAAATAATATACCTTGGCTCTATTCGACGACCCTGACACAATAAATGAATTAGATTTAAAGAAAGATCGTCAGAAAAGGGAAAATTGAAGAGACCCAACCAAGTACAATGTGAAACACGCCCCTCTCACATGCCACTGCCTTTTAAAAAGGGGCGTGTGTTCTCTCTCCACTCACACGCCCATACCCCTTACATCTAAGGAAGAGAGAGAGAGAGAGAGAGAGAGAGAGAGAGAGAGAGAGAGAGAAAGAGAAAAGAGAAAAGAGAGAGAGAGAGAGAAAAGAGAGAGAGAGAGAGAAAGAGAAAGAAAAGAGAAGCTTAGACACCCTCTTCCTTATCCATATATATAGTGTCCCCCTCTTGCTCAAGCGATGTCGTGATTCATGTGGAAACTTTTCATGTATAAGTTTTCCTACATGGATATCTACCTAGCCTTTAGATCTAAGGCTAAGGTGAGAGATTTTCTTTTAAGCTTATATTAACTTGAGATAGTATGATTTATTCTGTTTCCCTCACATGCCTTGAATCCTCCCTGCAAATATTTAATTTACTACCGCCAATTATTTATCCTTTGGGAATAATGGTTAAGGTGTGATGTTAATTATACATGACCTTTCTAAATTTATGTGAGGGTTTTCTCCTTTAAGTCTACCTTAAATATATATGAATTATTTTCCTTTTATCAGTTATTATGATTCTCTCCCTGAAATTTGCTTAATTTGCCTCCACCAATTATTTATTCCTTGAAAAAAAATGGTTAAGGTGTGATGTTAATTTTACATGATCCTTCTAATTTTATGTAAGGAATTTCTTTAAGATTATATTAACATGATTGATTTGATTTATTTTATTTCCTCTCATGCTTTGAACCTTCCCTTGAAATTTTTTTATTATTAATTATTTAGCCTTTGAAAATAAGGGTTAAGATGTGAAATTAATTATGCATGACCTTTTTGATATGAGGATTACTTTCCTTTAAATCTTGATTAAATCACTAGCGCCTATCTCTACAGTAAATTTCTAAATCCATTGCTAAGTAATGTTACAAAATTAAAAACACTATGTCACCACCTTACACGCGAGTATTATAGTGGAAATCCCCATCTAGCGATGGAATAAATATCGTGGACGTAATGCGTTTTCAGTAGCGGCCCCTGGGGCGACAAGTAATTTCATGTTTCATAGGTATTGGTGCACAAATCAATGTAAGTAATTCGCAATGCGTGTTATATCACCTCCAGGATTGGATGTGGCAAATAGTCGCCCCATGAACAAATCGTGTCACGTAATTCATCCAGTCATGTGTTGTGTTCATTTTGGGATAACCGCGTAAATCCATGTTAAACATGGGACAGGCTGACGAATCTCCGTAGAATGGGATGCAGGGCGAGTCGAATAATTTAAAATCATTTTCAACATTGTGGCGATCGCTAAGTGTGATGAAACGCATATAGTTTGTCAGGCATGCATCTCATATAGGTTGCTTGCGCATGTTGATACCTCTCGTAGTTGTGGAGTACGGGACATATCAGAACCTTTACATTGCTTTTATGAATCTCTTGACTTATTATTAATCTTAAAGGATAACCATCACTATGAGTAAGGCTTTGACCCTCTCCAACCGTACAGATAATGCAGGTGATGTACAGATTGAAGATCCAAAGGACCATCTTCCAATGGAAGATTATACTGAATCAATAAGAAGATAGTTTCATGATTTAGTTTTATATTTTCCCTGCGAACTCGATAATGTAATAAGCTCCCATTAAGAGGACATTTGATAATATGTTAAATTCTTTTTCTCTAATGAAATAATTAATACAATCGATTTTATTCTCGTGAATGTTACCTTCATGAATGTATCTGGATGTGATCTATATATATATATATATATATATATATATATATATATATATATATATATATATATATATATATATATATATATATAGTGTGATTTTTAAATCATCCAATTTATATATTATTAATACCCGATTTTCTCGGGCACGAGTATAAACTCTAGCCGTGAAAATTCGGGATGTTACATAAATTCTTGAGTTCTCATAAGCGCCATTCCGGATTTCTTCAAGTTCATTCAATTGAAGTTTATGCAGCGAGTCGGCGTTGTCGAAATTAAAGTTCAGATTTTTTGTAGCACAGTAGGCTCTATGCTCTAGCTCTATAGGTAGGTGGAAAGCTTTCCCATAGATGAGTATAAAGGGAGACATTCCAATGGGGGTCTCAAAAGTTGTACTGTAAGCCCATAAGGCATCAGTCAAGCGAATTGAACAATCCTTATGGTCTGGGTTAACCATTTTTTTTCCAGAATTTGTTTAATTTCCTTGTTGAAAATCTCGGCATACCCGCTTGTCTACGAGTGGTATAGAGTGCTCACTTTATAAGAGATGCCATATTTCTTCATTAAGTTCTCAAATGGCATATTACAAAAGTGTGAACCTCCATCACTAATGATGGCCTAAGGCGTTCCGAACCAGGAAAGGATATTTTCGTTTAAGAATCGAATGACTGTTTGATTATAATTATTTTGACACGGGATCATTTCGACCCACTTAGTGACATAGTTTACTGCTAACAAAATGTAAATATTCCTAAAGACTGGGGGAATGGTCCCATGAAATTGATGCCCTAGCAATCAAATACTTCGATGATAAGAATGGAGTTCAGAGGCATCATATTTCAACGGGACAACCCTCTCAATTTCAGACAATGCTCATAAGCTTTGCAAAACTCATGAGTATCTCTGAACATTGTAGGCCAATAAAAGCCGCACTGCAGAATTTTGGTCGTAGTCTTTTTTGCAGAAAAGTGACAACCACAGGCCTGAGAATGAAAAAAGGAGATGACACTCTGATATTCATTGTCTAGCACACATCTCCTTAGAATTTGGTCTGGGCAATATTTAAACAAATAATGATCATCCTAGAAAAACTTACGTACCTCGGCGAAGAATTTTTTCGTATCTTACGTAGTCCAATATGTTGGCGTGAAACCCGTAGCAAGATAATTTGCAATGTCAGCAAATCAAGGTAGTTGGGAGAGTTTAAACAATTGTTCGTTAGGGAACATATCGTTTATCAGTGTCGGCTCAAGGGAATCAGGGAGGTCACGTTGAGAAAGGTGGTCGGCCACTACATTTTCAACTCCTTTTTTGTCTCGTATTTCAATATCAAATTCGTGGAGTAAGAAGATCTATCTTATCAGGCTGTGCTTAGCATCCATCTTAGAAAGAAGATACTTTAGTGCTTCATGGTCCGTGTAGATGATGATCTTGGATCTGATTATGTAGGACCTAAATTTGTCCAAAGCGAACACTACAGCTAAGAGTTCTTTCTCCATAGTAGAGTAGTTCACTTGGGCAGACCTTAGAGTTCTACTTGTATAGTGAATAACGTAGGGCTTTTTTTCTTTTCTCGGGCCTAACACCACCCCCAATAGCATAGTCAGATGCTGTCACACCCCAGACTCAGTGATCGGACTCATAAGGAACTCAATAGCCGATTCCAGCTGCAACAGCCTCCGTAGCACCCAATTCTCGGCTCCTAAAATAAGATTCAGATCCAGGGATCCTACAAGAAGGATTTCCATATCACAATTCAAATCCAATAGAGCATACCCAAGGTCATAGCAAGTAAATCTCATAAATAAAACAAGGAACACACTGCAAAATCCACTAAGAATTTAAACTTTACAGGTATAAGGTTCAAAAGGAAATAGATAATGTAGAGAAGGAAGTCTCTGCAACATGTCCTCAGCTCGCGCCAACCAAATCCACAGCTCCTCTGCTACTGCGCTGACCTAGGATCTCCTGCATGCATCAATCGTGTATAAGCTTATAGAAAGGTGAGAGGGCTGTGTAAGGTGTGTGACAATGGTGCTCAGAAGAATAATGGGGATGTAGAAGGGAATCATGATCAATGCCAATATTACAGGCCTTACCAAGGCTGTCATGAATGCGAGAAGCCATACCAAGGCTATTCAATGCAATGAGTACTAGGTGTCATGCCAAGGCGATGCAATATAAGGCTCATACAGCCGATGCAAATGTAATGCAAAGTGATGTCAGATCTCATATCTAATCCACATATCAAGTGCAGTTCCATCATAAGGAATCTACCTGGGTCAAGTACACTGCAGGATGACTATCGTTTTACAGACCCGCACAGTTAAACGATCGTAGGAGACCTCACTACCCACCTGTGGACAGCCAATCACCAGCAAGGCTCAACGGTAGCGGACCCACTCACGAGCTGGTCAGACTCAGTCTAGTAATGCCCACTCACTTAGGCGGATAAGGCCACATCCCATCTCAACTGACTACACGACAGTGGGAGACGCAGCCTAACAGTGTATGACACTCGGGCGCTCATAATTTCCACTCAGTCACGCCGCTGAGGCGTCTTCTATGTACCTTGAAGGTTTAGGGGCTTTCACTCAGGGATATCTTATGCACCCCAAATGTTCAAATAATATATTTTCGATGTCCACATATAGCCATCCACTAATATACCTGTGGAGGCAAGGCCCTGGTGAAGTTAAGGCGATAATATCCATGCGATGCGATGCCAGATGCATGAATCACGCATACCAATCATGCACCAGCTCCAAGCACTCAATGTGCACAAGAGGGGAAAACTCTATCCCTCTATCATACTAACTCAATGACCCCACACTAATGCAATCCAACCACACAATGATGCACATGGGTCATGAGGGTGAAATAGGTGTGTCATACGACGATGATGACATACAATACACTCCTCCTTCCCAAGGAGGGATCAAGTCTAAGCACTTAGATAGATCCTCTAAGGAAACATCCTCTAGTGGGGGCCCAATAGTTTGGGTTAGCCCATAAAGCTAAGGAGAACAAGACATAAGCCTAAAAGGATAAACGGTCCTAGCAAGGGTCTATGGTGGACCTTTAACCACCTATAGAGAACCCATGAACATACCTTAGGATCACCAAGGAGGACATCCAACCTCAACTGGTTCCCAAGAGGCAGCCCACCTCTAACCAAATACGAATCAAGGCCCATGGCCTATACCAATCATGGGCCTAGTGGGCAATCATACAAAACCCAACTCATAGGCAATATTATGGGCCCATAACCAAGGTTTGAGCCTAAACATAAGGGTCATAAACCCACATATTGTGGTGGGCCTAATGGGCGGCCCATTATTCCAACCACATGGGCAAATCCTTAAGCTTAAATCAAGTGAATCGGGCCTTACAACTTGGCCCAAGTACAAGGTTAATTTAGTGAGCAACTAAAGGCCCAACTACTTGTGTAATTTGCCCCACAAACCTGTCACAATAATGTGGTAAATATAGGCCCAAAGGTCCAATGGGCCTATCAAGAAAGTTCTAGCCCAACAAGGCCTAAAGAGTCCAACAACATGCTAAATACATGGACCCAATTAAATCCAATTGGGGTGGGCCTCAAGAGTGCACTAATTAAGCCCAAAAATACTCATAGGAAGATGGCAAGATATATGTACAAAACATCCTTAAATCTGGTGGGCCATACTGCCCCAAAATAAAAAATATGGGCAGTTACTTTGGGCTTATTGCTGAAATTCTAGCCCACCCACTTTTTGGGCCTGCTGGAGTCCAGCAATAATTAATTTATATAAATATTTTGTTCCCTGATGACCCACACATGTCACAGTGGGTCCCACCAGATGAAAGGAGTGCATATAACACATACATCAAGTGAGCCAGCTACTGGACTAGACGTCCAGCAGCAGCCCAATAGGGTTGGGCGTCCCAGCTTGGACGGTCAAGGGGCCCTAGATGGCTACCCTTAAAATCATCAAAGCGGGGCCCACATGTGGATGTCCCACTGGGAGGTGGGCCACAACCATGTGGGCCATGCTATGGAGGGAGGGTGTGGATAAAACCATACATCAAGGTGGGCCGAATGAGGGTGGATGGCTAGCCCATGGCTGGACGTCAACCCAGCTGGAACGTCCAACTGTGGGCTACCAGTCCAATAGCAATACACCCCTATTTGGGTGGAAAAATGGTGGTCCACACCCCCAAGATGGGTCTCAACATGATGGGCCACAAGGTGGGCCCATAGGGAAGCCACAAACCCAAGCAAAACATGAAGTAAACACATGGACAACAATGTTGGAAAATAAAATCTATTGCATAACAATGTTGTTGTCCACTCCAATGTACACCCATTAGAGTGGGCCTTGACTTGCCTAGAAGGGGAGGAATGAATGGCCAATATTTTTCCTATAAAATACAGCAAAGTAAGGTCCACAAAGGGACCCACCACTCAAAGAATCAAGCTGAAATTTGTGTTTTCCCTTCAACCAGCATGGTTGGACGGTCCAACAAGGTGGACCGTCCACCCCTATGGGCCTGCACTTTTGGGTGCATTTGGATGGACAAATGGAGGTGGGGTTCTACATCCTCCAAGGAGGGGTCTACTCCTCCAAAAGAACCCCACACCAGGGAGAAAAGGGATCAAATACATGGTTAAATCCCATGCCAAAAATCAGCAATATCAGTCCAAGAAAACAGTCCAGAATTTCTAAACAGCCATATATGGCTGGGTATACCAACCCATATCTGGAAAATTACATTAAATCAAGGGTGGTGTGGCCTTCCTTAGTGGGCCCCACTAATGTCCAGATCAAACCCCAAGTCACCACACTTGCATGCATCAAATAAGGCAGCAAATGGGACACCCAAAATCATGGCATGGTGGCATGGGCGTCCCACCATTGCTAGATTTTCTAGATGTCCTAGGCCCACCAAACGGGCCACACACACACATCAGAGAAAAATAAGAGAAAAAGGGAGGGGGAAGAACAATCCGGCCATAGGGAAAGGGCTCTGCCACTATTGAGCCCTCCCAAGAACAATCACACTCACACATCTTCATTAATATATAAGTTACAACATGGACTTAGCACATGCATGTCCTTTAATCAAAATAGATGGTTGGAATACCATTCTCACCATGATGCTAGGGTCTAGATGACCCATCATGCTATGAAATCAAAGGATACCACCATGATGGGGTCCATAGAAGAGAAACCCCATGCATGGATCATGCATGCATAAGATAGGCCATGTGGCAACATCCAAGGGATTGTGTAGGATCCCCACCACTGATTGGTGGGTCCTACACTTCCCAAATGAAAGGAATAAGAAGACCTATACTAGAGAATTGAAATTACATATCTAGGGGAGCACCCACCTTAGATCTCCACCAAAACTCCAACTCTAGGCTTCTAATGCTCCAAGGATGCAAGATTAATGGTTAAGATGGGATTGGGATGGATGGATTGAGGGGACATGGAGGAGGAGGGGGCCGGAATATGAGAGGATGGTGGGGACATCCCACCCTCTTACTAAGGAGAGAATGAAAAGAGAGAACGGAGAAATGAGAGGGAGAGATGAGAGAGAGGGATGGTTGTAGAAATGCAATGATGGTCTCTCTAAAAGAGACCACCTGGATTAGAGAATTTCATCATGCTCTCTCTAGGGAAGGGAGGCATGGGTTAGAGAGCTCATCATGAGCTAGCAAAAGAAGGGCTAAATGGGGGCTATAGGGTAGGGATGGGTGGTGTTAGAGTTGTGGGTGGTGTGGGAGATGAAACTTTAGGTGGTTTGGGTAGTGTGTGTTGGAAATTGAGCAAATGGGTAGGCCATCTTGGGAAAACGTGCATATCTCTCTAGGTGGGCCACATGATTATGATCAAAGGGCTAGAAAAGAAATGCCTACAACTTATGATCTACACATCGGATGGACGCACGAGACGCGGCATCGTAACCGTAACGATGATGCGAACAAGATGGCATAGGTTTCGGGTCGATCCGGGTCGGGTCAATGTGACCGAACTTGAGGATGACCGCAAACACTATTCGAGGGTCACGGGTCGCCAGGATTCGACCGGTAGGACCGCAAGACCAAGAGAAACGAAATGCATATACATACAGACACACACACGCACTCGGGTTGGGTCTTACAGATGCATCGCACATAATCTCAAAAGGGATACTCCAATCGGGTGGCTGCACGATAGGTGCGCTAGTTAACATGCCCTTGAGCTTACTGAAAGCTTCTTGGCATTGTTCAGTCCACTCGCATGGTACATCCTTTTGAAGTGGATTTCATAAAGGACGATAGAAATGACTAAAGTCCTTTATGAATCATCTATAGAATCCGGTGTGTCATAGGAATGATCGCACGTCACGTATCTTGGGTGGAAGTAGGTTAGAGATAAGATCAATTTTTTTAACTTGTCTACCTCAATTCCTTTAAACGAAATTATGTGTCCAAGAACAATTTCCCTTAGGAACCATGAAATGCATTTCTCCCAATTCAGAACCAAATTCTTTTCCTCACATCGCTTCAACACACATTTAAGATTTTTCAAACACTCGCTGAAGGATGGGCCAAAGACAGAGAAGTTGTCCGTGAAGACCTCTAAATATTGCCCCACCATGTCAGAAAAAATACTCAACATGCATCACTGAAAAGTGGCGTGGGCATTACACGGTCCGAATGGCATCCTTCAGTAAGCCAAGGTGTCAAATGGACATGTGAACGTTGTCTTTTCTTAATCTTCAAGGGCTATCTCAGTCTTGTTGTTGCTCGAATAGCCGTCAAGAAAGCAATAGTAAGAGTGACCAGCTAGCCTTTCCAAAATTTGATCATTAAAGGGCAAAGGAAAGTGGTCCTTTCTTGTGATGGTATTCAATTTTCTGTAGTCAATGCACATTCTCCAACCAGTAATAGCTTTAGTTGGTACGAGTTCATTGTCGGCATTAGCTACGATGGTGATTCCGGACTTCTTAGGAACCACCTGAGTTGGACTCACCCATTGATTGTCAGATATAGGGTATATTATACCCACATCCAACAACTTAAGTACATCAGCCTTAACCACTTCTTTCATATTTGGATTGAGTCGACGTTGTGGTTGTTGGGTGGTTTTCGCATTATCCACAAAATGAATGCAGTGAGTACAAATTAAAGGATCAATTCCCTTGGGGTCCGCAATTGACCATCCAAGGGTTCCTTATGCTCAATGAGAGTAGAAATAAGCATACTCTCTTGTTCCTTCTCTAGGTGGGAAGAAATCACCACTAGGTATGTCTAATTTTGATCTAAGTAGACATATTTAAGATCAGCGTGTAAAGATTTTAGGTTAAGCTTCGGTGCTTTAAGGCTAGATGGTAGAGGCACTACATCGGTTTGGAGCAATTTCTCAAATTATGGCCTCCACCGGTTAACTTTAAGTACCGGCGTAGCATCAAGCAAGGCATCCATCTCCCTAATTATGTTATCATCTAAATCAAGAAAGTGGGCCAAGCATGTCTCTAGAGTGATAGAGTATAGAGTCAAAAGTGCTCTATCTTCCATGAAAGAATCGATCATGTTAATGTCGTGGGTATCGTCATCATCCTCTGACTGTTTGTTTATATTGAAAAAGATGTTGAGAACCAATGTCATATTTTCGAAAGATAAATTCATAATTTCATTCCTACAATTAATGATAGCATTTGATGTAGCAAGGAATGGACGACCAAGAATGACAGGTATTTAAGTACTCATATCTGTAATGGGTTGAGTATCTAGGACAATAAAATCTACTGGATAGTAGAATTTATCAACTTAGACCAACACATCCTCAATCATCCCTCTCAATATATGAACTGAGCGATCAGCAAGTTGTAATGTGGTCCAGGTGGGTTTCAATTCTTCTAGATCTAATTGTTCATAAACCGAGTAAGGGATCAAGTTAACACTTGCCCCTAAGTCAAGAAGTGTGTGCTCAATCCGATGGTTCGCAATTACATAAGTGATGGTTGGTCTGTCGAGATCTTTGTATTTTTATGGCATATCTTGCTTGAGGATGACACTCACTTTTTCTGTCAAAAAGATTTTCTTTTATATGTTTTGCTGTCTTTTGGTAGTGCATATATCTTTCAGAAATTTGGCATATGAAGGTATTTGTTTAACAGCATCCAGTAGAGGAATCTTGACCTTCACTTGCTTAAGCACCTCTAAAATATCCTGAGAGTTAAAGAAAGGTTTTGGTGCAATCAACCGTTGAGGGAATGGCGCAATCGACTTACTTTGAGGTTCCGGTTCTAACCCATGTGGAGCATTGATAGGTCTATCATTCTTAATTTCTTCTGGGTCCTTAGGTTTTTCAGCCCTCGTTGGAATGGTTTTGTCAATAATCTTCCCACTCATAAGAGTGGCGACAGACTTAGCTTACTCCATCTGATTTGAAGAGCTTGGGTCACTTATTTCATGTTGCAGTTTTGGATTATGGAGGGGTTGGGCAAGAAGCATCCCTTTCTCCCCATTCGATAAGTGTGACTCAATCTTTTGAATTGATGAGGCAAACGTTCACATTGTTATTTTAAGATCTTGGAATGCTTACACTATATTTTGGTTAAATAGCTCTTGGTTTTGCATGAACTTTTGAACTGTATCCTCTTGAGGCTTCTTTTAATTTAAGAATTGTGTAAGGGTCTCTTGTGGGTTAGTCGTTTGTCCATTCTTCCAACTGAAATTTGGGTGATTCCTCCAGCTGGAGTTGTATGTATTTGAGGTGGGTCCTCTGAAAGGTCTTTGGTAATTATTTACGGCATTTGATTGCTCATTCAATATCTCTTAAAAAGCAGGAATTGTTAGGCAATTCTCATTTGTATATATGTTACAAGCATAAATACCACAAACAACTTCCTCAGCCTTTTTGGGTTCTACCTTCTTAAGCTCCATGGCCTCGACTTTTCTTGTGAGTTTGGCCATTCTTGTATTTATATCTTCCTCTTTTAAAACATAAATTCCTCCCCTTTCCTTTGATTGAGTAGGCTTACAAGTGGTAGTTCTTGAGGAGGTATCCCATGATTACGCGTTTTCAGCAAGTTTATCAAAATAATCTCACGCATTATCAACTTCCTTGTACATGAATTCCCCATTACACATCATCTCCACAAATTGGGGCATAGGTGAGGTCAATCCCTCATAGAAAAAGCTTATTATACGTCATGTTTCATAGCCATGTTGTGGACATGAATTTACGAGATCCTTAAATCGCTCCCAACATTGGAAGAAGGTCTTATCCTCTTTTTTGGGCAAAATTCATGATTGCTTTCCTTAAGGTATTTGTTTTATGATAGGAAAAGAACTTTTTAAGGAACTCCCTTGTCATCTCAGCCCATGTGCCAATGGACCTTGGTCTTAAGGAATGTAACCATGACTTATCATTTTCTTTCAAAGAGAAAGGAAACAATTTTATTCTAACTGTGTCCTCAGACACATTTAGGAAGTGTAATGTAGATATTATCTCATCGAAATCTTTCACATGCAAGTATGGACTTTCAGTATCTAGTCCATGAAACTTAGGGAGGAGTTGAATTACCCCTGGTTTAATATCCACAGTTCCTGCATTCAATGGAAACATCATGCAGGAAGGTGTACTCACCCCCGCCAGTTGTAAATAATCTCATAGAGTACGAGGCGGGCGTGCATTATGCACCTCATTTTCAACTTGAACTTCCTCAACTGGTGGTTAAGGTTGAGGTTGATTTGCATCCATCACTTCAATTAACTGAGAGGATCTAAAGTGGTGTCTAATCCTGTGATGGATAGGCAACCCTTCGGCTAATCCTCCTTCACTCAAAAGACGGAGGGTGTCGTCACGAACCCACTTGGGCATGAAACACTCTCAACCCTCAAGTAACTAAACAATTAAACCTAAAAAGAAAACTAAAAAAACTAAAAAAAAAATTATAATAATAATAAATAAGAGATCTAAAAAAATTATAAGAGAGAGGGTTGGAACAAAATTACCAAAAAAGAGTTGTTATTTTAGGATCCTATAAAAGAAAAAACAATGTTAGTTTCTAAAAATAATTTTAGAAAAAAATCTTAACCTAAAAACATAGCAAAAAAATAAATCATAATCTTAACCTAATTTTAAAACCAATTAATTCTAGAAAAATGTAGCCGTAGTCCCTGGCAACGGCGCTAAAAACTTGTTCATAACCCTAAGGGTAGGGTTGCGTTGTAATAATAACTCGGTAAGACTGAGGTCAAATCCACAGGGACTAAACTTGTACGTATTCTGAAAATAAGTAGAACTAGAACTAGAAAAAGATCTAAATTGCAATCTGAATAATTGAGAGTAATGGTGAATAATGTTGATTAAAACTTATGAATCTAAAGGTGGGAACTAGGGTGTCAAGGATCTACTTGTAGTTATCAAGATGCTACCTCACTTGATTCAAGGAACACAATTGGAATTAGAGTCCTATCGTATCCAATTGGTAGATAAAGTAATTTAAATCAAATCTGAACTTTTCATTGACATAATTCTCAATGGTGGAGAATTGTGATGATTGGAAGGGATTTCATCACCCTACCATGCCCAAGAGACGATGGTGAACAACAAGATTTACCAATCTCACAATATCAAAACAAGAAAAGAAGATATCCAAAGCTATCACAGCATCTATTGTAATTTGAGTCACAATAAATCATAGAAAATTGAAAATATTCCTTTAATATCAAACTATAAATCAATGAAGTTCAATAAGAACAAGACTCAAAACCGGATAATCATCCAAACACACTACAAACTTCACCTCTTAGCCCTAGCTAAGAGATTTAGCCAACCACAGACATGATTGAAACCAAATTTCTTAAACAAAGCATGAAAAATAAACTAGGGAAGAAGAAAAATTCTTTAACGACTACTCCACCCCTTTACTATGCTACTTGAGACATTTCCAAACCTTAAAAGATGCTTTAGAGCATCCTATGAAGTCCTATTTATAGCTGTGGAACTCCAATTTTCACACCGAGTTGGAAAAATCTAGAAACCGCCTCAAATTTACGCACTCTGCGTAGTTTCCCAAAATAGACTTCCAGAACTTTCATTTTTTAGACTCGAAGTTTCAGAATATGTTTTTTCAAGACAATTTTCAGGAATATGTTTTTTTAGGACAATTTTCAGGATTTCTTTTCTTCTTCTTAACTTCAACTCTTCAATTTTCTTCATTCCTCACTTAGTTTCCTTTAATCTTTGGCATGTAAATTCTTCATTAATGACGTTTAAATCTCCAAATCTTCATTTACTAATCTTTTGATCATAAATCTTCCTTTTGGCATCGATTTCACCTTAAGCTCTCGAAATCACCTTGCACATGAAAACATACATAATTAGATCGATTAAGCACTATCATGTTTATAAAACCAAGGTATAAATAGGAAAAAATAAGCAATATTTTACACTCAACAATCTTCACTTCTAATGTTTATCCAAGAGCTGGGAATAAGACTGATCTTACTCCATACATGATGTGCATTATGCACTCCATTATATCTGGTATTTGCATTTGTCTTCCATCGTTGATAATGTATTTAATTATTCAGTATCATCTACATGCTCTTCATGGGTCCATTCCATTTGTATTCCTTATGACTTCCCTTCCTTTGTGGTATAATGTCCAAATTCCCGCGATTGAAGCACCAGAGTCCGAGCTTCCATTCGACATTGCAAACTTAAATATGATGAAACTTAAATTGAGACTTGAGTAGCGACATGATCAGGAAGCAATTCCTAAAGGAGATGTCAACATGGACAACATCTTTGCTTATTTGGAAGAATCTAGTGATGCTAATGATTCAGACTTCTAGCCTTCGCAATACTCTGAGAGGCTGGAGAGCTTAGAGAAGAAGAAGGTGGACAATTTTCATGTTTCACAGGATTCATTACTTCAGAATCATAAACAACAAATGAAGTACATGAAAAAGTACTTTCATCGATTTAGTAGGAGTCTGAAGATAAAAGATCTTAATATGTCTACACCGTCCTCCTCTAGCTCTGATTGATAAACTTCTATTATGGTTTGTAATAACTATAATTTTTTTTTTAGATTATTTGCACCATGATGATAACTTCTTACTCGCATACTTTTGGATGATATCTAATGTTTAAATGAGTTTTTATCCTTATGTTGTATGTTATTATCCTTGATTATCTGCTTAAATACTTCATTTATTTTATTTCTTCCTTTGTTAACTTCTGACAAAAAAGGGGGAGAAATGTTATGGATAAAATGTGGATATGATCATGAGCACAACTCTCTCACATTGAATGCACATATGAGCACCTACACTTGTATGCATGAATTCTATGGAATTATATATATTTTTGCTACATGTGATATATGTGACTAAGTGCTCAGGGGGAGTTTTATATGCATGATATAAGGGAGAGTAACAAGATCCAAGATATCTCTGGCGATGTACAAATGTTCCTTTGAATCATATAGATCGTATGTATATGATGAATTAATTGAGATGTTGTAATATGTTGTAATGAGTTGTATGAGTGTGTTTTGTCACGAAATTGACAAAGGGGGAGATTGTAAGTGCTTATACTCAAACACAATTAAGTTTGCCAAATTTCGTAGTCCTGAAAGGATCACAAGCTCTCATGAAGATACTCTTCGACAACTCATTAAGATATGTTATCGACTCAATCAAGCGTCTCAGGGAAGACTCAACATCTCAAGGCATGAAAGTACATGATTCGAAAACTGGAACACTCCGTATGAGTCAACCATCGGGTAGTATAACCTTAGATTGACCTTAGGCTAGGTGTATTTCACACAGCACTATAATGATTATCTTTTATGTAAAAATACACTCTAGTTAGGCCAGCCCAATATCTGGTTCAGCCAGCCTAACTGCCTTCGGCTAAACCTACTTGATTCGGGCAAATTTACAGATTATACAAGATTTTTCGTGGCAAGTTCGGCCATAATTTTAATTAATTCAGAGGATCTCAAGTGGTGTCTAATCCGGTGATGGATAGGCAACCCTTCGACTAATCCTCTTTCACTCAAGAAACAGAGAGTGTTGTCCTGAACCCACTTGGGCATGAAACACTCGCAGCCTTCAAATTAAAAACAACTAAAACCTAAGAAAAAGAAATCTAAAAATAAGAGAGAGTTGGAGTGAAGTAACCGAATAAGAGTTGTTATGTTAGGATCCTACAAAACAGAAAACAATGTTAGTTTCTAAAAATAAAAAATCCTAACCTAAAAACACTACAGAAATTAACCTTAATCTTAACCTAAATCTAATACTAATTAATCTCAGACAAAACATAGCCGTAGTCCTTGGCAACGGCGTAAAAAAATTGTTCACAACCCCAAGTGCAAGGTCACGATGTAGTAATAACTCGGTGAGATCGAGGTCGAATCCACAGGGACTAAACTTGTACATATTCTGAAAATAACTAGAACTAGAAGTAGAACAAGATCTAACTTAAAATCTAATATAGTTGAAAGTAATTATGAATAAATTATCAAAAATCAAAAGGGAACTAGAGCACCAATTATCCACGTGTAGCTATCAAGATGTTACCTTACTTGATTCAATAAACATAACTGGAATCGAAGTCCTATCCTATCAGGTTAGAAGATAAAACAATTAAATCAAATCTGAACTTTTCATTGAAGTAGTTCACACATGAAGGCATATTGTGATGATTGGAAGGGAATTCATCCATCCACCATGCCTAGGAGATGATGGTGAATCACAAATTTTACCAATCTCACAATCTCAAAACAAATAAGAAGATATTCAAAGCTATCACAGCATCTATTGTAATTTGAGTCACAATAAATCATAGAAAACTAAAAATATTTCTTAAATCAAATTAGAAATCAATGAAGTTCAATATAAACAAGAATCAAATCAAGATAAACATCCCAACACGCTACAAGCTTCACCTCTTAACCCTATCTAAGAGGTTTAATTAACCATTGACATGATTAAGACTAAAACCCTTAAACAAAACATGAAAAATAAATTAAGAAATAAGAAAAATTATTGGGAGGCTGCTCCACCCTTTTTCTCTACTTCTTAAAACCTAATTCGTGTTTAGACCTCCTTAAAGAACACATATTTATAGCCTTTGTCCGACCGTCTTTGAAAACTGTCTCAAATTTATGCACTCTGCGTAACGTCTTTAATGTTATCGAACAACCTTCGTTGTCATCGACTCTGGAAGTCGCACCTTTTTCGCACTGTGTAATGCCTTTCGCACTGTGTAACTCTTCATGTCATTAAACATTCCTTCGATGTCATCGAATGGTGTTCGAGTAATCGAAAAAGTGTCCAAAATGTTCCAGCGAGTTGCTCCAGAAATCTCCAAAAATCTCTGTCATCGAACGGCTCTTCAATTAATCGAACAGAGCTTCAATATCATCAAGAAATGCATACAATTTATCGAGCAACCAAACTCAATTTTGATGTAATTCTCGATGTCATCGACCCGTGTTCGATGTCATCGAACACTTGCTTCTATGTCATCAACCGGTGGTCGATGTCATAGACAGTGAAGTTCAGATTCTCTGAATTTCTGCACTTTGCACTTTCGACTTCCTTCTCCACTCGGTTTCCTTAAATCTTGGGGCCTTGAAATCTTCAATCTCGGTCTCCTAAGATCCATCCCTTGCCTTGGTGATTCTTGAGCATCAAATCCATGCTTTTAACATTCTTTTCAATCCAAGCTCTCAAATTCACTTCACAATACAAACATGTATAAAATATACCCATTAAGCATGATCATGTTCATAAAACCAAGATATAAACAGGAGAAAATATGCAATATTTGACACTTAACACTCAACCTTGGGTTCGTCCAGCCGAACATGCCCGTTCGGCCAGCCCGAGTGTGTTCAGTTAAGTTTCCAGCAAGGGTTACATTTCGGATCTCAAAGAGATTCAACCAGCCGAACCCTATGTTTGGCCAGCCAAATTTTGGTTTGGGCTAGCCAAATTTTTGAAAGATCATATCCCACAAAATCTGAATGCCATTGTAACGCAATCGTTGGAATTCAGCCAACCAAACAGAAAATCAGGCCATCCAAATTTTCAAATCCTTTGGCTATAAATAGAGGCCTCTCATTCATTTCTAACACGGAAATTTGTGAGCAATATCCTCAAGTATAGAGAGAAAGTCAGGCCCTCCTTAAGCTATTTGTGCGGTAATTCTGATATTTATTGTAGTTTATTCTATTCTCTTTCTCAAGTTAGTTTTAATTATTTTCAATAGAATAATCCATACTCTACTTGAGAATTAGATAATTGAATTTATAGCATTAGGATTTTTGTTTATTACTTGAAAATATATTAAATCCCTATATTCTTTTCGGATCGAATACATATATAGCTTCATCAATATCCCAATAAAGAAGATCGCTACAATTAAGCTACAGTTATGTCTTCGACTTCGCATCTGAAGATAAGTATTGTATTTACTTTTATTTCATTTGGATTTTTCTAAGATAGCACAAAAATCTCAGTGGGTTGTTTTATGGTGAGCCCGTGAAAATCACAAGAATTGTATAAGGTTGTTAAGGTGACCATGTGAAAACCTTGAAATATGAAAGCTAAAATTACAGAGGTTAAGCATCGAACCACTTTAACTCTTTATGCATTGGTGGTGATTAATTATTTCTATATTGCTTTCCTTGTAATTTATTATTGTTTGTTTGCCTCCAAGTGCAGATGTTCATAAGTAGTATCCTGTGAATATAGGGTTGATCCCACAGGGAGATGGTTTAGGAGAATGAAAAAATCAAATGCAAAACTAACTAAGTAATGGAAACTAAACGGATGCAATGATTTTGAAAGTTTTGAAGGTATGACTTTTAAATGGAATTCAATTAAATTAAAAACAACACCCAAGCTTTAAAGTTTCACACATAAGTTAATAATCCATAAATTATGATGACTTTAATAACACAATTAGGATCCGAGCACTATGGTCGTTCTAATCAGAAAATAAAATAGTTCAAATATTTTTAGTAAATAATATAAGATATTAGAGAATCATAGATTAGCATCATTAACATATATTCTCAAGCGCTAGTGATTTTAAGCATTCAATATCCATGAGATAATGAATCAAATAATGTAGCAGGTTGAGAATATCTCTCATCTAAGAAATCTAATTGATCTAGGTTAAGCCTAAGCATCCACCATATGGATCTCACATGATGGATCAAAAACTTAAACCTAGATAATTGATAACATGCGTACACTATTCATCTCATCATAAAAAATAAAATTTAAAAAAAAAAAAAAAAGAATCAATCATCATAACTTAAAGAATCATTAAACACAGGTGCTTCCCTTCTAGCTTGAGCTAAAGGGAACTAGAAAAACATAACTAAATGGCAAATAGAAAGCAACAAGAATGCAAGAAAAAATTAATAAAGATCTAAAAACTTATAAAGAAAAATAATTTCTAAAAATATTAAACTTGAGAGCTCTCTAAAAATAACCCAAGATATGCTCTCTAAAAACCCTAGATATGCTCTCTAAAAGCCTTAGAAATCCCCTAGAAGTCTTTAGGAAACTTATATTTATAGCCTTGTCCGTATAAATTAGCAAAACCACCTCAAATTTACGCACTAGGCGTAAATTCTGCGTAACTCTTTGATGTCATTGAATTGATTTCGATGTCATCGAAAACTGCATCCAATTTGTCCAGCAGTCAAACTTGATTTTTCTGTAATTCTTCAATGTCATCTAACAGTGTTCGATGTCATCGAAACTAGTTCGATGTCATCTAAGCACAAATCCTGCGAATTTCTGCACTTCTTTCCTTTTCCACATGGTTTTCTTGACTCTTGGGGTCTTGAAATCTTCAATCTTGGTCTCCAAAGGTCCATTCTTTGCCTTGGTGATTCTTGAGCATCAAATCCATGCTTTTAACATTCTTTTCAATCTAAGTTCTTAAACTCACCCTGCAACACAAACATGTATAAAATATACCATTAAGCATTATCATGTTCATAAAACCAATATATAAATGGGAAAAAATATGCAATATTTGAGTCTCAACACACCCCCAACCAACATTTTACTAGTCCCGAGCAAAATAAGCGAAGAAAATTTTCAAATAAAAATAAGAATAAAAACTAATTCTAAAACTAAAATTAAAATGAAAACAAAATTTCTAACTACACCACTTTCGTAGGTAATCTCGATTGCATTTAGCATATCCAACAAGCCTTTAAACCCTTAGGTTTCCCGTAGTGGACGAGTTATAGTCTCGTGAGGGTTTCCAGAAATGTTACCCATAAACATTGAAAACATGGAAAATAGTTCAAAACTCAAAAATTTATACAATTACGCCTCCATTCATCATATGAATTCCAAAACAAAGCGACACTTGTCCTAAGCCTAAAGTTAGTCAAAATCTCAATTTTCTAATCCATTACATCTTTGAGTTCAGCGACCTAATCAAAATTTAAATAGTTATGATCCAATATACTTAGGTGCTCAGTGACACTAGTCTAACTTTAAGAAATATGCATGTTCCCTATCTTAACTCCTTTCAATCATCCCAAGAATATGAAATCTCTAGTTAGCTCATTTCCTTCATGCCATTTTCTTCTTTTATCATTATATCTTCATTATTATAGACCACCCTTAGATGAAGATTCCCACCGGTTTGCTTCATAACCTAAGTATTGTAATTGTAACGGTAACAGCACTGGATACTTAGGTATCCTTACTCCGAATTACTGACACCATTGTTATGGTCATTACATTCATGCTCTATAATAAATTTTTCTTTTTCCATTACTTCTTTTTCTTAAATATTATTTGTTTTAAGCATATGTCAATGGTACTAGTTCATTCAACCTTGTTTGAATCAAATTTTGTTATTCTATTTCATATATCATATTCATCACTTAGTTAGCTAGGGTGTATTGTGAATTCAGTACATCAAATTACAACTCTCTCTAAACTAGTGATTAGATAATCGAACTCAAGTTTATAATTTTCAGTTATCAGAATTCTGACTACTATCAACCTAGACTAAGTATTAACTTTGCCTTTGAAATTCACATAATATCATGTTTATATTCTTGTATAAAAAAAATTAAAAATTTTAAAAAATTTTCCCATAAACTAAAAAAATAATAATAATTCAAAAGTAGACTCTACTATTCCTAAAATATAAACTCACATGGATGATTCCATATAAGGCTTTAATATTTGACCATTAACCTTGTACACATTGTCATTACATGGATTCTCAATTTCAACAGCCTCATGAGTATATACATTCTTCACAATGAAGGGGCCTGTCCATCTTGATCTTAACTTTCCTGGAAATAACTGGAGACAGGAATTGTACAATAGGACCTTTTGCTGAGGTTCAAAATTCTTTCATATGATGTTTTTGTTATGGAAAACTTTGGTCCTCTCTTTATAGATTTTAGAGTTTTCATAAGAGTCTCTCCTCGGCTCCTCTAATTCATTCAACTCTAATTTCCTTTATCCACTTGCTTGATCCATGTCAAAGTTTAACTTTTTTATTGCCCAGTATGCTCTATGTTCCAATTCCACAAGCAAGTGGCAAGCATTCTCATACACCAATCTGTATGGAGACATTCCAATCGGGGTCTTATAAGCAGTCCTATAAGCCCATAAAGTGTCGGATAGTCTGAGGGACCAATCCTTCCTATCTGGCCTTATAGTTTTCTCCAAAATGTGTTTGATTTCCCGATTAGAAATCTCAGCTTGCCCACCCGATTGTGGGTGGTATGGGGTGCTCACTTTATGCTTGATGCCATATTTCTTCATCAAAGCCTCAAATGTCCTATTACAAAAGTGAGACCTATCATCACTAATGATGGCCTTTGGAGTTCCAAATCTAGAAAAAATATTTTCCTTGAGGAATCGTATGACCACTTTATTGTCATTGGTTGTACTTGGAACTGCCTCAATCCACCTAGAAATATAGTCCACACCAACCAATATATAAAGAAATCCAAAAGAAGATGAAATGGGCCAATAAAATCAATACCCTAACAATTAAAAGTCTCCAATGGTAAAATAGGGGATAAAGGCATCATGTTGCGTCGGGATACTCTTCCCAATATTTGACATCTATCACAAACAACACAGAAAGCATGGGTATCTTTAAACATGGTGGGCCAGTAAAACCTACATTGCAGGATTTTTACAGTAGTTTTCTTAGCTTAAAAATGGCCACCACATGCTTCCATGTGGCAAAAGGAAATAACACTCTAAACTTCATTCTCTAGGACACAACATTTAAAAATTTAATCAGTCCCATATTTATATAAATACGGGTCATCCCAGAAGAAGTTCCTAACCTCAGTTTTAAAACGCTTCCTATCTTGTGACTTCCAATAATATGGCATTTTTTCCATCACAAGATAGTTCACTATATCCGCATACCAAGGCAATTTGGAGATAGCAAATAATTATTCATCAAGGAAAGTATCCTGGATATGCATCTTCTCAGTGGAATCATCTAACACCAATCTGGAAAAGTGATCGGCCACTACGTTCTTTACTCCTTTCTTATCTTTTATCTCTAAGTTAAATTCCTATAGTAGGAGGATCCATCTCAAAAGTCTCGGCTTTGCATCCTTCTTAGATAGAAAATATTTCAAAGTTGAGTGGTCCGTGAAAATGACCACTTTGGATCCCATCAAGTAGGACCTAAACTTATCCAAAGAAAAACTATTGCAAGTAACTCATTTTCAGTTGTTAAGTAGTTCACTTGGGCCGAGTTTAGAGTTCTACTTGCATAGTGAATAACGTAGGGCCATTTATCTTTCCTTTGGCCCAAAACAACCCTTATGGCATAATCACTTGCATTGCAAATTAGTTTAAAAGAAAGTGTCCAATCTTGTGGACGCATGATAGGTGCAGTGGTAAGCAATGATTTAATTTTATTAAAGGCACTTGCACACTCATCCGTCCATTTAAATGAGACATCCTTTTAAAGAAGATTAGTCAAGGGTCTAGTAATGGCACTAAAGTCCTTGATGAATCTTCTATAGAAACTGGCATGCCCTAGAAGTGATCTAATATCTCTAATAGTTCTAGGAATAGGTAGATTATCAATAATGTCGAGTTATGAGCGATCTACCTTGATTCCATTTTTGAAGATAACATGGCCCAAAACAATTCCCTTTTGAACCATTAAATAATACTTCTCCCAATTTAAGACAATGTGCTTCTCTTCACACCTAGATAAGACAAGAGATAAATTGTCGAGGCATTCCTCAAAACTACTCCCAAATACAGAGAAGTCATTCACGAAAACCTCAAGAAAATTTCCAACCATATTTGAAAAAATACTTAATATACACTGTTGGAAAGTTGCTGGAGCGTTGCGTAATCCAAATGTCATCCGTTTGACAGTAAACGTGCCAAATGGACAAGTGTACGTGGTTTTCTATTGGACTTCCAGGGCTATCTCTATTTGGTTATATCTGGAATATCCATCAAGGAAGCTATAGAAGGAGTGACCTGCTACCCTCTCTAAAACTTAAACAATGAATGGTAGAGGGAAATGGTCCTTCTTTGTGACTGTATTCAATTTTCTATAGTCAATGCAAACACACCAACATGTAGTGACACATGTTATTCCGAATTTCTTTGAAACTACTTGGGTTGAACTCACTCAAACACTATCGGATATTGGGTAGATGATTCTCACATCCAACAATTTGATCAACTCATTTTTTACAACTTCCCTCATGTTTGGATTGAGATGCCTTTAAGGTTGTCCAATTGGTTTGGCGTCATCATCGAGGTGGATCTGATGGGTGCATATGGAAGGACTTATACCCTTAATGTCAAAAATGGTCCAGCCCAAGGCTCCTTTGTGGTCCCTTAAAACATTCAATAATTTAATCTCTTAATCCTTGTCTAAAAATGAAGAGATCACTATAGGATAAGTTTCATTTTCACCTAAGTATACATACTTAAGCTCATTTGGTAGGGGTTTTAGATCGAGCTTTAGAGCATTAGTTGGTGATGGCAGAGTCGCAAGTCCTCGATAGACAAAATTTGAGTGCACGATCTCCGTCTATAAATACCAATGTCCTGGGTGGTAGTGCTCTCATTATCATCACAAATTTTAGCAAGCACTTTTTCTAAATCAAAATTTTTTAAGTACCTAAAGACTTTAATCAATTCCTTAGATATACTAGGTTCCAATTCCTCTTCCTTTATCAAGCAATCCATAAAATTCAACTCATGGATCTCATTATTGTATATGGGCTACTTACATAGATTGAAATTTTGAGCTCTAAGGTCATGTTATCAAAAGACAACTTCATCATTTAATTCTTACAATTGATGATTGCATTTGAAGTTGTTAGGAATGAGCGACCTAAAATAATGGAAACTTGAGCACTAGCATTTACACATGGTTCACTGTCTAGTACAATAAAATCCATGGGGAAGTAGAATTTCTCCACTTGGACTAACACGTCCTCTAAAATTTTCCTTGGTAACTTAATGGAGCGGTCAGCAAGTTGGAGTGTAATTGTGGTTTGTTTAAGCTCGCCTAACTCCATTTGTTGGTAAACCGAATAAGGTACTAAGTTGACACTTGCACCCAAATCTAGTAAAGCATGCTCAGTTTAGAAATTCACAATAATACAAGGAATAGTGGTACTTCCCGGGTCTTTGTATTTGAGTAAGGCCCTTTTCTGAATGATAGCGCTCACTTTCTCAATGAGGAAGGCCTTCTTGTGCACGTTTAATTTCCTCTTCACAATGCACATGTTCTTAAGATATTTAGCATATGATGGAATTTGTCTAATGGCATCGAGCAGAGGAATATTGACAGTAACCTTTTGAAACACATCTAACACCTCTTGATATTTCATGGGGACAATTGGGTTCCGAAGTCTAGATGAGAATGGAACTAGAGACTCATGTGACTTAGTCTCTTTATCATTTTGTTGTTGCAGCTTTTGAACCATAGACAGTTCATCATTTTCTTGAAACGGTGGCTCATCCTCCAGCATTTCTACCAGTTGCATTATCTTGTTATCAACCTCTTTTCCACTTCTCAAGGTAATGATGGCCTTAACTTGTTCATGATGTAGCTCACTTGGATTTGCGTCTCTAATGAAATGTGTATTTCTAGGGTTTGTCACAGGTTAAGAAGGAAGTGTACCTTTTTCTCTAGAATTTAGTTGAGTCTCAATCCTAGCCACAGTCGTCTTTAAATCCTGATTTGATTGGATTAGAGACTGATTCATTTGAGCTTGAGAGTTCATAAATGCGGTCAATGCATCCTCCACAAATGATTGCTTTGGTAGGGGCACATATGGTGCATTGTTAGGTGCCCCGAAGAAGTTGTTTTGTGGAGACCCTTAAGGTGAATTTGGCGCATTAATTTATGGTCCACTCCTCGAACTAAGATTAGTATGGTTACGCCAATTTGGATTATACGTGTTTCCCATTGGTTGCTCAACCAGCCCTTGGTAGTTATTTATAGCATTTGCTTGCCCATGCTCATGCATGATATCTTGTACAACTGGGATTGTTGGACAACCCTTTGTGTCATGGTCGGCACCACCACAAATGCTACAAAAATTACCTAAGAAAGTATTTGCTTTAATCGCATCAACCTTCCTAATTTCCAAGGCTTCGACCTTTCTAGCTAATGCAGCGAATTTTGTATTAAGGTCGTCTTCCTCTCTTAGGACATACATCCTCGCTTTCTCTCTAGGAATGGGTCTAGTTTGGTCCGGTTTAGCAGAGACATCCCATGTCTGAGTATTTTCTGCTAATATGTCTAGAAAACTATAAGCCTCATTATGATCTTTATCAAGAAAGGTTCCACCACACATCATCTATATGAACTAACGGGTATCAATGGTGAACCCCTTTCGGAACACATCAATCAAATGTCATGGTTCATAACCATGATGTGGGCAAGTGAGTAGATGGTCTTTAAAGCGCTCCCAAGCTTGGAAAAACAGTTCATTCCCCTTTTGGGAGAACAACATGATTTTCTGTTTTAGTGCATTTGTTTTGTGCTCCGGAAAGAATTTTTTTCAAAAATTCTCTACCTAAAGCTCGCCATGTAGTGATGGTATGAGGTCTTAGAAAGTTGAGTCATGCTTTGGCCCGATCCTTTAGAGAAAATGAGAATAACCTAAGTTTGAGTGCATTATTATTGTCATTGTTTACTTATAATGTTGCAATTGCTTCCTCAAAGTCCTTGAGGTGCAAGTAGGGGCTTTCAGAATATAAGCCATGAAATTTAGGAATCAATTGAATCACACCTAGTTTAAAATCAATTTCCCTGTGTGAGAAGGGAATACAATGCAAGATGGTAAAGTTGATGTCTCAGGGTGTAGATGTTCATGTAAAGTCCTTGGTTGGTTTAACACATTCCTATGAATTTCATTTTTATTCTCATCCTCAAGAGGAGGATTGCGTTGATTTTCTCTGTTTTGGATTATAGTTGGATCTGGTAGATTTGGATTTGCATTATCAACTGGGTCTGTCATGGAATCCAAGTAGTGTTGATTATCTTTCTTAAATGAATGATTAAGGCCTGAGACTAGTCCACCTTCAGAGGAGAGTCAATTGTTTTGATCCCTACTACAACAGGACATAAACCATCCACACCACACAACAAAAACCACAACTTTGAATTGCAAGTATGATACTTATAGTGAAAACAAAAACTTTCCAACAACCCAGGCGGCAGAGCCGGCCAATAAGGGTTCAAACCACAAAGCAAAATAAATTAAAAGAAAGTAAAACTAATACAAAAATTAAACTATGTTAATATGAAAAATAGATTTAACGGATGATCTTTGTGATCAAGAAGTCAACTGTAGGACAACCATACCACTTGGGTGATAAAATCCCAAGCAGGAGCAACCTTATATCACAGTTAGTGCTTGAAAGACCCAACTGAATTTACTTTCAAAGTAAAACAAATATTCTATAAAACAATTAGAACAGAAAATCTACAACAATTTTGGAGGTTTTACAAAAGAACTTCCCTTAGCTATCTTACACAGATCCAATCTCCCTTCGTCTCCCCGGCAACAGTGCCAAAAACTTGTTTGTTTGCCTCCAAGTACAGAGATTCATAAGTAGTATCCTGTGAATACATGGTCAATCCCACAGGGAGATGGTTTAGGAGAATGAAAAAATCAAATGCAAAACTAAGTAAGTAATAGAAACTAAACAGATGTAATGATTTTGAAAGTTTTGAAGGTATGACTTTTAAATGGAATTAAGTTAAATTAAAAACAACATCCAAGCTTCAAAGTTCCATACATAGGTTAATAATCCATAACTCATGATGACTTTGATAACATAATTAGGATTCGAGCACTATGGTCGACCTAATCGGAAAATAAAACAGTTCAAATATTTTTAGTAAATGATATAAGAGATTAAATAATCATACATTAGCACCATTAACATATATTCTCAAGCACCAGTGATTTTAAGCATTCAATATCTATGAAATAATGAATCAAATAATGTAGCAGATTGAAAATATCTCCCATCTAAGAAATCTAATTGATCCAGGATAAGCCTAAGCATCCACCATATGGATCTTGAAAGTGCATTTGTTTGTCAATTAGCGTGACGGTTGAGTCAGTACGTTAAGTGAGCTCCAAGTGAAGACAATACAAGATGCTACCTCAACTGGATGTGTGATTCAGGAACATCAAAGGTAAATAAAGCCTCACATCCCATGACCAAAACACCTAGGTATATAATTCCCTTTAAAAATCATAGAACAACAAAGGAATTTAATGTTTGAAGACTTTGTACAAATAAGTAAACTTTCTAAAGTTCTCTAGATGTCACTTCGAGTCATCGAGCTTGGTTCGATGACATCGAACATGTCTCGATGACATCAAAAATGACTCTCATATGTCCAGCAACCAAATGAATATATGAACGGAAAATTCGATTCATCGAACATACCTTCGATGACATAGAACATGGATATTCGATGTCAGCAACAGTGATTCAATGACATTGAAGAAAGCAAAGTTTTTGTCCAGCAAACTTCTTGAAAAATCTTCTGAAAAATTCGAGGAATTGAACCAGACTAGATGACATCAGAATTCAAACTTCGATGACATCAAAAGAGGTTCGATGACATCGAAAAAGGACAAGAAACAATCCAGCGAGCTTTCAAGGAAACTACCCTAAAAAGTTCGAGGAATCGAACTAGACTCGATGACATCGAAATTCAAACTTCGATGACATCAAAATAGGTTCGATGACTTCGAAAGAGGACAAGAAAATGTCTAGGGAGCTTCCAAGGAAAAACCCTTAAAAAGTTTGAGGAATTGAACTAGGTTCGATGACATCGAATAAGGTCCCAAAAACGTCCAGCAAGGTTTGAAGATAAATCACACATAAATTCGAGGAATTGAACTAGATTCTACGACATCAAGATTTAAACCTCGATGACATCGAATGCAATCAGATTCTGACAATTATATTATCATTGGACTTTTTGCCTTTATAAACAGAAGCTCGATTCTAGTAATGCATTGAGAAAAAGAGAGAGCACTAAGGGGGTAACTTCTTACCTACCATAATTAAGCCTTCTTCTCATGGAAGTTCATTCCCAACCCTTTCCCATACATTGAATACTCAATATATTGGATTGGAGAATGAACTTCAACATTCAAGGATCTTTCAGCAGCTACTTAATGGCAAATCATTATGCTGATCATCTTGAATGCTTGGAATCACACTGTTCTTAATGACTCACATTTAATAGAGTAGATTCCACCAAAAACCTTGACCCAACCCCAGCTACTTACATTGGAGAATCTTCAAGTATTGCAGTTCAAGGGAACTGAAGAATCTCCGTCATCAAAGGAGATCGTCTTCATCATGTGCTAAACGGGGCTCACCTACTTTCAGGTAAAGTCTAAGAGTCCACAGACCTTGAGGATCCTTCTTTGTGTAGGATTGATTCCTCAGGTTGTGTGTTACAGTTCATCAAGACCTTTTACAGGCCTCCAACGGGAGAATACATATAGAGTCCTTGTGTAGGACATGTTGTGCCTTGTGTAGGCATGTGTGTTTGCCTTGTGTAGGTAAGTTTGTATGCCTTGTGTAGGCATGTATGTTGCCTTGTGTAGGCATGTTTGAGTCCTTGTGTAAGACGAGTTGCCTTGTCTAGGCAGTCTTAGGAACCTTGTGTAGGTCCTAGTGTCGACCTTGTGTAGGTTGTAACGGTTTAAGGTGAACCTGATTTGAAACCTCCATTAGTGAAATCCAGTACACTCAAGGATTGAGTGCGTCCACTGGGAGTGAAGTAGGCACATAGCCGAACTACTATATATGATTGTGTCTGGGATTGCTATTTGTGTGCTCATTTGATCATGCTTATATTGATTACTTAAAATGATACATGTGAATGGTTAAAACTAATAGGAATCACATTCCACACACTCATACATCCTACATAGACCAATTGCTTAAATTGTTCATTCTAAGTAGTCTATTGTTTGGATCCTCTACTTGGCTTGGAAGCATGTAGAGTTAAGTTTGATACATCTTGATTAATTGCATATTAGATCAAGATTGAGGAATTAGGATTTTAAGTTGGCATAAATTTTACAAAGTCCTATTCACCCCCCCCCCCCCCCCCCCCCCGGACACTTTAACTTATTACATACTTCAACTAGAGCGGTCTAAACCACAACCACAATTTCATATCTCACATGATGTATCAAAAACCTAAACCTAGATAATTGATAACATGCGTACACCATTCATCTCATCATAAAAAATAAAAAAAATAAAAAAGAATCAATCATCATAACTTAAAGAATCATTAAACCCAGGTGCTTCCCTTCTAGCTTGGGCTGGAGGGAACTAGAAAAACATAGCTAAATGGCAAATAGAAAGCAACAAGAAAGCAAGAAAAAATTGAAAAAAATCTAAAAACTTATAAAGAAAAATAATTTCTAAAACTTTTAAACCTAAGAGCTCTCTAAAAAAAAACACTAGATATGCTCTCTAAAATCCCTAGATATCCCTAGAAGTCTTTAGGAAACCCATATTTATAGCCTTGTCCGCATAGATTCATATAACCGCCTCAAATTTACGCACTCCACGTAAATTTTGCGTAACTCTTCGATGTCATCGAACTGATTTTGATGTCATCAAAAACTACATCCAATTTGTCCAGCAACCAAACTTGATTTTCCTTTAATTCGTCGATGTCATCTAACAGTGTTCGATGTCATAAAACTAGTTCGATGTCATCTAAGCTCAGATCCTGCGAATTGCTGCACTAATTTCTGTACTTCCTTCTTTTTTCACTTGTTTTCTTCACTCTTAAGGTCTTGAAATCTTCAATCTTGGTCTCGAAAGGTTCATTCTTTGCCTTGGTGATTCTTGAGCATCAAATCTATGCTTTTAACATTTTTTTCAATCCAAAGCTCTTAAACTCACCTTGCAACACAAACATGTATAAAATATACCATTAAGCATTATCATATTCATAAAACCAAGATATAAATGGGGGAAAATATGCAATATTTGAGTCTCAACAATTGTCTCTTGCTAAGTTTGATATTTTGATCTCAATGACGTCATGAAATAAGGTTGTCCTACCTAAATCTTTTATGTGAAGGTTTTCTTACAAACTATTTAGAATCAAGATTTCAATACTCTAAGCAATTGAGAGTATTTGTTTTATTATTCCGCATTATATCAAAATATATTATATTGTCCTATTCACCCCCCTTTCAGGACATCTATAGCTCATCCTTTTACCTATCTTATGTGGGGCCTAATGGGTTATCGTGAAGCAAATCCAACCCATCCACATGAAATGGGTTTTAATTTTATCGCATCGGACCAAGTTTGAGGGCAAAATTCATCATAGATGGACCACATTGTAGAAATAATTTAGAATTAAGAGATAACGTTAATGTAGTTATGGGCCACAAGTAGGGCTGAAGGTTAGGCGGATTGGGTCGGGTTGGTGCTCAACCCTAGCCCAACCCAAGGTTCCTATACCTCAACCCTAACCCAACCTAATCTCGGGTTTGGAATTCTCAACCCAAGCCCAACCCAAGCGAGCTCGGTCGGGTTGCTCATGTGGATACATGCTAATATTTTCGTTATAACATTAGTCTATTATATTTTCAATACACGTCCTATTTTTTGTACATATGATTTTATTAATTATATATTTAGTTATTTATTGTAAAGAACATTTTTTTCTAAACGAACAAGATAAAATGTAGGACAACTACTTTAAAAGTCATGTTGTGTAGCACACAATCTATTTGGAAGAGAAATCTGGCGTATCTTGTTAGCTTGAGTCATCGAAAATGACGCAGACCAATGAAACCTGACGACATTGGAATTTTTCGTGCCTTCAACACAGATGATCCTCACTTAATTATAATTTATAAGTAACTTATATCGATCGGGTTCAGGCCAGGTTGGGCAACCTGAGCCCGACCCAAGTTTTATCGGGTTGGTGTTTATATAGCCCAAGCCCAAGACCAAACTCGATACATCCTACCCGAGCCCAACCCAATGTTGGGTCGGTCACGGGTTGGTCAAGTTGAGCCCACCCGACTTTCAGCCCTAGCCACAGGGATCTTCAACAAAAAACTAGAAAAAACTTTTTGTGGGTTCATGATTGTTCCATTAAAATGAATGAATCGGATTGGCCAAGGGATAAGCCCAATTCTTCTTTTAATGGGGGCCACACACCATTTCCATTTTCAAAAAGGAGTTTCTCCTTCGAGACAAGAATGAACGAATCAGATTGGCCAAAGGATGGACCCAATTCTTCTTTTAATGGGGCCACACTTCATTTTAAAAAACGTGTTTCTCCTTCGAGACAAGAACCCGCCTTGTAAGGAGTAACTAATATTGGGGCATTTTTGTCATTAAAAAAAGTGCCCTAAAGGCTAAAAAAGCTAGTGTTAGAGGGAGGAGACTAAAGCCTTGGCTCCATTGTACCTAGGGGTGTACATCGAGTCGAACCGAGTCGAGCTGGCCCCTCGAGCTTGATCGGCCAGCTCGGCTTGATTCGGTCAGTAGCTCGGGCCAGCTCGGGCCAGCTCGGGCCGAGTTCGAGCCAAGATCGAGCCGAGTTCACCATTGAGGCATTTCCACAAACACCTGAACTGCAACTTCAAAATCCCACTGTTTTACAAACAGAGGCAATGGTTTTACAAGTGTTTTATCAAACACCTTTTAAGTAACATAAAAACAAAGAAAAACAAAGAGAAAAAAGAGAAAAGGGGTATTTGTTTCATGTACATTTTTATTTTTGTTTTTTAGCATCGCAACTAGAGCTGTACACGAGTCGAGTCGAGTCGAGTAGGGCGATACTCGTACTCGGCTCTACTAGGCCAACGAGCAGGGACTTCCTGCTCGTACTCTACTCGCCCGAGTACTAGCCGAGTGCGAGTAGTAAACGAGTCGAGTCGAGTCCGAGTTTTCGAGGCGAGTTCGAATACGAGCAGAAATCGAGTCGAGTAGAGTGCGAGTTTTCGAGGCGAGTTCACATGCCGATATGGAGTATGATAGACCAGCACGCGTGTGAAGTCCAGCCCATCTACGTGAAGAAAACACATGCCGATATGGCACACATGCATAGGATCCAAGCTTTCCATCAGGTGGGGTATGCAGCATGCTGTTTAGATGTTCAGGAATCAGGCCTAAATCAGGCCATTTCACTCCTCATAGTGGGCCACAGTATATAAAACAATGGTCTGACCATCCACTTTTTATACTTTGTAAACCACCTCCACGGCTCCACCTCAGGAAAACGGTCTGAAGTTTAGGCCTAAAGATCTAAATAGTGGGTCCCACTTGATGGAAAGCTAGGAGCTTGCACGAGCATGTCACATGGCATGTTTTTTTGTAGTGAGGGACCGGCATTTCACATGTGTGTGGGCTGCTTAGGAAACCTCGTATGTAACAACGTATCTATGGACGGACAGGGGCACCGGACACAAAATGGTGGGCCCAACATAGATTCTATAATCCATCAAAATCAACACATAGATTCTGTAATCCATCAAAATCAAAATGAAATTCTTACCTGATGGACGGACAGGGGCACCGGGCAGGGGTGGGACGAGCTACGGATAGGGGCGTCGGGCAGGCCAGGGACGAACTGCAGCAGGGACAGGGGCACCGGGCAGGGTAAGGATGAGTACGGAGTGCGGACAGGGCAGGGCAGTGACGACTAACGAGCTGCGGACGGGCACCGGACAGGCCGCAGGGACGAGCGACAGGGTGAGAGAGAGAGAGAGAGAGAGAGAGAGAGAGAGTGAGAGAGAGAGAGGGGAGAGAGAGAGAGAGGGAATGGCCGAATGGGTAGGGTCCGTAGGGACGGGCGCTGGCCAATGGGAGGGAGGGAAGGAAAGGGGATGGGTTTGTTTTTTCGATTTGGGCAGGCGGGCGAAAGCTAAAAGCAACCGAGACTAGGGCTTCAAATGTATATATATGGCCGTGGTCGAGCAACGAGTCGAGTAACGAGTCGAGCAACGAGTCGAGTAACGAGTCGAGCAACGAGTCGAGTACTACGTTGCTCGTACTATACTCGAACTCAAAACGAGTAGGAAAAAATTGCTCGTACTCGACTCTAACTCAGACGAGTGGAGCATCGAGTCGAGTCGAGCGAGTACCCGAGCTTAGCCTGCTCGTGTACAGCTCTAATCGCAACAAATCTCCACATTTCCTAAGAACTAAAGGTTTTTTCTTCTTTTTTAGCTTCTAAAACACAAGAAGAAAGGATGTATTTGATCCAAATTTCTCTATGATATCTTACAATATAAAGATTGGAAAAACATACAGATAATCACAGCACCTTCAAGAGTTGAACTTCAAAGACCAATGGCTCGTTCACATGAGCCAGAAGGCTCTGGCGAGGACCAAACTCATCAGGGATCGGTTGCAAGGTCTCGCTGACATATCTAATAGTGGTAGGTATCAGTGCTCTCCTCTTCCCTGTAGAAGAACCAAAATTTCAAGTCCGAAACTTTTACCATGGAAGAGAGGAACTTGAAAGTAGAAAGTAATTATTTTGTCAACTTGCTAACAATATCCACTTTACTCAGTAGAAATTGTAGCCTTGATATCAGAAAGAAAAGAGAAGAAATAAACAGCGCAAATCTATATTTGTTTCATGTACATACCTTGCTTGCCACCAGCCACATTTTGTTGAGTCATTTTATCAAACAATTGGTGAGCAACATCAATGGCAAAGTAACTGAGTCACCGAACTGGTTCGATCCGAGTTCGAGTCGAGCTGGGGCCTGCTTGAACTCATTTTCTAGCTCAAAAAATCTAGGGTTGTTCACGAGTCGAGCTAGCTCGAATAACTCGCTCAACTCGGCTCGAGTCAGCTCAGATTGACTCGACTTGAATGGCCGACTCGGGCCGAGTCAAGCTAATTTTTTGTAGCTCGAGTTGAGTTCGAGCCGAGTTCGACCATGGGGTATTTTAACTCGACTCGACTTGAACTCGAGCTTAACTCGACTCGATTAATAATAGGTTGGTTTGGAAGGTTCGGACACAAGAAGGTCTAGAAATGATAATTCACGAGAATATCCTAAATAAATAAATGAAAACCTTCAAGTTTTGTTTGGCAACAGATGTAAGCCCAGGAACTCAAGATGTTGACCTGCTACAATGGTTATTCCACAACTGTAAAGGAATCGAGGCAGAAGATGTTCTTATTAAAATGCTCTGGTATAACACTGCTAGTCTCTCTAGGAAATCAAGAACATGCTGAAATGGTTTATTCAACATGTAAATCGAAATCGAAAGAGCTAGTCACAGGGATTTATAAATGGGAGGAATGGTCGATCTTTGGTTGGGCGGAACACTGGTACCAAATCTGGTACATACTGCTCGAATTCCGGATGGATGATGTTAATAGAGAGATCGGAGCGTGCACATGGTCAGTGGTGGGAATTGGCAGTTGAACGGGTAATAGCAAAGAGCTGAGATTTGCAAGAAGCGGAATCAGAAAGAAAAAACTGTCACAATATCCAATTTTGATAGGTCTAAAGGTTGGATCAACTAAGCTAAAAGTTGTGGTGGTTCAGGAGCAGAGCGAGATGCGGAAACTTGTTGGAGAAGAAGACCTTGGTTTGCTTATGGAGATGCTTGGGAGAATGAGGAAGAAGATGTCTCGGTCCAATATTCCAGCAGACTACAAGATCAGGAGGTGAGGAGCTGTAGGGACCCAATTCAGTGGCAACAGGTAGGTAACATATAAAAAAGCTCGAGCTCGACTCAAGATAAATTCGACTCGACTCAAACCACAAGCTCGACTCGAACTAGACTTGACAGCTTTAGCAAACAAGCCAAGCTTCAATGTTGAGCTCGAGTACAGCATGGACAAGCCGAGCCAAGCTTGGCCCACCTCGACTCGACTCGACTGGGCTCGATGCCCACCTCTAAAAAAATCAACTCGATCTCAGCTTCGAACTGAGTCGAATAGAGATTTTTCCAGTCGAGTCGAGCTAGCTCGGTTCATGTACACCCCTTGTACCTGAGTTCATTGCCGTAAAAACTCCTGTTTATAGAGGTTTTCTAACAACTGGAAAAGGTGTCGCCAGCGACTTTAGCCTTTGTATCCGGGGTAAGCTTTGAATGATCTAAACCGTTAATATGGTGGGATTCGCCATGGATGGGTGATAACCGGAAGGCCATTGTTTGTTATTTGAATTTGGACGATCTCGTTATATTTTGATTATGTAAAGGTTCCAATATCAAAATTTTCGTAGGTATCATCTGTTGGGGAAAAAATATGCTAAGTCCAGAGACTCGGATGTGGAACGGACCAATTCTACTGACACTGCCCGGGATTTCTGAGGCAACAGTTGGGTTCGAGACAATGTCACGCAAACGCAATAAAATGGAGAGAATAAAACGGATTAAGTTAGCTCGGTGGACGACTAGTAACGTCAGAATGAGCCGACTGAGGCCTAAAAGCTATAAGTCACACGATCGGCAGTGAAAACTGACTCATCACAAAGCCGGTCACATTGTCAGTTATGGGATAGGAAAAGACAACGGTTACAAACCGAGACTGTTCCACCTGACAGAAGGCAAAAAGCTCATCTCCGTAAAGCCAGCCAAGACTCAGTTATTAATTGAGTCAGAAACAGCCGAGCCGAATAAAGGAAAGATGGTGTAAATGAAAACACTGTCCCGGATATCTCGCAAAAGGATCCTCGATCCCAATGGTCTCGGGATCGGATGAAGACCAAAAGCGGGCCAAAATCAAATCTCCATGATATCAGGAAGAGGATCCCTACACGGCAGGACTCTTCTATACTTATAAATAAGGAACCTCCATTTCGGTGAAAGGTACGCAACTGAATATTCTAAAAAAATGCCTTCTCCTTAGCCTAAGAAGCTGACTTAAGCATCGGAGGTTCTCCAAGCTAGAGCCAGGGTCTCCTTTTTGTTTCTCTCTTATGCAGGTGACGAGCACGAGGGGAAGGCGCACCATAAATTTGCATCAACAGTTTGGCGCTTTCTGTGGGAACCATACGAAAAGCCATTTTTCACATTCCAATCTACAATTGAAAATTTGTTCTTATGGTGATAACTAGAAGGACGGTTCAAGAAGAAGAACCGAATGAGGTCATGGTGACAGGGCCAGCGGGCGTAACATAGTCCCGGTAGTTCAAAATCCACCCAATAACCGTCAGAGTTCTGCGGCACGACGAGCAACATCTATTGCAACCAATAACCAGCGGAACCGCAACAACGGGCGGTTAGATCGGGAGGTTCTGGAGATCCGGTCTGATATGAATGTGATGAAGCAGATGCTGGAGCAGATGTACCATCAACAGATGCAGCCGCCTCAGCAAGGGCAGGTAGCACATGTCCCCTCACCAGCGGCCGATCCTCAACCTACCGTTCCGCGATCATTCCATCAACGGAGTCAGCCCCAGGGTTCTCCCAAGCCAGCACCGGCTCACTCAGCTACAACCGTCTTACCCCCTACCGATCTCCGACACGAGATAGATCGAAGGAGGCGCAGCCGGCCTCCCGTTGAAAGTACGGTGGACAACAACGAGCCATGGAAAGCTGACATCCAGGACTTCAAAAGGGAAGTACGGGAAGAAACGGTAAAAAAGATGGCGAACATGAAACATGGTCGGAATGTACATCCGACCAAGTCCGAGGCAAAAGCATCCCCTTTTGTGGACAAAATAATGCAGGCTCAGTTACCAAAAAGGTTTCGATTACACCAAATCACTCCTTTCACTGGAAAGACCGACCCAACTGAGCATATCGAATGCTTCAGAACTTACATAGAACTGCACGACGCCTCGGATGTCGTAATGTGTCAAGCCTTCTCTCTTACGTTGACCGACGTAGCTCGACTTTGGTTCAAACAATTGAAACCGAGGTCTATCAGGTCATTCGTCAAGCTCAGCGATGCCTTCCTCACCAACTTCATTGGTGGGAAAAAGAAACTGAAGCCGCCCGCACACTTAAACAATATAGTTCAAAAGCAGGGAGAGCTACTGAAAGATTACATCAAGCGTTTCAACTTCAAGTCTCTTTAGGTTCGAAAACATTCAGAAGAAATAGCACTCAATGTACTTATGCAAGGATTCAAAGACAAACCATTCCTGGCATCTCTGGATAAGAACCCGACAGAGACTCTAGCGGAGTTTATGGCTCGGTCGGACAAATATGCAGATGCCGAAGAAACGCGAATCATGCGTGAGACAGCCCAAAATGCAAAATCCTCGGTCAAAGAGTTGGCCAAAAAAGAAGCCAACTCGACAGGAGGAAAGAAGTGAAAGGATGATCAAGCACACGATGAATAAAAGTCGGGCAAACGACCCGACCGAAGGTTTTCCACATATACCCCCTAAATAAGCCTCAGGAGCAGGTATTGATGGAAATCAAAAGTGAAAGCTTCGTCAACTAGCCCAGCAAACTCCGAGGCAATCCCAATCGGTGAAGTAAAGACAAGTACTGTCATTATCATCGTGATCATGGGCACAATACGAGTGATTGCTATCACTTAAAGGAGGAAATCGAGCGACTGATAAAAGAGGGCCGACTCAGAGAACATGTGGTGAGAGCCAAAACTGCGAAGAACATCCGAGCGAAAATTGACCTACAGAAGAGATCCGTACTATTGTCGGTGGTCGTCGAGGCGGAGGCGATTCAAATAATCTTAGGAAAAATCACGCCAGGAGCATTAGTCAGCCTAGGTCTGAAGTTCTCATACTGTCTCAGCCTTCGAAGGAAAAGAAGCGAGAAAAGTATTGTATTTCGTTCACTGAGGAAGACGCCCGATGTATTCATCATCTCCATGATGATGCGTTAGTCATCACCCTCACCATCGCCAACCGAAAGGTGTTCCGTATACTCATAGATAAGCGTTCATCTACAGATGTATTGTTCGCTCAAGCGTTCTACAAAATGGGAGTTGAAGGATCAGCATTACGTCCGATTCAAACTCCATTGATCGGGTTTTCTGGCAGGCAGGTACTCCCTGAGCGGATCGCTTCACTGCCGCTAGCTGCTGAGAATTTCTCACATCAGACGATAATAATGGTTGAGTTTCTAGTCATCGACCAATCATCAGTTTACAACGCCATACTCGGCTGACCTTCTCTGAGTCTCTTGCAAGCAATGGTATCAACATACTATCTTTCGATGAAATTCCTGACTGAATTGGGAGTAGGAGTAGTGAAATGGGATCAGCAAGACGCTCGTCGCTGTTATGCCACAGCAGTAAAAGCTCCAACCGAGATATCTATGATCGAGTCATTGGATCCTCAAGTCGGAACTCATGAACGAGGACAACTGGTGGAAGATCTTATCTCGGTACATTTGGACGAGACCGACGAAACGAAGATGGTACAAATTGGTTCATCTTTGAAGTCACCTCTCAAAGAAAACATGATAACGCTGCTCCGACGGTATGCCGATGTGTTCGCATGGAGCCATGAAGATATGCCTAGGATCGATCCATCGGTCATGACTCACCGACTCAACATCGATCCGGCCTACCAACTAATTCGACATAAAAGATGTCCTCTCGAACCCGAGAGGTATGTTATCATCGAAGAGGAAGTCGATAAGCTCCTCAAGGCCAATTTCATAGAAGAGATATACTATCTAGAATGGATAGCTAATGTCATACTTGTGAAAAAAGCTAATGGGAAGTGGCACGTCTGTATTGACTATACGGACCTAAACAAAGCCTGCCCCAAGGACAGCTTCCCTCTACCAAGGATTGACCAGTTGGTAGATAGTACAACAGGGCATGAGTTACTTAGTTTTATGGAGGCTTATTTAGGGTACAATCAAGTTGTAATGCATCAATCTAATAAGTCTAAGACTACCTTTGTCACCGACAAAGGTCTTTATTGTTATCGTGTGATGCCCTTTGGTTTAAAAAATGCTGGAACGACTTATCAAAGGTTGGTGAACAAAATGTTCACTCGGCAGATCGGTCGAACCATGGAAGTATACATTGATGACATGCTCGTAAAAAACATAAGCGCAGCCGATCATATAGCCGACCTAGAAGAAATGTTCCTGATCTTATGAAAATACAGAATGAAGTTAAACCCGAGTAAATGCGCTTTCGGTGTAAGCTCGGGAAAGTTCCTCAGATTCTTAGTCAGTCAGCGGGGAATTGAGGCAAATCCCGAGAAAATCAAAGCATTACTTGATATGGAGTCTCCAAAGACAATTAAAGACATATAAAGGTTGACCTGACGAATAACCGCACTCAACTGCTTCCTATCAAGAGCAACCGACAAATGTCTCCCCTTCTTCAAACAGTTGAAAGGACTACAGACGATGGAATGGACGGAAGAGTGTGAAGCAGCGTTCCAACAGCTAAAGTCTTACCTCGGGTCTCCACCTCTTTTGTTAAAACCCGAGTTAGGAGAGGATTTATTGTTATATCTCGCCATATCAGATGCAGCAGTTAATTCAGCCTTGATACGTGAGCATGATGGGAAGCAGTTGTCAGTCTATTATGTCAGTAAAGCATTATTACTAGTAGAGACGAGGTATCCCACCTTTGAAAAGGTAGCTCTGGTATTGGTAGTTTCTTCATGACGACTTCGACCATACTTTCAACCTCATACCATCATCGTCATGACCGACCTTCCATTGCGTCAGATCCTTCTAAAACCAGAAGCTTTAGGCAGACTTACGAAATGGGCTATTGAGTTAAGCTAATTCGACATACAATACATGTCGAGAGTCGCCATTAAAGGACAGGCTGTGGCCGACTTCATTGCCGAAGTAACACCACAATCCGACCTAGCAATTGAGCTTGTCTCGACAATCGAAATGTCATCATCCGCTTCTCTTGACCCATCACTTCGCTCGATCCCCTGGAAACTCTTCGTCGACGGTTCTTCCAACTCTAAGGCAAGCGAGGCTGGGGTAATCTTAGAAACTCTTGATCAAACCTACATGCAGTATGCTTTACAACTTGGATTCCAAGCCTCAAACAACATAGCAGAATACGAAGTTTTATTACTCGGCCTTCGACTCACGGCAAGTTTGGGCGTAACTCATCTTAATGTCTTCAGCGATTCACAGTTGGTCGTCAACCAGGTAACTGGTGTTTATCAGATGCGAAAAGAACAACTGAAGGTATATACAGAAAAAAGTGAAAGATTTAATGAGCGGATTTCAGTAATGTGTAGTGACTCGGATCCCCAGGGCCGAAAACACCAAAGCCGATCTATTAGAAAAGATCGCCTCAGCGGATGACGACGACATACCCAGGTCGGTTCCAATCAAGCATGTAGCAAAGCCGAGTATCAGTGAGCCGATTAAATCGACTGTACACGCTATTGATTCGGGACCCACCTGGCTTGACCCTATCGTCCAGTATCTTGACAATGAAAAGTTGCCCGAAGATCGTGCCGAAACCCGACGACTAAAGATCCGAGCATCACGTTATACCATTTTGAACGGGGTACTGTACAAGAAAGGCTTTTATGCTCCCTTACTACGGTGCCTAGACCCCCATGAAGCCGACTACTTGTTACAGAAGATACACGAAGGAATATGTGGAAATCACTCAGGAGGGAGAGCACTCGCCCAGAAAGTCTTACGTCAGGGGTACTACTGGCCCACTATCCAGCACGACGCTCAAAAGCCCGTTCAAAGATGCGACAAGTGTCAGCAGTTTGCTGTTATACCGAGACAACCTCCCAAAAAATTGACTCCTATGACTGGTCTTTGGCCCTTTGCGCAATGGGGAATCGACATCATCGGACCACTAGCAATGGGGAAAGGTCAGACTAAGTTCATTGTCGTAGCTGTAGATTATTTCACAAAGTGGACCGAGGCCGAACCCTTGGCAACAATAACTAAACAGAAGATCACAGGCTTCGTTTACAAGAACATTGTGTGTCGGTTTGGGATACCCCGAGCTAATCATTACCAATAATGGAAGACAGTTCGACAACAAACGGTTCCGAGAGATGTGCATCAATCTCGGAATCTGAAATGTGTATGCATCGCCTCATTATCCTCAGACGAATGGACAGGTTGAAGCAGTCAATAAAATTATCAAGCAGCATCTCCGCACTAAGCTCGACCGAGCTAAAGGAGAGTGGGCCGAAGAACTTCTAAAAATTCTATGGGCCTACCGAACTACCGGTCAGACAGCCACTGGAGAAACTCCGTTCTCTCTAGCTTATGGATCCAAAGCAGTTACTTCGATCGAGATTGGATTGCCTTCAACGCGAGTCAGTACGTTTAATGAGAAAGACAATGAAGAACCCATTTTTCTAGGGCTCGATCTCATAGAAGAACAAAGAGAAATGGCTTGAATATGAATGACAGCTTGGCAGAGACAGGTAGCTCGGTTCTATAACGCCCGAGTTAAAATCAGGCAATTCCGAGCTAGAGATATGGTTCTCCGAAAGACGTTCCTAAACACAAAGGAGGTGGGATCGGGCACATTGGGACCTAATTGGGAAGGACCATATGTCGTCTCGAGTACCATTCGACCAGGAACGTATCGGTTAAAAGACCTGAACGGACAGTTATTGCCTCATCCTTAGAATGTCGAACATCTCAAGATCTACTACCCTTAGCTCGGTATTCAAAGCATAAGAAAGAATAAAGGGAAAAAAAATATAAACTGAGTCATATTAATAAAACTAACTACATTCTTTCATCAGCATATATTTTTACATCGGGTTAAATTGTCCAGTATGTGTTTTTACATCAAGTTACATTGTCAAAATCCATTACAACGTTGTCTCAAGACAATAAGAAAGACAAAACTAAGGCAGGGATAGTCGGTAATGACAGCAAAAGACGTTGTTGAGCCAGCCGCGAAGCCCGACATTATGCCAGTATAAGTGCAAAAGTCTTGAAGCTCGGCACTATGCTGGTGTGAGTGCCAAAAATGTTGCTCTGCTACTACCTCTCGGCCAGAGCTACTCCCGAAGCAGTCCCAGAGGCATCAGCCTCTACTCCCGAAGTAGTCCCAAAGACACCAGCCTCGCCTCCAGCAGCAGCGTCAGTAGCGACGTCAGCAAGACCAACATCTGGATCCTCAGAACCCGAGGCACCTTCATCAAATCCCAACAGATCAAGATCTGAGAAAGCATTCTTCATTTGTTTGATACAAGTCGTGTATCCACTTTGGAACAAGCGATCCCTCTCATCCTCGAGTTCCTGGGACTCGAGAAAGGCCTGTACAGCCCGGTCCCTAGCTTCCTCGGCCTCCCTGGCCTCATCTTGAGCTCGCTGGAGGAGCTCCACAGCCTCGGCTTTGGCTCGAGCCAGCGTGCCTTCGCAAGAAGCATGAATTTCAAGAATTCGCCGACTCTCTTCCTCAGCTGCGGACAGCAATAACGACACTCGAGCTACCACGGCTTTTGCGTCTTCAGTAGCTTTCCTAGCGAGAGCCGCCTCACCGGTTAGAACACTGATCCGAATCTAGGCAATCTCGCGACGTCCTTCTGCCTCAGCCACAAGATTCTAAAGCCTCTGAGCCGCGGTTAACTCCGAGCAAGCCTTGACCAAGCAAGGGGAAAGCTACAAAAGACAAATGCGAAGTCATGATAAGTGACCGAGACAAGAAGCAACAAAAGAAATGAAAGGAATGGATAGAAGACTTTTACCTCCAAAAGTACCTTCGCTGCATGACCAACGGTTTGTGTCATGGGGGCATTGTAGAGGCTGGCAAAGTCTTTCTCGCTCCCATGAGCTATGGCCCAGGGAACCATCCCCGACACAACCGCTTGGAAAGGCGACGGCTCCTGTTGAGTCATCTCCCCTCTCGAAGACTCTGCTCTCGACTCCTCTCTCTACCTCGGACCTCCTCTGAAATAGGTCCTGGCTCGGGAGCTATCCGAGATTCAACGGCTATCGCGTCCCCCTTTTCTGGATAGGAAAGCACGACCACAGTAGGGGCAGAGGAACCTGCGGGCTCCTCCTTTGGCGCCGCCTTCTGTTTCTTGGAAGGTCGAAGCTCCAATAAAGGACCGATCGTGGTGGATCCTTCATTTTAGAAGCCGGCTTAAGGGGAGGCCGAGTTCTTGCCATATCTGAAGGAACCGACTTAAGAAAGGGTCGAGCTTCAGCTAGATCTGAAAGAAGAGCAAAAAAAGTCAGGTGAAGGTCAGGGAGGATATGAAGACGCAGTAAGGATTACCTGTGATAGCCGAGTCTAAACCTGTAAGGTGAAGGCGCTCCGGCTGCAGGAGTACCTTCCAAGACCAATTTTTCGGACTCAACGTTCTCAAGTCCTTGACCCGAGCTAAGGCGCTGGATCCGAGCTTCTGCCTCTTCTTCGGAATGTCTGTTAAACACAAGTCCGTCAGACTCAAAGCATTATGACGTGAAAAGATAGAAAACGATACGCCGGATCACCTACTTTGCGAAACGCCCGAGGTATACGAGCCTCGTAAAGCCCGGATTCGGCCGTCTCTCAGCGACCACATGCCCAGAACTAACGTTCTCTCCAATGTTTGTTGGAAGTGGGAGGATCGGTTATTAAAGAGCCGCCTTTGCCCCGCCAAGCACTTAAGATGTGAAAGTCGGGATAGTTCAGGTTTACCCGCACTTGATACGAGTGGAGGAATTCATCAACTGTCAGTGGAGGCTGTTTTAGCTCAGCCCACAGCACCACACACCCGATTAAGTTCCTCCACCCGTTCGGGACTATTTGTCCAGGAGTAATCCGGACACGAAATAGAAAGTCTCGGACGATGGGCTGAAGGGGCAAGCGTAAGCCACATTGCATCGAGACTTGGAAAAATCGTGACTGCCCCAGCGGGAGGACGGTCGGGTAAGTCATTCGGACGAGGAAGATGGATTATAACCGAGTCCGAGATATGATACCCGATTCGAATTCTGTTCAAATCCGTCTCAATCAAAACTGAGGGAACCAGACCCAGTTCGTCCTCTGACTCCTCTCCTTCGGTAGTCGACTGAGAGGCCTATGTCGACTTACCAACAGGAGCTGACCCAAAGGTTCCCTCAGCAACCTCTGTTTTTTCTTCATCTTCCTCCTCCAACAAATCCATTGAAGGGTTGGGTCTCCCTAGGCAGGTTATCGAGACGACCCGCTACGAGAAGGACCGACCGAAGCTGGATGCTCCACCGGAGCTCCAGTGGCTCTCTCCGATAAGAAAGCGGCGTTAGCATCAACGGCAATCTTCGCCAGTAAAGAAGGTGATTCAGCAACGTTCCAAAAATGTTGCGCTTCGCCTTCATCACCGGAAGTTCCCTCCCGAGGGTCTGAAAGTCGTGCCTTGCCATTATTGTCAATTAAAAGGGAGGGAAGAACTCACCGGAGAAAGTAAGGAGGATAACGAGGAAGAAAACGGCAGAGGTGAAGGCGAAAATGGCGGAATGTAGTGCTGACAGGGGGAAAGGAGAAGGAGAAGAAAAGAAGAAAAATGAAGAGGCAACGAAGAGTAGGAGAGGTAGCAGCAAAAATGTGAAACACGTGCCTCTCCCTTCCTTTTATAGCCTTGCCACGTGGCAGAGGCAATTAATGGGGAGACGAATCGACGCTTGCATCAACTCCCCCGCCCGACACATGGCGCACGCCGACTGACGACGGTAACGCTCTCGCCACGCGTCTGACGCTCATAAGCGGAATGAACGACTTGGCGGATTGTCCGCTTGTGCGACCTCGTGCAACGAACCATCTCCCATTGGGAACGACATAAAAGGCATTAAATGCCTAATTATTACTTCGGACTTAGTTATGACCCGACCTAAAAACTCATTACTCCTTAGTGTCGTAAGAGACACATAGAGTAAGGGGGCTTATTGTTGGGGAAAAAATATGCTAAGTCCAGAGATTCGGATGTGGAACAGACCAATTCTACTGACACTGCCTGGGATTTCCGAGGCAACAGTTGGGTCCGAGACAATGTCATGCAAACGTAATAAAGTGGAGAGAATAAGACGGATTAAGTTAGCTCGGTGGACGAGCTAGCAACGTCAGCATGAGCCGACTGAGACCTAAAAGCTATAAGCCACACGATCGGCAGTGAAAACTGACTCATCATTAAGCCGGTCACATTGTCAATTATGGGATAGGAAAAGACAACGGTCACAAACCGAGACTATTCCACCCGACAGAAGGCAAAAAGCTCATCTCCGTAAAGCCAGCCGAGACTCAGTTGTTAATTGAGTCGGAAACGGCCGAGCCGAATAAAGGAAAGGCGATGTAAATGAAAACACTGTCCCGGATATCTCGCAAAAGGATCCTCGATCTCGATGGTCTCGGGATCGGATGAAGACCAAAAGCGGGCCAAAATCAAATCTCCATGATATCAAGAAGAGGATCCCTGCACGGCAGGATTCTCTCACACCTATAAATAAGGAACCTCCATTTCGGTGAAAGGTACGCAACTGAATATTCCAAAAAACGCCTTCTCCTTAGCCTAAGAAGCTGACTTAAGCATAGGAGGTTCCCCGGGCTAGAGCCAGGGTCTCCTTTTTATTTCTCTCTTGTGCAGGTGACAAGCACGAGGGGAAGGCGCACCATAAATTTGCATCAACATCATCCATCCATTGTAAGGCCCATCATATTAATGGTACACGTCATTGAATCCATCTGATAACATCCTATAGCGCTATATCCGGATGTATTCTACCAGACCTTTATCTAAAACTGCAAAGAGGCTGCTGAGGGAGCTGACCCACCTTCTCGGGGAACAGTCACGTGCAATCCAGGTCATTCATTGGCTAGCCCCATTGTCAATGTACTCGTGCCTAAATATCTGGCCCATTGTTTATGAAAGATGGAAACGGATTGGCTACTCCCCTGCCACCAGCCATGGTTGATGGTCGGTGCTTGTGGCCCCACCATGATGTATGTGTTCCATCCATGCTGTCCATATATTTTTCCATTTTATTTTATGATATGATACCAAAAATGAGGTATATCTCAATCTCAAGCAGACCACATTACAGGAAACAGTGTTGAATGAGCGTCGACCATTAAAAACCTTCTGGGGGTATAAAAGGTTTGGATCAATCTGTTATTTGTTTTTTTCCCTTCATATGCGCCTGTATAACCTAATCAACAAATTGGATGTCAAATAAACATTACAGTGGGGTTTAGGAGGATTTTAATGGTGGACATCTAATTACTATTGTCTTCCTGTGGTGTGGTCCACCTGAAATTTATATCCCTCTCAATTTTGGGATAAGGCTCTAAAATGATATTTAAAAATGGATGAATAAAATGGATGAGACACATACATCATTGTGGGGCCCACAAAGCACCGACCACCAGCCACCGGGCTGGTGGCAGGGGGAGTAGCCAATCCTTTCCCATGAAAGATATGGGCATTGAAGATCAATGGTCAGCATTCAACGTGGTGGGGCCACTTGATTAGTGCGGTGGCCTGGATTTTGGCCAAGGGTACATACATAAGGAGACGCGGTTTAGGTGGTGTTGCCGACGCCATCCCTTGCGGTCGCGGAAGCGGATTGGCTGCTGTACCGCACACCAGCTATATAGCTGCTGTACGTACGTGTCGTGCGAAGACGAGCACCGACGCTCCTCGAGCTCCGAGTTGTGCGATCGGTTCAAAGGAGATCAAAGTTACATGCCCTACAGTGATGTATTTATTATATCTACACCGTCTATTTATTTTTAAAGATCATTTTAGAGCATTATCCAAAAAATAAATCATATCTAAAGATCATCTGGACCACACCATAAATAGCATGGGAGATAATGTTTTTCACTGTTAAACAATTTGTAAGGCCCACTGTGACGTTTATTTTACATCCAATCTTATTCCTAATGTCAAAAATATCTGAAAGAAAAGGAAAAACAAATTTAATATTGATCTAAAATTTCTATGACCCAAAAAGAATTTTAATGGTAGATGTTCAATTCTCTATTAGTTTTTGTAGTGTTGTCCATTTGATAGTTAGATCTGCCTTATTTTCGTTTCAAACCTTAAGACGAGCTCGCCAAATAGATGGACGGTTTGGATATAACACATACCTACGATTAGACTTACATAACTTGCTGACGTAAATACACCAACAATATAGCTGGTGTGAGTTACACCAGCCAGTCCGCTTCCTGCGGACGCAGTTTGCCTACTGTCTCTGTCAGTAGCGAGGGGCGCGGGTTAGATACTGGTGCATGTGTTGTATCCATGCCGTCTATCCAATTGGAGAGATCATTTTATGGCATTAGAAAAAGAATGAAAGAGATTTAAAGTTCAAGTGGACCCCACCATAGAAAACAGTGGAGACAGTAACATCCACTGTTCAAAACTTCTTACGGGTCACGAGAAGTTTCTGATCAAGCTGATATTTTTGTTTTCACTTCATCTATTTCTATGTTAACTTATAGATAGATTTGATCTAAAAAAATACATTATGGTGGGCCCTATAAATGTTCAACGGGGGTTTGACTGATCCCAGGGCTTTCTACGATGAGTCCACTTGAACTTTAGATCAATCTCATTCTTTTCTCGAGGCATAAAAACAATCCGTACAAATGGTTGGACGGTATGAATACAACGCATGGTTCATAGAGCTTAGTGACATCACTTCAGTAGTGATTTGGCCACCGACTTTGTCAGCATCTAATCCGATCTACTGGAGGAAGCGGATTGGCTGGTGTACCTCACATTGGCGTCAGCAAGTTTTGTAGGTCTAATCATGAAGTATGTGTTATATCTAAACCATCCATCCGCTTGGCAAGCTAGTCTTAAAGCTTGAAACAAAAAATAAGACAAATTTAACTATCAAGTGAACCACACTTCAAAAAGCAGTGGGGGATTGAACGTCTACCATTGAAACCCTTTTTGAGGTCACGGAAGTTTCGGATCAATATGAAATTTGTTCTGCCATTTAATTAAGGTCTTTGTGACCTTATGAACAGCTTGGATGGAAAATAAACATTATGTTTTTTAGATAATCTTCTAAAATGATCTCTAAAAATAGGTGGATAGTGTTGATATAATAAATACATCAGTGTGGGCCACGTAACTTTGATCTCATTTATCCGTTCGTGTAACTCGGAGCTCGAGGATAGTCAGTGGTCCTCTTCGCACGACACGTACTTACGGCAACTATATAGCTTGTTTGTGGTAGACCAGCTAATCCGCTTCCCTACGGGACGGTGCTGTGTGGGCCTCACTGTGATATATGTGTTTTATCTACGTACAACATTTATTTTTCTATATCATTTTAAGATATGAGAAAAAAAAAAAAAAAAAAAAATGAGGTAGGTCAAAATATCAGGTGACGCTATAAGAAACAGCGGTGATTGAATGACCATCGTTATAAACTTTTCTGGGACACAAAAGTTTTGGAAGAGGCTGATATTTGCTTTTTTCTTTCATCCAATTCTTTTTCACCTCGTCAACAGATTGGATGGCAAATAAATATTACAGTTATCACTACTATTTTCCTATGGGGTGGTCCACCTTAGATATGCATATACCTCTATTTTGGACACATGACCTAAAATAATGAGCCGAAATGGATGAACGGCGTGATAGAACATATACGTCATTGTGGCGCCCACATAGAACCGTCCAATAGCCACTTGTTAGCAACTGACAGTGTTAATACGCAATCCGCGTCCATCGCTTGCCGTGGTGGTGTGGTGATGTGTTTGGTACTGTGGGACTCACCATGATGTATTCCCGTTATATCCACACCATCCATTCGTTTTTTCAGTTCATTTAACGGCTTTATTAAACAACGAAGCAGATCTGAAGGTCAAGTGGGTCACACCACAGTTAACAACAGGAATAATGACACCAACCGTTGAAACCTTCCTAAGGCCTACAGTAATGTTTATTTTCCATCCAACCCGTTGATAAGGTTACACGGACTCGGATGAAGGGAAACACAAATATCAGCTTGATCAAAACACTTTTGAGGTCTCCAAGAAGTTTTTAATGGTGGCGTTCAATCACTGTTTCCTGTCGTGTGGTACAGTTGAGCCTCTGATCTCCGGGTCCGTGTCCTAAAATCAGCTGGAAAAACGGATAAACGGTGCCGATATGGACAAATACATCAAGGTGTCCCCACATTGTCCAACTCATCGAAACACCACACCGCTGGGGTGGCGTGGGCAGCACCACCTGAGGGGTCGCTTGGATGCCTCTAAATTTTAGTTCTAAACATATTAGACATTAAAAGAGTTTAAAGTATAATCCGTTTACATGCTGTTTCATTTGGCTTTTAAATGGTAATCTATTTAGAGGTAAACAAAATGTGTTTGGCCGTGAAGTATTTACAATGGAAAAGTAAGTATTTATACAATACGGGCAGTGAACTTTCCAAAATCTGTAAATAACGCAAGGACTTGATTTCTTTATAGGGCTTAAGAGAGCATTAAAGCATAACCACAGTTAATGAATTGGATGTTTTTCACCTATCATCACATTGACCAGAATCCAATCTAGAAGTTTTTAATGGTGGACATCCCATCCTTCCAACCACAGTTAATGAATTGGATGTTTTTCACCTATCATCACATTGACCAGAATCCAATCTAGAAGTTTTTAATGGTGGACATCCCATCCTTCCCCTACGTGGTCCATTCAATAATGGATGAGCTGGTGTTTTAGGGCAACAAGAGAACATCAAGGGAAGTACATGATAGATATATTGGATATACCATACACATTTTGGTGGGCCCCATATATCATAAGTGTATATTTAACCATTGTTTTCTAACATGTATAATGCTTCTTTTTTTTTTCTCTAAAAACTTTACCAGTAATATGAAACATAATTTTTTACGGGTTTCAAATTACAGCTAAAGATGTTATCTGTTTACCACTTTTAAAACCTTTACATGTAGATACATGCATCGAAATAGCCCTTGTAATCAGATTACCTGTAATCCATTTACAACCGAAGGATCTTACAGGCATCTAAACTATTGCTTGGTTGTTTTTCAAATTTGGTCATGTAGTAAGTGCGGGCGTGCCAGAATTGAATTTGTGGCTCAATCCAAACTGAACAACTGTAACCATAAGCACCGAGATAAGCAAATACACAGTATATGACCGAGATTAGATGAGATCGGCCGCCTATTCAACTACTTGCTTATGATGGGTTCAAAGGGTAGTGTTCGTCCTCTGATGATGGGAGTCACTTTTGCCTTCCATACATAAAGGACTTTTCAATAAAGATAAAAAGATTGAGAAATGGATTCTTATAGTCAGTTGCGTTGAACATATGCGGAACGCCTTCTTAAATGGAGAACTGAATCCAGCATATGAGCATAGACCCAAATTACAGCTAATTAGATTACCAGCCACTTGATTAACACTATGGATTACACTATAGAATGTAAACAACAAGTGAAAAATTAAAAGATTATACTAAGAAATGTAATTAACTTGCAGAAAAAGATAAAGTGATTATACTAATGAATGTAAATGACGGGTAATTGAAAAGATAATTGAAAGATATGTTTGGGTGCGATTGGGTTGGCATGAGACAAATCTTCCTACTGAATTCCTTTATTATTTATAGCATTGATCCAACCATCTCGATACTTCCCACGTTCTGACGGCTGCTACAACTTTTCAACACTACTTGGCCTTGTGGATGCTTCCTACATTCTGACAGTTGGTGTAACTGTTTTAGCACTACATGGCCTTCTAGAGACTTCTTTTTAAACTTAAAACATATTTTAGTAACCGCTTCAAATCTCCTTGCTGACTTGACTGCATTTCACTCGACCACTCGGTCAACCTCCTGGATGAGTTTCAACCGCTTGATCGACCTCCTAAATGACACTTAGTCACTTGATCGACCTCTTGTATGACACTCAGTTGCTTGATCGACCTCCTAGATAACTATCGGCTGCTTGATCGATGTCTTGGATGACTTTCGGCAGCTTGGTTTGTCTCCTAGATGATTATCAGTTGTTTAGTCTGCTTTTGAGTTCCTCTTAACTGTTCTCTATCTTGTCATTCTGTCAAATATGATTTCGTAAAAATTACTATAAACATCCTTAAAGATCTTTGGCCTGAAATATATTCCCCTTACTATAATACGTATCATTTCTAATTAGGTTTTCCAAGAACGGTCAAGAATAATGTACAACATTGCCCCCCACATCACTTCACCTTTAGTAAAGGTATATACGATGTTAATTCAATATTTGTCGCAATAAATGTGATTGCTTGGTCATGTAAAAACATCAATTTTAGCCATGTTGGTCGATCTCAATGATCTTGATCGAAAAACATCAATTTCGGCCAACTTGACCGAACTCGACCATCTTGATCGGAAAATGGGTAAGTTCAGCCTTCTTAGTCGAACTTGACCATCTTTATTGAAAAATGGTAAATTTGACCGTCGTGGTCGAACTCGGCCATCATAATTGACAAACGGTAAATTCAACCATGTTGTTCAAACTCGGCCATCTTGATCGAAAAACAGTAAATTCGACCGTCCTAATTGAAAAATGACAAATCAGTTACGACAATGGACACTGTCGGTCAATCCATTCTAAATAAGTCTTATGGTTGACTAATATAGTAGCGAACATGGCGTATTACTTCCTGAACCATTTGAATGATTTAGTCACAAATCAAATAGTGTGATTCGGCCATTAGAGGTGGTTCAGGGCCTACCTGGTTTTGTCTTCTATGATACGGTGGATTCCTAAGGAAAGGTTGCCCCACACGTATATCATGGTTTCTTTATTCAGGGATAAATTTCTTGACCTCTCACTCTGGTTGTTTGAACTTAGTAGGCGGTGAAGCATTCCCACAATCCTAAATTGTAAAAGGAAGGGTGTTTCGATCCAAAGGGTGTTCTTGGTCAATCCGTTCGAGATATGGCTTATGGTAGACCGGGATGGTATTGCAGACGAGTACTTGGCTTGCTTCCTCTTGAACCAACTACATGATTTGGTCACAATCCACCCGCTGAGGTTCCACCATCAGCGGCGGATCAAGACCTAATCGGTTTAGTCTCTCTTGAAACAACGGGTTCCTAAAGAATTGTTGGAGGTTATGCCCTCCCAATAAGCCCTGCTTCTGAACTTCAGGAATGAGATTCCTAACCTCTCGCTCGGGACGCCTAAGTTTAACGGGTAGTGGAGCATTCCATGCCTCCTGAACTAGAATTGATGGTGGGTTCCATTGTGGGGGAGGCATTAATGGTGGTTGTACAATGTTACTAATAGAGCTTCCTTCCGCATTATACTGCATTGCCGCAGGTATTCTTTCAATCATCATAGCCATCAATCGATACATGGCCTCAATCTGGTTGGTCACATATATGTTAGTATTCTTAGTTTGAATACGGAATTGGTCGACCTAGGCTCTTTCGTATTTCTGAACATATTGGATACTCATTTATACATCTCAAAGTACAACCGTTAACTCTTCAAGAGAAATGGTTCGAAAGATCGACGCCCCTTCTTGATTTTCGGTAATGAGTGTATGGCTACTATTCAAATTTAACGCTTCGGGGGCCGCTTGAACTGGCACGTCCTCGATCAGAGGTGGTGCAGTTAGTGCGGAAGGTTTGATATCAACAATTTGATTACTCCTATTCATAATTCTGATTGGTAATGTTACACCAGTAAGTTACAGACATGGTTTCACCGAGCATGCCAAACAGTTGCTTAGTTGTTTTTCCAATTTGTTCACGTGATAAGTGCGGGCGTGCCAAAATTGAATTTGAGGCTCAATCCAAACCGAACAACTATGACCCTAAACGCCGAGATAGGCAGATACGTAGTATAAGACCGAGATCGGATGAGATCAACTACCTATTCAGTCACTCGCTCAATATGTAAATAGGATTCGACGATATTTAGAGGATAGGGTTCGTCCTCCGATGATGGGTTACACCTTTGCCTTCTGTATGAAAGGACTTTTCAATACAGATAAATATCGAGAAAGGGATTCTTACAATTGGTCACAGAGAACAACTATGGAACACCTTCTTGGATCACGAACTTTAACACCCCGTACTTTTCAGTACTCGGATGTTACCATGAGGACCTAATTTAGAATCGCAAACCCGATTTAACTAAACACTTACCTTCACCCATTAAGGGTAAACCTCGCCCGTAGATCAAACCATCCTTTATCAATGTTAGACTTTGGATCATAAGATCCACTGTTTATTGCGTTCTTAACACCTTGGTTATCAAAGCATACAAATTAACCAATCAACACCTAACCAACCATTAAATTCTCTCTAGAGTTTATTAGGAATCCATAAGAAACCTTAATTTCAGATATAGAGATGATCTGACCATCCAATCGACATAAATCCGTAATAAAAACCAAAAAGGGCATATGTTGTGTGGCCCATACATGTAAGATGACATCAATATCAAATAGGTAGTGGCCCCGATTGACTCACCAGTTGGATGAACGGCTCTGATAATGGGATCAGACCACAAATCATCATTGGATTGATAATAATTGGCATTCAAAGGCCATTTGTCAGTTGATATGGCCCACCTAAGACTTGGATCAGCCCCATTCTTTGGTTGAGCCCTAATTTGACATGACAAGACGAATGAACAGAGTGGATTTTTGTCAAGATCACTCTGGTGGACCCCACCCTGTAAGTGCATGTGCACGGGAGGTGCACAACTACTGTGCACTGGACCAGTAGACCCAATCAACAAGGTCTGACCCGACCTTCTTTGGGGAAATTTGAAATTGCGGTAAAGAACGATATGGTGGAAGTAGAAATAGGTCAAAGTGTCCTAGAGGGGGGTGAATAGGATTTTATAAACTTTTATGACAATTTAAATTCCTATTAACCTAATCTTGATCTAATGTGCAATTATCCAGATACTCATTTCCTAAGTATACCGGCTTCCAAGCCAAGTAGAGGATCCAATCACAAGACTACTCAATATTTAAACAAGATATGGCACTTAGTTTATGATGGATGAACTATGTGAAAGTGTGTGGGATGTGAGTCTTATCAGTTCCAGATATTCATATTGTCATGTGATCATTCCAAGTAAACACAATAAGAGAATATGCGAATATCCACCCCAAACACAGTCTTTAAAGTGGTTCAGCTATGTACCTACTCCACTCCCGACGGACGCACTCAACCCTTTAGTGTACCGAATTTCACTAACGGAGGTTTCAAATCAGGTTCACCTCAAACCTTTACAACCTACACAAGGTTGACTCTAGGACCTACATAAGGTACCTAAACATGCCTACACAAAGGCAAACGTTTATGCCCTACACAAGAGCAAAGGTCTTACACAAAACACTTAGGTTTCATGCTCTACACGAGAGCAAATGATTCACACAAGGAACCTAGTTTAGACCACATAGGTCAAGGATCCACACAAGAATCCTAGTTTAGGCCACACAGACCAAGGACCTGCACAAAGGACCTGAGTTTATGCCTTACACAAGAGCAAAGGTCCTACACTAAAAACCTAAACATACTCTCCCGTCGGAAGCCTCCTATAAGGACTTAAAAGGGTTGAGATGCATCTGTGACCCAATCCTACAAAGGAATGATCAACAGGGTCTCTGGACTCTAATGACTTACAGATAAGTAGATGAGCCCTGTTCTGTACGTTGATGAAGACAATCTCCCTCAACGACGGAGATTCTTCAGCTCCCTTAATCCACAACACTTATGATGCTGCAATGTAAGGCGACGGGTTAGGTCAAGGTTATGTTGGAATCTACTCTAATGAATATTACTCATTTGAGAGACGGAGTAATTCCAAGCTCTTAAGCATTCAAGGGATCCCAGCTCAATGATTTGTCATTAAGATGGTAGCTAGATGATCCTTAAATGAGGAAGTTCATTCACCAATCAACTCTATTAAATATCAATGATGAGGGTGGATTGAAGGATGAACTCCCATGAGAAAAAGGCTTAGGATGATGATATGCAATTACTCTCTCAAAGTGCTCTCTCTTTTTCTCAATCCAGCAACTAAGAACAAGCTCTCCTTATAAAGGCAAGAAGCTCCAACAGAAATAAAATTGTCAATTTTTTACTGAGTTCGATGTCATCGAATGTATACTTTTGATGTCATTGAATATCAATTCGATGATACCAACTCAACTGAAAAACATTCCGGGAACCTTTTTGAAAGAAGATTGATGTCATCAAGATTTGAACTCCGATGTCATCAAAATATAGTTCGATTCCTCGACATTATATGTGATATTACACAAGAGCTTGCTGGACACTTTTAAGCCTGTCTTCGACGTCATCGAGAATGATTTGATGTCATCAAAGTTTGAATTTCGTTGTCATTGAATCCCAGTTCAATTCATCGATCATTTCAGAAAATATTCCTTGAAGGTTCGCTGGACAATTCTTTGTCCAATTTCGATGTCATCGAGGTTTCTTCAATGTCATCGAAGTTTGAATTTCGATGTCATTAAGGCTAGCTCGATTGCTCGAACATTTCAGTTGATTTTCCTTTAAAGCTTGCTGGACATAGACTTGTCCAGATTCAATGTCATCGAACATTGCTCGATGCCATCGAATTTTGAATTTCGATGACATCGAAGTTCGTTCGATTCCTCGAGCAAAGTCAGAATATTTTTCAAGAATTTTTGCTAGATAATGCTCTAAGTTTTTCGATGTCATTAACTTGCATTCGATGTCATCTATTACTAATGTTCGATGTCATTGAAGGTATGTTCGATTCATCGAATATTTTATCCTAATATTATGTGGTTGTTGCACATAAAAGGTCTCATTTCGATGTCATCGAATCTTGTTTGATTTCACCGAACATGAATGTTTGATGTCATCGACGTAAGCTCGATGTCATTGAACTAAGCAAAAAAATTAGAAAATTTTCCTGTTAAAAATAAATTTTCAGACTTTTAACTCCTATGTTGTTCTAAGGCTTTTAAGGATTTATTTACCTAGGTGTTTTGGGACATGGGATGTGAGGCTTAATTTACCTGTGACGAGCTCAGAACACACATTCGGTTGAGGCAATAACTTGTACGATCTTCATATGGAGCTCACTTGACTTATCGACTCAACCCTCACGCGAATTGACAAACCAGGGCACTTTCAAAATTCTCCCACCCGCGACAGACAAATGGACAACGTCTGTTTGGGACACGTTATGGCCCACCATGATCGTCCATCATGTGCGCGATGTGGGGACGACCAAAACCATGTCACTCATGCGAGTTTATGCACACGTGCATGCACACGATCGCTGACACAAGAAGGGTCGTGCGTGCAAAAAATTCTGAAAACGAAAACCTATTGCTTGTTGTGTTGGCAATCCAAGTCAGGATTCCTGCCATCATCTCAACCATTGGAATGGGTCCATCCCAGCCATCCATTCTCTTCGTGCGGTTTAGGGTTTTTGGGCAAAACCATGGTCGGTTTTGTTGTGTCAGCTGTTTTCATCCGCCTCCCTGCCATAGAATAAATTTGGGCCATCCATCTTTCATCCAATGGCTCCGAAGAGCTAGGAATAGCCTTAACAGAGGGAGGATCGAGCATCACTCCATTGCCTCATCCATTCCTTTCGAAAACCCTAAAAACATGACCATTTCCCTCCTTCGTTCGAACCCATCGAGCAAACCTCAATGGAGCTGTGATTGCTCACTTCCTCAATCTTCATCACATTAATCTGAGTTGTCCAATGCTCTCGTTTCAAAGAAACAGACACAGATCATATATCTGCCATTATCATCCTCGTTGAAGAGAAGCTACACCACGTCGAGATGGGGCGAGTTCGAGCGTGTCCGGACAAATCCATCTAAGTCCAGAAGTCGCTGGACTTCTAACAAAAGGAAGAAAGAAAAGGGAGAGACAGAGGTGTTGCTACTGTTGCCGCACCAAGTCGGGCTGGGGGGAGTTGCTTCCTAGTTCGAGTCGAGCTCAATCTCTACTAGAAACGACAGAGGAAGAGGAAGGAAGAGAAAGGAGAAGGAAGAAGGGAAAGAGAGGAAAAGAAAATGAGAGGGAGAGAGGGACAGTGAGAGGTTGTTGCTGCTGCTACTGTTACTGACTCAGTGTCTGAGTTCCGGCCTAGACTGAGTCTAGACTGAGTTAGGTGCGGTCTGGTCGAGCCCAGACATTGTCTGGTCTAGCAGGAAAAGAAAATGAGAAAGAAAGGGAAAGAGAGGATGTTGTCCTCTTTTTTTTCTTGCTACCGTTGCTGCTGGTGTACCGGGTTGGGCCGACTCAGCAACTGAGTTCTAGGTTGTATGTGCCTTAGTTTAGCCCATCTGAGATTGTTGCCCAATCTTGGAATTCTACTACTTAGAGAATGATAGCTGATCTCAGTGGTTAAATTCATTCTAACTTGGATACAAGGTTTGGACCGAGTTGTGTACAAGTTGACGCCGAATCGGGACTGAGTTGAGTCAAGTGAGTCACATCACAAAATCTAGAATTCGAAGCCTCTAAGTTAGATCTTCCTTGTTCAAATTGATTTAAAATCAAGATGAGTTCAAGTTGGAGTCAAAGTGAGTCAAATTGATCATATAAGGCGAGTTGATCTCTTAATTATTTTGCTGGAATGTTATTTAGAGCTTGATCTAGGTTAATTAACATTATTTTATGATTTTAATGTAGAGAATTGGAGCTCCCCAATTTCCACCATTGAGTCGCATTTGAGTGAGTTGTATTGATTTGAATTGAGTTTGAGCAAATTCTAGTTAACAGGACTTAATCTTAAGATTTGTTTTGGCGTTGCTAGCAACTCGTGTAGTGAACCCACACTCTAAGGTGAGGACTCACCCTTTGAGCTTCTCACTTAAATTCATCAATCTGGACATAGATGATGCCTTGATTTCTCTCATTGAGTTACTTACCTCACTATTGAATATGCTAATTTGTAACTTTCCAAATTTTTACTATTTTGGATTTCCAAAAAACCCTTGAAAACCTTCGATGTGACTAGCTTACGTTGTCGGTTATTGACCCTTGACGCTCAAAGTGAGCCTATATATAGGTGATACCAGTAAACAACTGCACAAATTTGATTAATCCACCGTAAAAAGCCAACAATTCACATAGGGCCCAAATCTAGCCGACCTATCACTGACTAATAAAAATGACCACAACTAAATTAAAGATCTACCCAAAGTAGAGACAACTTAGGGTTGGATCGTAATTAACAAATCAAAGTGACCTAATTATCCATATAGCCTACGAACCAATAGTTCAGAGTGATTATGACTAAATCACCATTTTCACTAATTACGAATAGGCCACACTATGAACATAGTTATTCCAAACCTTAATCATTGCGCACAGGAAATCTTGCTACCTAATTCATTCCAGAAATGCCTTAATTTTCCAAATGAGCTCTGGACCGCTCGTTAGTGGGCCACTAGTTCCGAGATTATAGAATAATGTCCATCTTACTAGACTTGACGTCCATCGCGAGACATCCAGTCGAGATCGTGACTTGAATCGCTCAACTTGGACTTATAAGGTCGGTGCATGAGTTATGCGAATATTCTTGGAATTAACCAAGAACTTAAGTCACTTATCTGCGTTTGGTCTTTTCCCAAGTTGTGGCTTTCGGACCATTAGATCACGACCAAATTTGAGACAACAACCTAGAGTAATGTCCTACTTAAATCCGTATAGTCGCGGGCCTGATTGATAATCGGTGACCGTTGAATTGAATTCTGATCCAACCCGTCGATCAATGCATCCAAATGTCAAGCCGATTGTGTCTATGCATAGATCATCACTAGGGCCAACTATCCTATGGTGGGTGTCGACCCCTACACCCCGTAATGGCCCCCAAAGGGTAAAAACACACTCCCCTAGGGCTAGTATAGTGAAAACTCAACCCTTAAGGCCATTTGCACCAAATCTGGTGCTACAAATAGGTCATTTGGGGGCGTCATTTGCTCCCATACGAATTTACAAGCCTTAAGAGAGAAAGAGAATAAGAGAAAAAGAAGAAGAGAGTGAGAATGAGAGGGAGGAAAGGATCTTGGTACTCGGGGATTTGTATCTCATCAATCAAACCCCAGAACTTTCCGAATCTTTCACCAAATCCACCGTCACTTGCAACCGGAGGTAAAACTTGCATTCAACCCTTCGATTTCATAACTTATACCTATTTTATGTGCAATTAACGATACTCCCTTCCTTTACATTAGGAATTAGTGATTTTCCACAAAATCCCAACCCTAGGAGCTAAATATTAGAAATCCCCTCTTAAGGTGCTGATCATAAATGTTTAGGTTGCCGTTTATTAATTTTACTGTTCAGTGAATGATTTATGATTGCCAACTTGGAATTTTCATGATAACCTATGTGTATTTCTATTTCAGTCCATGATTTACAAATCTTAAGATAGTAACACCTACGTGTTCGATGAAATGCCTGAATGAGTAGATTATTTATTTTGATAATTGAATGTGAATCCAATCATCTTTAATGTTCGTTGACTTGATTAGATTAAGAAGTAGGACTACAAGAGTAGTCTAGTTAGTTGGCAAATTCCCGAATATGAGTTGACCAAATTAGTTTGGCCACCTTGGGCATGTTCGATCGATTCGGGTCAAACACGGACGACCGACAATGGCTGGGCCACACAGAGTGCTTACACACTCCATGTCGGTTACACCGATGTTCGCCCTTATCAACTGAAATTGTCCAAAAAACCAGATAACCCTATATATGTTCACCATGTATGATCACAACTGTTTGAATCTGAGACACCCCCCTTACCAATTTAAAGGTCTACTATTAACCATTACCATCGAGATCCTCAAGACTCGTGAGCAGGGCATGGTGGTATGGGACACCGTATTCGTGCTGTCGACCTACGCTGGAGTGATGAGCTTCCCTGTAGTGACCGCAAGCATTACTTTTACAACATGTCTTTCGTATGTATTCAGCTGGGAGTGATAAACCCAAACGGATCAAGGATTACAAGCGTAGGACCATTGTGGTCATCCCACGTCTAGTAATTCAGTTGAGACCAATGACTAAAAGGGAGGTATCCTGCCTTCCCCAAATTGCTAAATGAATAGGTATAATTAATCACTCGACTAATATAATCATTCACCGCATTGCATTAGCTTAGAATGTGGCAAAATAGGCGTGGTTGTCGCGTGATGAGGAAGTATTATCATATGCGAAACAGATAGTCAGAACAGCGTGTTGAGGGAGTGTTGTATAGTGAGGGCATGCATCATTTCATAAACTCCATTATTTGCATTAAGAAGAGTAATTAGGAAATGCTTATTTTACGTTGTTTTATCATTCCTATACTGATAGACTTGATAACATGTGTAACCCATGCTTTATGGAACCACTAAGTTGATCACTCACTCCCACTCTGGGACGGTGTTTCAAAACACCAACCAGACGCTGATATAGATTCAGGGACCACCGAGGCTAATACATTGGACCAGATGGGCATGGATGAGGAGGAGTTCTCTTACTTTCAGCTTTCTGATGGGCCGATGTAGGCTGTGCACTTCTCAACAGGGAGAGTCGAGCGATCGGGCTTAGTTAGACACCACATTTCCACATTTTTTTAATTTTAGAACTGTATATTGGACCCAACTGGACCCATACTCTGGATAATCATACTACATGAGTTTCAATTTAATATTCTGCTTTAATCGTGTTTATTCTAAAGTATGATACATTATTTAGTATAATCTTATACATGCTTAATTGCCTAATGTAGAAGTAACCGAGAAACAAGCTTCCACAAAGCATAAGTGATGTCCGGAATCTCGGGAGTCGAGCTTTGCTCGACCCTCAAAATTTGGGGCGTTACATAATTTGTTGTGCAATTATTTCCTATATTAAATGATAGACATCTCTATTTAATTAGAGCAAGCATAAATGATTTGATAATAACATGCTATCTTTAGTTGTACATTTGTTAATTAACTGTATGTTTGCCACTGTGCTTAAGTGATGAAATGAATGGAACCTATCTTGGACTTACCATCTTGTAGAGTTCATACGATTTTCGAATGACGTTAGAGTTCCTATGTTGATTCTCCCTTCATCTTGCGGTGTTCAGTCGTATGGTGATTTTCGGGTGGAGCTGAAGTTTGCTTGTCAATTTTCTAGCCATTTTGTGGTGTTCACATACGATATGATTTCCAGGTGAAGTAGAGTTTTGTATGTTAGTTTTCTAGTCATCTTGCGGTGTTCAGTCATACTGTGATTTTCAGGTGAAGCAGGAGTTCGCTTATCGATTTTCTAGCCATCTTCCAGTGTTCACATACGATATGATTTTCGGGTGGTTTAGAGTTTGTATGTTGATTCTCTCTTCATCTTACGATGTTCAGTCGTACTGTGATTTCTGGATGGAGCGGGAGTTCGCTTATCAATTTTCTAGTCATCTTGTAGTGTTCACGTACGATATGATTTCCGAGTAAAGTAAATGTTTGTATGTTAATTCTCTTTTCATTTTGTAGTGTTCAGTCGTATTGTGATTTCCGGGTGGAGCTGAAGTTCGCTTATCGATTTTCTAGTCATCTTGCGATGTTTGCATATGATATGATTTTCGGGTGAAGTAGAGGTTTAAAGCTTGATTTTCTATTCATTTTACGGAGTTCGTGTACAATGTGATTTTCGAGTGAAATAGAAAGTTGTTTGATCGATTATTTGATTATCTAGACACGTTCACTTGCATTACGATTGTTATTACATTTTCTTAATGTTGAAATTTTGTTGACTGGCTTATTTTTGAATACATGATCTTGATTTTAAATTGTGTTGTTTAATGTCTCTTCTCATATCTTGTGATTTATGCTGGATTATGAATGATGAGTGTGTAGTCATAGATGGTACTCCTCACTGCGATAGCCATTGACGTTATCAAACCATATCAGTTGATGTAGGTGTAGAGCGAGCCGATGTTGTTCACTGGATTGCTAGAGTAGATCGGTTAGCTGAGGAGCTAGACGGGGTCCCTGCGGCCCATATTGAGCTCCACCATTAGATGATAGATTTTGGTTTTTATTTAATGAACTTTACTATTTGGGGATTGTATAAGTCCTGTATGGGCGCTACATCTAGAATTTTGTAATGATCAGTGTTATGGCATAATTTAAGCCGACCCTAAGTGGAGTAACCACAACTCGGCCAGTTGACCAACCGCGTTAGGGAAAAGGGATGGCCAAGCAAGACAAACAAACCCGTAACCTGGAACGAGCCATATTACTTTATCCGAGCTCTTTTGTAAAGCTTTCACGTCAGCATGGAACTCATAAGAAGTCATTACACACCTCATCCGCCGACCCCAAATAGGTGCTCATCAACAGCGCGGTTAAACTATCACAAGAAGGACTTGGATAATAAGGTCAGCTCGGACGGAATATGCCCTACAATCATGCTTGAGGCTTAACTGCAGTAACGCACGTATGAAGCAATACCCGACCCACGATCTTAGGGTAATTGCCAACTTCAGCGCATGCGTCGTTCCCGCTAAATAGCATAAGTTGTGCCAAGAATGACAGGCATGGTCACTCGATCCAAAAGGTAAAAATAGGGAACTCATTTGCATAGATAGGTACACAAAATCTCTCACCCAAAACCCCCGTCTACACTACTTAGACCTAGATTCCTGGCCTGACTTTAGCATCGGAGGGTCCCCTGCTCTAGCTAGGGTCTCCTTTGTCTTCCTCCTGTGCAAGCATACAACGCTCGGCGTGAGTGGTCGGAGTTCGGAGGGAGTGAGCCAGATTTCTGCATCAACAATTTAACACCGTCTGAGGGAAATTGAACAAAAAACTGCTTTTACTACACTGAGAAATAATGGCAAGAGGAAAGAAGAAAATGCATACGCCAATTGTCCCTATTGATCCTGAGCCATCCAGGGTGTGGAACTCAACTTCTGGACTACAGGTAGAATCTGAACCAACGGATCCTACTCAGTGATCCGAGAACTGAGGAGGAAGATACCAAGCATTAGAGAACCAGATGAAGATGTTGGTCAATGAGGTCAGCCAAATGAGGCAGCAAATAAACAGGCAGCATCCACCTCTAGACCAGGAGATAAATGCTCCAACAATTCCAGAGCGTCAGGCCCCTGTAGTGTCTCGAGATGCCTCGCGAGGGATGTTGCTCGGGTCCCGATGCGGCTGCGAGAGCCATTGAATCGATCCCCGACACATGTCTCGAAGATATCAGCACTGGCTCCGACCAACCTTCGCCATAAATTAGAAAGGAAAATACAAGAAAGGACTCCCGAGCCTGACCAAGTTCAGGAAGCAATGGCTAAGAACAAAGATACTTGGGAGACTCAGCTCGAAGAACTACAAGGCTAGATCGGCACGATGCATCGGACATATCAAACTCAAGTTCTGACCGTCGTAGACGCAACGATGGAGGAAATTGAACCCCCGTTCACTAGCGAGATAATGAACGCAGTGATGCCTCCAAGGTTACGAATGCCTCTATCATGCCCTACTTGGACTCCAAGGATCCTACTGAGCACATAGAATCCTACCGTTCGTGGATGGAGCTCCAGTCAGCCTCCGAACCAATTATGTGCTGAGCATTCTCAATAACGCTTACTGGAGCCACGCAAGGCTGGTATCGACAACTAAAGTCGAGGTCTATTGGCTCGTTCGCCAAGCTAAGTAAAGCGTTCCTCACTCAGTTCATCATACGCAAACAGCGTAGGAAACCCTCCACACACCTGCTCACCATCAAGCAGAAAGATGGGGAGGATCTGAAGGACTACATTCTCCAATTCAATGGAGAAGCGATGCAAGTTAACGATTACTCGGACAAGATGGCTCTGGCTACGATAATCTCTGGACTCAAAGAAGGAAAGTTCATATTCTCGATACGGAAAAACCCTTTGACTACAATGGGAGAGTTTATAAATCGAGCAGAAAAATATTCAAATGCCGAGTACTTCTTCAGCCCCCGAAAAGGAACCCATCATGTAGGAACCTCCTCCAGAGACAAAAAGTGCAAGGATGCTCCTTTCCAACCGAGTGCGAGCAAAAAGAGGTCAGATGAGGATGGATCCCATAGCCAAAGACCGAGTAGGAAACCCGAGAGTCGATTCAACTCGTACAGTCCTCTCAACACATCTCCAGAGTAGATCCTCTTGAATATCCGAGACAAGATGCTATCGTATTGACCGACTTGTATAAAGACAGAAGCGGACCAACGAGACAAGCGGAGATATTGTCGCTTTCATCATGATCATGGGCATAATACCAGTGATTGCGTCGACTGGAAGGAGGAGATCGAGACCCTTATTTGCAAGGGCAACTTGCGTCAGTACATAAAAGAAGAGAAACAGGTTCGGAAGGACGAGCAACCGAGTAGAGCAACAGACGATGGTATCGAGAACCGAACGATATACGGAGGTCCGTCCGGAGGAGGAGACTCAAACCAAGCCCGAAAAGCTCATGCTCGGAGCACTGACACCAAACACTACATCCGCTTGGCGAATAGGCCAAGAAAGGAACTCCGAGTGAGCCCGTGCAGTCTTACATTTACGGAAGATGATGCACGTGGAATTCAACATCCTCATGATGATGCCCTGGTAGTCGCGATGACGATAGCCAATCGAAAGGTGTACCGCATCCTGGTCGATACTGGAAGCTCGGCCGACATCTTGTACTCCGAGGCGTTCGACAAGATGGGCATTGACAGGTCATGCCTCCGACCTATTCGGACGCCGTTGCACGGCTTCGCAGACGATAAGGTTATCTCGGAAGGGGCAATCTCTCTCCAGATCATGGCAGGAGAAGGACAGAATCAAGTCACCCTGTTGGTGGACTTTTTGGTAGTGAACACACCGTCGACGTACAATGTCATCCTCAGACGACCATCTCTTAACGTCATGAGGGCGGTGGTATCCACATACCATTTGATGATGAAGTTTTCTACAAGTGGAGGGATCGGCTACCTCCGAGGAGATCAGAGGGAGGCTCGACACTGTTACGTCATAGCAGTTAGAAAGGGCTCGGCAAAACAAGCCCTCACAGTCAACATGCTCGACCCCAGAGAAGATTCTTCGGAGGTGAGTTCCCCTATGGAGGATCTCTTAACTGTCCCGCTCGACGATATCGACCCTACCTAAACAGTCCAGCTCGGATCATCATTAACCGCTGATCAACAAAAACAGATGCTGGAGTTTCTACGGCAGCATGAGGACATTTTTTCCTAGTCTCATCATGACATGTCGGGAATCGCCCCTGATGTAACGGTCCACAGGCTGAACGTGGACCCAAGGCACAAGCCAGTCAAACAGAAGAGAAGAGCCTTCGAGCCCGAGAGGTATTCCGTAATCGCCAATGAAGTTACTAAACTCCTCGACGCAGGGTTCATCGAAGAAGTTCATTACCTACACTAGATTGCGAATGTTGTGCTCATAAAGAAGACCAACGGAAAATGGAGAGTCTGCGTAGACTACTCGGATCTGAACAAAGCTTGTCCTAAGGATAGCTTTCCCCTTCCCAGGATCACCAACTGGTCGACAGCACTGCCGGGCACGAGCTCCTCACTTTCATGGATGCGTACTCTAGTTATAATCAAATCGTGATGCATCCTCCGGACAAGCAAAAGACGACATTCGTCATAGACAAGGGACTTCACAGTTATCGAGTAATGCCCTTCGGTCTAAAGAATGCAGGTGCTACATATCAGAGGCTAGTAAACAAGATGTTTGCCCAACAGATTGGCCGAACCATGGAGGTCTACGTCGACAATATGCTTGTAAAGAATATCAGGGCAACCGACCATATATCAGACCTCGGGGAAACCTTCTCTATCCTACGAAAGTACCGGATGAGATTAAACCAGACCAAGTGTGCATTTCGCATGGGCTCTGGTAAATTCATTGGTTTTCAAGTTAGCAAGAGAGACATCGAAGCAAATCCAGACAAGATCAGAGCCCTCCTTAACATGAGCTCGCCTCAGACAACAAAGGAAATCCAGTGCCTCACCGGAAGAGTCGCTGCGCTCAGCCGATTCATCTCCAGGGCCACAGATAAATGCTTCCCCTTCTTTCAGCAGCCGAATGGTCATAAGAAGGCGGAATGGACTTTGGACTGTGAGCAGGCTTTCCAGCAATTGAAACAATATTTAGGGTCACCAACATTGTTATCTAAGCCAGAAAAGGGGAAGCCTCTATTTCTCTACTTGGCAATTTCAACATCAGCCGTCAGCTCGGCTCTCATCAGAGAATTTGAAGGGAAGTAGTACCCGGTGTATTACATCGGAAAGGCACTAGTCCCGGTAGAGATAAGATATCCGAGCATGGAGAGGTTTGCCCCAGCTCTGGTCGTATCAGCACAACGGATACGCCCGTACTTCCAGGCACATTCGATAATCATCCTCACTGACCAACCTCTTCAGCAAGTGCTTCAAAAGCCTGAAGTATCTAGGCGTCTGACCAAATGGGCCATAGAGCTCGGCGAATTCGACTTCGAATATCGACCGATGACAGTCATCAATGGCCAAGCAATGGCCGACTTCATAGCGGAGTTCACCGCTCAAAATAGTGAAGCGGAGGCATTTGACTCGGATGGACTACCCCATACAGTATAAAACCTCATGACCCTTCAAATACCTCCACCTGCCAAGGATATCAGAATGGAATCAGAAGTTGTGAATAGATGGACCTTGTTTGTGGATGGGTCATCGAATTCGAAGCGAGGCAGAGTAGGAGTTGCCTTAGTCGCGCCCGATTCGACAATGGTTCAATATGCTATAAGGTTCGGCTTCCGAGCCTCAAATAACGAAGTAGAGTACGAGGTGCTGCTAGATGGGCTCAGATTAGTAGTCTTCTTGGGAGTCCAGTTTCTCGATGTTCGATGTGATTCCCAACTCGTCGTAAACTAGGAATTAGAGGAGTATGATGCCAAGGAGACCAAGATGATAGCCTACCTGGGCGAGGTACGAAAGCTCATGGATAAATTCCAGAAATGCATCATCAGTCAAATACCAAGGGCTAAAAATTTCTAGGTCAACGCCCTCAGAAAGTTAGCCTCAGCAACTGAAGGGAGTATCCTGAGAATCGTCCCAGTGGAATTCCTGGATAAGCCGAGCATTGATCGCACTGACCAAGGGTCTGTCCATCCTATACAGCCATCTACCTAATGGACGACAAGATTCCTGAGGATAAACTGAAAGCTCGATGCCAGAGAGTCAAAGCGGCACGATACACGATCATAGGAGATACTTTGTATAAGAAAGGGTACTCTCAGTTGTATCTGAGATGTCTACGGCCGAATGAAGTAGAGTACGTGGTCGTGAAATACATGAAGGAATTTGCGGGAATCACTCCAGCAGCCGAGCACTGGCACAGAAGATTATCCGTCAAGGATACTTTTAGCCGATAATCCAAGAGGACTCCAAAAATTTTGTCCGAAGATGTGATAAATGCCAGGGGTTTGCCATTGTCCCTAGACAGCCAGCACAAGAGCTGACCCCCATGAGTGGACCTTTATCATTTGCTCAGTGGGGAATCGACATCATTCGACCTTTGACGCAAGGCAAGGGATAAACCAAGTATGTTATCGTAGCGGTTGATTATTTCACCAAATGAGCTGAGGCCGAACCTGTTGCGAAAATCACCGAGCAGAAAATAACGTATTTCGTTTGGAAGAACATTATCTATTGGTTCGGAATCCCACACACCATTGTGTCAGATAACGGGAAGCAGTTCAACAACGACAAGTTCAGGACCATGTGTCAAAGGCTCAGCATCATCAACGCTTACTCATCACCTCGGCACTCCCAATCAAACGGTCAGGTGGAGGCTGTGAACAAAATCATTAAGAATCACCTCAAAACTAAGTTAGAGAAGGCCAAGGGTAATTGGGCTGAGGAACTCCCGTTCGTTTTGTGGGCGTATAGAACTACGGCTCGATCAGCTACAGGAGAGACCCCGTTCTCCCTCTCTTACGGCGTAGAGGTCGTCGTCCCCGTTGAGATAAGACTTCCCATAGCTCGGGTGCGGACCTACCAAGACGAGTAGAACACCGAGCAGATTACAATAGGACTCAACCTGCTTGAAGAGTTAAGGGACACCGCAAGACTACGGATCGCAGCTCGGCATCAACAAGTCGCCCGCTTCTACAATTCCAAAGTTAAAACGAGACGTTTTCGACGGGGAGACCTAATCCTTCGCCGTGTGTTCTAGAACACAATGGAACCCAGAGTAGGGTCCTTGGGCCCTAACTAGGAGGGACCTTATCGAGTAGTCGGCTCAGCTAAACCCGGATCCTACTGCCTTGAGGACCTGGACGGACGACCTCTACCACATCCCTGGAATGCCGAGCATCTGAAAATTTACTATTCTTAGGAAAATCAATGTAAGAGCCGAGACTACTTGTTATAATGGCATTTTCAATAAAAGATGCAATCTTCTACATAATGCTGAGTTATTCTACGTGGTCTACATGGGACTTCCCCTGCAAGGGAAAAGATACCGATGATGGGTCGACCACTTACAAAAGTGATCGCCCCATCAACTGAACAAGCTACGAAGGACCATTTCTCATGTGCAGAGATGGAACCCTTCGACGAGCTGACTCTCAAAGAAGAGGTCAGCTCGTCACTAGACAATTCACACAAGCATAATCCATGCAATCAATGACAACCATGTCCACAAAAAAAAATCTATAAGTATAACATCCAAAATAGTGTCGAGGCGCAATAATATTTAGTTACAAAAAGATTTAAAAAAAAAAAAGAAACAGAATTAAAGGCGGCTTAGCCGGCCTGTGGGGGATCGGCACTGGGGGGCTGGTCATCTGGAGGAGGATCTTTGATGCTTACGGCCTCAAGGTTGAGGTCCGAGTAGAATTCCTTAACATCCTCTACCTAGGCATTATAGCCATAGTAGTAGACCTTCTCAGCCTTGGCCTCCCCTTTTCCGAAGTCTTAAAGGCCTCGACAGCAGCAGCGGCCATCGAAGCGGCCAAGGCCTCAAGCTCGGCACGCTGAACAGCAAGAGCCTTCTCAACGACTGCCTCTGCATCAGGGATAACATCCTCCACCGTACCTAGGAAGGCTCACATTCATCAGCTCGGCATCAGTAGAGTCCAGACGAGACTTGAGCTCGTTGACTTCCCTGTGGAACACCAATTCCCTCACCTGGCCCTCGGCAATAAGGCCCCTGAGCTCCTCTCACTCCTCGGCTGCCACCTTTAGGAGAGAATCCACCTCGAACTTCTCTCCTTGGAGGGCCTCTACCTCCCCCCGAAGAGCCTCGATATCCTCGTCTTTCCTGCTTATCTCCTGCAGCCTTTCATGGGTCAACATGAACATGGGCAGCTCCAGCATCACAGAAAAAATGAAAGATATGTCAAAAAATAGGGAAAGACAAATGCAACTAAGGGGGGAAGGTTACCTTATAGTAGACCGAGGCGATGTCGTTGACGAAGGATTCGTGGCGTTGTGTGAGAAGCTCAACTATCTCCACCTCGGGAGCATGCGTCACCGCCCAACTGACTAGCTAAGACATGTGAAAGCCAGGGGAAATGGCCCAGCCTCAGGGAGAGCCGCAGACCCCACGGCCTCACCGATGTCGCTAGTAGCCGAAACTTGATGCTCCGTCATAGGCTCGCCCCCATCCCTGGCGGAGAATGAGCTCCCCCGACCGAGCGTTCAACCTCGTTAGGAACAAGGATGATGTCCTCGTCACCCGCCGGAGTCCCCTTCTGGGCTCAAAAGAGGAGGGGACGACGATGACATCTTCCCTAACTGCCTCCCTCTCCGCTTCGAGTTGGACCCCGGGGGGGGGGGGGGGGGTGTCGAGGGCAATTCAGGGGGTGAGGTAGCACTGGCGACCTAACCTAACTCAGCAGCAAGGCTGGATCAACTTTGACCCAAGGAGTCTCCTTCTTTCGGATAGTGACCTTCACTCGAGGGCAATTCAGGGGTGAGGGTAGGGCGACTGGGATCCTAACCTCGGTAGCAATGGCTGGATCAACTTTGACCCAAGGAGTTTCCTTCCTTCGGATAGTGACCTTCACTTGAGGCTCGGAGCACAACATCTCCTGGAGACGAGAAAGTTTCCTCTTCCTTGACCCCGATGCCTCACCCATACATGCACAAAACAACTTAGTTAAAGGAGGTGGCTTCCGTGAAAACTCACGAACCATGCATTAATACCGACCTAAAGCGAATAGGGTGGGTTTGAATATGCAAAATCCAAATTGAAAGAGGTTGTCCGGATTGATGACGTGGTGTCAGACGTGTTGCTCGGTGTTAAGCAATTGCGCCCTGGCAACCTGGGCCTGATGAAGAGAGGAGAGCTCGGGAACGCCCCTAGGATTATCTGCCAAGGAATAGTTAAGGTCAGATGAGAACAATACAATTCAAAAGTCGACGACGGAATAGACACTTCAAGAAATCTGACCTGGAGTGGAAATTTTGGTGGGGACCCTGACTCGCACACCATTGAGCTCGGCCGCGGGTGCCTTTCACTCTCTCGAGGCCCAAAACCATTTGTTCTTCCAATCCCTATTGGAAGTGGGGAGCATAATGATGAGGCCAGAACCCTGCTGAGACCTCTCTGAGAATAATACCAGCATGGCTCGTGGTGGTTGTGCTTGGCTTGGTAAATGGCCATGAACTCGTCAGGCGTCAGCTCTTGATTCTTAAACCGACGCCAGATTAGGTAGGACGATACCAACGTCCTCCAAGCATTGGGAACGATCTGGCCCAAAGCCAACTTCAGACGTGCGGTCATGGTGCGCACGAAGGGGTGGACCGAAAATTGAAGCCCACACCGGAGGGCGCAGATGAAGATTGCGACATCACCTTCAGTTGGGTCCTCAGGGGCATCTAGATGAGTGATGAAGATTACGACATCACCTTCAACTGGGTCCCCAGGGGCATCTAAAGGAGCTAGAGCTCGGATATGCACCGAGCTCGGAATCTGATAGTTCGCTCGGATCTCATCCATCTGAGATTCTACTAAGACCGAGCCCAGAGGACAAGCTTGGCGGGTCGGCCGCCTGACGGTCCAGCAACTACCCTTCCCATCGGATCTTGAGGTATTCTCTTGGAACCCTTAGAGCGAGCACCGACTTTAGTGCCTTTATCTTTTCTGGCACGAGGTCGAAGGGGTATCACTTCCAGTGGACCTTCCGAAGCCTCGCGCCTAGAGTCTGCACTCTCTGGCTCTGAATCTTCCTCAAACGCATATACTTCATGAGCTCCACCTGACCCATTCGACATCGCAGAATGAACGGAAAAGGAGAAAATGAGAGAAAAAGGGGACCAGAAGGAGAAAGAACTCACTGGAAATCGCCTGCTCCGGGGATTTGCTAGCAGTAAGCGTCTTCCAGGAGAAATAGAGGAGAGATTCAAATGAGGGGGAGGAACTACCTTTTATAGTCTCAATCGGCCGACTGTAATGATGACAAACAGCTGTACTCGAAGTTGGAACACCGTAGAGCCGAACCTTACGAGGATGTGGCAGTATATTGTTGGTTCTGATTCACGTCCACCAAGTCACGTGCTGTTCGCATTTAATAGCAGTTAATGTGCAAACGTTTTCTCACCTCCTAAAGTCCACGCGGTAGCTCCCCGTGCACTCCAACGATTCGAATCCTTAACCATTGCCACGTGTTCTCCCATTACAGTCTCGAAGTCAAAAAGTTGCCTCCGTAGTACGACGCCTCAATAACAGAGAATCATGAATACGATAATCTGCCTCGATTCTGCTGAGTCCTTGTCGTGGAGGGCACGACGTACCATCTCCCCATGCAATTACTCCCTGAGTAAGAACTTGGACTCAGAGAGGCTTCTGTTATGGGAGAATTTGAGCTGAACCTAATTGGGGTAAGCACAACTCAGCTAGTTGAGCGATTGCGTCTGGGAAAAGGGATGGCCGAGCAAGACAAGCCAACCCATAATCTTGAACGAGCCATATTACGTCAGCCTGGAACTCAGAAGAAGTCATTACACACCTTGTTCGCCGACCCCGAATAGGTACTCATCAACAGTGTGACTAAACCGTCACAGAAAGGACTCGGATAATAGGGTTAGCTCAGACGGAGATATGCCCTACGATCACACTTGAGGCTTAACTACAGTAATGCACATATGGAGCAATACCCGGCGCACGATCTCAAGGTAACTACCAACTTCAGCGCATGTGCCGTTCTCGCTAAATGGCATAAGTTGTGCCGAAAATGATGGGCACGGTCACTCTATCCAAAAGGTGTAAATAGGGGACTCATTTGCATAGATAGGTACGCAAAATCTCTCACCCAAAACCCTCGCCTACACTACTTAGACCTAAATTCCTGGCCCAACTTTGGCATCAGAGGGTCCCCTGCTCTAGCTAGGGTTTCCTTTGTCTTCCTCCTGTGCATGCATACAGCGCTCGACGTGAGTGCTCGGAGTTCGGAGGGGGTGAGCCAAATTTCTGCATTAACAATCAGAATATTTTTATACAATTCATGGTTTATTCCGCCAACATTTGTTGCTAACTCTAATTAATGATAAACAATTCAAATTTAGACCGAATTTTAAAGGCTAACACTCGAGTTTCAAAAATCGAGACGTTACAAAACTGAATCTAGTATATGAGCGTAGACCCAAATTATAGCTAAGATTATTAGTCACTTGATTAACGTTGCAGATTACACTATGGAATGTAATCAACAAACGAAAAATTAAAGGATTACACTAGGAAATGTAATTGACTGGTAGAAAAAGGTAAAGTGATTATATTAAGGAATGTAAATGACAAGAAATTTAAAGGAAAATTGAAAGATATTTTTAGGTTCGATTAGGTTGGTATGAGATAAATCTTCCTGCTGAATTCATTTACTATTTATAACTTAATCTAGCCATCTCGATACTTCCTATGTTCTGATGGTTGTTATTAGTCTTTTAGATACTTTCCACGTTCTAATAGTTGTTGTAACCATTTCAATACTACATAGCCTTCTGAATTTTATTTTATTTTTTTAAACTTGTTATCTATCCTAATAATGGCTTCAAGCCTCCTTGCTGATTCGACCGCATTTTACTCGGTCGCTCAATCAATATCCTGAATAACACTTAGCCGCTGATCAACCTCATAAATGACACTTAGCCACTTAATTTGACTCATGTATGATTATCGATCGCTTGGTCAACTTCTTAAAAGATTATTAACTGCTTAATCTGCTTTTGAATTTCTCTCAATTGCTCCGTGTCTTATTATTCTGTCAGGTAGGATTTGATAAGATTTTTAGCGCAATGCGTCTTTTTCTTATTATAACATGTGTACTTTCTAAATCAATTTCACCGTACAAAACAATGACATCAACAACCCCTGATGCGCCATACAATTATACAATCGGGATGTGGCTGAGATCCGCCGAGATCTACCACACACGTACAACGATAGGGTCATGTTCCCATGGGTCCACATCAAACGTGTACCGCTAATCGCCCCTTCAATCCCGCATTACTTTGGCAAACGTGTGCAACGACAGCACGTGTGTGAATAACCATGGTGTTTTACCTCGATATTTACCCGTCCTTGTGAAGGCATATGATTCCGTAGCGGTGGAACGGAAAATTAGACGGACAAAGCTAACATGCTTAAAATCATTAATGATCCAAGGTGGGGTCTACTGTTATGAGTATCTAGGTGGGCCGGACATCTAGATAGTTGCCTTGATTAGGCCGCGGCTAGGTCCAGACCACCCGGACCATTCATTAATAGGTGCATCTAGGAAAATGCACTCGCCTAAATTCCATCTGCCCTGTCATCAGGTGGCCCGTGAATAATAAAATGGACGACTTCCTGTCCACCCGGACCATCCACGTGGGGGCATTATGAAAATGCCCTGGCCTAATTTCAAGGCATGTCTCGTCGTCAGGTGGCCAGTGCAGGACCTATGAGATTTTTGGGACATGGCATGTTCCGATTGGTCGCAACCTGACGAGGGCAAGGATGTCGTGACTCAGATTTGGTAGTGAACCCTTCGGTACCGTACTGATCCATGCAATGGGCCGTTTATGTTGAATGCATGCTGTACATCATTTTTACCCTCTTTTTTTTTCTCTTTTTTTTTTTTTTTTTTTTTTTTTTTTTTGGGATTAATTAAAAATAAGGCAGATCCAATTCGAAGGTAAATCATGAAATGGTGCTGATTGAATAGTCACTGTTAAAAACTTTCCATGGGCAACAAAAGTCTTGGATTAAAATGATATTTGTTTGTTTATTTATTTATTTATTTATTTTTTTTCATATGTGTGATCTAATCGAGAGGTTGGATGGTTGGTAAACATTACAGTGGACCTTAGAAAGTTTTTATTTTATTTTATTTATGATGGGTATTCAATCGCCACTGTTCATGTAGTGTTGTCCACCTGAGATTTCTATCAGCCGGTCCATGACCTAAAAATTGAAGTTCAAATATTGGATCGATAGCATGGATGAAACACACATACATGTCAGTGGGGTCACAGATCCGACCAGTATCGAAAGGTACTGTGCAAGGTCACGGCGGAATCTCTAGCTGAGAACGGGCAGCAGCTTCGAGTGGTCTTATCAAGACTATCCATCCAATTTCTCGGATAAACCAAAAAATAAGGCAGTTGAAATTTTTGCAACGCCACTGAGATATTTATTCGCCATCTTGCATATACATAAAGTTAAATATATCTGTACGGAAGAAAACATAAATATCGGCTCCATCTAAAACTTGTTCCCCCAAGAAGTTTTCAATTGTGACAGTTTAATCCCTATTGCGTAGTTCACTTGAGCCTTGAATATGCTTCGTTTTCTGTTTTATATCTTAAAATGATTTTTTTTTTAAAATGGACGGTATGGATGATACCCATACATCACGGTGGCCACTCAAAGCTGCTGTCCGTTCCAGCAGGAGACGGGCGGAGGTAAGACACAATCCGCGTCCGGTCGAAGCCGTGTCCGGCTTTTCAATCTCACACTTATTGCTTCAGCATTTATGTTCCAACGACATACCGTCACAGATACATTATAACGTGAACTGATGTGCCTCATTGAAATCTGGGACAGTTTTTGATCCAGTCCAGGGCCGAAAGTTGGGCGGGCTCAACCCGATCTACATCACATTGGGGTGGGCTTGGCAAGATGTATTGAGTAATCTCAGGCTTGGGCTATATAAACACCAGCTCAATAAAACTTGGCTTAGGCTCATGTTGGGGTCTTAAGTTGCTCGACCCAACTCGAACCGATTAATATATAAATTACTTATAAATTATAATTAAGTGTGGATCGTCTGTGTTAAAGACATAGGAAATTCCAGTGTTGGGTCTCATTAGTCTGCATCATTTCCGATGACTCAAGCTAACAGGATATGCTAGATTTCTCTCTCCCAAATAGATTGGGTGCTACACAACACGACTTTCAAATGAGTAGTTGTCTTATATTTTAGCTTGTTTCTTTAATAAAATAAAGTTCTTTATGATAAATAACTACATATATAATTAATAAAATCATTAATATAAAAAAATAAAACGTGTATTGAATATAATAAATTAATGCAATCATGAAAATATTAGCACGTATCCACCCGATCAACCCGACTTAACCCACTTGGTTGGGCTTGGGTTGAGAATTCCCAACCTAAGGTTTTGGTTGGGTTGGGTTCGTGTTGGGTTAGGGTTGAGGTATAGGAACCTTAGGTGTGGCTAGGGTTGAGCACCAACCCGACCCAACCCCAATCTGCCCGACTTTCAGCCCTAATCCAGACTGTTGCTGCATGGTCTACCAATAAACACTTAGGGCGTTGTTTGGGCAGTGGGATTAGAAGAGATTAGGTGGGATGGGATTCATCTGGTCCTGTGCCAATTCCACTCCATATTTGGGAAGAATGGAAAAGCTTGAAATTAGATTAGATGGAATTGCATTGGGTCCTGTGCAAATTTCACTCAATGTTAGCAAGTTTGTGTAGGTCCCACCCTGATGTGTGGGCTATATCCACACCGTCCACCCCATTTTTTGAGATTATTTTAGAGCATGGGCCAAAAATCAGGTAATTCTAAAGCTCAATGGGACCCCCCACTGAAAGCAATGGGGATTGAATACTTACCGTTGAAAACTTCTTTGGGGCCACATAAGTTTTGGATCTACCTCATTTTTCGGCCCATACCATAAAATGAGGTTACAAACAAATGAACGGTTTAGATATAATACATGTGTGTTATTTTGGTAATTTCAAATGATGGTGGATATATCCATTCAATGTACCACCGTATTACCAACAAAGCAGAGCATTAATCTAATCCCATGGAATCAGGGGACAATCCCTGCCATGGGTAATAATGATGTTTTTTTGAATCCAATCCCACCCAATCCCTTCTAATCTCGTTGCCCAAACAGGGCCTAAAAGTAATGATGGTGATGTCAGTGGATTGTCTTAAGATCCATGGGATTGCTATATCCCGGGATCACGATCCGGTGTCTATTTGGCACGCCTAGCCAATCCCAGGATCTATCTTCCAATCCCTTCCAATCCCATCCAATCTACTCGGGCAAAGAGGCCCTTAGGGGTGTTTGGCGCATGGATTTAAATGAAATTTTGTGGGAGTGGTTTTAAGATCGTATGTATCATTGCAACGACTGCTACTGACATAATCTATGGGTTGTGAAGCCCCTTCTTGGAATCAGCGTTGAGACAAGGATTTTTGCAATCCTACTTTGGGCTTTGTGTAAGTAGTGGTTGGTGTTATGTGGATCCCACCATGATATATGTGTTTTATCCATGTTGTCCATTTATTTTGAAATATAATTTTAGGGCTTGCTTCCAAAATGAGGTAGATATAAATCTCAGGTGGACCACACCATGGAAAAATAGTAGTGATTAAATTACACCATTAAAAACCTCCTAGGGCCAACTGTGTTGTCCACCTGAGATTTGGATCAAACTCATTTTTGGGCTCATACAATAAAATGACATGGAAGAATGGGTAGACAACATGGATGAAACACATACATCATGATGGGGCCCAAAGAACACCGAGTAGAAGTGGCAAGATGAGTAGTGAGTCCGTTTCCCAAACATGAAGCAGGGATGGCCTCCAAGCCATGGGATTATACAACAATCCCTGTATAATCATTACATTTTGGTAATTCGATCCCATTTAAACCCATCTAATCCCATGCTCTAAACACCCCTTATAACTTGGAGGATCTTGTCCATCAAATATTCCACCATTTTGCTGTTTTGTTTTTGTGATCAACGGACAGGGAACTGTAATTCGAATGGTAAGGACAATAAGATCAATTGTTTGGATGAGCGAACCATGTCCCCATATTTATTACTCCTTCACTTAAAAAACGAGTCATCACATCAATGACTCGTCCCTGAGCCGACTCAGCACGTGCATCTCTAAAACAGGCGAGGAGTCGCAAGCGCAATTTCCGCCGACGAAGGGTAATTCGGGTAGATAAAAACTCATAATTAGTGCGATGCCTTTCCTAACCGGCGGAGAAAAGAGCCTCTGGACCCCACACGTTAAACGACAAGCGCGGGAGACGAAATTTGCATTTCCACCGTCGATCCCGAATGACCCTCCTGCACGAAGGGAGAATCTCAACCGTTCGTTTGGACGGTGTGACCGAGTTTTTTACCTAGCAACCGTCGGTTACCAATGCTCTCTAACCCTGGTTAGACATACCCCTCCTCAGAGAGAGAGAGAGAGAGGAAGAGAGGAGAGGAGAGAGGGGGAGAGGATAAATGATTCCTCACACGGCTGAAGCTCTGGAAATCTCGGGGTTTTAAAGCAGAGACATGCTCTGAAATCCTCTGAGCTCTTTGCCTATCTCTCTCCTCTCTCTCTCTCTCTCTGTAAAAAAGAGCTATTGGAAGAAAGATAAAAAGGGTAGGAAGAGAGGTTGCTCGTGTTTTTTTGTCGAGGAGCGAGTTTTCTGTGGCAGTGGAATTGCAGGACGATGATGATGTGACGAAAGAGCGAGCATATGAAGGAAAGGAAAGAAGAGAGTAGGTGGTCGAAGGGCGTTTTGGAGCTTTACGTCAGAGAAACGGAGGAAGGAAACAGGAGGCTTTTGGACCTTCCCGATCTTGATAACGCTTGGAGACGGATTTGAAGCTAAAATCTGCTGGAGTTCGTCAAGGAATCGAAATTTGAAGGAAGATCTGCTCGAATTTCAACCGAATCTGCTGAAATGGCAGAAGAAAGAGGAATTCGGAGCTCAAATCCGTTGAAATTCGAAGGGTGAGGTTTTGAAGTTTTTTTTTTTTTTAATATATAGTCTACCAGAAGCATATGAAGGAGAGAGCAGATCGAGTAAGAACTCTGTTCTAAAAAGCTATTGGAAATGGCGTGTAATCCGTCTGAGATGCAAGAGCCGAGCATCGATACGGACAAGCTCAGCTACGAGATCTTCTCAATCCTCGAAAGCAAGTTCCTCTTCGGTTACGACGATCAGAAGCTCTGGATCCCCAAACAGATCGCCACCGCCGCTGGTAACGAAGCGCTGCCGCCGGCAGCCGCACCAGCTGCAGCTGCAGCTGCTGAAACTGGCAGCGTCGCCTCGATCAAGAACCAGAGGGGAAAGGTCTGCATCCTCAGCGTCGACGGAGGGGGAATGCGAGGGATTGTCGCTGGAAAAGCCCTAGCCTACCTCGAGCAAGCTCTCAAGACGAAATCCGGTGATCCGGAGGCAAGAATCGCCGATTACTTCGACGTCGCGGCCGGGACCGGCGTTGGAGGGATTTTCACGGCGATGCTGTTCTCGACGAAAGGCGGAGGGAGCCGACCGATTTTCCGCGCGGAGGACACCTGGAAGTTCTTGGCGGAGCAGGGAAGCGGTTCTATCGGTCGCCTTCCGGGAGCAGCGGCGGTCGCTTTCTCCGGCGATTCCACAAGGGCAGTGGCGGTGGAGGAACTGCAGGAATGGAGCGTGCGATGAAAGAGGCGTTTACGGACAACGGCCGGAATCTGACGCTGAAAGACACGTTGAAGCCGGTTCTGATACCATGCTATGATCTTTCGAGCGCAGCACCGTTCCTGTTCTCGAGAGCGGACGCTCTGGAGACGGACAGCTTCGATTTCAGGCTGTGGGAGGTGTGCCGGGCGACGTCGGCCGAACCGGGGATGTTCGAACCGGTGGCGATGCGGTCGGTAGACGGGTCGACTCGGTGCGTTGCGGTGGACGGCGGGCTGGCCATGAGCAACCCGGCTGCGGCGGCCATCACGCACGTGCTGCACAACAAGCAGGAGTTCCCGTTCGTGCGAGGGGTGGAGGATTTGATGGTGCTGTCGCTCGGCAGCGGTGGGGGGATGATGGAGGGTAGCTATGAGTTCGACCAGGTGAAGGGATGGAAGGCGAAGGACTGGGCCAAACCAATGGCTAGGATTGCTGGAGATGGGGCCGCTGACTTGGTCGACCATTCCGTGGCCATGGCGTTCGGTCAGAGCCGGAGCAGCAATTACGTCCGTATACAGGTATGCGTTTCCTACCGCTGCGTTTGTTTTGTTTTTTTTTTTTTCGTTCGGGTGGAATCTAACTTGCGCACTGGCGATTCACACTGTTAACCTACGCCTTCACTGCTCATTACCTGGCTTGCTTCGGTGGCGTTTGCCATGGAAGGGGTCCAGGTACTGGCGTATGCTAGCAGTGTCAGTTGTTCTTCAGTGACAGGGTACGGTATGAGTCAACCACCATTTTATTAAGTTGTGGTGCATAATCCATCATACACGTGGCGGCATGTACGTCAATTCCTATCCGTCTAAATTGTAGGTCCAATCGTTGGATGGAGCAAAACCTGAAAATACCACCGTTGAACTATCGTATCCATCCAATTAGTGTCTAATGGAATTTAAAATAGTTGGTGGTCCAAATTCGTGAGCCAAAATCCGACAACTAACATCGTTTAATTGCCGTGAGTTCCACGATTTGGACGGTCTTGATTGCGGTAAAGTAAGCGACGCGCAGGATCAGCACTAATTAGGCGTCGAGGTTTCTTACGATGGTTCCGTTTTAGAACTGCTGGTGCAAACGTACACGTAACTCCCAGGTGCGCCGTCTTGGTTACGGCATCAACCCTCCTCACCCATTTCGCAGGCCGTTCCAACGAGGCGCAGGAACGGTAATCCATGTGTCGTTTCCAACGGCATTCCCAAGAATTTTGCCCTCGTTTCGCGGAAACGGATTGGCTACTTCCCTGCCGAGCCCCGTGGCTGGTGGTCGGTTCTCTGTTAGCCCCACCATGATGTGATGCATGTGTTTCATCCATTTTTACATATCATATGAGGGCTTTAGCCCAAAATTAGAGGGATATAGGTGGAAGTGGACCACACCACATAAAACAATAGTGATTGGATATCCACCATTAAAATCCTCCTAGGCCCACTGTACTGTTTATTTGACATCCATTCTGTTGATTAGGTCATACAGACCCAGATGAAGGGAAAAAACAAAGATCAGCTTGATCCAAAACTTTTATGGCCCCCAAAAAGTTTTTAATGGTCCACGTTCATTCAACACTTTTCCTGTAATGTGGTCCACTTGAGATTGGGATATATCTCATTTTTTGTCTCACCATAAAAGGATCTATAGAAATAGATGGACCATGGATCAAACACATACATCATGGTGGGGCCCATAGACCGACCACCAGCCATTGGCTGGTGGCAGGGGGAGTAGCCAATCCGTTTGGTTGCGCTTGGTGACGAGGTCCGCGGTCTCCTTTACGTGTGAAAGTCAAAAGGCTAGAAAAAAGAGGTTAAAACCCCGGCCCGATGAGGCGTGATATAGTAGGCCCGCAGACTGCCATAAGTACATGGGGCCATATGTACGGGTGATTTGGAGCCGTTCAAGAGGAATTGACTCCAGTTAATGGGCTTCACGGGATAAGTGGGTTCTTTCAAAAACTCCGAGCGATAACTACAGGATTATTTTCGAAAGTTACTGTTTTATTCTAAGGACGGCTGTTTATTTACAGAAGTAGAAGTGGCGTGGTAAATTTAGGCCAGGTGTTATTTTTGTTTTTGGGGAAACGCAGTTTTTGTTTCAGCCTCTGGTGGGAAATGAAAATGCTCTGTCAGTGAACCAGACGGGTCAGCTTTGCTATTCTTGTTAGTATTTGAGTAAAACAATTGGGGCAGTCTTCGTCTCCTGAAAATAACACGTGGGGTAATTGGATACCTGGCAGACATTAACTCTACTTAAATAGACCAAGTTGTGGAACCCACTGTGGCTGAGTTACATTCCTAATATGAAATTAGTTGAACAATCCTAAGCTTTGATTCGTGGACAGTACTTTGTGGAAATAGGTCAGTTGGATATTTTTAATTTTAACCACTAAGTAAATTTCCACCTATCCTTTAAGATAAGAGGATAAGTGTAGTTTTTGGTTTGCATCTAAATTGGGCTCCATGAGTTGGGGGTTTTAATTTGAATTGCTCGTGTACTAGGTTTGGAATTTCTAAGTGCCTGTGAATCCATCCAACACAGCTTTTTTTTTTTTTGAAATAAAATAATGAAGAAGCAATTTGCATGGGGGGAGATTGAAGAGGCGAAATGCAGCATGTGCCAAACATGGAAACGTGTCCCAAATCTGGATCATTTACACGTCTGAAATGCCAGGCCGCTCCACTTATGAGGATGATCAGTGATCACCAGCATTTACATTTGATATATAGGCTACCGGGGGTCTTGTTTCTGAAAATTCCATTTTCCATTTATTTTATGGCCCACCTGATAAGTGGATTGGCCTGATTTGTGGGCAATGGATGGTTCATGGCCATCCCATGTAATGACTGGTCGAGATCTGGCACACGTGTGCCCAAGTTCACCTCCACAATTTCTCACTGTGGATCTAAAGTAGCAGTGCTCGCTTTTGTTTTTATTCTTTTTCCCCTTTCTTTCTGAGGGGGTTGCTATGATGTGGTTTGGCCAGTGTTTATAATTATTCATTTGTCATTCCAGCTATCACACGACCCACATACACCAATTCAGACTCTCTACCTGTGGACTGAACACACCCTTTAAATCACACTGTAGAATGATCTTAATAATCTTGTTTTTGCCGGTTAAGTTTGTAATGCAGTCCTTTTAACAACCACAATTGAACGGTCTACACCAGATCCATAGCTCAACTGGCAGACTGAGTGGAGATACCTCATTTCAACACTGAGGTCTTGGTATCGATCCCTAGCAGGGGTGGCTAACATGGAGTGTATGTCCTGACATGGTGTGTACTAACAAGCTAACCCAAAAAAAAAAAAAAAAACCACAATTGAACGGTCGCGATTAGACAATGAATGGCCTGCTGTGATTTAATTTACGGCACACACTATGGTGAAGAAAGTTGTATAGCATTTCCAGGGAGATCGGAAAAAGCAGTTCTTTGTTCTCAACGGCAGATTGGGTGAAAAAGAAAAGAAGGAAAAGGAAAACAAACGTCATGACAGAAGCCAAGGTAAAACTGCGTCAGCTCAGTGAAAAGGAAATACCTTTCACTTGTTAGTTTTGTAGCAACAACCCTACTGGAAACAGGGGCGCTTTAGTTGTTTGGATTCCACAAGTGAATGGGTGGAATATGTTAATAAGTGTAAAAACAGGGGTAAACAACACTCATAAAGTTCACAAATAGGGTAAACAGTTTTCATGGGGGTAAACATCAGACCCGAGGTGCAAGAAGGAAAGGAAAACAGATTTCATTCCCTTTCACGCATTTGAAAACAGGGGTAAACTTCTAACAAGGGAGAAAAAAAAAATCATTTTCCTTCTTTTTTCTTTTCAACTTTTAATTCAGTCCAAACATGCCCTAAGCAATTTCAGTCAAAACTCAAAAGGAATTTCAAAATAAAAAGATTAGGGTATGCATTCATTGGGGAAAGCTGGGTTTATGTTACTGTGTTGAACAAAATTTTACTATGTTCGGTATGCATATAATGCTTTTTATTGCAGTTCTGTATGCCTTAATCAGATCCATTCAAAATTTAAAATACATATAGCATTTGAAAAGAGATGAAGACATTTTTATTTATTTATTTATTTTGGTTCAAGGGTAGGATGAAATTTAAGACTTGTTGAATGAATCCCTTGTTACATTTTATTGGTTTTTCTTAGAGGCATGTTTGGCTGCACCAAATGCGATTGATTAAGCATTAAATTTCATCATATTTGGTGCAGCCAAATGCATACATCTAACATTTCCCTCTTCATATGTTTCTCTATAATCATCATTATCATCTAAGCCTTATCCCAACTAATTGGGGTTGGCTACATGAATCCTTTTCTGCCATTCAGGTTTATGTTGGAAGTTATGGCACATCTTTGACACCGGCTGCCAACCTGACTCAACCCCTCCCTTATCCTGGTTGGGGACCGGCAATGAGAGCATAAAACTCCCATAGGTGCAAAGGCAGTGTAATATAGACTATAAAGTTGATTGCAATCAAGTGTTATCAAATAGTTTATTACATAGGCTGATTACAATTTCCATTAAAAGCTGACCAGTTTGATCAATCTGTTCAAAAATCTTTGTTGCTCTGTTTGTCATTTGTTACAGTTTCCATTCTCTAACATCCCTTGTTGCATTTACGCAACAACATAAAACACGTCCACGCATGCCCAATGAGGATAGTGCTTGGTTAGAATTTATATTTTTGGATTTCCACATCAAAGACTTCTGTCTACATTACAGGTGAATGGTTCCAATATTGGCCGTTGTTCAGCCAACACAGATTCCGACCCGAGCCCCAGCAACGTGAAGATGCTGATAGGTGTGGCAGAGGAGATGCTGAAACAGAAGAACGTGGAGTCAGTGCTCTTCGGGGGAAAGAGGATCGGGGAGCAGACAAACTACGAGAAGCTGGATTGGTTTGCAGGAGAACTTGTGCTGGAGCACCAGAGAAGGAGCTGCAGAATAGCCCCCACCGTTGCATTCAAGCAAGCAACTCCGAGGGCCACCTAGATTTTACTCCCGATTTGTGGAAAAGTGAGTAGTTTTTTTCTCCCAACCCATTGAAAATCTTTCTTTTCAATCTATAATGATTTCTTGTGAATATTGGGCCCGAACTTGTTCTTTGATTTGATGGTGCTTACTGTCCTGTTCGACCCAATTACCTATCAAAGTGAAAAAAAAAAAGAAAAAAAAAATCATTCCAGTTTCATTTTTATTGCTTTGCATAGTGCGGTGTCATAGTTAAGACACGGTGAACCGGACCGACTCATCCAGTCTTGAATTGAGTTGTGACTCACCCGAGTAGGGAGTGGACTTGTTGCATTGAATTAGTTCAGGTCCTGGAGTCTTAAAACTGTGGTCTGTGTAGACCTGCCCCAAAACTTCAAACCAACTGTATATCTCCAATTCATTTAAACCGTTAAAAGCTCATGGCTTGAGTTCAATATCAAGATGAGCTTATCCTTCAAAATAAAAATAAACCAAGCTGAATTTGGAGAGTTGGAGCACACATGAGATCTCCCTCCCTTGAAAAGATGGTTCGTTGGAATCTAGGAATCTAGCAAGCACTTCATGATCTGAAATTTCAGATGCCCATTTTGAAATTCACGTTATGATTCCTGCCCGCTGAAGGGGATGCGCACGCTATGTGGTCAAACCATCTTTTCCTAGAACTTGTTAGGGAAGACCCTGCATGCTGCATCACATGGCTGAGTCCAAGTTGAGTGGACTCGGACAGCAGCGCTCACCCCGATGGGTGGTCTGCTCAAGCTGCAATGGAGACCCAGTTCGAATCTACGGCTAATTCTGGCAGATGCCAACGATCACTGCTGAGCCCCTCCCAGTTGAAAGGGGGTTGTCATGAGCTTCTAAAACAAACTCGGATGATGACTCGGTTAACTCGGTCTGGCCTCGAGTCACTCGGGACGTTTTTTTTTTTTTTTGATCGTTTGCCGAGACTAAGAGAATTTTTGTCCCTTTCCTGAGCGCTCAACAACCAGCAACTGTAGAAGTTAGAGAGGAGACAGAAGTCCGGGTGGCGGTGTTGTCGGTCTGCCGACAGCGGGCCTGATCTTTCCGAGGGCATCTGGGGTCGTTTGGAAAAAAATCACCAAAGGGCAGGGGTGTTTTCGTCATCGCGTAGCTTTTTGCAGGACATGCCCGTAGTCCGTAAAAGGTTTTACGCACTGTGCGGTCCCTATTTTGACTGTTGACGAAATTCCTTCCCCCCCGCTTTTGTACGAGACGACCAGGTTGCTTTTCTGGGTGAGGTGTCCAAACTGCCACTCTAAGCTCTCAAAAATTACGATTCTGCTTTTAAACCTTTTTGTCTGGAAGGTTTGCTGAGACCCCGTGGCTTTATCGTTGGCTTCAACGTCGGGGATGGTCCTCCACGGTGGAATGTGCACGTGTCATACATTGCAGGGCCTGTTGTAAGTGTGTCATAGCTCCAAAAATCACATCGGCTGGACAGTACTAACCTTCGATATGCATGGACACTTGTTTTCTGAGTTAAGACCGTTGGCTGTGTTTCATTTCAAATGTTCACTAGATGTCAACTGATCAGTTAGCTAGGTGATCGATCTACATTGGATCCAAAATCTGTATGGTTTATTTTTTATTACTTAAATGTGTCATTTACATGTGGAGGCCGAGTTACACCGAGCGTTTTGTTGGGCTGTGATGTAGTATCATTTCATTGGTCCGCCAAACACAGTAAAGATGCCCTTGACCAAACTACCTTTTGAAAATTAGTGGGCCCCTCTTTGACAGACGTCTGGTGTCACGTTTTAGCCTGACAGAACTCAGTGTTAACCCAGCCTATCAGAGGGGCCCAACAACCTTTTGAAAGTTGGTAAGTCTTTCTGTGACAAGCGTTTGATAGGCTAATGAAATAGTGTCAGCCTGACAGAACTAAATGCTACCTGCTCTATTAGACACAATATATTTCTATTAAGTGGGTCAATTCTCAAAACCTAAATATTTCCATGGCCATCTCTGGGTGACTTAAAATACCATCTGGTAACTTTTCTTGACCATTATGCCCAAATAATATTGACTGTCCAATCTATCCTAGTTTTAGGCAATGGCCCATACATGACTGCGACTGGGTTGATGCGCCTTCACCACGAGCTTTGCCATAACATCTCGCTAAGTAGATTCCCTATTCCAAGATTCAGGGTGCCAAGCTGGCACATGTAGGCTAATCAATCGAAGCGAATTAGAAGCGGCCCTGACTGTAGGGCCCACCTTAATATACGTGTAGTATAATCACCGCTTATTCATTTTTCTACATCATTTTAAGACATGAGAGAAAAAACAAGAAGCAGATTCAAATCTCACGTGGACATCATCACTACAGGAAATAAGTGTCGAGTGAGGCTGGGGCTGCACTTAATCCTCTCCATTGGTGACGTTTACAAGTGATGGTTAGAAACAAATTTCTCAGCGGCTCGCCTTTGGGCATCCGGTAGCGTGATATATTTGGCCGTAAGATTTAAACTAAACAGTGTGTGTGTGCACCCGATGGAAAGGGACTAACATGGCTATTAGTGGAATGATTTTGAGGTCCACTTTAATGTATGTGTTTTATCCATTATTTGGGGGCATGCGCATAAGTAACCTGAGTTAGAATCAATTAATAAAAGACTAAACTAACCAAACACACAGAGAACAAAAAGTTTTACATGAAAAAACTCTTGTGAAAAAAAAAAAATCACAACACAAAGCGACATCAAATCCATGATGATAATCAATGTTACAAGATATGGAAGAGCTTATCGATTCGAGAATACACCCCAAACGCAACAAAAAACCTAGCTTTCAACTCCCTTTGCTCACCAAAAACCCTGAGCACATTTCCCTGTACCCTAATCACGGATTACAAAACCCTTAAAAAAGATTAAAAATGAAATAGAAAAAAAAACTGTAATTCTATAAAATTGTGCGAGTCAGTTGATGGGAGCTTCGATCATAAGTGCTATCGACGTCCCATCAATGGGATTAAAGCCACATTCGATCAGATCGATTTGGACCAAAAAAATTCTCAATCGAGCAAAGGTATTAATAAAAAAATAAAAAAATAAAAGGATTTTCTCGATGGGATCGAGTGGGTTGTCAATCGAATTGACAGTTGCTCGATGGGATCAAGTAGTTTGTCGATGTCATCGATAGACCCAGTTACAGAAAAATTTAAGACACTTATAACAATTTTCACTGTGTCTTTAATTTATCACGAACTACAACTCCAAGCTCCATTTGTAATTACTCCATCATGACTCAACTATTGTTGTTGCTTCTCGTACATACTTTGCCTTCGTTAAAACTTCGTTAAGCCTGGAGAAGTCGTACAAAACTTGAACTTATCTGTAAGAACTATCTTAATAAGCATGTTCGTCGGATTCACACTTATGTAGATCTTCTCAAGAGTCATTTTACCTTCCTTAAGCACATATCGAATAAAATGATGATAAACATTAATATGTTTAGTACGAGAATGGTAAACCAAGTTCTTCGCCAAATTGATTGTGTATCCGTTGTCATAATTTACTAGTACGGTTTCCTGTTGAAGCTTAAGCAGATTTATCATCCATATCAACTAAATACCTTCTTTGAATGCTTTCGTTACCACTATATACTCTTCTTTAATTGTAGAAAGAGTCACCACAGACTGAAGCTTCGACGTCCAATTGATCACTCCACCCACCAACACAAATAAGTAACTGGAAATTGATATCTTATTATCCACATTACTTGTGTAATCAGCATCCACATAGCCTGCCAACTTGTTATCTGACTTTTTAAACGTCAAAATGTAGTCTATTGTACCTCGAATATACCAAAGTAACTATTTCACTGCCTCATAGTATTGCTTGTCAGGGTTAGCCATGTATCTTCTCACAACATCCATTGCATGTAAAATATTATGTCTCATAGAGACCATGACATACATCAAACTGCCAATAATGCTCGAATAAGTCACGTAAGACATCACTTGTTTTTCTTCATTTGTAGTAGGATATTGTTTAGAAGAAAGTCTAAGGTGAGCAGCATGGGGTATGCTAATCGGTTTCATCTTGTTCATACTCTTCACAACCCCAAGTGTAGGGTCGTGATGTAGTAATAATCTCGATGAGATCGAGGTCAAATCCACGGGGACTAATCTCGTTTGTCTTTTGAAAGTAACTCGAACTAGAATTAGAAGAAGATGAAAACCTAAATCTGAATAAGTGAGATAATGATTGTGAAAAACTTAATGGAAAACTTGTGAAATTCAAAGGTGGGAAACTAGGGTTTCCAAGGATTCACTTGTAGAGATCAGGGACATATATACTTGAGTCACGAACACAACTGGAATCAGAGTCCCATCTTCATCCAATTGGAAGATATCTCATTAAAAATCAAATATGAACTTCCTTTTATATAGTTCTCAATGGGTGAGAGGTATTTGAACTAGAAGTGATTCCATCACAAAGCCATGCCCATGAGACAGAGCAAATAATAGAATTTACCAATTGACAAACAGTCTGAGAGAATTGTGAGAGTTAGGGAGGATTCCATTATCCAACCATGCCCAGGAGATGATGGTGAACAACAGGATTTCCTAAATTCACAAATCTCAATAAAAAGAACATAATCAAAGTTATCGCAAATTCATTGTAATTTAAGTCACAACAAATCATTAAAAACTGAAAGTGTTTCTTATAATCAAACTAAAATCAAATAGAGTTTAACAAAATGAATCAAAGCAATAAAAAACAACCCATCACGCTACAAGCTTCACCTCTTAACCCTAGCTAAGAGGTTTAGCCAATCATAAACATGATTAAACTAGAATCATAACAAGAACATAAGGAAAGGGAGGGAAAAAAACTTTTAATAGAGACAGCCTCTCCACGCTTCCTGGTGCGTCTAGCTATGAACGACCGACTCTCTCTCTCTCTCTCTCTCTCACGTTCTCCTTGCTCCCGTCCCTCTTCCTCACTCCCTCCCTTCAGTCGGATGGAGTGAATTTATAAGGAGAAGGATTTTCTAAATACGTCTCGCGCAAGAAGGTTTGCGTGCAAAACAGAGGAGTGGACGGACATTTTGCGCATCCTGTTTCTGTGCATAGTTGATTAGAGACAGCGTGCGGCCCACTGTTCTCCTTCCGATCACTTCTGTCAGTGTAGAAGTGGTCGAGCCTCATGTGTGTAGCATCTCGATGGTCCGGATTATGGCCTCGATCCAGATCTTGATCGCGCAATGGCCCGTGGTGGCTCCGCAATTTCCGTTTGCACATCTATGGGAATTTTCTTACGCTGTGATGGTTGGTGGGCCCATGATCGGTGCTGGCGGGGAAATCCACTCTGTCCATGGTTCGTGGCGAAATTTTGGTCGGAGATGACATGGTACAGCTCGGATTTGGTGTGGCCCATGAGATTTTTCTTGGCGCCATCCATCTTGCGTCTAAACCTTCATGTATATGTAACATCTGAGGAAATCAAGTAGCGGATCAAGATACGGTCGGTTTGACCTCTTGGATGCAATGAATGGCTTGGATCATCGAATCAAATGATGATGGTGGGTCGGAGACCATCTTAGTGAACGTCCGTCATGCTATTAGCGGAAGGAATTTGAAATTCCTTCTTTCTGCGAAAATCGTCGGGTCAAATCGAGTTTGACCTGACTTCAGGTTCGGTGCGTCGCTAGTGCATGTGTACTGTGCACACGCTTCTGCAAGTGGGGCCCACTTTTGGTGTTTCTTGGAAAATCTACACCGCCCATTCGTTTCTCCACCTATTTTTAAGGAGTTGAGTTTAAAATTGAGGTATATCCAGAGATCAGGTGGCCCAAAATTAATGGTTGATTTGTCTATTGACTTTGGCGATTCTTGAGCGTTAAATCTACGCTTTTAGCATCCTTTTCAATCCAAGCTTTTGAATTCACCTTGCAACACAAACATGATTAAAATAGAACATTAAGTATTATCATGTGCATAAAACCAAGTAATAAATGGGGTCCAATATGCAATATTTGACCCTCAACACATACTGAACTTTATTAATACATTTTCAAGGTATTTTGTCTATGATAACTGTAGCTTGCTCCTCTGTCTGTCTTTGTGAATATCTATGCCAAGAATTTTCTTTACAGCCCTCAAATATTTTAATTTCAAATGTCACTGGCAACTGAATCTTCAACGTATCGATCTCAGACATACTTTGGCTGGCAATAAGCATGTCATCTACGTATAAACCAGTATAATGAATTATCCATCATATAGTGTCTTGTAATAGATACAATGATCATATTCACTTTCGATAAATCGTTGACCTATCATGAAAGTATCAAACCTTTTATATTACTGCTTAGACGACTGTTTCAGGTCATATAACGACTTCCTTAACCAACAAACTTTATTCTTCGCTTCTTTCACTTCGAACCCTTTTGGTTGCTTCTTGTAAATCTACTCATTTAACTCCCCATGAAGGAAAGCAGTCTTCACACTCATCTATTCCAATTCCTGTTTGTATTTGGCAACCAACGCCAATACAAATCTAATAAACACATGTTTAATTACGGGCGCAAAATTTTCGCTGAAGTTGACACCCTCCTTTTGCGAATACCATTTCATGATTAATCTTGTCTTGTATCCATCATGTTTCTTTTTTGTAAATCCACTTACAGTCGTTCACTTTATGCCCAACTGGAAGTTCCACTAGCTCTCATGTCTCATTGTTATGCAGGTAATCTATTTCATCATGCATGACCGCTATCAAATTCTTAACATCATAACCATCTAATGCTTCCTGTAAGGTAGACAGATCCCCCTCATGTACAATGAGGACGAATGCATCATTCGAGTCATCCCTGTATCTACTTAGAAATTTGCGATCTCTCAGTGAATTTCTTATAAGAGGTGATTACTTCACCTGGTCTTGTACCTCTGCTTGCGGATTAGGATCTGCCTAAGTAGATTCTTTTTCAATATTGACATCAATGACCGCTGATTTTTCTGGTTCCTTGTGTTCATCTTTGCTAAGGAAGGAATCTTCATCAAACCTAACATCTTAGTTAATTATGATATTCTGTATGACTCTTTCGTACATCCTGTAACTCTTCACACCATCACCATAACTCAGAAAAATACACTTCTTAGCCCATTGGTCTTGCTTATCTCTCTCAATTGATGTTATGTGAGAGAAAGCTCACAATCAAATACACACAACTATGAGTAGTCAACCTCATAACCACCCCACACTTTTTCAGGAATCTTATAATCTATCAACGTAGACGGGGACTAATTCACCAGGTAATAACCGTGTTAATGTTCTTCATCCATCCTTTCTGTCGCTCCATTCTGCTCAGGAGTGTGCCTCACAATCCCCTCATTCTTACAAAACTAGTTTAATTCCTTTGAAGTGAATTCACATTCTCTATTAGTCCTCGATACTTTCAATTTTTGTCATGTTTGTCTTTCAACCATCGCCTTTCATACTCTAAACGTGGTGAAAATATCGAATTTATTTTTGAGAAAATAAACCCACACTTTCCTGGAATAGTCAATGATGAATGAGACAAAATATGATGACTCCCAGCAACAATAACATATAAAAGGCCCCATATATCTAAATGCACATACTCAAGCATACCTTTATAAACATGTTTTCTAGTTTTGAAAGTTAGCATTGATTGTTTACCATATATGCAATGCTCGTATATACTAAGTTCAATACTTTTTAAAATAGAAATTAAGCAACGATCAGAAAGTACTTTTATGCCGCGGTCGGTTAGGTAGCCTAGGCGCGCATGCCATAATCGTGCCGATGTGGATTCTACTATAAATGATATAGCTTTACATATTTCAGTGTTTCCAATCAACTTATATAGATTACGGCTCCCTTGCACTTTTATCACAATAAGCGTCCCTTTTGAAACTTTAATAACCTTGTCATAACTAGTGAACTTATAACCAAGTACCTAAAGAGCCCCTAAAGACATCAAATTCTTCCTGAGGTCACCCCATCGAACACTTTGATGTGCATTTAACCTGTCCACGTTGTACTCATTGTATGTGGTGAACCAATTCCTGTGAGAAGTCATGTGGTATTAGGCCCCCGAATCCAAAATTCAGTCGTTACTAAGGTAACTAGATTTAGATGCGGTCAAGACATTACCACCATCCACCTCCTCACAAGATTATGCTGTGTTGACCTCTTCTGGCACATTATCTAATCTTTCTCCATTTTGAGCCTTAGGGTTTCTACAGTCCTTCATACGTCTGTTATCCTACAATTCCAACACTTCATATTGCTTTTCCTTTTTGATTTGGATTGCGATCGAGAGTCACAATTCTCCCTTTCAGTATTCCTTCCCCTAGCAACCAACGCATTCGTAGAGATAACTCCATTACTGTCTTTCTTTTTCAACTATTTCTTATGAAGGGCTTAGATGACAATCTCCACATTGATGGTATTCTTACCATGGATCAGTGTGTCTACTAGATTCTCGAAAGATGGTGGAAGCAAATTCAAGAGAATCAAGACTCGATCTTCCTCTTTGATCTTAACCGCCGTATTCGTCAGTTTATATAATAACTTGCTGAAAGTGCTCATGTGTTTATTAATGTGAGACCTTCATGTCATCTTAATATTATAGAATTGCTTCTTAAGATATAGACAACTACTCAAGGATTTCTTCATGTACAAACCATCTAGTTTCGTCTATACCCCTATGATGGTCTTTTGATCCAGGACATTATATATGACATTGTCCGTTAGGTACAATTGTATCGAGTTTGTAGCCCTCTCGTCTAGTTTATCTCACTCTGCATCAGTTATAAATGCAAGACGCTTCACATTGCCAGTGATAGCGTGTCCCAATCATTGTTGAACTAGGAGACATCTCATTTTAACCTTTCATAGTTTAAAGTTATTTCTCCTAATGAATTTCCCTGTTTCATACTTAATATTAGATCATTTATAAGACATGTTTTCATATTAAAAAAAAAAAAAACTCAAAATTCTAATCTTATTTTTGATACCACTTGTTGGGGAGACTCTCGGAAGCAACCCTGAGTTAGAATCAAACAAACCAAGCACACGGAGAACATAAGATTTTACGTGGAAAAACCCTCGTGGTAAAAAACTACAGCACAAATTGATAGCGTATTTACTATGATAATCAATATACAAGAGATGAAAGATCTTACTGATTTGAGAATACACCCCAAACACCACAAAAGCCTAGCTTTAAACTCCCTTTTGCTTATAAAAAAAACCCTAAGCATGTTTCCATGTACCCTAATCACTAATCACAAACCCTTAAAAAAAGATTAAAATTGAAATAAGAAACAAAACCCGCAATTCCGCAAAACTGCACAAGCGGGTCAATGGATGCTTCAGTCATATCGAGTGCCATCGATGTCTCGTCAATAGGATTGAAGCCACCTTCGATCAGATTGATTTGGACCCAAAAACTATCGAACGAGCAAAGGACAAAAAAAATGAAATTTTGTTGATGGGATCAAGTGGGTTGTCGATGGGATCAAAAGCTACCCGATGGGATCGGGTGGTCCGTCGATGCCATCGACATACCCAGTTACAGACAAATTTAAGACATTTGATAACATTCACGTAGTCCATCTAATTTTCCCACTCATTTTAAGGCATGAGCCTCAACATATCTAAAGCACAAGTGAGCCATACCACTGGAAAAGGTGGGAATAATAAAGTCACGGTTGAAACCTTCCTAGGGCCTATAGTGATGTTTATTTGTCACCCAACCTATTCACGAGTTCACATGTGGACCACATCATGGGAAAAGTGGGAATAATGATGTCTGTCATTGAAACCTTCCTAAGGCTCACAGTAATGTTTATTCATCGTCTAACCTGTTCATAAGTTCACAAGAACCTGGATGAAGGGAAAACACAAATATCAACTTGATCCGAACTTTACGTGGCTCCTAAAAAGTTTCAGGAGATGGGAGTTCAATATCCACGGATTCCTCGTCCACTTGGGCTTTTGATATGTTACAATTTCAAACTCATGCCCTGAAACTAATTGGAAAAATGGATAAAAACATGCGTCAGGATAGCCCCACAGAGTCCTTACACCACGTACCTGCCTCGTGTTGGGTTTACCACTCACTCCGCGTCCACCCAGCATGCGCGTTGAATGCTGAGTGACGGAAAGCTTTTTCTTCAACTCACCGTTGGTTAGGCGGGGCCCACTTGATGATTGGACCAGCTTATTTTCAGGCGAGGTCCCTACAAGGTGGGGGCTGCTTAAGCATGGTTATGATGTCACAAAGTCTCTTAGTTGGCACTCGGTACGATGTTCGTTCGCGTGCATAGGTGCCACTCTCTGGTAGACAAAACCATAAGAAAATCTACAGTCTAAAGAGAGAAGGCCCCGCCCTAATGCTGCTTTTCTTGGTGCGCAATTTACGTAAATCTCCCCCTCCTTTGACCAACGGAAGGTAGAACTCGGGGTCATTCTTGTCATTTGCCCTCTTCTCTTCCTTTTTAACTTGCGAGATGCGAGTGGTGGAAATGCAGGAAGGAAAAGAAGAGATGAAAACAGCAGCTTTTACTTTTTTGAAGAGAGAGAGAAAGAGAAGGGAAGCAATCTTCCAAGAGAAAAGCTCGTAAAGAGATTTCATTGCGATTCTGTGGTTGGTGGACAACCGGCAAGGTCATGTCCCCTTTCCACCCTCGAGAGGAAAGACTCTTTCAGGTCAAAACTATTTGAGGTTTCCCTCCATCTGGAAAATCTGGCCCTTCAACTCTATTTGCCTCGTACTGGGATAACTGTAAACACCTCCCTTCTCTCACCAAGATTCACCAAATGACCCAAAATATACTTTTTGCTCACACGTGGCTCCCACCTCCATGTATATAAATGCTATCCAACCCGTCAAACAAGTTCCTACCACCTTAAATATTGGACACCCAAAAAATATTCTAACCCCATGAATGAGTGGCTCACACCAAATCAATAAAATTAGAATTTATGAGGTGAGCTTTTTTTTTTTTTTTTTTTTTTCCCCTTCAAATTTTGACCCACACCCACACTCATGGGTACTCATCCTATGATCTCAGTGTTGAAACAGCGTCTATCTACCGCTGAGCCACCTGATGGTTGAATCAGCCTGATTTTCAGTCTGATGACATATATGCACAATGGTAGGACCACACATCTGCAACTTGTTACTTTTGAGATAGGAGTAAAACGTTCAATTTCTCAAAGAAGATAAGGGTGTCAATCTTCAACGAATCTGTAATCAGAGCCAGGTATATGTAATAATCCAAGTATAAGGAGGTGTTGAGATTTGTTGGAAACATGAGGGGAAGTGCTTACAATTATCCCTTCTCATTCTTCCTTTCTAACACCTACTCCAGTGGTAGGAAACCTTAAACTTTTCGTAGGGCACCCTACAAAAAGGACAGTCCCCACAAGCCTCCCTCTCCGGGAGCGGATTAGGTGCGGCCGGCCCCTCACTCAATACCGTGCAGCGCTGATTGTGGGGCCCACCTTGATGTATTTATTATATATCCATGCCGTCTATCCGTTTTTCCAGCTCATTTTAGGGCATGAAGCAAAAAAGGAAGAAGATCAAAATCTCAGGTGGATCATACCACAGGAAACAGTAGTGATTGGCCATTAAAAACTTCCTGTGAGCCATGGAAGTTTTGGATCAAGCTGATATTTGTATTTATTTTTTCCTTTCATCGAAGTCTGTGTGACTTTATCAACAGGTTGGATGACAGATAAGCATTATGGTGGGCCCTGGGGTGTTTTTAATGGTGGGCGTCCAATCACCACTGATTCCTATGGTGTGGTCCACCTGAGATTTGAATCTGCTTCATTTTTTGGCTCATGCCCAAAGAATAAGCTGGAAAAACGGACGTACGGCGTGGATATATAATACATACATCAATGTGGGCACCATGGTCAGTGCCACACCGTGTTGGGTAAGGCCGAGCCGCACCTAACCCTTGAACAAAAACATCATGGTTAGTGTTTTTCTTTCTTCATGTTCTTTCAGTGGTAGATGAGAGAGATGTAGTGGTGGGATCTTTAGCAAAACCGACCATATCTCATTGAGGGGACTGATGGGGTCTTTGGTATGTTTGGAGTCTTGTGTGGGTGGCTGTTGTGGTGGCCAGGTTGGAGAAGGAGACCCTTGGATCCTTTTTTGTTTTTCCTACCTCTTTTAAGGGCCCATACGCATTTTCATATGATTGTGTTACCATGTAATATACGGTGGTGGTGGTGATGCTTTTCAGTATTTGCATTTGAGGTGTTGGTAGTTGCAAGCTTCATCACTCTTCAACTGTTTGAGCTTTGGCTGAGTGTGAGCATGCTTTTACTTTTCTCTTTTTCCGTACTTAGGTAGGTTCCACACTACGGAACGAGAGAGATAAAAACAAATATCTGTCGACTGTCGGTATGTACGGACTCAGAATTTTTTCAAGTTGAAAGCTGTGTGGGGCCCACAGAGATGCTCATCACAAATCCACTCCGTTCATGATCAATTTTTCAAGACCATAATATGACATGAATCTAAAAATCAAGAAGATCCGAAACTGATGTGGGTCAAACCACACGAAAAAAGTGGGAATGGAAACGCACACCAATGAACACATTCCCGGAGCTGACCATGATTTACATATGCTATCCAAACTGTTCACATGATTATTACCACTCATATCATCTGTAGGCAAAACTTCTGTAGTTCCCACAGTTTCTAATGGTGGGCATTCAATCGTTACTGTTTCATGTGGTGTGGCTAATTTAGTTTTGGATCTGCCTGATTTTTAGATTCCCATCCTATTGTTGTCTTCTAAAAATGATGGACGACCAGGATATCTGTAGGACCCACACGGCTTCCCATTACAGGAACTTGCACGTTGCACAGGCAAACCGTGTCCGTACGTGCCACTTTAAATGGGATGCGGATTGTGTACTACCTCCGCTGTCCGGAGCTTGGCTTATGCAGGGCTATGATGTGCCCACCGTAATGTATGGGCTTTATTTATACCTTTCATTCATTTTGCCTTATTATTTTAGGGTATGAGGCAAAAAATGAAGCAGATCCAATGCTAAGTGGCCCACCGTGATGCATGGGCTTTATCGACACCTTTCATATATTTTGCCATATCGTTTTAAGCATATAAGACAAAAAATGAAGACCAAAAATGAAGCGGATCTAATGCTCAAGTGGACCACACTGGAGAAAGCAACAATGACAATGATTCCACAGTTGAAAGCTTCCTAGCGCCCACCATGATATGTTTATTTGCCATCCAACTTGTTCATTAATGTCATATAAACCTTGATGAAGAGAAAATACAAATATAAGCTTGAAACAAAACGGCTGGTCCACAAAAGTCACATCGCCACTGATGAAGGGAAAATACAAGTATCAGCTTCGTACAAAACTTTTGGCTCCAAAAGTTTTCAATATTAAGAATTCAATCCCCACTGTAGGGTCTTGAGCATCCGAATCTGCTTCATTTTCAGCCTGTATCATAAAATGATATGGAAAAATGAATGAATACTGTAGATAAAACCTATAAACCACAGGTGCTTTAGTGCCCCCTGGAGCCCGTCTGTGCCGAGCTACAGGAGGGGTACTACCCAATCTGCCAAGCCGATTGGCTTAAATGTACTGTGCAAACTCTGTGGGGCCATCATGAAAATATGAGTCTCATCCACGCCATCCATTTATGTTATCAGATAATTTCATGTCATGAGCCCAAAATTAAAAGCATATTCAAAGCTCAAGTGGACCACACTACTGGAAATAGTAAAAGCATATTCAAAGCTCAAGTGGACAACAATATTAGAAATAGTAGGAATTGTTGGAGCCCTGCACAAAACCTTAGGATCTAGCCCTCCAGAACAAATCAGAATTATGGATAATAAAGCAATGAAAACAATCAATGCATCAATCACACACCACACAAGTGATTTTTACGTGGAAAACCCTCAAAGAGGTAAAAACCATGGGACCTCGTCCAGATCAACAATAAAGCAGAACGTTACAACCTTCTTCACTCACGCAGGAGTGGATAATAAATAAGAGAAATAGAGAAAATAGAGAGATCTAACTGATTACGAGGACACAGAAGCGCTGAGATATAAATTGCACAGTAAATAACCTTCACGAGCAGAACCTCCCTTCTATAAGCTTCCTCTCTCTCTTTCTTTTTCTCTCTCACCTTTGATCGCCCTAAACCCTTTAGCAAATTCCTTGTAAAGCTTTAGGAAACTCTTTTGTTATACCTAGAAAACCCTAGAAACTCCTATTTATAGTTTTAGGAAACTCCCTTCCACATCCAAGTTGCGAAAGGACTTGCGACATGAAATCTACGCAAAATTGCGGAACGAATCTGCGTAAGCTCGACTGGTCGAACCGAGCCTTCAACCGGTCGAGAGCCACTTTCGACCGGTCGAGCACCTCGGTCGACTGGTCGAGCACCCTGGAGAAAAATAGTCCACAGTCGCTGGACTTTAAGTCGTGTCACGACTCAACTCCTTCGACTGGTCGAGGCCAGTCTTCGACTGGTCGAGGCTAGTCTTCGACTGGTCGAGTGAGGCTCACGACCGGTCGACGACAGGTCAAAAAACCTATCAAATCCCCCCCTTTTTGACCCAGGAGGGATCCATCTTCTTCAAGCCAGCAAGGTTTCTACAAACCTCAACCTTACCCTTGAGCAAAGCCTTGGTCATTATGTCTGACCCATTATCGTCCGTGTGGACCTTCTCAAGCTGTAATACCTTCTGTTCCAAAGTATCCCTGATCCAGTGATACTGAATCTCTATGTGCTTCGACTTGGAATGCTGACTTGGATTCTTGATCAAGTGTATAGCACTCTGACTATCACAATAGACCACATGCTCCTCCTGCTTCAGGCTAAGTTCCTGTAGGAACATTTTCATTCAAAGCATCTCTTTACATGCTTCTGTGATTGCAATGTATTCGGCCTCTGTCGTCGACAATGCTACGACCTTCTATAGCTTGCTCTGCCAAGAAACTGCTCCCCCTGCAAACGTGAACATGAACCCCGATGTAGACTTCCTATAGTCTATGTCACCTGCCATATCTGCATCTGTGTAGCCCTCTAACACAGGTTTATCGTCACCATAGCATAGGCTCAACCTGGATGAGCCTCTTAGATACCGCAATATCCACTTCACCGCTGCCCAATGCTCTTTGCCAGAATTGACAAGATACTGGCTGACAACACCAACTGCATATGCTATGTCTGGGCGTGTGCACACCATATCATACATCAAACTTTCTACCACTGACGCGTAGGGTATCTTCTACATCTCTTCCACCTCTGCCTTCGTCTTGGGACACTGCCTGTCGCTCAATCTGAAGTGACCATCTAATGGAGTACTGACCGGCTTCGCTGCATTCATATTGAACCGCTCTAGGACTTTCTCAATATACCGCTCTTGTGACAGCCAAAGCTTCCAGCTGCTTCTGTCACGGGTTATCTCCATTCCTAGGATCTGTCTAGCCGGGCCTAAGTCTTTCATCGCAAAAGACTTGCCCAACTCTTGTTTCAGCCTGTCGATCTTCTTGATGTGTTTTCCCATGATGAGCATGTCATCAACGTATAAGATCAGAACTAAGAAATCACCTTTTGAGAACTTGCGCGTGAACACACAATGGTCTGACTCCGTTCTGTCATACTCATGTTTCAACATAAACGAGTCGAACTTCTTATACCATTGCCGTGGAGCTTGTTTCAGCCTATACAAGCTCTTCCTCAGCCTACACACCATATGCTCTTTGCCCTTGACTTCGAACCCCTCTGGTTGGTACATGTAGATCTCTTCTTCCAAGTCACCATGGAGAAAGGAAGTTTTAACATCTAACTACTCTATCTCCAGATCTATGCTAGCCGCCAACCCAAGCAACACCCGTATGGATGTCATCTTCATCACTGGTGAGAATATCTCCTGGAAGTCTATGCCTTTTCTCTGACCAAACCCTTTCACCACAAGTCTAGCCTTGAACCTCATCTGTGAATTCTTCTGCTGGATCTTCTTTCTAAACACCCACTTGTTGCTCAAAGTTTTCTTACCCTTAGACAATTTCACCATATCATAGGTGTGGTTCTTATGTAAGGATTTCATCTCCTCTTGTATAGCTTTCAACCACTCCCCATTATGCTCGTCGGCTAGGGCCTCGGAATAATCTTCTGGCTCTTCCCCATCAGTGAGCATAATGTACCTATGCGGCGAGTACCTCTTGGACGGCTGTCTGTCCCTAGATGACCTCCTCATCACCTGTGGCTCAACAGGTGGATCAAGTGAGGGCTGCTCCCCTGATCCATCTTCTGAAGGAACTCCCTCGTCCTCTGCACCTTGTTGTATTCCCCCGTCATCAGGCACCATGGGAGGAATAATCGGATCCATGTCCTCTATCTCACCTGAACTAGGTTGGTTCTTCTCTGACTTACCAATGTCTTCTATACACTGATCTTCAAAGAAAATTACATCTCTGCTCCTGACGAGCATCCTCTCGGTCGGATCCCACAATCTGTAACTGAACTTTTCATCACCGTACCTTAAGAACACACACTGCCTGATCTTCATATCGAGCTTGGACCTCTCGTCCTTTGGTACGTGAATGAATGCCCTGCATCCAAACACCCTGAGATGACTGTACGATAGATCCTGTCCAGTCCACACCTTCTCAGGTACTTCTCCATTCAATGGGGCTGATGGAGACCTGTTTATCAAATACACCGCCGTGTACATTGCTTCTCCCCAGAACGTCTTGGGCAATTTCGCATGGGATAACATGCATCTGATTCTCTCAACAATAGTGCGATTCATTCGCTCAGGTACACCATTATGCTGAGGGGTCTTGGGAACCGCCTGTTCATGCCGTATACCCAGGGACTTGCAGTACTCGTGAAAGTCGCCAATGTATTCACCACCATTGTCAGTGCGGATACACTTCAATGGTCTACCTGTCTCTCTTTTGACCATATCATGAAACAATTTAAACACACTAAAGACCTCGTCCTTGGATTTCAAAGCATAAGCCCAAACCCTCCTAGATGCATCATCTATAAAAGTAACAAAATACAATGCCCCACCTAAGGTTTTTGTCCTCATAGGACCACAAACATTAGAATAAACCAAATCTAATGCATGCACTTTATTAACATGAGAAGCAGTTTTAACGAATGAAACTCTATGCTGTTTCCCTGATAAATAATCAAGACAGGTTTTGAGAGGTGTACCTGTCACATCTGGAAGGAGCCGCTTCCTTGCTATCAGCTGAAGCCTTTTTTCACTCATGTGGCCTAGACACCTGTGCCACATGTCAATAGCTGAATCTTCCGCTGCGTTCAACCCACGCTTGCACATACTGACACTTGCCTTATAAAGGGTGCAAGACTTCTTTCCTCTGGCCACGATCAATGAACCCTTGATGAGCTTCCATCGCCCACCAGCAAACCAGCTTTCATAGCCATCATCATCTAACTTCTCATCGACGTCAAGTTGAGGCGAAGGTCTGGGATATGCTTCACATCCCTGAGAACCAATGTGCAGCCCACATCGGTCTTCACACAAATATCACCAACTCCCATGATTTTTGATACGCCAGAATTTTCCATCTTTACAGTCCCATAGTCACCTGACTTGTAGTTTGTGAAGGAGTCCCTGTGTGGAGTCGCAAGAAAAGAAGCTCCCGAGTCTATGACCCAGTCGGTGTCCTGACTCGTAGCCGTGAGACATACATCATGATCTACTGAAAGAATAACTACCATGTCGCCATCTGAAGCGACCGCAGTAGAATCTGATTTATCTTCCTTCCCTTTTCCTTTCTTGTCGTTCTTCTTACCACGACATTCATGCTTGTAGTGGCCCTTCTTGCCACAATTCCAGCAATTAACATCTTTCCTGTTACTCGACTTGCCTCTTGATTTATCTCGGGCCTTCCCGCCCTTCCTATTCTTTCTTCTCCCCCGTTCCTATGTCACAAGAGCCTCTTGCTGAGTAGACCCCTGAGACTTCCTCCTTGTCTCCTCATTGAAGAGACAATTGGTTACCTGTTCCATGGATATCTCTCCGTCTGGCGCGGAGTTACTTAAAGACACCACCAATCACCACCAATGTCTCCCATCTGTTAGGCAATGAACTAAGCAATAGTAAAGTCTACAATTCATCATCCAGGACCATCTTCATAGAGGTCAGTTGGTTCACTATATTGCTGACCTCATTCATGTGCTCAGCCACAAAACCACCATCCTTGAACTTGAGATTCACAAGTCGCCTTATCAGAAAATTTTTATTACCGACTGTCTTCCTCTCATACAACCCTTGTAATTTCAGCCATAGGCTAGCGACTGAGGTTTTCGTAGATACATGGTGGAACACTGAATCATCCAACCATTGTCTAACAAATCCCACCGCCTTCCGGTCCATCTTCTTCCAATCATCATCAATCATATCCTTGGATTTTGCTGATATGCCTAAAATTGGAGAATATATGTCCTTGCAATAAAGCAACTCCTCTATCTTAGCCTTCCATATGGTCCAGTTAAAACCATTGAGGCTGATCATCCTTGATGAGCCACCTTCCATAATTCAAAAACCGATCTTACCCATTCAATGAACTTAGCTTTGATATCACTTTGTTGGGGGCCTTGCACAAAACCTTAGGATCTAGCCCTCCAGAACAAACCAGAATTACGGATAATAAAGCAATGAAAACAATCAATGCATCAATCACACACCACACAAGAGATTTTTACGTGGAAAACCCTCAAAGAGGTAAAAACCACGGGATCTCGTCCAGATCAATAATCCACTATGAAGTAGAACATTACAACCTTCTTCACTCATGCAGGAGTGAATAAATAATAAGGGAAATAGAGAAAACGGAGAGATCTAACCGATTACGAGGACATAGAAGCGTTGAGATATAGATTGCACAGTAGATAACTTCCACGAGCAGAACCTCCCTTCTATAAGCTTCCTCTCTCTCTTTCTCTCTCTCTCTCTCTCACCTTTGATCGCCTTAAACCCTTTAGTAAATCACTTGTAAAGCTTTAGGAAACCCTCTTGTCATACCTAGAGAACCCTAGGAACTCCTATTTATAGTTTTAGGAAACTCCCTTCCGCATCCCAGTTGCGAAAGGACTTGCGACACGAAATCCGCGCCAATTCGCGGAACGAATCTGCGTAAGCTCGACTGGTCGAACCGAGCCTTCGACCGGTCGAACACCCCGGAGAAAAATAGTCCACAGTTGCTGAACTTTGAGTCGTGCCACGACTCGACTCCTTCGACTAGTCGAGGCCAGTCTTCGACCGGTCGAGCGAGGCTCACGACCGGTCGACGACAGTTCAAAAAACCCATAAAAAATAATGATGTCCGTATTGAAATGCTTTTAGAACCTTCAGATATATTTATTTATCGTCAACCTGTTCAAAAGATCACAAAGACATGGATGAAAGGAAAACACAAATACTAGACGATAAAAAAAAACTTTTTTGACTCTCAAGAATAATTTTTCAACAGCAGTTGTTCAATTCAAACTGTTTTATGTGGTGTGGTCCACTTGAGCTTTGGATATGCTTCAATTTTGGGTCACTGCCCTAAAATGGAAAATCGATATCTAGAGTGGATAAAATACATAACTCATGGTAGGCCCACAGAGTTTACTCAGTCAACTAAGCGAAATGAGTTACTACGCAATCCGCTTCCCCAATCCGCCTCCCTTTAAAGGGCATCTGAGACATTGAAACTTTATTAGTCCAAATTAGCTAATTTTAGTGCATGGCCTGTCCGCATGGTGGCCCACCACGTGGATCCATGATGGCCCACCATTATAGTATTCCTGGCTTACCCTATCGATTTTCCACATGTACGGTGAAGAGGGAATAACATGGAAACGTGGATGAGAAATGTCTTTGACGATTCTACCTGTTTTGTCTATGATCAGTTGAGTTGAGCTGTTAACCCGAAGATTGTGACCTTCATCTGCAATTCCTAACCCCACACAGTCACTCAGCCTACAGACGCGTTTGGATTCCAATTAAACTGAATTGTGATTATTCGTCAGTGGGAGTAAGCAAATTGTGGTTTTTCCCAAATACAAGGTTGTGGCAACTCTAATGGGCAGGATGCCTGAGTGTTGTGATTTTGGCTTTGTGGCCCATGAAGACTGTTGGATTGCAAGATTGATGTCCCAAGAATCTACGATTCAAATACAACTGACTTAGAATCATAGTTTGCAAACTAAGGACCCTGCATCGGACTAGGTAGTAGGCTGCGACTTGGGTTCGGGTTCACCCAGCTGACCTAACCTGAGTTTGGGTTGCAGGGGAGGACGTGAGGTAGAGCACCATCTTCCTCTAGAGGATAACTATTCCGAATCCACGAAACTTCTCTGGACTCCTCACAGAGACTTTCTCGAATCCACGAGAAAAGAGAGCAGAAAATAGAAATAAATTCTAATAAATTCGAAATAGATTAATGAATGCATAAAAACGAGTTCACAACCCTTTAAATAAGGGTACTAAGTAATGAGAAAGAAATCATAATCAAACTATAACTAAAACTCCTAGAATTCGCGACTTACTATAAATAATAAACTTACTATTTATAGACGGTCGTGATGTCTACTAGTGCGCAAGGTTTTCGGCCAAAAATAGTAAGTGTCCTATTTGGCTTCACCAAACCGTTCCCCTAATTATTCTAAGCTCTTTTCACGTTGGGCGCAACTCCTAAAGCCCGACGGATGAAGCGTTATAGTCAAACTAAAACTTGCTATTTATAGTAAAAACGAAATTGAAACAGGGAAACGACCGTCGAATCAGGGGTTTCTCGCAATTCCGAGCATCCAACCCGGCGTAGCAGGGTTGGTTGGCTAAAGTAGCTCGTTCTACCCCAAAATCATTTATTTTACGTTGGCTAACTCATCCCGGATTGCGAGATACGCCTGATTGAAGGTCTGATGGTCCAGATCACTTCTGTCGCCGACCGGGCCTTTTCTGATCCATCTTTTCCATGTAATTGTCCGTGACCCGCTCTACATCGGTTTCCTCCACTTCAAAAGAACTCGTCCTCGAGTTATCATTATGCGCTGGTTCATGATACTCGGTCAGGTCCGCGACATTGAAAGTCAGTGAGATCGCCATATCATCTGGAAGATCTACAACATAAGCATTGTCATTGATCTTTCGGATGATTCATACCGGTCCAACCTTTTTATTCTTCAACTTGTTGTACGTTCCGATCGGAAATCTTTCTTTGCACAGATGGACCATTACTTGGTCGCCCGCCTCGAACACTTTCTGTCGCCGATGCTTGTCCGCTTGCTCCTTGTACTTTTCGTTCGAGGCATGTAGCTTGTTCTGTACCTCCGCATGAATGTCCATGATTTTGTCTGTCATATGTCCTGCTACAATGCTCATGCCTGGGAGCTTGGGCAGAGGGACCAAGTTTAGTGTGTGGCGAGGTACTCGTCCGTAAATAACCTGGAACGGGGATTTTTCTATCGAGCGGTTCACCATGTTGTTGAATGCAAACTCCGCTTGAGACAAGGTCAAATCCCACTGCTTCGGTTTTTCTCCTGAAATACATCGAAGGAGGTTTCCCAACGTGCGATTCACAACCTCAGTTTAACCGTCAGTCTGTGGGTGGTACGCGCTGTTGAACTAAAGGCGTGTATCGAATTGAGTCCACAAAGTCCGCCAAAAGTGGCTTATGAACTTCGTGTCACGGTCGGAAGTAATAGTCTTGGGAACCCCGTGTAGCCGCACAATTTCTCTGAAGAATAGATTCGCCACGTGTGTTGCACCGAGTGTCTTCTTGCATGGAATAAAGTGTGCCATCTTGGAAAAACGATCTACTACCACGAACACCAAATCCATTCTGCGTTGTGTTCGTGGGAGACCAAGCACAAAGTCCATAGATAAATCCTCCCAAGGGCCGTCAGGCACGGGTAACGGGGTGTAGAGGCCCGTATTATGAGATTGTTCCTTGAAAGTCTGACAAATATAACAGTGTTGGACTGCCTTTCCCACATCACGTACCAATTGCGCCCAGTAATACCGTTTTTTCCACAAGAGCTCGCTTCTTGTCTCGCCCAAGGTGTCCACTGAGGCCACCTCCATGTAGCTCTTGGATTATCTGTTCCCTTAACGAACTATTTGGGATACATAGTCGATTTTCCTTGAAAAGGAATCCGTCTTGTATATGTAAGTCACCGGGGTGACCTTCCTGACATCTAACCCATGCGTCCTTGAAGTCATCGTCGTCGGCATATATATCTTTGAGGCGATCGAACCCGACAACTTCATTACTCATAGTGACTAACAAAGTTGCACGGCGACTCAGCGCATCCGCTACTTTGTTCTGTTGCCCTGACTTATGCTTTAGCACGAATGTGAATTCCTGCAAAAATGAGATCCATCTAGCATGCACACGGTTAATGTTAGCTTGACTATTAATAAATTTGAGGGCTTGATGGTCCGTGTAAAGTATGAATTCCCTTTGAATCAAATAATGTCGCCAGTGTCGCAGTGCCTGGACTACCACGTACAACTCAATCTCATATGTAGACACTTCTTGCATGCATCACTAAGTTTCTCACTGTAAAAGGCTACCGACCTACCTTTTTGAGATAAAACTCTCCCAATCCTGACATATGAGGCTCACATTCGACTTCAAACAGTTTGTCAAAGTTGGGAAGTATAAGAACCGGGGTCGTGGATAATCTGCGCTTAATTTCGGCAAAGCTCCTGTCGGCTTCGTCAGTCCATTGAAACTGCCCTTTCTTCATGCAATCTGTGATCGGTGACACAATGGTACTGAAATTTTTTACGAACCGACGATAGAATGTTGCTAGTCCATGGAAACTTCGCATTTCGTGAATATTTTTGAGAATCGGTCATTCTCTGATTGTCTTCACCTTTTCCTCATCCATTCGAATGCCCGTGGATGTAACTACAAAATTCAGAAACAATAGGCTATCAGTCATGAAGCTACACTTTTTTAAATTGAGGTACAGTTTATTTTCAGTGAGCACTTGAAGGACCTTTTTGAGGTGCTTCATATGGGTGGTTTCGTCTTGATTGTATATCAAGATATCATCAAAATAAACCACAACGAACTGCCCAATGAAAGGTTTCAGAACTTGGTTCATCAACCTCATGAATGTGCTAGGCGCATTAGAAAGACCGAAAGACATGACCATCCATTCATACAATCCTTCCTTGGTCTTAAAGGCTGTTTTCCACTCATCACCCGGCCGTATTCGAATCTGATGGTAGCTGCTCCTTAAGTCCAATTTAGATAATATTTTTGCACCCTCTAGCATATCCAACATATCATCCAACCGTGGTATAGGAAACCTGTATTTTATGGTGATCTTGTTTGTGGCCTGACTGTCGACACACATGCGCCAACTCCCATCTTTCTTTGGAGTTAGCAGAGCTGGTACAACACATGGGCTCATGCTTTCTCGAATAAGACCCTTACGGATCAGTTCCTCCACTTGTCCCTACATAATCTCGCACTCATTCGGGCTCATTCGATAATGAAGATGATTAGGTAAACTGGACCCAGGGACAAAGTCGATATGGTGTTGGATATCTCGCATAGGGGGTAACCCATCGGGAAGGTCCTCGGGCCAGATTTATTGGAATTCATGTAACAAGGGCCTTAATCTTTCAGGGATGATGGTAGGCTCGAGTTCTTCTCCTTTCACAATTAATGCATAAGTCTGTCCTGTTTCTTTGGATTCTTCCACGAAGTCCCGAATGGTTAAGAGAAAATGACCCTCCACTTTAGAAGTTTCAGGTGGTCCTTCTGGATCCATAGGGGCCAATGTGGTCTTCCGGCCGTCCTTGACGAAGATATATATGTTATCTCGCCCTTTATGAGTGGCGTCATGGTCAGATTGCCAGGGTCGACCGAGTAGTATGTGACATGCTTCCATATCAACCACATCGCATACTACTTCATCCTTATAATATTTGCCAATTGAAAAAGATATGGTGCACCGTTCAGTTACCTTTGTTTCGCTGACCTTCTTGATCCAACTGATTGTATATGGATAGGGATGACGCTCTGTTTTCAATTACAATTTTTCCACTATACCCTTGGAGATGATGTTCTCGCTGCTTCCACTGTCAATGATCATGTCACAAACCTTTCGATTCACTGTACACCTAGTGCGGAAGATGTTATGCCGCTGTGGATGCACTTCTTTTCTTGGTGCATATAATAGCCGCCTCACGACGAGCGACTCGCCGTGATCTTGCTGAACCCAATCTGAATCATCTACCTCGTCATCGGCGGTATGCTCCTGTTCTTCAATATTTGGATCTTCATAAGCGTTATCAGCACTACCATCATTAATGGCGAAGTTTGCCACTTTTTGCTGGGGACAAGTATTTGACAGGTGGCCGGGCTGGCCACAACGATAGCAGCTATCGGGCCTTGGCCGAGCATAAGGGTTCGGAATTCTACTATGACCAGCAGCAGTCGAGACGCCCCTTTGGGGTCTAGCTTGTCTGCTTCCCTGATCTCGGTTCTCAGACGTAGGAGGTTGAATGCGTGCTCCTATAGGCTCATTCTCCTTAGGCTGTGGAGCTCCCTGAGGTGGACCTGTCGCAGTAATCCTTGCAGTAGGATAGGTCCGTGTGTTCGGACGTTCAAATTGTGCTTCTGCCCGATTAGCCAACTTGATCGCATCATTCATCGTCCAAACGGACAGCATCTGGACCCGATCTTGAATCGCCATACGCAATCCATCATTGAATCGGGCGACTTGCTGCGATTCAGTCTCGACCAAATTGTTACGTGCCGCCAGGCGGTAAAATTCTTCTACGTACTCTCTCACCGACCGACTACCCTGTCGGCAATTTTGGTATTGTTGGAATAATACCTGATTGTAATCGCTAGGGAGGAATCGGGCGTGTAGCAGCTTCTTCATCCGCTGCCATGTGCGGATTGGTGATTTCATCTACCTGGTTCGTGCGAGTTGTAGTTGCTCCCACCAAGCTGATGCTCCTCCTTTAGCTAGACCTTCTTTGCTTTAGGGACGTCCATATAGTCAAAAAATCGCTTAACTTTAGAAAGCCAATCGAGGAAATCTTTAATGTGTAGTTGGTCATTGAAGTTAGGAATATCAACCCGTATCTTGAATTCTCGATCTATTTGATCGCCGCCTGCTTTGGGGTGTTGGAAGATTATGTCGTTGATCTCCTCCTCACTAGAGCCCCCGTCCTCAGACATGACCCTTGGATGCACTGCCGGTATTATCCTGTGATCAGGCCGATTATGAGTCTCAGCAATTGGCGGTGGAGGATTACCACTAGGAACACGGAGTTGCCCTAGGGTTTCTACCAAGAGATTCGCTATGCGGTCCATGGAAGCTTGCATCCCTTGCACGGCTTGCCGATTCTCTTGCTGCGCTGCTTGAAAAGTTGCCGCCGTTAAAGGTAAATTCCCTGGAGCACCACCTATGGGATTGTTGACCGACCCGTCGTTAGAAGTCATCGATCCGAGGAGAAACCTCGCTTTGATACCAAACTGACGCAGGGGAGGACGTGAGGTCGAGCACCGTCTTCCTCTAGAGGATAACTATTCCGAATCCACGGAACTTCTCTGGACTCCTCACAGAGACTTTCTCGAATCCACGAGAAAAGAGAGCAGAAAATAGAAATAAATTCTAATAAATTCGAAATAGATTAATGAATGCATAAAAACGAGTTCACAACCCTTTAAATAAGGGTACTAAGCAATGAGAAAGAAATCATAATCAAACTACAACTAATACTCCTAGAATTAGCGACTTACTATAAATAGTAAACTTACTATTTATAGACAGTTGTGATGTCTACTAGTGCGCAAGGTTTTCGGCCAAAAATAGTAAGTGTCCTATTTGGCTTCACCAAACCATTCCCCTAATTATTCTAAGCTCTTTTCACGTTGGGCGCAACTCCTAAAGCCCGACGGATGAAGCGTTATAGTCAAACTAAAACTTGCTATTTATAGTAAAAACGAAATTGAAACAGGGAAACGACCGTTGAATCAGGGGTTTCTCGCAATTCCGAGCGTCCAACCTGGCGTAGCAGGGTTGGTTGGCTAAAGTAGCTCGTTCTACCCCAAAATCATATATTTTACGTTGGCTAACTCATCCCGGATTGCGAGATACGCCTGATTGAAGGTCTGATGGTCCAGATCACTTCTGTCGCCGACCGGGCCTTTTCTGATCCATCTTTGCCATGTAATTGTCCGTGACCTGTTCTACATCACTTGTCAAGGTCCTCAAGTTAGGTTTAGGTTGAAAAAACCAAATGCAGTTTGAATTCGGATTAGGCCTGGGTTGAGCAAATTCAAGTAAGGTTATGTTGAGTTAGGAACAACCACGTTGTATATAGCCCAGGTCGGGTAGGGTTAGAGTAGAGAGGACTTCAGATTAGGCCCCTACAGTTGGAATTTCGGCTGGGCTGGGTTATGGATTAGGTCCTCTTAAGGTTTGGGTTGACCATCAATCCTACCTAGCTTGTCCGAGTTGCACTTGTACTTGTGGGTCAAGAACATGACATCTTTATTTATTTTTATTGTAAATAAATGAGGCTTGAGTTCTGTATTTGTTATGTTGTAGATGTGGGCCATGATTGGTCTATCCAAGTCATTGATCCTGGATGGACCATTCCCCTATCTCAAATTGGAAGAGGTTAAAACTTGTTTGTGTTGTACCCTAATTCTAGCTGAGTTGACTAGAAGAAATATGTCTTTGCTTGGGAAAGAAATATAAATGTGAAAGATCTTTAAAGATATTTTGTGTGCTTTTCACTGAAGTACAACTAGTGCCGAGTTGTATGGTAAATGTCATCTAATGATGAACCACGACTAAGAGATAAGATGCGGCTGAGAGAAGTCCAGGAGGCAAAAAGCAGTTGAGTAAAAGTAATGATTAAAAGATTACGTGTCAAGAAGAAAAGAACAGACATAAGGATCTAGAAGACTAACGTGGCAACGATTCAACTGCCATAATTGTGTAAATAAAAAAGAAAAACGCTTAAAGAAAAATTGCAACAGATATGCATAAATAACAAGAAGTTCAGCAAAGCAAGGCATTTCATACCAACCAAACAAATCAATTTAATTTAGTAGTAATTTTTAACTATAATTTAAGTCTACGTTCTTGCACTGAAGTAGTTCTGTTTGAATACAAACAATTCTTCATTCAAATAGGCTCCTTGCAATTGATTGTGAGCATTTCTTTTTCTGTGAGATTGTTTCATCTTCGGAGGAAGAACCCCACTCCTCCGACAATCACCTGATCATCTTACAAGCATATTTTGAGTGGCTGAATAGGCAACCAGTCCTCTCGAGCCCTTAGTCATATACAATCACATCGACACACTTGCCCATCTTGATGGCGCCTGGGGTTAGGGTTTTTCGGTTTAAATCGAACCACACAATTAGTCCTGACATACCACACACATCACATGTGACCAAAACCAAGCCGAGAGCAAACAGTTCGGACTTGCGGTTTACACGATAATGCCGTGGAATGATGTAATGATTCCAGTGTCAGCTAGTATCATGTGGAATTAGGATGTTCTGATGTTACATGGAAACAGTGCTTGGATAGGTAGATAAAGGTCGTAATCTATAAAATTCAACGCAATCAACAGCGTTTGGAAAAAAAAAAAAAAACACTGACCCGGCAATCAATTTCAACACATACAGTGCTCCCCCCACTCGATTTGTGGTCACATATTATCCCTGCGGATTATGTGGGATGTGATTCGGGTGTAAACACATGACGTGAGAAGCGTCTGTTCACCAAGTCTGTGGACCCAGTATGATGTTTGGTTGTTATTCACGCCCTCCATCTAATTTGTCATCTCATCTTAGGGCATGAGCCGTGTAAATGTGATTGCTCCAACGGTCAGAGTGGACCACATCACATGAAATGCAGGATTTGAATGCCTACCGTTGAAGACTTCCCGGGCGCCACAAATGTCTTGGATGATGCTGATATTTGGTATTTCCCTTCATCCAGGTGTGTATCACCATATGAACAGGTTGGATGTAATATAAACATCATGGTGGGGTCAAGGAAGGTTTCGACCGTGGAAATCAATCTCTCCATAATTTCCTGTGGTGTTGGTCCTCTTCAGCCTTGCATCTACCCCATTTCGTCATCATGGCCTAAAATGAAATGGAAAAATGGATGAGTGGCGTGGATAGAACACGTACATCGGCGGTACACCAGCCGGCTGATTGGTTTCACCCGATTTTGGTTGGAACCTCTATCAGTGTACAGAGTCTGGTGCAGCCATCACCATCAGGCCTAGCGTGAGATTAAGGCTTGGGATGAAAAATAAGACAGATGTAAAGATAAAGTAGACCCACTGCAAAAAGCAGTAGGGGAGGGGATTGAACGTCTACTATTGAAACTCTTTTGGGGTCACAGCAGTTTTAGATCAACATTAAATTTGTTTTTACTATTCATTAAGGTATTTGTGACCTTATGAACACATTGGATGGAAAATAAACATTATGGTAGGCCCTACGAATATTTTAACAGTGAAAATCATTATCCCGTTGCTTCTTTTGGTGTGACCCATTTGAGCTTTGAATATGATTCATTTTTTGATTAATTCTCTAAAACGATCTTGAAAAATTGATGAACGGTGTGGATATAATAAATACATTACCTTGGGGCTCACGTAACTTTGATCTCCTTTGAACCGATCGTAGAACTTTGGAGCTCGAGGAGCGTCGGCGCCCTTCTTAGCATGACACGTATCTATACCAGCTATATAGCTGGTGTGTAGTACACCAGCCAATCCGCTTCCCCGTTGGGCATCAGAGCCTTTAGGTGCGGCATGACGTACGGTGCGGTACTCATCGTCCGGCCCACCTTGCTGTATGTATTTTGTATCAACTCAGTTCATCAGTTCTTCCCTGTCATTTTAGGACATGATCCTATTAATAAATCAGATTCGTTTTCAGGTAAACTGTAGCTTTGGAAACGGTGGTGGTTAACTATTAATAGGCCACCAAAGTTTTAGATCAAACTGATGTTGGTTTCATCCCTTCATTCAGATTTATGTCACCTTACCAAGAGCTTGGATGAAAAATAAACATTACAGAAACCTTATGGTGGACTTATGAAAATTTTAATGATAGAGCATTTAGTTACCACTATTTCCTGTAAGATGGTCCACCTGAGATTTGGATCTTCTTTGTTTTCCGGTTCGTGCACTAAAATGATCTGAAAAAGCCGATGGATGGCATCGATATAGAATACATACATCAAGGTGGGCGCCACGATAAGGGTCTTTGTTAATGCCGGATCCGCACCTAATCCGCACCCTTTTGGCAGGAAGCGGATCGGCTGATGTACCACACACCAGCGATATAACTAATGTGGGTACGTGTCGTGTGAAGACAGGACACGCGGATTAGCTACTAACAGGTTGAGTAGAGAAACGGATTGGCTACTCCCCCTCACATCAGCCAATGACTGGTGGTCGGTGCTCTGTGGGCCCTACTATGATGTATGTGTTTCATTCATGCCGTCTATCTATTTTTATGGATCATTTCTGTATGAGACAAAAAATGAGGTATATAAAAATCTTAAGTGGACCACATTACAGGAAACAGTGTTGAATGAGCGTCGACCATTAAAAAACATTTTGGGGCCATAAAAGTTTTAGATCATGCTGATTTTTGTTTTTTCCCTTAATCTGGGCCTGTATGACCTAATTAACATATTGGATGTCAAATAAACAGTACAGTAAGCCTTAAGATGATTTTAATGGTAGATATCCAATCACTAATGTTTTCACGTTATGTGGTCCTACCTCTCATTTTTGGGATAAAGACATAAAATGATCTTTAAAAATGTATGAACGGAATGAATGAAACACATACATCATGTTGGGCCCCACATAGCACCGACCACCAGCCATGGAGCTAGTGTCATGGGGAGTAGCCAATCCGTTCCCCTGCTCAACGGAAACGAATTGGCTACTCCCCATGACACCAACCCCGTGGCTAGTGGTCGGTGCTCTGTGGCCAAATGGGACACCGGAAATCTTTTACTAGCATCGGCCCGCCATAGATAATACTTAGTGAAAATTCATAAACCCTCTTGGTACCACAGGACGCCCCAACATCGGGATTGAGTGGATATATATATGAGCGCATGAGGGCCATATACCAGTACGTCGCGTCTCCCACTGTGTCATGGTCATTTGGGAGGGGATGTGGCCTTACCCGCACAATGGTAGGGGGCATATCTAGGATGAGTTTGATTAGCTCGTATATAAGTCCACTATCGACGTGCCGGGTAGATATTGGCTGACTACTAGCCAGGTGGATAGTGAAGTCTCTTCCACTTGCATGGTCGCGCGTCAGTGAGCGGCGGTTGCATGTAGAGTGTATTAGACCCCGGTGTGATCCTAAAGATGTACGGTACTGATATGTAGACTTATTGAGCAGGAGTTGCATACTCATTCATTCATTCATTCACTATCTACTCGGGCTGGTGGTGTGCAACTATTTTTTCGTGTATCTTCGTAATGACCATGATTTCAGTTGGGGCGCGCGACTAACATGAGATCAGGAGTCGACCACATTGAGTCTGACTATCCAAATTTAAGTATGAACTGGTTTGGATAGAAGTCCCTTGTGGTGGACCCCGTAGCTTGTGATACTACATACTATCATCCCGACTTTACTCCAATTTGGTCATTCATCGCATATCGCATTATATGCGGCATATGATATTTTGGGTTTCTATGTTTCTGCACTTATATGACTTAGACAGACTTAACAAGATTTACATATTCCATTGCATCCGCAGTTTATGATATTTGGCTCTCTATGATTCTTCATTTGCATAGCTGATCTGTATTATGTACTTTGATATTGTATGACTCATGATCTTACCAGTATTTTCGACATTGTATGATTATGGCATTGTATTGAATACTTAGCACTTATCTTGTACATACACTTACACCACCCTCTAAGCTTTGTATAAGCTTATGCACGATAGATGCGCGCAAGTGATTTTAGGTTGCAGCAGTATTGAGCTTGGAGCATGCAGCGGTCTTCTGGAGCTTTGATTTTCGATATATGTATTTCCCTTTCAGCACTGTATTCAAATGATTATATTAGTGGATATGTGATGATGATGTTGCCTTTGTGATTTGGGTAAACTTATGATTATGCTTCTTATGAGATAAATGTACATTGAAAAATTCTCCTTGTAGGATCTCAGGATCGAAATCTGGCGTATGGGCGCTGGGAGCCGAGAATGGGGTACTGCGGAGGCTGTCGGCACCGGATTCAACAATTGAGAATTTTGTGAGCCCGATTTTCAATTTTGAGGCGTGACATACAACATACCACCGATGTAGCTGATGTATTGAAATCATTAAGTTCCATTGTCACATCATGAAGTAGGAGTTATATCTAAGCTGCCGGTCCACTTGGTGAGCTCATCGTAATGCTTGATTTGAAAATTAAGACAGGTACACAAATCAAGTAGACCACACTGAAAAAGCAATGAAGGATTAAACTGCGAATATTCAAGTATAACCTTGCGATCATATATGCTCGAAAGTAAAGGTTACAGTGGGCCCTACGAATATTTTAATGATGAAATCATTGTACCCACTGCTATTTGTGGTGTGCTACACTTGAGGCTTGGCAATTACTGATTTGGATAAGATTTAAAATGATCTCGTCAAATGGATGAACGGTGTAAATATGATAAATACATCACTGTGGGCCATGTAACTTTGATCTCTTTGAACCGTTCGTGCAACTGGAAGGTCGATGAGCGTTGTCCTCGCACGACACGTACCCACACCAGTTAGGTGGACGCGGATTGCCTACTGACAGCGTCAGTAGTGAGGTGGCTACTGGCAGTGCTCCGTGAGCCCCGCATGGTATATATTTTCTTTATCCAGGCCGTCCATCTACATTTAAACACCATTATAGAGAATAACCCAAAAATTTAGGTAGATCCAAATCTCAAGTGGACCACACCACAAGAAAATAGTGGTGATTGAATGCTCACTGTTAAAAAAATTCTTAGGGTTCATCGTAATGTTTATTTATCACCCAAGCTGTTGATTAGGTCACGCACACCTAGATTAAGAGAAAAAAACAATTATTATCTTAATACAAAACTTTTGTCCACCCTATGAAGTTTTTAACGGTGAGTGTTCAATCAACAATCTTTCCTAAGGAGTGGTCCATATGAGATTTGGATCTGCTTCATTTTTAGGATCACGCAGTAAAATAAGATGGAAAAATGGATGAATGGCGTGGATAGGATACATAAATTATAATGGGCACACAGATCACTGTCAGTAGCCACCATGCTCCTGACGCTGTCAGCATGCAATCCGCGTCCAGTTAGGTTGCTGGTGTGTGGTACACCAGCCAATCCGCTTCTCAAAAAGCACATTGGCCACGGACCCAACTTCTTAGGAATGAAAACCCAGTATACTGTGGTGGCCACGGGGACCCGATAGCTCCTCTTTAAACATTAGGCACGTGACAACTTGGGTTATGGTCTATCCAATGTGGGGCCCAACGAATAGATGGCATCGTTCATTGAAGGGCAGTCTTTTAATTTGTGTCCTAGATGTAAACGACAAAACGTTCACGAGCAAAAAGTATCTAATCTAATCAGGTGGCTAGGATGATGCGTTGATTTTTTATTAAGATACCCTCCACTATAAGACCCACCCAACCATTACATCGCCTACTCGTGCCACGTGTACGGTTCTAGATCATATTCTGACAAAAGGTCTGGGCTTTGCACGGTGCGGACGAAGAGTCGGTGAACACATCTCCATCAGTTTATGATAGCTGATGGGAATCTAACAAGCACTTCAAAACGAAAAAAACTTTCAAAAGATTCCAGCCACCATAGCTGGAAGGTTGGAAACGTGCGCACCGACTCTCGTGCGGCATGCATATTTTCTTTGTCTAAGTCACGATGGTCCACTCCCAATCCATGCAAACATGTGTGTATGGTGAAACTGTTTTTAATACTGGACGCTTTCTTGTATCACAACTTGTGTGGAAGGGAGTGCAATTTTTCCATTGTTATCCATCCATAATTAATTAATTTAACTATTTCAATGGTCTGGATTGTCTTACAAATACAATATCAGCACAATTTTAAGAGTGCATGCGTATCAACTATCATACTTTACCAACCTATCATACCTCAACTACATCACAAATCTACTTCGTCCATCTATTTTGAAAGGCGACAGTAGAACATGATTCTAAAAATCAGGTAGCTCCAAAACTCATGTGGGCCATATCATACAAAACATTAGGGATTGAATGCTTGAGGATGACAGAAATTTTCTATCAGCATGCTCAGGAAAGATTTCAACGGTGGATGTTTCTGTTCCCACTGATTCATTGGTGTGACTCACCTGAGTTTTGAATCTGCTGATTTTTAGAATCCTGTCCTACAGTGGTCTTTCAAAATAGATAGACTCAGTAAATTTGTTACAGAAATCTCTGTGGACCCCACACAGTTCGGGACAGGTATATCTCTGTGCCTGCGTCACGGGCAATCCGCTTCTCTTGGGTAGCAGAGGCAGTGTGCCTCCTTGTGTCACGTGGAAACGACTCGTGCCTAATATCCAGCACATGCACCACCTCTTGTTTGGCCTAACCCTATAAAACAGGGACTGGTCCAAACTCAAGCAGTCGAAGGACTCGAAACCATTGGAAAGAGTGCAAAATCATGCGAAAATCTTCTAAATTCGTATGGTGGGCCAAGTTTTGGGTGGTCCATTCATCTGACATGTGCAACAGATGAATGGATTGGATGACATAAACACACTAGAGTGGTCCTATCCCAACTACTACCTAGGGTGTAGCGTACTTGAGTTTTGGATGGGTTTTAACTTTTTAAGCTCTATACCAGGAATAACACAATATCAGAGGAGAACAACGGATTGGATTGAGTGTGTATCTCATGGAATTTCCCTCCTCCCACATAGAACTATGCTAAAACAATTCCTATCAAAATAGGTGAATTGTAACCTTTTTATTTTAGTCTAACTATTTATATATATAATACGGCAATTAATAATTTTACAAATGGCAGGAACTAGTGTTAATTTGCTAACTATATTGCGAGCATACTGCATAGCATATTAACATGCAAAATGCAATACTTTCTATGATGATAGCACTATTTCTATACCAATATCAGTATGACGTTTGCCAAACAGGCCCCACATTGGAAAATATTCACGTCATGATATATGAACTTTAACATTCAACGTTTTCCTTCGTACCAATATGCCTCCTTAATTGATTTAGGCGATGCAATGGGTGGCCCAGATCACAATTATCAACTATTAAACATTAGTTGGTTATTGGCCCAGATTCAATGAGTGGAATTGTGTGGTGAAGATTGTTCGAATGTGAATTTCTTGATAAGATCCTCCATGCATGTTAAAATCCATCAATTGCAAATATCCAACTCTAGTTTTGTCCATGGTGGATGATACAACTCGCAAAATTACGGTGAAAATGGCCTTGTCTAGTAGAAAAACCGATCATTTAATTACTTAAAACGGCCTCTCCTTTCCATCCAGTTGCGGGTTTCTCTGAGTAAAGGAGCAAGTAATCAGTGCTAAATGGGGAGGACCATACACTTCTTGCACAAACCTCATAAATACATACATGCATTGTATTTGAACTTTCAAAGTCTTTCACGCCAACATCTGAGCCATGCAAAAGGTGGGCCCCACTGCAAAGATCACTTGCATGAAAATAAAAATCACTTTCCTTTTCTTCTTTCCTTGTTCCGTCTGGTCGGCCTGGACCTGGCGTCCACAAACTGGATAAAAATGGAATTGATTTTCCACATCCAACAAAGCATGTAATGCAGTACCTGTACAGATGTGGACAGCCTAACGTTTCTTTCGGCTCGTTTTTTAAAGCAAGGTAGACAAGATGGTCACTCATCTTTTTGTTATTATATGCACATCAACTATTATTAGGCTTCCCTTTCTTTGTTTCTTCTTGAGTACCTTTGTTAGGGAATTTTCTTTATAGCTTTTCTTCTAATTATTAAAGATAACTCATCTTTTTGGATGTGGACCCTTCTTACAGGTAAGCTTTTATGTTAGTTTACAACAATCTTGAAAATGATTCTTCTCATCTTCCTCACATGGTGCTACTGATGCAGTGGTGGGGCGGCAAATGCGTAAAACGCATGTGCCATTTTCTAATTGGTAGTGCTCTCTCTCTCTCTCACTTCTGAAAGTCTATAAAGACCTAATTTTAGTGGGTTTGATAAAAGTGACTTTCTATATATCAAGATGAATTACTTGTAAACGAAAAATACAATTAAAGATATGTGATCAATTCTTTTATAAGAGAGATGAAGGAGTGAGAAAGAGGTAAGTATTGTA